>CM070548.1:72998243-73595527 GCA_036346405.1 Phyllostachys edulis | reverse complement strand
TGAAGCCGACTTGCTAGTCGGTGACTTTCTTCTCGAGTTGGTATTTGTCCTACCATCTCGAGGATCGGCTGATCGCGGTATCGCCATCTTCTTGTCACAATGGATTGTGATTACTCCTTTGGGACACGGCATCTTAATACATTGATATCCATAATGAGTAGCCATTAGGAATTTTGCCAAAGTTGATTAAATCCGAGTATGGCGTTATATCTGTCGAAATCGACCACATCAAGGAGATTTTCTCGTCTGAAATTACTTGGTGAACCAAATGTTAAGGAAGAAACTTGACCAATTGGTTTGGCGAAGATCGATGCGATCCATGGAAAAATGTCGTCTGGGTCTTACTTTGGTCTGAGTACTTGCATGTCATCTGAGCACTCGTAAATAAAATATTTAATGAGCTTCCACCATCAACAAAACTTCGATTGACGACAATTGTTGATGGTGGGTTCGACCACGATTAGGTATCGACACAGGTCGAGTCGAAGAATCGGCGATCACTCTTCTCGAAAGATAGTGACTTCGATCCTTGATAATTTATTGACGAGAGGAGGATCTATGAAGTTTACCTCACGTTCGGCGACCTTAAGGCATGTCGCTTTGATTCATATCGAAGATCCCGTAGATTTGTTCGATGGTGTGTTGCGGATCACAGGCAGCATCTCCTCTTACGTCATCTAAGATTTATGACCACTTGTTTGACCTACGTTCGAGAGTGGGAAGTGGTCCTTCTTGGTGTAGTAGTCTTCAAGCTTTCATTGGAAGACCGGCAATTCGAAGGTCATGCCCTTCCTTTTATGGAAAGGACACCACCTAGGCTTATCATTTTTCGATCGAGTAGCTTACCTTTGCCTCTGTCGGTGCGGCTTGGATGTGCGTGGTTCTTTATCATTCCAGATAATACCTCCTTGGAACCGCTGGTTTGGAGTTTTGACCCTTCGCCTTGTTCTTGGACTTTTTGCTTTTTATCCTTCTTCTTACCAATGTCGCTTTGGCTCTCGAGAGTATTGTCTTCTCGATCTATTGTATTGTTCACTTTCGAGCCTCGAAGCGGTGGCATATCGATCGACCATCTCGAAGAGTTGATAGCAAGTAGGTGGGTTTAAAGCAATGTCTTCATTATTCTCCTACTACGGACTCCTGGCAGATGCTCACGATGGCAGATGAATCGAAACTTCGGAATTGAGTTCGAACTGACTAAAAGCTTGATGAATTGGCGCAAGGTCTCGTTGTCATTACTGTCTCATCGGTGCGAGTCATCCTCCTTTCGAGGCGATTGTAAGTGCCTTGAAATTTGCCAATAGAAGGTCGCGAAGGTGTTGCCAAGTAATGCATCGACTCGAGTGGTTGATTGATAACCACGATCGGCGGATCCTTGAAACGCAGTTGGAAGATAATTTGCCATTACATGCTCTCCTCCTCCTGCTTTGCTCGGACGGATCGTTGTGTAGATTTGAAGGAATTCGATGGGATTTTGGGAACCATCAAACTTCTCCATGTTCTTGGTCAGCGAGGTGGCAATGAGCGGCTCGGAGATCGGCGAGAATGCGAGCATCGATAATGACTTCTTAGCGCCTCCTTTGCGGGAAAGAAGGGTTGATATCATCGGTGGTCGTACTTTCGGCGATACCCGATAATAGGTTGGCCGGACCTATGATAGATCTCGATCTTCTGAGGAATACTCCTCGTAGTTTATCTCTTTCTGATTCCCATGTCGAATGGTGGCGATCACCTCTCAGGGGTTTCTTGATCATCGATCGTTCGAAAGACATTTCTCCGAGTAGGTGATCGATCGACTTCTTTGTTCGTCGATTCCTCCGTGGTGATATGTTCGATCGGTAGTAGCGAAAGTCGTATTGCTATGACTTCTGAATGATGTCGATGGTGCTTCGGCCTTGCCATCGTGTTCGAAGCCTTTGTGCGATCTCTTCAATGAAGAGGTTCGTAGCACTTTGTCTTTCGGGCTAGCTCTTGAGTTGGATTCTCGAGCAAGTCATTGATGTCTTGAAGTTCTTGAGCTTCCTTCGATCGATATTGGATCGCCCGAGACAGATTCTTACGGGCTTCAATTTTCTTAGTTCTTGAGGCGCCTTAATGAAGTGCGAGAATGTCGAGGATTTCCCTCGCGTTCATGAAGGTGTTGGTCGTGTTGTCGCCCGATGGTGGCGTCCTTATTAGCGTCACGAGAGGCGCGATGTGTGATCTTCTGGAAGGGTCTCCATCGGGTCTCTAGAAGAGTGATCTTGATCGAGGAAGGGCGAAGACCTCCGTTGATGATTCTCACTTCGCTCGAGGCCTCTCAGCTTGAGGATTTGTCGAGAGACACCATCTGGCGACTTGGAGTAATCCCTCGGGTAGGGAAGTGCAGGTTATCTTAGTCTCCATCGGCGGGTGTGATCTGCGGAGAGATGGTCGAATTTGTAGGAAAAGCATGCTTGATCCGCTCTCTGGCGTCATCAGGAGAGAGATCACCAGATCTTGAGTGAAGTCCCAGAATTGTGGCTTCGAGGCTTGCCTCACCAGTCGGACCGCCTTAGGGGACTTGGACGCCGAGGAAAAACTCTCGTCGTGTCGTGAGTCCACACAGGTGTGGTCTGGTCGAATTGACCCTTGTCCTTTGAGAGGGTAGATTCCTCTCGGACGTCTTGTTGTGAGGGATAAGGATCCTTCTCAACTCCATGGCGACATTGTCTCTGGATCGTGGGAAGATCCCGGGAGGCTGACAATGCCATAGGATGAGTCATCATTTGGTTAAATGTCGAATCCGGCATCCATGTCGGCGTCTGCGTGTCTGCCAAGTCGAACCGGTTCTCCTCGTTCCATTCTCACGCCATGAGTGCATGAGATTTGGAAAAGCGAGTATGTTGACAAGAGATTCGGAAGATCCCCAGATCGGCGCCAAGCTAGCCGGTGTTTTAGAACCGAACTTCGTAAAGATTGTTTGATTAGGGTCTCCTAGAATGGAATCACTTGAGAGATTGACCGCGAGGATTTTTATACGAGTTCGAGCCTTCTCCGGAAAGAATAACAACCCTACTCTGTGTGTGTATGGTATTGAGTGTATTTTGAACAATCGGGGAAAAACTAAGACTATTACTGAGATAGTACTTGTCTTCTGATGGCCCGTTCTTCCTCTTCCTTTCTCGATTGCCGCCTTTTATAGTGCGTGAAGGCGGCGATTACTCCAGAATAAGCGGCGCCTCATTACCTCATGCTTGAGCTACGTTAGTAATAATCACGGTGTATTAACTCCTCCGCGCTAAACAACAGCTATATACGGAGATAATGGGTATTACGTGCCATTACTCATGAGAATAACGATATGATGGTTGTTTGAATCATAATCAAGAAGACCCACTTGTCCTCTGCATTCTTCTTTGCAATAAGGGCCGATGCAGTTATAAATCATGGTTTTTCCATGATTTCGGTCTCGAAACTTTCCCAATTCAAGATCCATTCCTAGAAAAGAAGTGAGAGTAAGAAAAGGGAGATAACTTCGTAAGAATTTGCGGGTAAGAATTACTTACGATATTGAGTTCTCGGCGTCTCAAGATCTTGATCTTTATTTTTGGACATCTGAGTAAGCTCGTGAATGGTGAAGTTTTCTCTTTGACTTCGTTACGGAGCTTTCTCATCTCATCTTCTTTTAGAAAAAAGCGAGAGTTAGATAAAGATCAAAGTAAATGGCGGTCTTAAGTTGAGCACTTCTTGTTTATACCTTCCTACAATTTCGCGTTTGCGAGTTGGCTTCTTTAAGTTTCCCCAAAGAATTCTACTTTTTCCCATAGCTTTTTGACTCCTCTTTTTCATGTCGGCGAGTCGGCTAAGGTCTTTAACGTCCTTTGTTCAACACCTGCAAAAGATAAAAGTGAACATAAGCATTGGTCAATCGGTTGTAAGTTCTTCTACAACCATCGACCTAGTCGTAAGTTTTTCTCGACAAAATCTCATGGTAAGTAAGTTCTTCCACGACCATCACCTATTCGTAAGTTCTTCTCACGACAAAGCCCTTTGGTAAGTAAGTCTTTAACGACCGATTACCTAGTCGTGAGTTTTCCATGACAAACCCGTAAGCACTATATAAGTAGTCAAAAATGATTATGAAAAACGGTGACTTACCACCTCTCTACTTTGTTTGCGAGTTCCACTTTCTGTCGCGACTCTAGAAGTTGTCGATGATATTCACCGACAACGGCGATTTGCTCTATGGCTTTACGCAAAAGACAAGGCGGTGAGAAATAAGAGAATATTATACTGTATGTATAAGTATCATCAAATACTTACATTCATGGTTGATCGAGCAAATATTGAGTAAACCACTTCTGGGTGCTTGATTCGTCCCTCTCTCAACTTGGTCACAAACCTTCTCAAGGCACTCATTATCAAAAGTGTTCCCTCTATTGGGAATGTCTTTGGGATGGGGGACTCGGTGGCGAATCTAAAGGCGAAGACCCCACTATGGGCGGGGCCAAAAGAAATCGAGCAGAAATTGAAGTATTCTTCATCTTGATTACGAAATTATAGTTTCTCTTTGGGTACCGGGAAGGAGTGCGCAATGATTTCCTTCCCTTGCGGTGGTCGGGCACATTACCACCTTGGGCGGAAGGCCTGCGACTTCCTCTGCTTGGTCCTCGACCACGTTAGTTGTCATAGCAACTATCTCGGTTATGCGTAACGGCTGCCTCAATAGGTGTAGCCGCTACCTCGATAGTAATGCTGCAACCTCGGTGGTCATAAGCGGTTACCTCGGTGGTTGTAGATGCCACCTTAGTGACTATGGCGCTGCCTCGTTGGCCATAGCTCTGTTTCGGCGGTCGTGACAACGCTTGAGAACCCGACTTCTTCTACCACAGGGCGAGGATGATCCATCGACCACTTCTCTTGTTGTCTCTCCGGTAATTTGGAGAGGTAGCAATAAACTTCTCAATGGAAGCATTCTCGGAAATTTGAAGGAGTCGGGCTAAAAACAACAAAAGGATAGCAAGTCAAATTGTGGAAAGCAAAAGGTAAATCTTTGTTCTTACACTTTAGCTTGTTTCACATACCTCTGCGTCTGGACTTAATCGAAACTTTGGAGCCATCTTCGATGGAAGAATTCTTTGACTTCTTTTCTCGACCACGTCTGATAAGTAGTTCAAGTTGAGGAATAGGTTCGATCATGACCACGTCTGGTCGTGGGTCTTGAGCGAGGACCATCTCTATGGTCTCTGACTTTCGGGAGGACGAGATCGGTCTCGATCACTCCAAAACAACGCTACCCTCGGCGAGTAGGCTCGAAATTTGGATCGGCGTTGTCCTTCACAAAAGACATAAACTCCTTCGAGTTCTCCTTTTCTAGTTGCTTGACAAATCTAGAAGTGGCAGAAACTGTGAAAGCTTTCTTGTCGTAATAAAAAGGTACCTTGGCCTTGCGAGGTTTGCGCTTAAGAGGTTGTTTGCCGACCTCCTTAGCCGGTACTTGACCTCAACTTCAACTTCTGACTATATCGACCCACGAGGCTTTGTAGAGGATCTGGTCGAAGGGCTAGAACTCGAGCTTGCTCCTCCCTTGTCAGCGGCTCTTGTAAGTCGACGTCTCTTGGGCCGGAGGAGCTGAGCCTTGTCTTTTGTCAACTCTGCACCGATGGTTATCGATGCTGACTTCTTCGTCGTCGAGCGATTTTCCATCCTACTTTACGTAAAGCAAAATAGAAAAAAGAAGAATTACTAGCGGTCGTAAGACCTTCTCGACTTGTATCAAGTCGTAAGTTTTTCTCGACCTTTCCTCGGCAGTAAGATTTTCTCACGGTCACTACTAAGTTGTAAGTTTTTCTACAATATTTCTCTAGTCGTAAGTTCTTTCTCGACTATGAAGTCTAAGGATAAAATCAACTCTTGATTACCTTTAGGCGAACTATCCTTTCCTCTCGGATCTGGCCTTAAGGATCTTAGGGCCTGCCACACTAAGTGGCGGAGGCTTCATAAGCGAGTCGACTCTAGCGTCAATCTCCATTTGGTGAAAGATGCATTCAAGCAGATAAAGGCATTCTTTAAACAACTGCGAAAAGACCAAAGCGAGAGCTAAGTCGAAAAACTACTTACCTCCCTCGTAGTCACTGGTGGGTCTTTTGGCCCGTGTACCTCCACATAGGAGGCACTCGTTTCTTCAAGGACTATCCATAGTCGTAAGTCTTGCTCACGACTACCTCATAGTCGTGGGCTCCTCTCGACTAGGTCAACTCGACCACCTTATGATCAAATAAACCTCTGAGACAAGTGGGTCTTCTTGATTAAGGGATTCAAACAATCATCATCTGTTGTTATTCTGCGTAATGTACGTAATACTCCATTATCTACGGTATATAGCTGTTAGCGGCGTGGAGGAGTTAATACACGGTGATTATTACCAGCGTCGCTTGAATTCACGGAGGTAATGAGCGTAGCTTTATCTGGATGCTTGCCGCTCCTTCCGCGTTACTATAAAAAGCGGCAATCGAGAGAAAGGAAGGAGGAAATCGGACCATCGGGAAGACAAGTACTATCTGTAATAGTCTTAGTTTTTCCCTGATTGTTCAAAATACACTCAATACCATACACACAGGAGTAGGGTTGTTATTCTCTCCGGAGAAGGCTGAACACATATAAAAATCCCGTGTCAATCTCTCTGCGTGATTCCATTCTAGGAGACCCCGAATCAAACAATCTTTCGTAAGTTCGGTTCTAAAACAAACACATACATATATACATACATACATACATACATATATATATATATATATATATATATATATATATATATATATATATATATATATATATATATATATATATATATATATATATATATACATACATATATATATATATATATATATATATACATACATATATATATATACATATATATATATACATATATATATATATATATACATATATATATACATATATATATATATATATATATATACATAATATTAGGTTTTAATGGCACAAGCCCTTTGCTTGGAGACTTTATATAGAAAAGTCATCACAGGCAGTTTGACCACAAGCAAATCTGTGATAAGTTCCTATCACAGCGGCTCTCGATTAATAAATGCATGACAGTATGCATCACGAGCGGTTTTGAAAACGTCTGTGATGACCTCATGTCATCCTTGACCCTAAACTCGAGGCGGCTCCGGCAAATGCAGTGATGATGTTACGAACCGTCTATGAAGACATTTTACGTAGTAGTGGCTACTAGTGAGTTTTCTAATTTTGTATCTATTTGGTGGAGTGAATATGGTTGTACTCATCAGGACAGTTTGTTCCTTCTTTCTTGCAAAGCTGAAAGAGAAGTGCAGGGTCGACAATCTCGCTCTAGGGGCAATATTGGAGGATCTTTTGCAGGTCGACCAATTCAGCAACAACACATGGCACCTTTCTCCACTTCTGGCCGAGATGCACCCTCCTCAAGCCGTGTACCCCCTGCTACTCCTTCCACTCCTTCAAATGTCCTTGATGCATGCAAATCAGCAAAAGTACAAGTCCCTACAAAAAGTGCTTCTTCTGTTGCTTCTACAGGGAGATCTAGAGATGTACAATGTCACCATTGCAAAGGATTTGGGCACTTGATGCGTGATTGTCCAAGTCAGCGAGCTTTACTTATCAAGGACAATGGTGAGTACACTTCAGCTAGCGATATTGAGGAAGAACATGTTTTGGTTGCAACTAACAATACAGGTGATGAAATTGAGGAAGAACAATTAAGCCATGAGACATCTGACAAGTACCAAAGCCTAGTTGTCTAGCGTGTGCTAAGTGCTCAAATGGATCTTGCTGAACAAAATCAACGCCATACCTTGTTTCAATCAAAGTTCGTCATCAAGAAATGTTCATGCAAAGTCATCATCGATGGTGGAAGTTGCAACAATCTTGCTAGCACCGACATGGTCGAGAAGCTTGGCTTGACCACAACTCAACACCATCATCCTTACTACATTCAATGGCTGAATTCTTGTGGTAAGTTGAAGGTGACTAAACTTGTGTGCGTACATTTTTCTATTGGATCATATCATGACTATATTGATTGCGATGTCGTACCTATGCAAGCATGCTCGTTATTATTAGGTAGACCTTGGCAATATGATAGATACACTGAACATCACGGTATATCTAATCATTATACTTTCACTTATAAAGAAAAGAAAATCACTTTGCTTCCAATGTCTCTTGCTGCCATATTAAAGGATGAATTAGAAAGAACTGAGAGAACAAGTAAGGAGGAGACAAAAGTTGATCATAAGATTATAGCTCCAAGTGACATTAAATTGAAAGCTTACAAAATCTGATTGCATTGACATGGAAAAACATGAATCTGAATGCTATACTATGATCTGCAAAGAATCTTCGTGTCCATTAGAAGAAATGTGTGTTTCTTTGCCTCCTATTGCTACTAACTTTTTGCAAGAAAGTGATGACTTAGAGAAAACGATTGAGTCAAGGACGACTCAAATTCAAGAAAGGGAGGATGATGAGGACATCAACCCTAAGGATGCAACCAATGCTTTGACCCACTACACTGCATCCTCTACCTCAACCACATCTTCTCCATTAGGATTGTCTGCTACTGCAATGCCATATTCCCCAATTGAACCGAGCTACTTTTACTCCTACATATCGAGCCACGTCTACATGCCATCGTACTGCATCTACATGCCATCGTACTATGTATACATGCCTTGATGCTGTATCACCTCTTATTGGCCCATGGGCTATGTAATAAATGGGCTTACTTATATTATGAATGGGCTGACTTGGGCCATATCCTAGGGTTTTGGTACTGTTCACATGTGAACAGTACCCACGGCCACCTCTCCCTTCTCCTATACATAGTGGCCGCCACCCCCTCTAGGTCCTTGGGTTTTGTTGATTGAAGTTTAGTTTTGCTATTTTATACTTTGTCCTCTTGTTCGGCGAGATCACATTGTCTTCGGAACCCCACTTATCAATACAATCTTAATTCCTATTCACAATTTCATATTGCTATTTATCTCGTTCTTGCGTGCTTCTTTGGTGTATGCAGGAATTGATCTTCGTGATCAGGTCTTTCGAGTATTCGTGCACGGTTGATAACAACTTGTCGAGTAGTTCAGCGATTGCGTGGTTTTGAGTCTTGCGAGTTCGTAGCCAGGACCGTGAGAGTTGAGTGACGTCTACCGAATTTATATTTTCATTGAAAGATCGGGCCAAATCAGGACCTCCGTGGTTCATCAGAGCGGAGTGCCTCTATTTGGACAGTATGGGTGTGGGTTCGCGACCCTAATGCAATTCTGAAGAGCACCCACCTCACGCTCCTCGATCCTCCAGTGGAGTTCGTCCATGACACGAACCAACACCCCCCCCAATTGCATTTCAAGGGAGGGCCATAGATACCGCGTGCTGGTGCATCTGAGTATCCTTGAATACTACTCGACACATGGCCACACTCCTACCGGCAGCTAGAATCTGGGCGACAATCCATACGATCCTGAGGATGAGTTCCCCAAGCAGGACCATTTCTTCTGGACGGCGGGGGTTCCTGATGGAGTGGAGTGGTAGCCAAGAAGGATGCCAGTTGATGTCCATTCGTGCTTGGGCCCAAGGCACGACGATGACGATAGAGATGATGATCGTGAAGACAGGGCAGGGCGCGACTGGTCCTACTATGAGGAACATGACCGTGCACTCGGCTTGGGCCGGGGACAGTCCGCGGCCCATGGGGACTCCTCCTGTGAGGGGCCTCAAGGTCAGCGCCGGCCACGTTCACCTTTTGGTCGTTGTAGGCAATGTGCGGTGTGGGCGCTTGAGGTGGTTTCTTGCGATTCTTGTTGCACAAGATCAACGCCACGAAGGTATCACCTCTGTAACAAGAGCATCAAGAGTCAAGCCACTCGAACCTTGCAAATCTCCTCTGGGGGTTGGGTGATCTGATGGGACCGGATGAGCACGACGGCACTGATGAAGGCACTTGGCGGTCTCCTCTTTGGAACCGAAGTGGAAGTCGATATTATGGTTCCTATTCGTGTTGCACCAAACCTCCGTGAAGACCCTATGTTACTAGAGGCTGCCTTAGTGTGGAAGCTGGCCAGGGACGTTGAGAAGGCGGCACCACCGACCAATGAACCTCCCGAGCCCTTGTTATCCGAACCTCAGCAGGAGGATCAATTTGAGATTATGCTAGCCGAACCTCAGCAAGAGGATCTCACTCTGCTGAGGAGCTTGGTCGGGGAGGTGAGCTTTGGCTACTTCCTTTGCTGGAGACCTTGCATGTTCCTTGACCTCGGTCCTTAGTGCGCCATCGGCCGAACTCCACCGCCTCGTTGGAGCCTCCTCGATTCGACCAGTGGCGCCTCCTGACAAAAAAGATTGGCGGCTCTGAGGTGGGTGCGGCGGAAAGGCCTCTCTCTGCTAAAAAAGTGCAAAGTGCTTACGTGACTCGAGCTTGGTGAGGCGGCAAGGAGAGCTTCACCACCATCCTAAGTAACCCACTGGACCTGGAAACCATGCAAGCCATCAGGGCTTTAGTGGGAGTTGATGGCAAAGCTCAGGTGGACCTCCCAGCCATGGGGCTCACTCTTGAGGACCTCTTAGTGCTTGCCCAGGAGACTGTGGCAGCATGAGTGTTGTGTGTTTGTTGTTTGAGTAGCAATAGGACCATGAGCAGTGTTGGTTTCTCCATGCTGTTTGCACATTGGGTACCTTTCCTAGTAGGTAGTAAGCTAGCAAGGTTCAGGCTCTATGGTAGTCCACCGTGCCTATCCCCTGTTTGTGTGGCGCCAATAGCATATGGTGGTCCACAGTGCTGGTTAGGCATGGGTGTATTGTTCTTTTGCAGGTGCCCTATGTGCTTTGTACTTGCCAGGCATGTGAGAATATATATATATATATATATATATATATATATATATATATATATATATATGATGCATGTTCCAGCCTCATCGCGGTGTTTTCTTCTTGTTTTTATGTCAAGATCTTGCAAAATTTTAAACTGGAATGCGAGAGGCCTTAACATCCCGGCACGCAGACAGACTGTCCGGGAGCTGGTGGCGGATACTTTGTGCTCTATACTTTGCTTGCAAGAAACAAAACTTGCAGTGGTCATGCCTAGCCTTATGCAAGAGATTGCAGGAGGAAGGCTCCAAGGCATGGTTTACAAACCGGCTGACGAAACTAGGGGAGGTATAATGGTTTGCTGGGATTAATCACTAATGCAAATGGATAACCCGCTCATCCTAGACAGGTCCATCACGCTGAGGGTAAAACCGCAAGACGGTGCTCCTCCTTGGTCCTTAACCATCGTGTATGGCCCACATACCGATCGGCAAAAACAAGCTTTCCTTGAGGAGATAAAGCATATACATGGTGGGATCGATGGGCCGTGGCTGATAATTGGTGATTTCAATCTTATTTATCAAGCTTCTGATAAGAACAATCTGAACTTGAATCAAAGGCGAATGGGGTAGTTCAGAGTGGAAATTAATCATTGTGAGTTAAAAGAGATCCATCTTCAAGACCGCAGGTTCACCTGGTCCAACAGCCAACGCAATCCAACTTTGGAAAGGATTGACAAAGCATTGTGTAACTTGCAATGGGGCTTAGCATACCTGGGATTAATCACTAATGCAAATGGATAACCCGCTCATCCTAGACAGGTCCATCACGCTGAGGGTAAAACCGCAAGACGGTGCTCCTCCTTGGTCCTTAACCATCGTGTATGGCCCACATACCGATCGGCAAAAACAAGCTTTCCTTGAGGAGATAAAGCATATACATGGTGGGATCGATGGTAGTGGTGATAATTGGTGATTTCAATCTTATTTATCAAGCTTGATAAGAACAATCGAACTTGAATCAAAAGGCGAATGGGGTAGTTGAGTGGAAATTAATCATTGTGAGTTAAAGAGATCCATCTTCAAGACCGCGAGTTCACAGTCCAACGACCAGCATAATCCAACTTTGGAAAGGATTGACAAAGCATTGTGTAACTTGCAATGGGGCTTAGCATACCTGGATTCCTTGTTGCAATCGCTCTCATTGTCAATCTCCGATCACTATCCCCTACTAATCTTCGGTTTAGAATGGATTAGAGCACCCAGAAGATTCACCTTCGAAAACTTTTGGCTGCTAATGACAGGGTATCATGAGGTGGTACAGGAGGCTTGGTCCCAACCAGTACATGATGCGGACCTGATAAAGAGGCTGATATCCAAAATGCAAAAAAAACTGCAAGGGCCCTTAGGACTTGGAGTAGATCACAAATTGGTGACTACAAAACTCAGATGCATATAGCTCTAGAGGTGGTCCTTCGGCTTGACAAAGCGCAAGAATAGTGTCAGCTCTCCCAGGAAGAACATGAACTTTGCAAAGAGCTCAAGCTTAGAATCCTAGGATTAGCGGCCATACAAAGGATGAAATGGAAACAGTGCTCTAGGCTGAATTGGCTATGGTTAGGCGATGCAAATTCAAAATTCTTCCATTTAAAGGCAAACTCTAGAAGAAGGAATAAACTAATTCATACCTTAAGGCATCAAGGTAGTACATTCATACTACACTTAGAGAAGGAGGAGGCTTTGGCCAAGCACTACATAGAGATTTTAGGCACTGCAAAACCGGTGACACATACCTTCTACTGGGATCTTCTGGGCCTGAAAGAGTTGTCGGTCAACGCATCTACCGATCTGGACCATCCCTTCACTTAGCTGGAAATCAAGGCAGCAATTAATGAAATGCCGACAGATAAAGCGCCGGGTCCGGATGGGTACACCGACTATTTTTTTAGAGCAAGCTGGGAAACCATAAAAGAGATCGTGCTACCTGTGTTTCAGAAAGTGTACTGAAGGGATACGGGTAGGCTACAATAGCAACAATTCAAAATTTCTACCATGTAAACCAGGAAGCCAAGCAAAAGATGATCACAGTCGTTACCACTAGGCAGCGAGAGCGATGAAAAAAGTCGGGCGGCCTAGTCAATGTAGGCGTCTTGGATGTAGTTGTCGTAGTCGATCGGCCAGCCTCCTCGCCAGTCGATCACCTCCTTCAGCAACCTCTGCAGTTCCTTGTGAAGATTGCAGATCATCCTCAAGTGCAACAGCAACCGCAGTAGTGCCTCTACGGTATCCACATGTCCAGAGAAGGAACAGCCGTACGCCGATGTGCTAGCACCAAGTCGCACAGCAGAGCTCTCAGGAAGATGGCGGCTAGGATTCGGAGCAACTCACTTCAACTCTTGTCGTGTGTCTCTGAAGTTACATCTCTTCCCCATAGCCTCAAGCATATCCTTATATAGTGCCCATGACGGATCCTATCCGAACACATTTAACAAATCGTATACGTACTGGTTTGTTCCAACCCATTAAGTGTGTGACCCTGTAGGTTCATGTGTAGTTCGGTTGTGACTCGGAAACCCTTTCCGATCATGAGTCGTTGGCGGTTCTTAGCAGGACATAACGATTCCCGAATACACACAAATTATATTGGACGAACCTTAATGCAATATGATCTACGAGCAGGTCTATATCACTAACGACCAGCTCGTATCGCTATACGACCAGTTCATATTTAGTCTTGACCAGTTCGTAACTGCTTACGACCAGGTTTTGACCACTTAGTGATCATGTTCGACTAGCCTACAACTAGCTCGTATCTCCATACGAATAGTCTGTATCTGATCGAACTAAACGACCTTCTCGTGTATTCTTCCTTTGCCTCATGATATCTGGTTGAACTCTAGGTGAGATGTTGTGTCATCCATGGACTGTTCAATACTTTCTCGATCGAGAGTCGGATAACTTCACGTGATCGAACACTTCGACCACTAGTGGCATGGCCATGCACTTTCTTTATCCGACCACATCGAGGGGCCCAGAGATATCTCTCCTGTTATGTTAGGAGAGGCAAATCCATATCGACCGATCACATCCCTCCGCATGTTTCATAGCATGCCAGCTACCTTTATAACTACCCGATGCTTGAGTAGCATTTGGCAACCCTAAGAGTGCTATTACACATGTAGGGAACCATACTGATCTCAGGTCTAAGGATTATGCATCATCATTGCTTGAGACCAACTGACGACACATAGAATCTTAACAATCTCAATAGTGTCTCAAGGTTGGTCAATCCAACCCCATGTTCTCTAACATATGTTCACATTATTGATTCGATATCCCTATATCCATGACCAGTGAAACATGGTCATCAATCAATACATGTGCTGGTCGTGGAGTCACTAGTGTCTCGTCTAGTGATATTCGACCAGGGGTATTTTTAGAATGATATCATCATAAGTTAAAAGAGCTTCACCAACAAGTCACATACTTGTTAATCTGTATAACTGATGATTCAATCAAGGAACAGAATAACACTTAGTCAACAACTCATAAACATAGACGTGATACAATCATCTCTATGATTGCTTCTAGGGCATATCACCAACATGTATGCCCTGAATGGCCTACATTTCAAGAAAATAAACACGACCAACATAACACGTCTACCAAAAAAGGACCAGGCATCGAGATTTCCGAATCCAGGCCGATTAGCCTGATTCACAGTATTGTCAAGATTCTATATAAGATGCTCTCCATCAGGCTCTCGAAATACATGGATGACCTTGTTTTCGCAAGCCAAAGCGTGTTCGTACAAAAGCAAACTATACAAGACAATTTCCTTTACGTGCAAAACATCATCAGGTGCTATCACCGGTCCAGGACACCAATTTTGTTGTTTAAATTGGATATTGAGAAGGATTTTGACTCCATCTCATATCCATATATGCTAGACATGCTGCATCACAGGGGGTTTGGCAGCCGATGGAGGGCATGGATTGCGATGCTGCTCAGTACATCAACCTCGAAGATTGTATTAAATGGCATTCATGGACCAATCATAAGGCACCAGTGTGGGGTGCGGCAGGGGGATTGCCTGTCACCTTACTTATTTATCCAAGCAATTAACGCTCTGCACTGTATTCTGGACAGGGTAGACCAACATAGATGGGTGGCGTCTCTTGATGAGAGATTAATGAAAGCAAGACTGTCTATGTACGCGGATGATGCAATGATCTTCCTGTCACCAACCAAGGAAGACGTTGACAACCTAAAAGAGATCTCGCGGATTTTTGGGGAGGTAACAGGGCTAATCATAAATATCTCCAAAAGTGTTGTCATACTAATCCAGTGTCTGTCGCTTCATCTAGATGATATTTTGGAAAACTTCCCGGCTACTCGTTTGCAGCTACCGCGTAAATATCTTGGTCTTCCACTATCCTGCCGCAAACTAGGGAAGATACAGTTCCAGCCTCTTTTGGATAAGGTACAAGCTAGATTAAGTGGATACAAGAGGAACATGTTATCCCGAGCAGGGAGACTGTGTGGTGCTAAATGCGGTCATCTCATCCATACCAATGTACCATCAGACGGCAAGAGAGCTTCCGGCCTGGGTCATAAAGCAAATAGACATGCGACGAAGAGCTTGGTTCTGGACTAGAGAGGACACCTGCTTTTGTGGGAAATGTTGGGTAAATTGGAGCAGGGTGTGCCGAGACAAAAAAGTTCGGCGGGCTAGAGGTGTTGGCCCTAGAGTCTTTTAGTCATGCACTTCGTCTCCGATGACTATGGTATCAATGGAAGGCGTCAAAAAAGCAATGGAATGGGATGCCATTACCAATAATAGAGACTAATCAGGCCTTGTTTCGGGCATCTACAATGATAAGCATGGGCAATGGAGATAAAGCAAATTTCTGGAAGGACAAGTGGCTAGGTACAAGGCCACTAAAAGAACTGGCCCCGAGACTATTTCGCATTGCGGCAAGAAAAAAATCGAACGACGCAGGACATAATGCATGGAGAAAAATGGGTAGCCGACCTGAGGAAAAGAATTACCATTCATCTACTGCAGGATTTTGTCAAAATTTATTCCATAATTCGTCAGGTCATGCTATCTTAAAACAAGGATGATATAACTTAGAAATGGACAGTCTCAGGTGACTACTCAGCCAAGAAGGCTTATGACGTGCAATTCTTGGGGAAGGTGGAGGCTTCAATCCAAAAGCTAATTTGGAACATCTGGGCACTGCAAAAATGCAAAATTTTCACATGGTTTCTCGTCCAACACCGGCTACCGACTGCTGATGTCCTTACCCGCCATCATATGCAAAATGATCACTGGTATCCCTTATGTACAAACAACCCAGAAACAGCTATGCACCTGTTCATTGAGTGTTCCTTTGCCAGACAGTTTTGGTCGCTAGTGGCCGCATGGGCGCAGCGAGCTAACCTAAATCCCTCACATTGGATACCACAACAAAAAATGGATGACTGGTGGACAAACATCTTCCATTATGGGCATGGAAACTGTAAAAAAAAAAGGCCAAATCTCGTTGATAGTCCTTATCCTCTGGCATATTTGGAAAGAAAGAAACATACGGATTTTTCAACATGTCAAGTAGACACCAATGGGGCTACTTTTAGCATTCAAAGAAGAAGCCTGGGCATGGACGCAAAGTGGGGCCACCAAGCTACAGACCTATCTGCCAGGTAGGGAGGATACTCACGCCAGAGGACCGACATAAGTGAGTGTGCCCTGAGGATTCTCACGCTAGAGGACCAACAAGAGCCCTGAGGGGATTGGGCCTCTTGTTTGAATGTCCTTGGGGATGAACATATTTCTGTTGAATGTCCTCAAACCCTAGTTGCAGCCCCTTCCAACCCAGCCGCCTGCCTCCTTGCGCAATCTGCTGCCCTACCACCTCCTCTGTTCCCTATGCCCTGCTCCTAGTGCTTGCTCGCCTGTTTCAACTAGTGCCTTCTTGTGACCCTTGCTTGCATGCTTGGCTGCCACTGCTTTTGAATTGAATGCTTGCTAATCCTTTCTCTATTGTCGTTGTTTTGCATGTGCATCCTTGCAATGCATACACACATGCTGTTTCCTGATGGTGTCATTGCTTCTATTTGGTGCTACGTACTACTGCTACAGCGGTGCACTGTTGAGGCAAAGAAGAAGCCAGGAGCAAAGAGAAAAGAAGGAAGGAAAGGAAGAGAAGGAGAAAAGTCAGGGTGTCATGATCGTCGTTATTTTTATTGTGTGTAATGATCTGGTAGTCCTTAGTTTAATCCTAGAATAGTGATTATTCATGTTGTAGATTGTTTTGATCATGGGAGGTATATGTTTTGGGAAACCCTAGTTCATCAAACTGTGCTGCAGAACCTTGCGAGGGTAATTAACGGTACTTATGCTCATATTCAGGATTTCAGCTAGTTAGAAAAATTATGGGTAATTTCACTAACTTTCTAGGAAGGTCTATATCATTAAATTTGGAGCTGTGAGCAAAGTTATGATCTCAGGAAGGTCACTTTGTCGTAAATCGATCGTCAATGGCAGCTATCACGTAGATGGGCAAAATACATATAGTAGATGGAATAATTTAATTATTGTCATTACTTGAATAAGCTAGATATTTCTTAGTAGATTTACAAAACTACCATTGTTTACTACTTTTCAAGTTATAGAAAAATATATATTTAAATGTGAAGTAAATTATTCTAACAGATTCTGGTTTAATCTTCAGGGTTGGAAATGGGAAACCAGACGATGAATTCAGAGATTTTGCATAACTAGACTGTTGTAGATAATTTTATGGGGTTTCCAAAAAATATATATTCCACTATGTTGGGAGTTCAGAGAAAGGAGTTAGGGTCGTTTTACCACTGGGACAGTGGGTAGTGCGTCCGGCAAAGTTAAGTTAAAGGCGTCGATTTTGCGTATATGTGCAATGATAATTTTCTCAATGTTTTGGTTCTGTGGTGGTATATTTTTTAGTGTGTTTTAATTGCTTGTCCAGGGAGTGTTGTCTCAAGCACCGTGCCGCCATTGCATCGCCCGGTTCCTAGAAGTTAAAAAGACAAGTGCGTAGTAGAACGATGAACAACAGGTAGTTATCGTTGTCTTGTTGATTTATTACCATATGATTTAATTGTGTTTTTGCTAGGTTTATTTACTTGCCATGGTAATATTGATGAAATGAATGATATTGTGTTGATGATGCAATTACCATGGGGATGACATGGTAAAGGTAAGATTGATTACTGAACAATTGCATTATTCACTTGCATAAGAGTTTGGGTGGTGACTACTATCGTGATTATGGCTAATCCGACATGCCCCATGTTAAAATCTTACAGAGGTAGGGACCCCACCCTCAAGAAGGTGGGGGAAAAAGTGTCACTAACGGGTGAACACTTCGCTATACCGGTATCAGCTGAAAGAGGTGCATCATGATATTTGCATTCATGAGAAAGTTATTGATGAGATTTGAGAATGAGGAGAATGAGAATAATGATTATGTTGTAAATGCTTAGGGAACCTGATTATTTACTGTTGTATCTTATACTTGCTGAGTCGTGGACTCACCCTTGCTCTATTATTGCGAATAGGTGGACGTTGACGTCATCTCACAAGGGAGGGAGTAGCTCACATGACTCACATGCGACCATCACAATTATCTTATTCACATTGGCATGAACTCGTTAAATATAGTGTGATGATATTTCTTTTAAGATTCATTAGACTTGATAAATCCTAGAAGAATGGATTGGGACTTGTTTTATTTAGTCAATGGACTCGTTATAGACTGTTTACTATCTATTGGTTCATTATTCAATGTTGCCATCTAGTATGTTGATTCTTATGCTTATTGTGTCGCGTTAATGTTTATATTGTGACCCATGGACAAGTTTTGTTCTTTATATGCACTACCAGAAACTGTTAGTTTCCTGAGTGCCCTAAACACTCGGGAAAGTACCAAAAACACTCGGGAAACTAATTCCCGAAGGTCGGCCATCGGGAAACCCCACTTGGGATAGTTTCGTCGGGTAAAAACTGGTTTCTCGAGCGTTACACTCGGGAGACACAAATTCGCCGTGTGTTTGGATGTACACTCGGGAAACACCCAACACTCGGGAGAATAGGTGCCACAACGGGTTTAGCTACCGTAATGGAATACTTTTACCGAGTGTTGGCACTCGGGAAAGTAGGGAAATTGTCACTTGGGAAAATTCCTACCCCGATGCGTCTCGAAAATTGGCCCGAGTGTAAACACTCGGGAAATCTAGCCACGTGGCGATTCAGCACGCATGCAGATTCATAGTTTTTCCCGAGTGTATGTCAACTAAGGACACTTGGGAATCAAGTTTCAGTCCCAAGTGTTTTTCAACAAATGACACTCGGGAAATAGGTTGTCAGTCACACAGGAAACATGCTTCCCAATGAATGCAACTCAATTTTATACATACAATGCACATTTCTTATGATACATATTCCACCACAAGATATCACCAATGCACAAATCATTACATATATAGATTCGACAACAACATTGACATAATGTTCAAGTTCACAATTGACACACACAAGCTTACCACAGACCAAGACACCAAGTACCCAAGGTTGATAGGAATGGCATAATGCCTTTCTATATGCAATAATACAAGGTTATCATACCATGGGCTCATAATAATGGATCCAAATATGAAAAATAATTACTCACTTTACTCATTAATGATACAAACAGTTCAGCTATAGATTCTTTATTTCTGCTCCCAAACCCCTTAAACAGGAAACAGCAAGATATTCCTCTCAACACTTGTAGAATCTGAACCATCTGCAAGGGAGAAAAACAAAGTAGTTATCTCATCATCGGTTTTAGAGTGATATAGTAAAAGAATGATGCCAGTAAAAAAGTGCAAAAACAGAGAGTAAAACATAATAAAATATACCATTTAATAAAATGGAAGGCGGTAATCTCAAGGATGCGAGGTCTGCTGCACATTGCACAAGTAGTAAGAAGATTCAACATCTATTTGTTCAGATGAAGAAAGCAATGATGTACTAAATGCCTAGATATTTGTCTGCTTAACCATGCTTCTATTGAGCTATTACTCAAAATATCACTACCGTAAAATTCAAGGGGAAAAATCCATTTCCAGGTATGCGTCACACAGTACCATGAAGTTGATCATCCAATTTTGTCGTATAAAGAATGACAAAATGTAGAAAAAGGACTTTTGTTAATCTGTTCAAACGAAGCATAAATACTAGACAACATTTCTTGATACTAAAAGATATGGTAAGCTCTTTAATGAATATCATCCTTACTTTCTAAACAAATAAAGCCAAAGGTTGTCTCTTCAAATGTACAAATTGATTAAAAGTCGTTAGTCACAATAAAAGATGGGGAAATAATTGCGTGTAATGTAACAATCAAACCAAAAATTAATAAGCCATTGGTACCTACAAATGGAAAGCAGTTAATGAAATGATAACATTGAGTGCATTGTTCGTTATCTCAGACTATTCACATCATGTATCTTAGCCCAGAACTTCACCTGCAGAACAAATAGAAAAAGAAATAGGATACTTTCCATCACATAGCGTCAATGTAATCACCAAGCATTGGTATGTTATATACAGGGGAAAGAAATAGAACTTGTACAAATCAGGAAATAATAAAATGAAGACAAAAGAATATTACATTGCCAAGCAACTTAGTATCTGAAACCTTTCATCAAGTGAAGAAATAAATTTAAAAACCATTGATCTTTTCATGCCATCTTTGTTCTCAACCGAAATATCGCATTCGATCCCAGTTCCCCGATCAATAACATTCAGAATAGGCACCCTGGCACTTACAACAAGTAAAACCCCACAGCAAATTCTGTCCCCTGAGATTGAGAATATATTATTGCAAAAGATAGATGGGCCAAGGAAAGAATACATACGTAAAGAGCTTGAAAGTAAATAACAAAGATCAATGGAAATGCAAAAGACTAGTGAATATGTGAAAATATTCTGCTCAAGGCAGTAGATACTTTGATGAGAATATAGGGCTTTGGCAAATTTTCTAATAACAGAAATCTTTATCTTGCAAGCACACTTATCCTCAGTATCAGCATTAAAATTGACAGAGAGGTCCAGGTCACTTCGAGAAGTAAATAAATCCATTGTGAATGATCCAAATGCTTGCACAATTGGAAACCCGTTGTTGTTACCTGAAATGATATATATATATGTGCAAAGAAAATTGGTCATGGGATTAGGATTCAACTATGATCAGCAAATTACTTTCTTATTCAGCATTTAGCAAAGCAGTAAAGCACAAAGCCACAAACCTCTTCTTGAAGTTCTTTAAATTCTAGTGATGCCTTAAATGGCGCCATGTCTAGATCATTAAGTATAGTACCAAATTTTAGATTGTAATCTCGCAATGCTGTCCTTAAACAATTTGCTGCTTTTTTTGCTTTCTTCCCTGGTTCAAACAGATGCACAAGATCACAAGCAAGCCACCAAATCATCACCCAAGCCTCAACTAAAGTCCATCATACCAAGCCAACCCCTCCTAGGCCATCACAATCCACACCTGAATCCCCATGCCCAACCAAGCCAGCACCAAGCACGACAAACATCCACCACCGAAAGTCCCCAAAAATCCCCCAGCATCCACCCACAATTTCACAAGAATCACAACTCAACATTGGGGATAAATCGGTATAGCGGTAGTAGTAGCAAGAGTAAAAAGGTAAAGGGAGAACAAAACAGTGGGAGTAGATGGTAGATGCAGGCAGTGAAATTTGAGCCAAGGTAGGGCGTCTTGAGAGGCAGGCCAGCACAGTAGCGTGGGAGGAGGAGCACAGGCACCATGGCGTGGGCACGCGTGAGGAAGGAACCAGGGTGAGGCGGCGTGAGGGTGCTCGAGACAGACCTGGCGTCTGGAGAAGGAGCACAGCGGCTCAAGGTGGTCGAGTGGGAGGCGGGAGTTGGGAGCAGGCCAAGGCGGCGCCGGGACGCAGTGAACCGACGGTGGCGGGGAGGCGGGCGGCCTTGCAGCGAGCCGAGCAAAGCGTGAGGGAGAGCCACGGGAGGTGGAGCAGAGAGCCGGTGAAGCTTTCACCAAGAAGAAGAAAGAAATGGGAGGCTGCTGTGGAGGATGAGGAGAAGGAGGAGGGGGAGGGGGAGGTTGTTGTGGAGGATTGGATCGAGTAGGGTTAGCACTTGCGTAGAGAAAAAGCGAAAAAAAGGGCACGGTCGTGAAAAAAAAATGGCGCTTTCTCTCCAGGCTCTCCCGAGTGTAAGCAAGACTATTGCACTCGGGACTCAATTTCACCTCGTTCAGACCTGTTGATGTCCCGTTTCCATATGCATGACTGCTGGCTACCGTCTGCGTCTACCGAGTGTAATATAAAACACTCGGCAAAGTTACTTCTCCCGAGTGTTAAGTTTACGTCCCGAGTGTCATATCAACTTCCAAACACTCGGTAAAAATATAGGCACTCGGGAAATACGCGGTTTCTGGTAGTGATGCTTGCTGTAAATTATTGTAATATATTATTAAAATTAGTAGCTAGTGTAGTTTAGTGATATTTTAGGCTCAATATTGGTAGGGTGTTATCGAGATCTAGTTCTCTTGATTGGGGAGCCGAATCGGTGCGACTCGGTGACGGCGGCGGAGGTGACCAGGATCTGTGTACTCGATGGATCATGCAGTTCAACGGCGCTGCACGCTGCCTTGACGTCGCTTCGGTCACGTCGGCAGCGCTCATGAGCTCGAACCTTGCTGCATGATGGCTATGGCATGCACCGCTCCGTACTCGATGGGCACCGCCTCCTTATCCAGGCCAACGCCCGCGAGCTGGCCATCGCAGTCGCCGCGTCACCGCGTCGGTCTTGCCTTCTCACTGACCGAGCCAACGTATGCATGTTGCGTACGTGTTGCTAGCGTTGGACAAGATGATCGTTAATCAGCACAGATATAAGAATGAATTGCTTGTGTTTTTGTTTCCTATTTCCAACTGAAGGCTTGAAGGGGCAGGTTGTATATCCGGCTATGATCAATTTCAGGGAGAGAGTTCTAAACTCTAAAGTTGTGCCTTTTGTAGTTAATTATTCAGGTTTTTTCAATCTTTTGAAATTTATATCCTTTGTCGATACTCTCTGAGACTTTTCAGTCAAAAAAATATCTGAAGAAACCTTTCTGCAATTTGGTTGTTAGGCTAATAAATTGCAACCTTGTCTTCCTAACCCTAAGGCCCATGGCTGCATCCTAAGTTCTCATGTTTTGCTAAAATTGGATTAAGTTTCAAGATATCATGATGTGGATGCTAACCTTGCCCATAAGAGTTGGTTGTTTCTCCTCTGCAATACAAAGGTAAATGGTCACACCTTGTTTGTGATATTCCTTCGTATGAATACTGCTTGGCTTCTTGGTAGTTACACAAATGCAAATGCACCAAAATGTAAATTGTCCGCTATAACCATTCATTGTATCATCATTTGTAAGTTGTATTTTTATGCACACCACAGCATATAGTACTGTTGTAATCATGTTAGCATTTTCTGTACAAAGAACATTTGCTCTGTTTTTTCGGACTCGGAATAATTGTGCTACTTTTCTTCAGCATTTTTGCTCTTATTTAAGGAAGGATTTCTTAGTATTATAAACACCTGCATTGTTCTGCAATTCCTCTTTCATGGCAGGAGTAAAACTACTATACTATTGTGCCAAGGTATAGCATTTAACCTTGCCTTAAATATTTTTTTTCTTGTTGTTGTTCCATTCCATGATGGTGTAAGATAGCTCCTTGTGCGGTAACGATTGACAAGAGAAAGGAAACTATGTACTCGGAAGTGGTTGGTGTTCTAGAGTATTACTGGGACTCCCTAGGAGATCAGTAGAGCCTCAAGAAAAGAGCAACAATTCTGAAGAGAAACAGCTCTCCGCTCTGGCGACTCCCTAGGAGACCAGCGCCCCCTCACCTCTAGCACTTCGCCGGTGTCGGAGTCTGGCGACTCCCTAGGAGACTAGCGCCCCCTCACCTCTAGCTCTCTGCCGGTGCCACTCTGGTACCGGTGGCCACCCCCCCTCCTCCTCCTCCGTCCCCCTAGCACCCCCTCCCCTCCCTTCATGATGTCCCTTCCCGCCCCGTCACCTCCGCCGCTCCCCTTCCCGTAGCCCTCTTTGTCGGTTGCCACCGTCGGAGACCAGTGCCCCTCCTCCACCGCCCCCTCCCCTCCCTCCCGCCGCCCAAGCCTTTGCTCCCACCTCACCCCAAACCCCTTCCGGGCAGATCCAGTTGATCTGCCCACGCCACTTTGTCGCAGATCCGTCTTGGCCACGCCGTCGGCTCCCGTCGTAAATCGATGGCGTCTTGTTGCCAAGGCCGTCTACCCTCGCCTCTCTCCACCAGCCTCAGCGCAGCTTTGCTTCGGCCCCTGCGGTTCCTCATCCTCTTTGGACAGCTCTCAACAACCGGCATTGAAGGCCCCCCTAGCTTCGTGCAGGTCCTCCGGTGCCAGGCCCCACACCTGGGTCTCCTGCCTCCAGCGAGTACGCAAGCTGAAGTTATTGCGCCTGCCTGCCCCAACGCCCTACCTCACCTCCCAAAGCCCTCTCAACTGCTGCAAACTTCCTCCAAGGCTATTGATGTAGCTCGGCGCACCCATCCCCCGCCATCCCATCAGAGCTTCCTCGGGCAGGATGCGTATCTTCGTTCCAGAGAAGGTGCGCCCTCTCTCAACCTCAATGCCCCCTTGCCTGATGTTGATGATGGTTGGCGGCGATTAAGAGGCCACCGGTGGCGTCTGTGCAGACGCGCGCCACTCCTCCAAGCGGCGCACCCGCCTCTCACGCCGACAACACCCTCTCCACCATCTTCCTCAATAAAGCTGAAGGAGGGTGTTTCCGCTGTCTGTCGCGCGACCACAAAGTTTCAAGCTGCCGGGACCCCGTCCGGTGTCTCATCTGCTTCGCTTTCAGCCACCGGACTAGCATCTGTCGGTAGAGGGATAGCCTCTTCTGCCATCCCTCACCGTTGCAGCAAGTTCTTCCGAAGCGTCCCCCGCATCCGGCTCCCCCCAAGTTGCAAGCTCCCCTCAAGCAACCAGTGCCCCCCATGGCGTTCCTCGGCGCTCCAGACACTAGGCTGGATGAGGACTACTCCATCATCAATGGCTCCCCTCAGCTTGATCATGCTCATAGGGACTAGGAGGCCACCGCTTTCATGGCCTGGGTGCTTCGGGGCGACCCCAGCACTGACGACAGAGCGGTCGTGGAGGCAATCCGTCACCACTTTGTCCTGCGTCGCGAGGATGTGGCTATCTCCCTCCACCACCCAGAGTCCTTTCTCCTCAAGTTCAGCTACAAGCAAACCAGGGACAGGGTGCGTGACGCCCAGAAATTCCACCACAAGGCTCTAGAGATCCACGTGCGACCATGGAGGTCGATGAGCCACGCCTTCGGTGCTGCGATGTTCTTCCTCATCCGCCTCTGTTTGGAAGGGCTCCCGGTGTTCGCTTGGACTCCGGAAATGGTGGAGCGTGTTGTTGGCAGGAAATGCTCCCTGCACGCCATTGAAGGGGCCTCGACGAGTCGGGAGGACACCAGGACACTCAATCTCTGGGCTTGGACGTCCAACCCGAGCTTGATCCCTAAGGTAGCCTGGGTCACCTTCACTCTTCAAGAGGATGTCTCCAGAAGGCTAGAATCGAGCTCGCGTCTCCAGGACAAATGGAGGAGAGGCCTCACTCACCGAGTGATCATCCACCTCGACTACATAGAAGACCACACCACCGCTCCTCTCGATGACTTCATCTCTTCGGTGGACATTGCCCCTATGAGACGATCACTTCCTGTCTCCCTTGGAACCTGGAGGTCGTCGACGGCACGCCGGAAGCCAAAGGGGGCCGAGCCTTCTTCCTCCTCAAGCTTCCCAGCAGCTTGAGGCTACGGATGACAACCTCTCTGATGAAGACCGCCGCAATCCCCACGGTCACCGCTGTCCCCCTCGCCACCCGACCCACGACGACCACCCTTCCACCTTGGCCCAGAGGTGCAAGGACAACGACGACAGTGATGATGATGGCAGACACAACCGTCCCAGTCACCGAGGAGCTAGGAAATTCATCTCGGGTGTCGCCAAGCTGCGGCTGAACGCGGGAAGGGACCATGATCGCTCCCCCCGTCGGGGTAACTCTTACGGCGAACCCAGGGAGGGACGTCGTAGGGCTATCCCGGCTCTCCCGTGCCCGGTCCAGCTTGCCTCGTCGCCCCCAAGCTGTCGCCGGTTCAAGCCAAGCCAACTATCGATCAAAGACTTCAGGAGCTTTCCGCCTCCTATGCAAATTCCCTACATGAAGTGTTGCATGAAGCCTTCAATAAAGCCTCTTCGCTGTCTACTGAGAAGCCACCCCCATCCTTCCAAGATGCCCGAACTGATTGACTGCGCAAGGCCGAGGACTTCATCACGGCCTCATATGTTGCTGCTGATGTCCTAGGCCTACCTTCGGGAACCTTGGCTACCTTGACGCCTTCACCATCCTGGTCCACTTTCCTAGAAGCAGCGGGCCGCCTCTCCGCACCAGCCGCTCTCAAGGGCCATCCTGTCCAAGCTCTCAAGTACCCCTGCCATTCCAGTAACTTGGTGCCTCTCCTTGAAACAGGCGCCTCGGCTCAAGAGGTGGTCATCCACAAGGCGCTCTAGCTGGATCCTGTACATGTGAGAGAAGCTTCAATAGATCGGCCTGGCCACCCCGCAGATCACCTGCAGCTTCAGGTTTCGGAGCTCCCTGCCTCGGGCCCTCGACAACTTTCGCTGCTTCCACTGGTGCAGGCTCCTGCTCAGCACACTGCTGCCACCCTGGAGCTAACCCCCCTTGCAGTCCAGGGCCCATGCCGAGGTCAGCGCTGTCATGCCGCCTATTGCGCCCGCCCCTACTCTTGTCGTGGAGGTCCAATCCTCTGGCAGCAGCGACACCCAGCCACCTCTTGGGGCCAGTCGATCAGTGTTCAAGCTGACTCAGTTCATCTCAGAGGTCACCAAAGAGCTCATCCCTCCATTGCTGCACTTCTACAAGAGGAGACCATCTGCGATGATGCGACCCAAGAAGAAGAGGTTGAGCTTGCGCCATGGTGCACGCCTAGCTTGTAAGCCTGCAGGCAAGCTCATTCACCCTAGCACGCAGAATCAATGTATCATTCTATGCATGGCAACTGATCAAGAACTACAGAGCAGTGATCATCATTCTGGCACAAACTGGAGAATTAACTAAAGTAAGTCTGATCACGGAAATTATGATGAAGTTATTTTCATTGCAACGATCAGTTTATCCTCTGAAGATTAACTTGACCCTTCTGAAACTACCCAAAACTAACAGCAAGTCAGGATAACTTACAACACGAACTTTACTTACCCTGACCTGCCATTACCAGCTTCCAGAAGGCAGCACCTTAACGTACGTGGGTCCTTCACCCAGTCAAGCAGAACCGGAACCTGAGCTGAAAAACAACGACGACGATAAAGACTCTAACATAAACTTGACTTTTCTAGCTAGCTAATCCCTATCACTAGCTACTAGCTTCTGCCCTCTTCATCGATCATCCCATGCCATTGAAAGGCGAGCTCCAGTTGTTCGAGTACCCGTTCGCCCTCGCGATGCTCACCGTCGACGCTGAGCCCTGCGAGAGCTGGTACCCACTCCTCGCCGCCGCGTATGGGTCGCCGGCGCTCGCCATCGTCATCGCGTCGTACCCAATGAGCTTCCCCTCCTCGTCCCCGTAGCTGCAGGTGCTTCCCTGGTTGGTGGCCGTGCTGCTGTGCCCCTGGTCGACCACGACGGTGCTCGCCGGCATCAAGAAGGCATTGCCACCGAGGCCTTGGTACCCAGTGTTTCCGCCACCGCCGCCGCCACCACCATTGTAGATCGTAGAGCTCGAGGACGCCTGGAAGAAGTTGTGAGCGGCGCTCCCGAGGTGCAGCTGCTGGAAATCCTGCAGGCTGTGCGCGGCGGCCGCGGCCGCGGCGTCCTGCTCGGGCTTGCACCACCCGCGGGACGGCTGGGCGTATGGGTAGTGCACGGAGAGCGGAGACGGCTGCTGGAACGCGATGGTCGGCCAGCCGTGGTGGTACGAGGCGTAGGCGCCCATCCCGACGTCGGCCAGCTGGGAGATGACGCCGCCGTCCATGTCGGCCCTCCAGATGGCTGCGCCGGCCTCCGAGTGCTCCGCCGCCTCCTTCAGGCGCCTGGCCGCGCCGCCGACCGGCAGCGTGCTGCTCTCGAGGATGCTCTTGACGTCGTAGCGGCTCATGTCGAAGTTGGTGACGGCGTTGAGCCCGCGGAACTTGATCGCGGCGATGTCGTAGGCCTCCGCCGCCTCCTCCTCGGTGCCTACGTACGAGAGAATGTGTACGATCAGCATGCATGATTAGCTAGGGTTGTTGCCCAATGCATGTGTTCTAGCTAGCTATATGTTGCATATCGCATGCATGCATGCATGCATGGAGGGTGCAAGCTGTGTGATTCAAAGCACTAGGGTTTTCTACTAGGCCTTGACTCCATGCCCCGGTTTTCTCAGACAACTTTGTGACAAAAGCTTGGAAAGGTACATTTGGGACATAGTTAAAGCAGTGATCACTATTTTATGCCCCATAGGGCAACATATAGAAGTATCTAATCTTCAGTTCTACGAGACGAAGATTTCAAGAAAATTGACTAAATAAGTATGGGTCGATGACTTAGATCTTGGATATAGCACCATGAGTAGTCATTAATTAGTTTTAAGGATCTTCATTAGGCGAGCAATTTGGTTTCAATGAGACGGTTAGATGGGTAGCTTACTGAAGGTGCCTAAGTAGAGATCCTTGTTTCCTGCAACCCTCCCTATCCTTGCTTGCCACCTCCCATGCTGATGGTGCCTGATAAAAATGTTTATTTCAACATTAGAACTTCGAAGCAAGATTATAAAATTTGGATAGCTAATGTGAAGTGTACATATACTGACACTCCTCACAGTTAGTTACATGTTTAATTTCGTCGCAAAAAAAAGTTACATGAATAATTTAAAAAATAAGGGCAAGCACATATCATATATATAGATAGCGCTTGCTATTTGTACATTAGGTATAAATATAATTGAATTACCTAGTTACCCCACGATATTTTGAAGCACCACGAGAAAATCCACTGCTATTCCTGCATTGGGTCATGTTAGTGTTAGTGTAATATTCCAAGAGTTTGATAATTCAATATGATGAAACATCAACTAGTACCTTCTTAGGTACGCAATATACTCTTGTCTGGTCATGTGTTTCATTCCCTCCAGCTCCTTTTCGTAGTTACTTATCTGTGCAGTGAAATTTTACAAAAAGGAAACAATAACAAATGCAATCAACAAGCGCAAACATTAATTAATACAGCATATATAAGGGGCACACTTTAAAATAATCGATTAAAGTCGATAGCAAAATTGTAGAACTTGCTTACTGGGAAATTTGTTGTTGTTGTTGTGCCCCAATACTTGAGAGCTGCCAGATCATAAGCCCTTGCTGCCTTGTCCTCCTTGTCATAGCCACCTAAGTGTTCATGAATACAATGACAAGGTGCAATCACCAAAATAGTATAATATATTTGATGAAAATAAAACGGCAAGAGATAGGTGCATGCATACCCAGATAAACTGCACATTGTCAAGAGCATATTACAGTGTCATTCCCGGAGGCAATAGGTGAAAGCAGAGTGTTGATGGAACAGAAGATTGAATGCCTAATCAGTACTGTAAGTTGTGTCTATTGTTGTTCAATTGATGGAAAAAGATAGAGGAGTATATCCATTCATTACCTTGTCTACCCTTGCGACTCTGCCCTTCTCTTCTACAGCTATTGTCCCAGAGATGAGCCTCATAACGCCCTGTCCATCTATGTCTGAAATCGAAAATTTCAAGAACAGGGAAGCTCGTATATATGCGTGTTGTTTCAAGACCAAAAACACATCCCCAAAACTATGAAATACACTCGTTACTATACTGTAGGTCTATGACTATATATATATATATACATGTGTGCGATACTGAGAAAAATAAGCTAAAATGTACTCATATTGACTTTTGATCTTCGTCATTAATTGGTCAACGGAATAACAGTATTGATCATGGCATATATTAACTTCCGTTCAAAAAATGGCATATGAACTAGTATTTCAATTGCGATTCCTTTTTCTTAGTCAATGAACTATATACTTCTCAATCACCTAACACCTAGTGAATCGAATAGCAGTAGTAACCATTATTCCATGAGAATTTTTACAGTACATTCTACAAGTAATATATGGTGGTAGTATAAATCAAATCTGACCACTGATTTGTTAAGAATAGAATATATTTTTCTTTGTATTTACAATTTTTTATGAGAGTATTATGGACTTTTCCAACTATATATGGTTGGAAATATTACTCTTGTGTCATGCGATCCCCACATAGATAATAATTACAATTCAACCCCATCGAGATTCTACTACTCATACTGTCAGGTGTAGTATAACTAAATCCTAAATAATCCGAACCATTAGATCAAAAAGAATAGACGATCCATATTAAATTGAGTGTATCGTGAAAGAGCTCTATTCCATATGAACTAGTCCGACTGTGTCCCCTTTTTCTTAGTCGAAGGACTCTATATATACTCAATCACCTCATTTTCCAAGCATCACACAAAATACTAGTGCAAAAGTAAAGTAGCATGCATAGCCACTGTCTCGATTGAACGGTTGTATTATTAATTATATTCGTAGCTACTATAGATCCGATGATAGCTTATGTTTTAGATAGATTGATCTCGCTCAACTCAACAAGAACATCATCATTTTCTAACCAACGCTAGAGTACTAGACCAATTTGAAATGAGCCAACAACATCGATGAACAATATGTAGCATAGAGAAACCGAGATGTTCTAACCTTGTTACACCTCGGTATATTGAGGTCCTTTGCCCGAACGTGTCGATGGACTTCCTTGGGATGGTTTCAATCGCACCGCCGGGCGAATCCATGGCACCGCTAGCCCGCTTGTTCTCCGACGAGGTGCTCTCCGCGGCACCGCCGCTGGCGCTTCCGCCGCCGGTCACAACAATCGGGAGGTGGGAGCCCGTGCTCATCGAGAGCGCCAAGCTCTGCGAGCTCCCCGTCGCCACAGTGCCGTTCCTCCCCAGTGCATCGGAGCAGCCGAAGCTGCTCGCGCTCGCGTTCGCGTCGGTGCTCATCTCCTCGTGAGGTTGCGGCTGTTGCGCTGGCGGTTGAGGCTGCGGCTGGGGCACCTGGTTGTTCCGGAGCCAGGTCTTGATCATGGAGAGCTCCATAGTGTTGCTCCCGCTGTTGCTGTTGGTGCTGCTAGCCATTGGAACTCCGGAGAACAAGAAGCCGTTGGCCTGATCTTGCTCGGAGACGAATGAGTTGCCGCCGAGGAAGTCCTCCAGCTTCGGCTCGGTCTCCTCCACGGCCCTTTTTCCGCCACTGCCACCGCCACCGCCACTCGACCCAACAAGCATCGAGAGCTCAGAGGCGCCGCCGTTGTAGTCCAAGCCTCTCATGTTCCAATCTGCACCCATGCACATCAAATATCAAGAAACTACGACATGACAAAGTGCACCAAATATACAAGCTAGCTAGAGTCTAGAGATTGATCATCAGGTAATAAACAGGGTGCATGCAGCTTCTTCCTCTCACCTTGGGTTTCTTGAGCGCCCCTATTGAAGGCCTCCATGATGCCGTATGAAGCGTGATGCCCTGGCACGCGGAGGTGCGTGTCGGACCCCGGCTGCGTCGGCAGGCCATAGAAGTCGGTGGCGCCCGAGATGTCGATGGGGGCGGGAGGCGAGCTATCCTGATGAGGCTGTGGATTTTCTTGGCCGGAGAGCGAGAAGCCCAACCAGTTGTTTGCAGAAGCCATTTTAGGGAGGCCGATAGAACACTCGGGTTGGTTTCTTTCTGATCAGAGCAGTGAAAGCGTTGGTGAGGACAGGAGGATGGATGTAAGGTGGAAGGTGATAGGGGGGAGGTGTAGCTTTTCAGAGGCAGCACTACATTTTGGGTCAATGTGAAGTGGGCAGGAGAGGCCGGAAAAAATATCCTGACCACCTGAGAGGAGGGGAAATGTTCTAGGAGGGCTGTATTTATAAGAACAGAGAAGTACTCTAGCAGTTATGTGTTTTTGGTTCTTTAGGGCATGTACAGTGGGTGATATCGGCAGTCTATAATCTTTGCCACGTAATATTTTTAATGACGTGGATGAGAGAGAACAAAGAGAGAGAATAAAGCTGTCTAGCATGCAACAGACAGTCTATAAAACCATTATAAACAACACAAAACACCATTGTATGAGTTGTTGTCTATAACAAATATTTTTTCCAAGCAAAAACTAAAAGATTGTGGAATCTCATATAAACAACTTAATAGACAACTCATTATATGAGCCATCTTTAGTGCTGTCTATAGATGACATGAATAGCTGATATAGACTAGTTATCTGTACCATTGTATATGTCCTTCCGGGGGGAGGACTGCGCGTGTTAATTAGGTCATGGGATGGGTGGCAAAATAAGAAGAAAAAAAGGTTACTTCACTTCATTAAGAAATTAGAAGGGGTGTCTATACATCGGACGGCACATGGAAATTAATCGGATTAATTTGGTTTTCTTTATTTTTCCATAACCACGAACACTTAGGAGATTTCTTCGGGGGAAAAAATACTTTAGGATGCTTACATGCATGGAGTATATATAGATGTTGCCCTTGCGTGTGGTCACGTACTTAATTGGTTTCTGATCGAAATCATCGAATGACTAGTTGCTCGATCATAGCGTACGTTTCAAAGAAGTTTTATCAAAATCCAGCTGGTTCGCTGAAAAATATGGATGTCGAAAACCTAAACGAAAGCTGACTTATTCCAGAAGTTCCAAACATGCCATGCATGGAAAAGCTTAAGTTTTACATGAGCTAACACATCCTTGGATCTTAATCCAGCGGCAACCATGCATTCATGCGTCCATATATGCATCGTGCATGTGTGCTCGATCAGGCCGGTCAGGATCTGCGGACGGCTTCGTCTCGTCCAATGGGGACGAATCCAACGAAAGATTCCCGTCGAGAAAAGAAATGGCGGAACGGAGAGAAAAAGAAAGAAACGCTCAGCCGCGCGCGCGGTCAAACTCGTCGCGCTCGCGCACGCACACCTGTAGAAATCGATCTCTGACATGTCGTGCCGAACGCGCGCGCGTGCACATCCCTCTTCTTCCGAGATCCAACCCGCCACCGCGCATACATGCACCACGCTAATAATAGGCACAAGGCTACGCGCGGAACGGCAGCCTAGACTTGCTCGCGTTTTATAATACGCATTCCGTGCTGCTTTCGAGGTGAATCACTGGACTGCAAGGGCTGGTGCGACCTGCATGCTTGGACTCTTCCCAAATTTTGCAACTGACACGTACATTTCTGGTTTTAGCAATTGCATGTGTTATTGATATCCCCTAATTGCAATCACAGAAATGATTATATCGCTTGTATGTTTATGAACTTTTGAATAATATGTCATTTCTCCTATTGAATGAAATATCGTTTATATTAATTGTAAGTATGTGACTTGTTTGTGAAATTTTTTATTTATATTTATGATGTCATTCTAAACATCTCTAATCTTATTTCATTATGTGGGTTACTTATGATTAATGGATCAACACATGTATTAATTGATGATCACATTTCACGGATCATGGATATATATGGCATATCAAATCAATAATAGGGACATATGTTAGAGAATATAGTGTTGAATTGACCCGCCTTGAGACACTGCGAGTATTGTTATATTCTTAAGTGTCATCAGTTGGTCTCATATATAGTGTATGTAATATTGTTAGACCTGAGATCATATATAGTGTATGTAAATCAATAATAGGGACATATGTTAGAGAATATAGGATATTGGACGATCGACTACTTCTACTACATCGACGCACGCAACATTGGACTGGGTTGTTCCAACTCTTCTTCAACTGCATTGCGCGTCTAGCAGTAACAATATATAATCTCTTACTCGCATGGTTTCCTGGTTTATACGATAGAAATTTTTATTACGCGCTAGTATAGCCTACTCGTATCCCAACAGCATGTCCTTCCTTAGAGAAATTTTACGGTACGTTCTACCGGCAGTATATAGTGGTAGTATAAATCAAATCTGATCATTAATTTGTTAAGGACATAATAGACTTTTCTTTGTATTTATAATTTTTCGTGAGGATATTATGGACTTTTCTAACTATGGTTAAAAATATTACTCTTGTGTCATATGATCTTCACATAGGCAATTACAATTATACCGATTGGAATTTTACTATTCATACTACCAGATATAGTATAACTAATCTAAACCATCGGATCAAAAAATGAATGACCCGTATTAAATTTAATGTACCATAAAAGAGCTCCTTCCTTGAGCCAGTGTATCTCTGTCAATGTTCTTCGATGAGATGGATCGGTACGTTGAAAGTTGTAACTCATGCGACCTGCAGGTGGAGCAGTACAGATTGATCTTCAAGGCTCGGTGAAAGAAATTCAGAGTTTAGTAATGTACCTGGTTGCTTCTTCATGAATTTCAAGGTATATAATGTTGATTTTTGGCTGATAACGACTGTCGAAATTTGATTTTTTTTTTTACTTCTTGAACGTATAGCACAAGCGGACACTGTAACGACCCCGAAACTAGGGATCGCTAGAATCTTTACAAGCTGTCCGGGATGTCGATCGTAAAAGCGTGGTTTCTAAGCAAGCAAGCGTTACAACAAAAGACAGACTTTTATTACAGCAGATAGGGCTTAACGGCCCGGTTTAAAAGCGAAGCGGCGTCGAGCCCAAAGTAATATAATACACTTGCAAAAGAATTGCTAGAACCACAGGGAAGCTTGAGCGTAAGCGAGACCCTAGTACCGATGAGTCGTCGAAGTCTACGGTTCTTCTTGTTAAGTGAGAACACACGGATCTTTCCAAAACTCTTACATTGATTGATTTAAGCAAGAATGAGTACAACTACCGTACTCAACAAATCGCATAGGAAAAGCTATTTAACTATATCTTTGGAAATATCAAGGAAATGGTGCGGCTTTACCAAACGGTATATGTGGAATGCAAAAGTTGACTTTAAAAGCTTTACAATAGTACGAGACGAAAAGATAATAAATATAGCCACGGGGGTTTAACAACCGACATTACCAATTAACATCTGTAAATTCTACTTATGCTTTGTATGTTGGAATCACCCATGAACACACTTCATTAACCTAAGCACGGTGTATTGAATAACATTGATTACACTCTGCGAGTTGCCCAACTTTACCCTGCGATATCACAGACTCATATTGCCCGCATAACATGTTTGCGCTGGCAACCGAGTAAGGATAACAAAGCCTTTTCACTTTGCTTATCCTTTTAGTCTCTACCCGGTAGATCTTAATCCATCTGACCCTCGAGACCACCGGCCAATAGTGGACTCTGCACCCCGAGGCAGACGGCCCATATCTGGTTGCAAGGATCGTGAGTGTCCTTAGGGGTCCACCCGACTTGCCTTTGATGCTATAGATATTCAATTGGATGAGCGATGTACTAAGCTAGGGAGTAATGACCACGCATGTGGTTGAGCGGTTCTTGTGGTGCATTACTTAGCACAAGGTTCTTGTCCTTACTTGTCATCCAAAGGTGGCGATGGCCCAACCATGGTTGCCCACCTCTTGATCTCACCGATGACCCATTTTACCAAGTATATTGGGTTGCCCAACTCAATGGACTGACCCTCAACTTACACCCAAAATCCTATTGGCCTAAAGCCAACATTCCTTATGATATTTAGAACGAGAGGTTTTCATGACTTAGCGAAATATTTACTAATATTTTATGTGAACCAAGGTTGTCAAGGTAAATATGGCTTACAAGAATAGGTGGTTTAATATGTGGGGTTAAGGACTTATATCTAATCAACATGGCATTCCAAAGTATTATTTCTTTGTTGAAATACTTGGCTAAAATATTTTAATGAAGATAATAATATGAATATATGACATGTGGGTTCAATATGTTCAAGGTATGCAACTTGCCTCTGGTTCAGTCCTCGAATTGTCTGCGATGTCGGTGTCTGTCCGTGAAGTCTGGTGGCTCGTCGGCGTCGAAACCTAGCGCAAGACACAAAACCAATAAACCACTTTGCTCGACAAGGATTGAGCCTAGCAAGCGAATCCAAGTACAACAAAAATACGAAAAGAGAAAGAAAATTAAATGAAGTGGATACATTTGAGCGGAGTTAGGATTAGACTTTACGGTTTGAGGCGGTAGGAAGGCTATACTAACTCAAGTTAGGGTTTTCGACAATTAATAATCATTTCTTGTTTATATCTATTATTTAGACACAAACAATAAATAATCATTAATCTAGGCTTAGGAATAGGAATTTTGGCTTAAAAGCAATTTCTGGAATTTTGGAATAAAACCAAATTTTCTTGTGCAAGGAGCAGTGTTGGGCGGTTTTAGGATGAAACGATCTTGGGCTTTTCTTGTGCGGCCTAAAAGAAAACAGGCGGCAGTCGAACGCCCACACCTGCCCACTCAATGACCAAAAATGGGAGGACTCATGGGCGTCTAAGCTTGCTGCCAAAGCGCCATGCCAAGGCAGCGATGGGCGGAAGCGAGCGGCGGCTCGGGAGGCAGCACATGGCGCGGCAAGCACAGCACGGGCGACAACAGCGGCACGGCCAAGGCGGGACAGGGAGGGCAGCCTGAGGCCCGCCAGTGGGTCTCAAAACCCTAGGGTTTTGGCGTGTGTGGGCTCGGGTTTTCTAGGGTTAGGGTTTTGGGGTCTTGAGGCTGGCGCCAAGCATAGATCCGTGATGTGCGTGGCCCGGAGGGGGGAGGAGGCTCTGGGTTTGCACGGTGTGGGATTTGCAAGGGTGGGGTGTTTTGCTCTTCTGGTGGGGAAGCAAGGCGGTGGGGCTTCTTCAAGGGTCGAAGAAGAGAGGGTGAATGTGTGGTGTGAGCTGGGAGGTGGCCAGGCTATTATAGCCCATGATGATGGGGGAGCAGGAGGGCATGGGGACGGCGTGGAGTCGCCTCTGCCAGGGGTGAGGTGGTTGGCGCGAGGTTTGGGCGGTGCTGTGGTCGGCGGCGTCTGGGCGTCTGGTCTGGGCCTTAATGGCGCAAGGGTGGGGGGCGACCCCTCACCGAGCAATCCGGAGGTGGCGCCTTGCTTGGGGCGCGGGTGGCAGTGCATTGAGCGAGGCGAGGTGGGCGTGTGTGGCTCGTCGGGCGGCCAAGGCGGAGTGGAGGCAGACCTTGGCGCGACAGCGACAGGCGTGGGTGGAGGCGCTACTGCCGAGGGAGAAGCGGAAGGAGAGGAGAAAGCGGGTTAGGGTTAGGGTTTGGGATTTGGGCGAGATTTGACCGAAATTTGATTTTGATTTGAATTTTGAAATTCGATTTTGAATTCAAACTGATTTTCAAACTTTGAAATTTTTGGTGTTTCAACCTACCCCTTAAAGGAATCTCGACCTCGAGATTCACGCAGGTCGAGAAACGAGTTGGGAAAATCTCATTGCATTTTCAATTCCTTTTCCCATGTTGCTTCTTCCTCGATATGATTCTTCGAGAGAACCTTGCAAAACTTAACATTCTTGCCTCTCAAGCGCCTTTACAGAGTGTCAAGTACCATCGGGGTTCCTCTTCATAAGTCGATCATTACTGCAGTTCTATCTCTTCAAGTGGTACACATTACATTGGTGCCTCAAACACTTTACGAAATGAGAAACATGGAACCGTCATGTATGCCGATTGGGTTGGATGTCGGATGTAACTTGTATGCCACTTCTCCAATTCTTTTCACAATTTTATAAGGACCAATATACCTTGGGGCCAATTTTCCTTTTACTTGAAATCTTGAACTGTTTTGAATGGTGTAACCTTCAAATATACGAATCTCAATTTCAAAACTTAAATCCTTCTGCGTTTATCTGCATACTCCTTCCGACGGCTTTGAGCAATCTTCATCTTGTCTCTTATCGGTCTAACTTGATCTTCGAGTCTTGGGCTATCGAGGACCTAACAAGCGCCTTTCTCCGGTGTCAGTCAATTCAATGGTGTTCTGCACTCTACGCCATCTGAGGGCTTCAAAAGGTGCCATCTTGATACTAGCTTGATAACTATTATTGTAAGAGAACTCTTCAAAAGGCAAACACTTATCCCAAGTTGCTCCATAAGCTAAAGCACATGCTCTCAACATATCCTCCAATACGATTGACTCTCTCTGTCATCCCCGGTTTGTGGATGGTAGTACATCTTTGAAAGCTAAATCCGTTCCCATGGCTTCTGTAGTTTCTTCCAAAACTTAGATGTAAACCGTGCTCCTCTATCGGATACTATTCTCTTTGGAATCCCATGTAAAGATATTATCTTGGTCATATACAATTACGCCAACTTATTCTTTCCATATGTTTCTTTGAATTGGTATGAAATATGCCACCTTAGTTAATCTGTCTACTATCACCCATATTGCATCAAATCCTTTTTGTGTCCTTGGTAATCTGTGGCCGAAATCCATGCCGATTTCTTCCCATTTCCAATCTGCCTTGGTAAGGGTTGTAACAACCTGCAGGTTTACGATGGTTTATCTTGATCTTCGACAAATGTCGCTTGGCTATATATTGACTATCTCTCTTTTCATCTTTTTCCACCAAAACCTCTTCTTCAAGTCTTGATACATTTTGTTCCCCTGGATGTATTGAGAATTGAGATGAGTGAAACTTCTTGCGTAATCAAGCTGTTTGAGTTCTTCTTTGTTTGGTACACACAAGCGGTTTTGAACTTTATCATTCCTTGATCATCTTTCTTGAATTCCTTTATTTTTCCACCTTGATTTTACGCCAAGAGTTCTTTGAATTTCTTGATCTTCTGTTGTGCTTGTTTGATTTGGTCGACCAACTCGATTTGTATCTCCAAAGTGATATTAACCCTTGTTCAACAATTTCCAAGTTTAGTCTTTGCATTTCCAACACTAACTCGACCGACATTCTGCAATGCATTAGGACTATGATGTGCCTTTACGCTAAGTGCATCTGCGACAACATTTGCTTTACGGGTGATCTTGAATATCCAAATCATAATCTTTTATTAATTCTAGCCATCTTCTCTTGCTTTGAGATTCAAATCTGGTGGGTAAAATATATTTCGACTCTTATGGTCCGAAAACACTTCACAATGATTCCCGATAGATAGTGCCTCCAAATTTTTAATGAGTGCACAATAACGCTAACTCCAAATCATGTGTGGGGTAATTCTCTTCATGAGTTCTTAATCGCCTTGGGCGTAAGCCACAACTTTGCCATCTTGCATTAGCACACAACCTAATCCTTGCTTTGAAGCGTCACAATAAATCTGAAAGTCCTTCTCGGGGTTTGGTAGTATGAGCCTTTGGGGTAGTGGTTAATCGACCTTCAATTCTGAAAGTTTTCTTCGCACTTATCCGTCCATTTAAAAGGAATATCCTTTACGAGAAGTCGAGTAAGTGGGCGGGCTATTCTCGAAATTTTCTATAAATCTGCGGTAATATCCCGCCGCACCTAAAAACTTCTTATCTCGATCCATTGTCTTTGGTCGCTTCCACTCTTACCTTTGCTCGACTTTTTACGGGTCAACTTTTACTCCTTCTTCCGTGATGATGTGCCCCAAAATGACACTTCTTTCATCAAAATTCGCACTTGGAGAATTTTGCATACAATGATGCTCTCTCAACTTGGTTAGGGCCAAATGAAGATGCTCCTTATGCTCTTCTTCACTTTTTGAATAAATCAAAATATCATCCACAAATACTACCACAAACCGATCCAAGAATTCCATATAGACTTGGTTCATCAAATTCATGAAATATGCCGAGCATTGGTTAATCCAAAAGGTACTCTGTGAACTCATAAAGTCCATATCTTGTAGTAAATGCGCTTCTCTCTATCTTGTTCTCTAATCTTGAGTCGGTGATATCTGATCCGAGATCAATTTTGAGAATACCTTAGCTCCTTTTAGTTGATCGAACAAATCATCTATTCTTGGCAAAGGATACTTGTTCTTAATAGTTCTTGCATTCAAAGCTCTATAATCCACACACAATCTCAAAGTTCCATCCTTTTTCTTAACAAATAAAATAGTGTGGCCAAGGTGAGACACTAGGTCTTATGAAACCTTTTCTTCCAACTCATCCAAGCTGTTTCTTAAGCTCCTTTAACTCCTTTGGTTGCCATTACATCTTGTGCCTTGAATTCTGAGGCTTGGTCTCGTGTACTAACTCTATAGTAAGCTCAATCATTCTATCTGGAGGTCTTAGGGTAGTTTCTCTGGGAACACATCTGGTATTCATCAATTCTTGCATCTGTATAGTGACTTCGAGATGGTGCTATTGACCTTTCGTCTCTGTTTCCTTATCAAAAGACCGATCTGTCATGATTGTCACTTCTTGCCCTTCTGCATTCTTCAAGGTTCTTGTCTTCTTCTCACGATCAAGCTGTGGCTTTATATTTTGATAACCAATCCATTCCCAAGATGACATCTATGCCTCTCATCTGGATCACCAATAACTACGTTACAAAGCAGACCCTTGAACTTCTAGGTTCAGTTCTTGCACTTATCTTGAGATTTCAATATAGTCCCGGTGTTTGCAACACATAGGGATTTGGCAAAACAATAAAAGGCAAACAACTCTCCACAAAGAAAATCCAAGGAAATAACCGAATGTGTAGCTCTGAATCAAAAAGCACTAAAAGTGATCTTGCATTGAGTAGGAACATACCGCGATGATATCGATGGCCTCCGCCGATCTGAGTGGTGATATGATTGATCTTCCTTGCGATGGTCTTTGGTGCGGTATCGTCCTCCTCACGAGAATTGACTGATTGCCTCGGTTGGTTTCTCGGTCAGCATTCCTCCTCTATTGGCACGGAAGGTGGGAGGATTCGGTTACTCTGTGGCTGGTTTCTTGCTTGAGCTTTGGTTGCATCTGATGACATGTTCTTCAATGGGCACTGTCCCTTGAAGTGACGAGGTTGTCCACAATGAAAGCAATTGGAGGATTTCTGAGGACAATCCTTCAAATAATGGTTTCCTCCACAGTTATAGCATTGAACTGCGGCGGCTCTGTTTCCACTAAAAGCTGATCTTGCTGCTTTGGGTTCATTGATGGTCTTGGCGCTTGTATTCATAGAGGGTCTTGGCTGAAATCTGGAAGATGGGTGGGGCGTCATTCTCCCCCTTGGTGCACTTGTGGCTGGAGTTATTTGCTTCATTTTCCTCTTTCGGGTTTCTTCCATATCAGTTCTGGCTTCTTCTGAGATTATCAATTTATTCACCATGGAAGCTAGGTCAGGGAAGTCAAGAGCTGAAATGTGAAATTTCAGTGACTTTTGCAGACCTTGTGAAAACTTCTCCATCTTCTTAGCTTCAAGATATCCACCTCATGTGGAGCATCTGCGCCAATTGGTTAAATTGGTGCAAGTATTCTGTGACTGTACGGCCTCCTTGCTTAAGAGCAAGAAATTCCCTGCACTTGGCTGCAACTATGCCCTCAGGGACATGGGCTTTATGAAATGCTTCCTTGAATTCTGCCCATGGTATATCTCTGCCTGGATGAAGAGTCTGATAATTCATCCACCACGCTGCTGCTTGACCTTGTAGTTGATGAGAAGCAAACAAAGTCTTCTCTTTGTCACTACAATTTGGATAGTGTCAACTTTCTCTCAATATCCCTTATCCACCATCGACTACTAACGGCTCTGGTGACCTTTGTGAAAGTTGGTGGCCTTGTTTTACGAAAATCGCCCATCTCGAAGCTCGAGTCACTCCTCCATTGTTGCCTCGTGAGTATGTCCATTTGTAGGTCTTGCGGCAATTTGTTCGAGGAGTTGAGTATGTTGCTCCATGTCGCTTTGATTACATTACGCCTGGAATCTATTTCTCTCCATCATAGCCATGACCTCTGCCAAGCTTGGTGGTTGCCCGTTGATTCAACGGTTTCATTGTTGTTATTTCGAGACATCTTTGTGAATTTACTTACTGCGGTTTTGACCAAACACAATGAGATAAGTAAGACTCAGATTCTTAGATAAGCGGTGAAAGCAATAGGTAAGTGATTAAGGCGAATGAAGAAATGACTTTTGACAAGATGATATCTGAGATATGGATAGGAAAACAACTTATTTATTATATTTTACACAAAGTAGACAAATTAATTTACAAAAATTTGGATGTATACTACTTAGAGTACAATACACAACTTTTCTTACAATCAAAAGTCGTTCTACTACTAAGGTAGGTGGATCTACAATACTCTATCGTAATCTAACACCTTGCGGAGGACTCTACCACCCAATCGGACGGAGGGTTCTTTGGTGGTGTAGTGGATCGGCATCTCTGGGTCTTCCTCCTCTTGAGAATCCTCCTTCTTTTCTTCTTTAGCGTTTTACGTCACTGCTTTGGTGGGTGTTGCCTCTTCCATCTTCTCCTTTCCTTGTTGGATCCTCAGGCGGCGGCGGTAAGCGTGCTATGCCCGTTGGATGAGGCGGCGCTGGAGGTGACTCGGAGTAATAATCGGAGACAAAGGAGTGTAATCCGGTGATCTCGGTGTATATTCCTTTGTTGGATCTTGAGAACGCGTCGGGGCTCTCATCACAGTTGATCTGTCCCTGATCCGGTTCATTATAACGATCTAACTCCTTCGCATGTTCTTGATTCCGTGCTTGGCCAAGTGATACTACGGTGCACCTTCGGTATTCCTTTAGGACCTGGTATATAGAATCTCTGGGCTAGCGTGGGTGGCAACTTCACGGATCGGGGGTCTTCATCATCACACGGCAAGGAATTTGGAAGTGGATCCATCGCTTCCCCTCGTGGAATCGGTGATATTGAGTGTTCAAACTCGAATCATAATCTTGACGCAGTGTAATCGCTTTACTGCAAAGATCTGTGACGCTTCTCTCTCTGTAGCGTTGACCCTGGCCGACATTGATGTCGGGTTTGTAAGCTAACGGAACCAGGTTTATCCATGCCTTCGGTGGTACCTTTTTCCATCACAGATCTGCTCCTCGTGTGGAAGGCAATGCTTCTTTCTGTTTATGGCGCCGATAAAGCGCATCATCTCGAGTAGTCTTTGCTCCATCCTCTAAACTCGAGTGGTGGGAGTAGGATTTCGCATTTTCACGACAAGCGGAAAGTTTGAAAGGTTAGTTAAGAGGAGATAAATCTTTTAGAAGAACAACACAAGTTTTTCAAGTCTAAAGTAAGGTAAGGTAGCAAGAGAGGAAAAGAGACAAACAATTTAATACTTATATTTTTGTTTTGAGAATTCTTTTGTAGTTTTTGAAATTATTAGTTTTAAAGGTCTTCAACCTATAACCAAGCTAAGGTCTCAACTTACGGGCAAGTGGCTCGATACCACTTTTGTAACGACCGAAACTAGGGATCGCTAGAATCTTTACAACTGTCCGGGATGTACATTAAATGGCCGTGGTTTCACAAGCAAGCAAGCGTTACAACAAAAACAGACTTTTATTACAGCGAGATAGGGCTTAACGGCCCGGTTTAAAAGCGAAGCGGCGTCGAGCAAAAGTAATATAATACACTTGCAAAAGAATTGCTAGAACCACAGGAAGCTTGGCGTGGCGAGACCCTAGTACCAATGAGTCGTCGAAGTCTCTAGGTTCTTCTTGTTCGTAGAGAACACCGGATCTTTCCAAAACTCTTCGTTGATTGATTTAAGCAAGAATGAGTACAACTACCGTACTCAACAAATCGCATAGGAAAAGCTATTTAACTATATCTTTGGAAATATCAAGGAAATGGTGCGGCTTTACCAAACGGTATATGTGGAATGCAAAGTTGACTTTAAAAGCTTTACAATAATGCAGATAATAAAAGATAATAAATATAGCCACAGGGGTTTAACAACCGACATTACCAATTAACATCTGTAAATTCTACTTATGCTTTGTATGTTGGAATCACCCATGAACACGGCTTCATTAGCCTAAGCACGGTGTATTGAATAACATTGATTACACTCTGCAGAGTTGCCCAACTTTACCCTGCGATATCACAGACTCATATTGCCACGCATAACATGTTTGCGCTGGCCCAGTAAGGATAACAAAGCCTTTTCACTTTGCTTATCCTTTTTAGTCTCTACCCTAGAGATCTTAATCCATCTGACCCTCGAGACCACCGGCCAATAGTGGACTCTGCACCCCGAGGTCGACGGCCCATATCTGGTTGCAAGGATCGTGAGTGTCCTTAGGGTCCACCGACTTGCCTTTGATGCTATAGATATTCAATTGGATGAAGCGATGTACTAAGCTAGGGAGTAATGACCACGCATGTGGTTGAGCGGTTCTTGTATGCATTACTTAGCACAAGGTTCTTGTCCTTACTTGTCATCGGTGGGCGATGGCCCAACCATGATTGCCCACCTCTTGATCTCACCGATGACCCATTTTACCAAGTATATTGGGTTGCCCAACTCAATGGACTGACCTCAACTTACACCCAAAATCCTATTGGCCTAAAGCCAACATTCATATGATATTTAGAACGAGAGGTTTTCATGACTTAGCGAGAATATTTACTAATATTTTATGTGAACCAAGGTTGTCAAGGTAAATATGGCTTACAAGAATAGGTGGTTTAATATGTGGGGTTAAGGACTTATATCTAATCAACATGGCATTCCAAAGTATTATTTCTTTGTTGAAATACTTGGCTAAAATATTTTAATGAAGATAATAATATGAATATATGACATGTGGGTTCAATATGTTCAAGGTATGCAACTTGCCTCTGGTTCGGCGTCCTCGAATTGTCTGCGATGTCGGTGTCTGTCCCGTGAAGTCTGAAATGGCTCGTCGGCGTCGAAACCTAGCGCAAGACACAAAACCAATAAACCGCTGGCTCGACAAGGATTGAGCCTAGCAAGCGAATCCAAGTACAACAAAAATACGAAAAGAGAAAAAAATTAAATGAAGTGGATCACGGTGAGCGGAGTTAGGATTAGACTTTACGGTTTGAGGCGGTAGGAAGGCTATACTAACTCAAGTTAGGGTTTTCGACAATTAATAATCATTTCTTTGTTTATATCTATTATTTAGACACAAACAATAAATAATCATTAATCTAGGCTTAGGAATAGGAATTTTGGCTTAAAAGCAATTTCTGGAATTTTTGGAATAAAACCAAATTTTACTGTGCAAGGAACAGTGTTGGGCCGGTTTTAGGATGAACAGTACTGGGCTTTTACTGTGCGGCCTAAAAGAAAACAGGCCGAGCAGGCCGAAACGGCCCACGGCCGGCCCACTCGCGCGGCCAAAGGCCGGAGGGACTCGCGGGGCGCTGGCTTGCAGCCAAAGCGCCCCGCGGCGCTGCGCGTGGGCGGAGCGAGCGAGGCGGCTCGGGAGCAGCGGCGCGGGCGCGACGGCGCGGCCGCAACGGCGACAGCGGCGACGGCCAAGGCAGGACAGGGAGGACAGCGCGAGGAGGCGCCGCCCAGGTAGGTCTCAAAACCCTAGGGTTTTGCGTGTGTGGGCTCGGGTTTTCTAGGGTTAGGGTTTTGGGGTGCGGGAGCGGCGGCGCCGGCATAGATCCGGCGGTGCCGTGACCGGGGAGGGTGAGGGAGGGCTCTGGGTTTGCACCGGGTGGGGATTTGCAAGGGGTGGGGTGTTTTGCTCTTACGGGTGGGGAAACCGGGGCGGTGGGGCTTCTTGCCGGGGTCGGGGAAGAAGGGAGGGTAGCGGCGAGCTGGTGTGAGCTTGGGAGGCTGAGCAGGGCGGCTATTTATAGCCCCGCGAGGCGGTGGGAGCAGGGAGGGCATGGGGACGGCGTGGGTCGCCTCTGCCAGGGGGTGAGGTGGTTGGCCGCGAGGGTTTGGGCGGTGCCGGCGGGTCAGGCGGCGGCAGGGAGGGGCGTACAGGGCGGTGCGGGGCCTTAATGGCGCAAGGGAGGTGGCGGCGACCCCTCACTGGAGCAATCCGGGAGGTGGCGCCGCCCTTGCTTGGGGCGCGGGGTGGCAGGGGTGCATTGAAGGCGAGGGCGAGGTGGAGGCGGCGCGCTGTAGCGGCTCAGTACGGGGCGGCGGCCAAGGCGGGTGGAGACGGACGCGGGCGCGACCGCGACCGCGTGGGTGAAGGCGGCGAGGGCTGGAGGCGCGGCCGTGAGGGGAAAGCAGGAAGGAGAGGAGAAGGCGGGTTAGGGTTAGGGTTTGGGATTTGGGCGAGATTTGACCGAAATTTGATTTTTGATTTGAATTTTGAAATTCGATTTTGAATTCAAACTGATTTTCAAACTTTGAAATTTTTCAGGTGTTTCAGACACATCAAAACCTACTTGCTATATTCTGAAAACGCAAGACTAAAAACTGAAAGTGTCAATCTAGTGTGAAGCTCACTCTGATCATATAAAATTGCGTTCTACTGTTATCTTTTCTTGATCATTCCTTGGTACTATAATCAAATGATCCAAACCCACTGTCTTCCCCGCATCACTCGGGCGCCCTCCCCTGATCTCTCTCTCTCTCTCTCTCTCTCTCTCTCTAATCAAATGATCCAAACCCACTGTCTTCCCCCGCATCACTCGGGCGTCCCTCCCCTGATCTCTCTCTCTCTCTCTCTCTCTCTCTCTCTGTATCGAGAAACGCCCATCCAACCCCAAAGAGCGAGAAAGGTTAACTCTAAAGAAAGGTCACGGTGACTCCGAATAAAGTACATGAGCTGGTTGCAAGCTGTGCCCTCTACAAGGACACACACCCTTGTCTTCCGGGCACACCAGAGAGGAGAGGAACAGTGCTACACGCACTAAAGGAGTGCACTAAACGTTTCTGCGAACATGCCTGATCGATCAGCCTCCTCAGCCCCATCCTCGATCTCTCACAAGGCCGGTCGATCATGTGCAGCACTGCAGGACCATACATGATTACAGGGAGAATGTTAATAATGCTAGTGCAACTAGCTAGCTAGGTTGATCATTATTGGGATATAAGTAGTTACAACAGGCCGGTGTGCTAATATCATTGCCATTTGCCATTTTGCTGCCGTACGTCATCTGCACGTATGGGCATATATACAGATCGTAATGTCGACAAACATGCCCTCATATACGTCAGTAATTACATTGGCATTTACATGAAGATTAATAACCTGACCTGTCAGGTGTACCGATCGACTTGCACGCACGCACGCACGCTCCGTCCAAAGAAAATATATGTCGGTTGCCCCGCTCTGCAGCTCTTGACCCTTGTGCGATCGAGCGAACTGCATGCTACTCTAGCTGCAAGTGCGTCCATGCATCCACACAAGTAGCGTGCAGCAGCAGTGTTAAGTTGGTATTTCTCCACGGTGCACGTGAGGAGCCGTGTAGCTAGGTTCCCCATGCGTGCGCTACGCACTCTACAATTTCTACTAGCTCTCCAACATGGGATCCTCGCCCCCTCGGCCGCGCGCGCCCTCCCCTCTAAGCCGCAGTACAACGGCACGAGTAGAGTATTCATGGCGCGGGATAGAATATTGGCGTCAGGACCGGTCCGGGCCTCGGTTCCCGTGCTTCTTGCCGAAGCTTTGACCGTCAAAGCAGAGTAGTAGACAACCCAAAAGGGCGCGGTTAAAAGTAAAACACATGCCGAGAGCTCGCTCGCTCAGTGCTAGCTCTTCGTTGAACACAAGATTAATCTGGTGGTGAGCACGCTTTGCCCCCTCGGCTACGTACGCGCAGACGGTTTTAAAATGTAAGGTCATGTACCAAGTAAGATCGGTAGTCATACGCCTCGCTCCGCCCAAGGGGCAGAAACAAAATGAGGACCACACCTGCACGTGTACTCTGTGCACGCCGCGGCTACCCAACAAAGGGGCTCGCTCGTCTGTATGCCTCTGTACTCTAGCGTCCGTGCGTGTGCACGCTCTCGCGCGTCTGTCTCGGCCACACATTGCATTGCATCGCATCGTATTGTGTAAGGTTGTGCGCGGGTCCAATATTATTAGGCTACTCCTAATGGATAATATCTTAGTGTAGTTTCTTTGTGCTTGAGAATTATTAGGATACTATTTTCTTAATGTATGATTTTTTATGGTGTAGTATCTTAGGCTGGTTCATTTAATTACATGCATGATCTTTACTAGTATTTGAGCATTATAACCTATTTATGGCATGTACTAAAGCAATACATGTTTGTTGACACACACAAATGTAATTACACGGGATCGATCACAATAAATTTTATGCGTTGGATTTCGAGACCGAACCCAGATATCAGATTAGATCTTTGAGATCATCTCTTCATTAACTATGGTCTTGGCATTATCATTTTACCTCACAGAGACTTAAGATACCAAAAAGGAAGACTGGTGGCAGCTTTAGACGTGTCTGGCGTGCCGGCCGTCGCGACCTGTGCATGAGCTGCAGCTGGCAGGCGCTCTACGGCCGGGTTAGTCTTTGACAGAAAATGTTGATTTAAGTACGCGCCGTAGTGACCCGCGCACCCGATATTGATAATAAGCGTGACAGCAATTGTATCTCTAAACGGACGCGGCATGGGCTGACTGGATTGCTAGTGCACAGCACAGGCCCGAAACGCCGCAGGTCTGCAGCAACGCTCGCCGGCCCATATCAATGAGCATGTCATCGACCCTGTTGATTGGCTCGAGTGCTCGACGCCGCGGTGGTCCGGCGCCACGCACGCACGCGCATCGCGCGAACGCAGGGCGCGGCATGTGTTCACGCCCACTTCCCCCGGCGGGCAGCATGCGCTTTCATCTTTGCTTCGTGCAGAACGGTTTGCTAGGAGTTGCTACTATTGGAACCCATGGGTTTATGTGTCGAGTAATCTCAACCTATGCAAGCAAGGTGGGTCTAATTCTCTTATACTCTCATGCACACTCATGGGGGCACAATGGACTTAATCTCAACACATCGGGGCAACATGGCACATAACCATTGCTTGCGGTTGATCCATTATAGTCATTGACTCACTGCTACAACTGCATCGGATCTCAGTCGATGCGACCATATGTATCCTTACAATGCAATTGTGCAAGTATGTTGTAATATGTCGCCACGCTACTATAACAACTTCTTATTGCAGATAAGTGAATTGAAAAGTGACACTCAAGAGTATTGAGAACAGTTTAAGGATGAACTAATTCTAAGAGCTTGATTATATATAACACGGTTGCAATTGATTTCATAATAAAGAGTAATTCCTGGCGTATTTTGGCCAGGCACATAGATTAAGCAGGTCAAAAGACCAAGAGAATAGTAGAGAGAAATGGCTATGATACCCATGGTGTAAATGTCTTATCATAAAATGGTTAGTGTGGATGTTTACTCACGAATGTTGAAAAGAAATAGAAGAAAATAAAGAGCAAAAGAGATTAAAAAATACATTAAATCTATTAGCACGCTTTATATTTTGGTAACAACATTGTAAAAAATTATAGGCATTATGTTTTGCTAACAAGATTGTAAAAATGTGCAGGCACTATGTGTTGAAACAAAGGGCTAAATATTGTTCGACTTCACTAGTTTGCTCGTGGACGCACGGATGGCTGACGCATGGCAGCGCTCGAGGCACCCCTGTCTCTTTTCATCCTTATATCATTTCTTCTTTTCGCCTTAGATGTTGGCTCTCTCTTCTCTTGTCTGCTCCCTTGTTTGCTCTCTCTCGAGCCGGAGCTCGTGTGCCGCCGGCGGGGAGCTCGAGTCGGCGCGTGCGAGCTCACGCCTCACACGTCGCCGATCGAGGAGACAGAGCCAGGCCTCCAAGGCTGCGCAGCTCCTCTCTTCCCGATTTGAACTTTTTAATAGCATTTCAAAGTTTTGATTCAAAAGTTTACGTGTAAATAGAATGTTCCGAGTCCAAATCTTTTGTATGTCAATTGTAATTTTCCGATTCAAAAGCTTGTGTTTGAATGTCCCCGATTTGAATTTTTTTTTTTCCGGTTGAAAGTTTCAAATTGAGTTGAAATTTGCCCGAGCGGTGGGGAGACAGCCACATGTCCAACACTCGTGTGCGTCACGAGGAAGGATTGCAATGGGCACCTACGAATTAGAAGGGCCAAATAGCACGCTGAGCGACATAGGTTAGATTTTTTTTTCCCATTTAGACACGCAATGCCCAATATTCTCCTTTTTAAAAAATCCCAAAATTTTCCACCAGCTCAGCTACTCGGCAGTCGGGAATTTTTTTTATTTTGGCCTTCTAACGTAATTCAATTGTAAAAATGATTCCCGTCCTATTTCTTTTTGCAAATCTAGCCCACCTCTCTTACCGCGTTCCTCGAGCGCGGAAGGTGGACGTCAGCGCGAATCTCCGCGGGAATGGACGACGACCGCAGGATCAGAAGGCCTTCCGCGCTCGAGCACCGCGGAAGAGCCTTTGCGCGCTCGGGACCGCGATAAGAGGTCGGTCCCGCGCACTGGGCAGTGCTAGCGACTTTCCAAAATAAAAAAAGATTCGGCAGTCGGCACACGGAGAGCCGCCGGTGGTTAACTAGACGCCGCAACTCCTCGAAACCCAAATTCCGACCCGACTTCTCCCCTTCTCCAGCCAGGAACCCGGAGCCCTAACCCGAAAGCGCCTGAAGCTCCCCATGGCGTCCGCGTGGTGCCTCTCGGCCCTGGCCGCCGCGCCGGTGGCGGCGCCAGGCGCCTTCAGCGTCTCCGCATCCGCCTCCGGAGGTGTCTCTATCGCGCGGGCGGCGGTCCCGGCGAGGAGGCGGCGCAGGTGGGACGTGCTCGTGGTGTGCATGGCACCTGAGGAGGAGAAGATTACGCGCCGCTCTCCCCTCGATTTCCCCATCGTAATTCTTCGCCCCCTTATCCCCACGGTTCTTTTATCCGTCATTCCTCGTGGAGTGGAATGGTTCGGTTGAGGAAATTTTAGCTTACTACGTTCAGATTTAGGGGGTTTTGGTGGTTGGGGTTGATGAAATCAGTGGAAAACTGGGAATGCTATGTAGGTCGTGGCGGACAGGTTGTTGTGATTGGATTGGGCGAATTCTGATACACGCTGGTTTGTGCTTATGGAAATTGCAAGGGCTCTTATTAGATAGTGCCATCCCGATGTCATCCTGTTACACTTCTGAGGAAGTTGTCAACTTAGAGAAGATCTCCGTAGGAGAAAACATAGGTTATACTCGACTGTTTGTTTTATGAACGGAGGTTATACTTATTGCATGAGTGGAAACAGTCATAGGCGGTTTGAGATTAGAGATTGTTTTATAAATGGTGCCCCATGCACTGAAACAATCATAGGTTATTTGGAGACCAGAGCATGTAAAGATGACATTTTCCTAGGTACTTCAGAGATTTCCACCTAGTTTGTTTAGCAGATTAGCTGCTTATCGTGCAAAGTGTAGAGAATCATTCCTAAATAAATAGAAATAAGCACTAATATTCTACCTGAATGTTTGTCTTTTGAATGGTGTAGTTTGTATTTAAACAATCATAGTTTTTTCTTTGGGGGGTTCAGTTGTTGTCTTGATGTCATGATGCTAGTAATTCAATTTATTACAAACAAATTTTGAAACAGATAGTTTACTGATCTAATAGCTGCTTGTTGCTATCTTGCTTGTTTCAAACACAAAGTATATAGTTTGTTATGACTTAGAATACTATAGATGCTCAAATCCTTTAAGGTGAAAATAGTGATAAGATCGTGTCCATGGTAAAGTGATAGAATGTTGGGACTTGTTAGTGCTTATGACTTATGAGTTGTTCTAATGAATTTAGTCAATTTACTGCCTTCTTTTTGAAGGCCAGACAGACTATATTCATGTTATCTTCCATTTATGCTTGCAGTTGTGTTTCAGATCTTGGTTGTGAGTTGTGACTCGTGTGCATATTGAGACTAGCCTTTCTTGTTTTATGCTGACTACCTGAGCTATGCTGCAACAATCATCATGGTTATAACCTGCTATAATTTTTTAATATAACCAAAGCGTAGAGTACAGGCCTCTTGTGATACTTTAAATTATTATTTCTGTTATATTCAAGATGGTTAACTGTTTATTTTCATGCATGATTTGTCTAGCCAGAGCAAGAATCTTTGGGAACAATGTCAGATATGATTGTAGTTGTCTAGAGATGATCTTCCATCAACCATTTATCTTTTGTGTTAGCATCAACATTGATGCTCACAATCTATTGTTATATTTTTAGGAATGGGAGAGGCCGAAGCCTGGGAGGAGACCTGATATCTTCCCAAAGTTCAGCCCTATGAAAACACCAATGCCCCATCCATTACCAGCTGATGATCCTCTGGATGATGATGAGGAAGAGGAAGAGGAAGAATCACAACCTCAGGAGGAACCACAGGAAGAGGATCCTGACAAGGAAGAACCCGAGGAAGATGACCCGGACAAGCCAACTGAGTAATTTTGGATGATAGGGTTGCGGTTGATAGACATTGTGCCAAAATGTGCCGTATCTTTGAGAGAATGTAAGAGTCCAGTTTGGAAATGTTAGGTCTGTCGGCTTTTATAGGCTCTAGACACATAGGTTTGTTCTGCGAGGACCTTTGAGCTTTACTAAAGCTATGAAAGTTTTGTTCCACTGATTACAATGTGAGTTGATACGTATTCTTTTCTGAGAAGTTTGGACAACTGTATAATGCAATAAGTTCTTGCATGTGCAACAGTTATGTTCCTTAAAACCAATGCTGATCTGATACTGCTTGGCGCGCAGAGTGAGCATCGTAAGCTATTTTGGCAGTTGTATCGGCTAAAACTTGGCATCAACTAGGTTTCCACGACACTCATGTTAGAGAACATTTTGAAAATTATGCGTTGGTGGATGTTTCTATTGATGGGCTAGGCCTTCCCCGCTGTCGAGAGCGCGAGTCAGACTAATGACAACTTATCATGCATTCCAATTTCTGATTCTGCAGATATTTCCCGTCTACACCGATACACCTGCTTGCTTTGAACCTCGGATGCGTTTCAAAAGGAAAGGGCTGGAATCCGTTTCGGAAGGAAGGGTTGGAATACATGTACGTCAATGCGCGCGCTACGCAGCAAGTACCGAGTTCGCCGAGGAAAACAACAGAAAGTCTTGCTCCGGCTATATGCCTATATGTACCTTGGGTCCTTGGTCTATCTGGCTATCTTTCTCAGTTGACACAGGCAATATATCGACACCAAAACACCCCGTCCCCGATCAGTGGCCGTCACCAGACGCACCACCCTCCTTGGCTTGCACCTCATGGCGGCATACATGCTGAGCGTCTGTCTCTCGAGCCTCCTTGGCAACAGCTATCTCGGCGACGCGGGCACTGGCAACTCCGCCGCCGAGGGAGACAGGGACAAGGACAACAACAACGAGGCCAACAGGACAACGCCGGCAGACGCGGCCGGACCGACGAAGATAGAGATATGCCGGAAGCCGCCCGGCGCCGCCACCGGTAATCTCAATTAGGTCGCAAACCCTCGTTACCGGCTATCCACGCGTGCAGCCTCCTGTTCCACGTGGCATTCACTGTTTACAAGTTATTCTCTCATATTACATTCCACGGTTATGTGCAACAGTAAAGAAACTCAACGATGTGACAGCAATACTCAAATCTTGTTATATTCTATTTCCTTGGTCAAACAATGGTTGTTCATTCATGTTCTTTCCAGGACTGAAGTTTATAAATACATACAGGAAAACCTACAAAATTTCTCTCCCATATGCAGGAGCAAACAACATGAACAACGCTACTTCAGTTAAACCACACTGGCCCCTCCAAATTAAAAACACCAATATCTACTTCCCTTTGATCCCATTAGAGATCACTATCTACTTTCCTTTGATCTTGCAGTAGGCATATAAGCCCGAGCCGAGAAAGCCGAGTCCTTGTCCGATAACATTAAGCTGCGATAAGAATACTTGGGGTTTATTTTTCAGGGAGAGGATCAAAAAGTTAATGGCGGGCAAGCAACGAACTTAAAACTCACCAGATCAAATGGAAGCCCACCAAATAGCACCCAGCCAATTCCAACAGTGAAGAAATCCTGCAGAAATACCAAATATGAAGAACATTAGAAAACGCTTTGCATGTTGAGTGGAAGAACTGATGGAGGCCATACCTTCAAATTACCACACATTGATTGTGTGAGTGCAGAATTCAGGATTGTGTTCCAGAAGATTGTGTAGTTTAGTATAAATGCTAGCATGCATGAAAATAGCAGCACCACCTACAAATGGAATTATGTCATAATGATACCCATAGCATCCCCAAGAAAAAATATAGAGGAAGTAGGAGGCTTCACATTTGCCAAATGTGATGAATAACTTGACACTGCTAGCTACTTAGTAGGAGGTTTCTAATTTTTGTCTAGCTGTTCTGAGTATCAAATTAGCATCACAATATTAACACATAAAGCAATCTCAAGACCATTTATTGCAGCTAGAATATACATATCATGTATATGTATCAATTGTCAATGAAATTTTTTCCATGGTTTCAAGAGTAACTAGAAGCGTCCTCAAGATGTTAATTGTAATAAACTAATCATACTCCAAAGAAAAGTCTGGGTTAAGATTTATCAGCACACCCGCAAGCTTTTGAAATGTTGAGCAATAAGCACAACCCTGTTACGATCTCATAAACATTTAGCAATAAAATGGTAAATAAGATTAGAGGCTTAGATGGTGGTATTATGTGAACTTAGCAGTCACAGCACCTAAGCAAGTGTTAGTGTGTCAGGAGCTCAAAATGTGTCAATATCTAACAGTGCTCGGATGTCACAGGCACATGTGCAATCCAAGGTCATTTATGGGATTAAGTCAATATGCAATTAGATAAGATCACGGAGACAGTGGGAAGGAATAAACCGATGCCTCGCAAGCTAGTGGGCCAACCACAGCTCAAGCCCAAGGACTACCTGGCTAGCGGCGATCAAACTGACAGTGATACAAGCACCTCCAGTTAAGTCAGTAAATAACTAAATATGATCATGCTTTTTTCTGAAATTTGTTATGTGCATCCACAAGAGCTGCAATCTTAGACACCTCACATAATTAAATATAGGAGGGTAACGCACATATTAGTTCCGTGATTAGCATGAATTTCAGATTTTGTGACGTCTGTACCTGAAACCCAGGGGAATAAAGGTAGGGAAATTCCATAGTTCGCTTGAGGTCACCCTGAATATATGTCAACAACAGCACTGAAGGTCCACAAACAAGCCCTAATCCAGATGAACAGGATGTAAGTTTTAAGGCATGTGAAGTTGAATCTAAGTTCGGTACAGGCAATCAAGATAATACCATTGCACCACATCAGGCCAAAGTTATTCAGACCACTAGATTTTCCTAGAACAACAAAACAAAACTGTCGATTAGAAAATTATGCAGGTTGGATTGGGATTATAAGTGGCAAAAGGGAAGATGCATTACCTATACGGTTTATAGTAGCAAGATAAACAGCTGTAGTAATATTGGCGACGAAGACAATGGCATACCCACGAGCATCAAACGACAAGTCTCGAGCCCCAGCAACAAACGCTCCAAATACAATCAAAGCCACACTGATAAACCGTTTGTTAACAACCAGAAAGTGGAATATGGCAGATTCAGAACAGAACTATGTTCTGAAAATATTCAGCATAACAAAATACAAGCATCACCATATTTCAAGCTACAACAGTATAGGTACCTTATTTCGAGCTACAGAAGCAGGGCACAGTAACCATAAGAGCAACAGACAGACAGATATCTACTATTGATGAACTAAAAATATATGATAAGCTTTCAAAAAAAAATGGAAGTGATGTATTGAATACATGTTTGACGCTGGCTGGGACAAGAGTGTATAGAACAAAAAGAGGCTTACATAGCTAGCTAGCACATGTATTTTCAATTCTGACAATATGTCATAGATTAACAATATTGAAACAGCACGAAAGCAAAGGAAAATAACATGTCTAGACATTTACCTGCTGACTATAGGTGGGGTGTGCTTCTGCTTTGCCAAGAAATACTCCATTGTCATTGTAAATACTACTGTTGTGCGCCTTAGAGTTGTATACATAGGAACATTTACTCCACGTACAGATTCCATTGAAGCTAGCTTTTACCAAGCCATCATGCAAGGTAAACATCACTCAGAATTCAAAGCAAATAGTAATAAATGTGCCAATTTATAATTCAGCAGTCCGTAATGTATGTGAGGGAATCAGCATAGAATTTTTTTTACTAAATAATCTTTTTTTAACTTTTATTTTAAAATTAACCTCCGGCGCATTTTATTTTTAAAAATAACCCCTTTGGTCACGCCACCACCCATGGCGTGACCAAATAACACTGTCACGCCAGCCCGTTTCTGGACAAACTCTTGTCACGCCATGGGTGGTGACGTGATAAGATGTTGTTTGGTCACGCCATGGGTGGTGGCGTGACCAAAGAGGTTTTTTATGACTTATCCTATGGCGTGACAAGAGTTTGCCCTAAGCGTATAGATGTTGTTTGGTCACGCCATACGTGGTGGCGTGACCAAAAGGGTTATTTTTAAAAATAAAGTGCGTCGAATGTTAACTTTAAAATAAAAGTTTAAAAAAGATTATTTAATAAAAAAAGTTCATCAGCATACCATATAGAGTAAATAAGCCAAAGAAAGAGGTGTAGTGCGCAACAATATCCTGAATGGCACTATGAATAGTGAATCAGAAGGTACTGACGGCCCACTATTTGTAAAGGAAATGATCTTTAACCGTCTCAGAACATAAAGAAGGAACGTTGAGCTCACTATCTGCATATGTTCATTAGGTGTCAGCAAGGAAAGAGGAGAAAGCAAACCATACAATACAGATATCAGTCAAGAGTGATCTATAGGTAAAGAAAGTTAATACATAAGACATGCTAAACCAACAACTATATAACTGCAATAATATTTTGGAGGCTGTACTTCCATATCAAGTCCATTGTTAATTGTTCATAGCTCCTCAAGTAAGAATCGGAAAATTCTTCAACTAGATAAATCAAAGCTGGAATGCGTTGCTTTGGAAATCTACCATTACTTTCCAAGACCACAAGCAAGTCACTGACAGTCTAACACAGATTTGTACAGTACAAAGAACTTGGAATATCTTGTTCTTTAGTATAAGATGTAGTAGCTAAGCATTAGTGTACACCATGGATGAGACAGAACACATGCATAAAGCATTTATGTGCTCTGTAGAGTCCATTTACAGTTATTCGGTGAAATAGCCATTTGAACAAGAATGAGAAGAGGGCATTAGCAGTAACACTACAGACTTTCCCAGAATACATCCAAACAGAATAAAGTACCTGAAGGAGTGTAATGACATTTGCGCAGGGAAAATTATACGAAGATAGAGCTGCCTTGTTAAACATCAGCAGCAAAACTGCACATTGAAAGGTCATGTACATTAGTAAGGCAATGGCGGAAATCTACTAAATAAAGAAAAGAAACAAAATGACATCAGGAAGTTTCTGTGTGGAAACCGGTTTGTTGTGCTTCTGAAGCAAAAAACAATTAGAAACCATTTCGCAGTATTAATATCATCCAGGGATTTGCTATCCAAATCTCAGATATCATTTTGCAATGAATCATGTATCCACCTGTTCAATTATCTCTAAATGCGCAAGGGATTTGTCAGTTTCTGTTTTCCTCTTGTGTTTTCTTTTCACAGTGGGTCCACCCGAATTTGTTCGGTCCTGCCATGCCACTACAACAATTGGGACAGATTTCAGGCCCACAAGTTGGTTAGTTAGTTTGATGATGGATATTTGTATTGAATAGTTATTCTCATTCAATTGTCCCACCATTCAAACAAGGTATTCAAATTCTCATTCTATTCCTCAGCTCTGATACACAAACACGTCTGGGAGGTGGCGAGTCCATGTCGGACACGGACACGGCTCGGACACGTATTTTAGGCATGTCCGAAATTAGACCCGCGAAAAAAATGTAATTAAAATCGGACACGTATCAACACGTGTTGCCGTTTGGGCCCATTCCATTTGGCCCAGTAAAAAAGGTAGCCCTGGGGGCCTATTCCCTTAACCCTAGCTCTCCATCCAGATCGGGATTCCAAAGCCCCTTCGAAGCCATCCTGCTAATCCCCTTCGACGTCGTCCTGCTAGCAACCACGACACCACCCGCCCGACCCTGCATGCGTCTCAGCTCCAAAGCGACCCACTTTCTAGATGTCGCCTTCCTTCTCATCGCCAGACCTTTCTCCCGACCTCGATGCCTCTCGCCGCCCGACGTGGCAACACACCGCCTGCCCACCATGCCGCCACTCAATCGGCCGACGGCGACGACCACTCTCGAGACGCCGCCTCTTCCCCTTCTTCCCGTCACCACGCCTTCTCCCCGACGTGGCGACGCCGACGCCGCCCTTCTCCCCAACGCCGCCCGTCCCTGCTCCCAACAACACTCGTCCCTCTCCCCGACGCCGCCGCTCGCCTCGCTCGCTTCAGGCGCCCATCTCTCCGATGCCGCCTACCCTTCCACTTCGTGACGCATCGATTTACGGTGAGTGTTTGTAGATTACTAGATTGTAGTTCTTCCTGGTTCATGTACTAGTTTGTAGTTCTAGTTTGTAGATTGTTGTTTGTTTAGTAGTCATGCATCAGCCATGCATCGAGCTACTTGTTTTGCTTGAGATTGTGCAAATTAGCTCATCTTTAAGGTACAAATTCCTATTTCACACTTTTAGTTTGACAAACACATGAAAAACATTAAATAATACATATGCATATCATATATATATATATATATATATATATATATATGGAAAATGGTATGGTACTCTGAGAGTACTTACTCTTTATATACTACTTAAATCGATGATGATACATTTATTCTCTCTAATAATTATTATAAGGTACCCCAAAGTGAGTTCCATGAAAAATTTATTAAAATCCACTTTTTATAGCAAAATTTATGTACATACTCCCTCCGTATTTTTTACTTGACGCCAGCTAGCTTGCATCTCAAGTAGCAAACGTCATTTATTTTGATACGGAGGTAGTACATCTTTTATATATGAAAAAGGTTATATAACAAAAATAAAGGGCTCCAATGGAATTTTTTTAAGCAAGTCACATTGGAGTATCTTATGATTAGTATTTAAGTATACTGAAAGTGATAAAGAAGTATAATATGTGCGTTTAACTAGTATATTAGAAGTGGGAGTACATACTCCTAGGAGTATGTGTGTGTGTGTGTGTGTGTATTCAGCCGTGTCCCTGTGTCACCATTTTTTAGAAAATGGTGAATCACGTGCCCGACACGTGTGTCCGTGTCCATGCATCATAGTTCCTTAGTACAAAAACCCTCAACTCCTGATAGGTACTACCAAAATGACTTCTTGCTAAAGCTCGCTGAGTAGCTAGATACAAGTCAACAGACCAGCTCTCATCCTAAGTCCCAAGCTCCCTACCCCAAGTAAATGAGTAACAAACATAACACCTACGGGAAATAACCTGCAATTAGTGCCAAATTGCAAGACCCAACTGAATGATATCCCCAAATTCGCACCATGCAATGAACGACCCACCCCATTGTGACCACAACATGCCAATCATCCCAAACAAACCAAGAGGCACGGGTTGACATACTGGCAATGACCATGTAGGACAGAGCGCGACATAAGCGCCGCGGCGGGTCATGGCGAACCTATTGAACAGAGCGGCCTCATTGCCCCCTCCTCCTCTGCCCTTACCTTAACCCATCTCCGCTGATACCAGTGGCAACCCCCCTCTGCCCTTCCCCATCTCCGCACGGATCACCTCCCCAATCCGCCTTGCCCCACCCGACCGCTCACAAAGATGCCAAGGAGGGGAACATTTCTGTCCCCTTTGTTGCGATACGCGGAACAGATAAAACGGCCGTTGCGTTGCACCCGTGCGGGGCCACCTGCCTTTGTTCTATCCTGCCATGCCACCACTAAAATTGGTGCAGATTTGAGGCCCCCAAGTTAGTCAATTAGTTGGATGATGTATAACTTGTATTGAATAGTTACTCTTACTCAATTGTCCCACCATCCAAAAGGGGTATTCAGACTCTCATTCTTTTCCTCGGAACAAAACAAACTAAAATCGGAGATCAGATTGAAGCATTACTTATCCTGATAGGTTCTCAATCTGATTCCCATTCCATACAGATGCCACCTAGTTATTTTATATTAACTTCATTAGATGGCTCATTCCGTTCTCAGTTCTATTCCCGCAAGGTTCTAATGGACATGTTATTTACAAGGGTGCCCATGTCAGAGATACCCATATCCATGTCACGAAAACAAAAAACTTTGGTCCAATCCACAAGGAGAGAACTCGGCACAGTTAATTCTATTATTTACTTCCAAGTAAGTTCATCTTGCATTAGGATTATATTTGACTGATCCGCCGCTGTGACCTTTTCTCAAAACCAAAGGTTTGACTTTACTGAATTGTGTGGCACTTTTTGAGACAGACAGCCCTTACAGAACTCAAATACCCATATGTAATAGCTCGTACTGATGCCACATCAGCCCGGACACTGGATGCAGAAATATGTTTGTACAACACTGACCATTTAGCAGCTCCTCTCGGCTCTCTATAAAAGCAATTGATTTCCAAGATGCATCCCATCTGGTAGACTCCAAAAGCAGCCTATCAACGAATAGGAACCCCTGACAACTTCTATGCAGCATGTACTTTGCGTATAACCAGTGGCCTCCTTGCTAAAGCTCGGCTGAGCTGCTAGACACAGGTCAACCAGCCTGCTCTCGTCCCAACCCCAACCCCAAGTAGTTGAATAGCGGATGTAACGCCCAACGGAAGCAACGAGTTAGCGACAATCAGCACCAAATCCCGGAACCCGACGGCGTGCTATCCACCCCCAAATTCGCACCACACGCAACGAGCGACCCACCCCCGCCGTGCTAGACACACAACACGCCAATTCTACGCCACGCCACAACCGCATCCGGGAACCAAAAACCACACGAGGAGGCGCGGACCGACGCACGTACCGGAGCATGACATGTAGGAGAGCGCGGCGACCGCGCCGCGGCGGGTCATGGCGGACCCCTTGAACAGCGCGGCCTCGTCGCCCGCCCCTCCCCCTCCGCCGCCGCCCTTCCCCATCTCCCCCGACACCGGCAGCAGTCCACCCCCTCCGCCCTTCGCCATCTCCCTCCCGGATCTCCGCCCGCGAAGACACCGAGGCGGAGGATATCTCTGTGCGTGGGGTGCGGAAACTTCTGCCCGACCGCGCCCGTCTGTCAGGCTTGGCCAGCGCGGCGGCCGCCTTTTTATAAGGGGAAGTGGGGTGCTTTGACAAGTCGTGCTCTTTGCGTCGTTGGTAACATCGATCACAGCCCACTCGCGCTCGATCGATTAAATAATCAAATCCTCAGGAGGGATTTGAGATTAGGCGTGGATAGCGAGCGAGTCACGATCTTATTAAGCATTTTCTAAAATTGATATAGTTTTAATTTAATATTATTTTATTTATAGTTTATAAGTATTTTTAGAATCAGGCTAACGAGCCAGACTAATTTTATTAAAAATTGATTCATTTCAATGCTTAACAAATTAATAATTATTAGAATAATTTTGAACTAAACCAATAAGACCCACCGATTCCCAGTGAGATCTACAAGCCAGATACGATGCCGCGTTGATTCCATAGGCTATGTACTCATGCTACAAGGGTAATTCGGGCGTTACTACGTGTTAGTAGTGTATCGTCTGCCTGTCTTGATAGGTTGAATTGAAACGAATCTTGATCAGGACCTAGCTGACCAGGGTATTTTTAGTGTCACTTAAACAAGCAAAACTTGAGGATATGGTATCTACAGCATGAGATGTGATGATGATCGTGAGCTTCTATCTTGATTTGATAGAAGCATTTAAGTGTTACTTGATTAAGCAAATCTTAGAAGCGATGGATATGTAGCACGCAGGATGCGGTGGTGTCATACTGTGGTAGGCTTCTATCTTTGCTTAAGCATTTAAGTGTTAGTAAGATAAGCAAATCTTAGAAGGTAGAAACAAGCGATGTGTGATATACAACCATCTTTGAGTAATGCATTTTAAGGAGAGTATTAAAGCACTTCTGCTTCAAGCATCTCTAAACTAAGCAAATCTTAATGGCTGCGGTATCCAACCACACAATGTTAAGTCTCGCGATATGTTCCTATCTATCTGTCTGTCTTCGATTAATGCGGCATAGCTGTAAGCGATTTCTTCATTTTATTAGTGTCGAATCTGCTGGGTTCAATGAATTGCATCGCGACTGTACAGATTTGTATCGATTGTTCGTTGTTGGATGTTGTTTTTGGTCTAGATGCGCCCTGCATAATGGGAGTAATCGGTTCACAGTACTTGCTGCTGGGATGCAATCGAAGCTGATATCGTTATTCCCATATCATATTCCATTTTTTAAAGAATCAGCGGCGGACACGGATAGTATCGGATACGAATACGAATACGGATAGTCTCGGTCATGAATACGAAACGAATACATATCGAACCGAATACGGATTGTCTCGATCACAAATACGGGGTGAATACATGTTGAACCGAATACGGATTGTCTCGGTCACGAATATTTAGTCGGATATTGTGCGAAAACAGAAACCATATATGTTGCACATATAAAGATCAATTAATCATACTACTACATGTCCAAAATACAACTACTTAGCAATTCAACAAGCAAATTTAACTACATCAACACTATCACGGCGACTAGTTAAAAGAAGTAGTAGCAAGCAGCAAGTTATAGTGATAGCACTACTACAGAAAAGGCATTCACAGACGGTTCAAAAACATCATCACAGACGGTTTCGTGAGCCGTCTGAGTTTATGGGTCAGTAATGATATGATCATCACAAGCGGTTTTCGAACCGCTCAGGAAAGATCACGCATTTCGGTTACAACAAGAACCGCTCGTGATATTATATCACGAGCGGTTCTTGTTCGTAACCGCCTGTGATAGTCTATTTTCATGACGGTTCTTGTTCGAGTCCGTCGTGATAATTTTTTCTATTTCAAAAAAAAATCAAACCAATCAATTGCTAGACAGTTGTTTCCATATGCAACCTCTAGCAAGACAACTAAAATCCAATTAAAATTATGATGGCAAACACATTACAGGAAAGGGAAACCAAAATGTTTCACAATGTCCTCTCCGAATGGGAAAAAAAAGTTACAAAGTTAAACTAGCTAGAAACCATCTATGCCTCTAAGCTCCTGAAGAACTCATCGGCTTCTTGGATTAAGAACTCATCCTCTCAATACCTCACCAGCATACACAAGATGTTCTTGCATGTCGTCGAGTTCGACTCAAACTCGTCGGCAAGGAGAGACGACTGAAAACCTCTAGCGGCGCTCCGTCCTTAGATAACACAAAATTAAGATAATTTTCATTACAACAAACAGCCAACAAATTGTGTATGTTATGGGGATGTACATGTACCTTCCGGCAGTCTACCTCCTGCAACAGACAAGGAGCTCCTCCAATGACCGCATCCTCCTCATTGTCGCCGCTTACCGTGTGTCTCACCGAACCGCGATAGGGAATCGAGGGTGGTCACCGGAGCTCGGTGTGGGGAGAGGAGAAACTAATGGAAAACAAAGTCGGGTGGTTATAATATATAAGACAAATACCAAAACATTTTGCCTCCTCGCTGCTCAAAATTTTTTCATACTCATGTCTGCGAATCACGAGCGGTTTCATAGAAAAACCGTCTGTGACGACATATCACAGACGGTTCTTTATACGAACCGTCTGTGATAAGTATTTTATCACAGACGGTTTATATTAAAAACCGTCTGTGATATATATCTTATCACAGACGGTTTGTATTAAAAACCGTCTATGACTTGGAATTTTCCTTACACTCTGATTTTACCATGGCTTGGAATTTTCCTTTGCAATTTTACCATGGCTTGAAATCACTAACACTCTAATTTTACCATGGCTTGAAGATTTTACCATAGCTTGGAATGCCTAACACTCCGATTTTACCATAGCTTTTTTTACCATGGCTTCACTAACACTCCGATTTTACCATGGCTTGAAATAACTAACTCTCTGATTTTACCATGGCTTCCAATCACTAACACTGATTTTTACCATGGCTTCCAATCACTAGGCATTCCAAGCTATGGTAAAATCGGAGAGTTAGTGATTTCAGTCCATGGTAAACTGATTTTACCATGACTTGAAATCACTAACACTATCGGATAGTTAGTGATTTCAAGTCTTGGTAAAATTGGAGTGTTAGTGATTCCAAGCCATGGTAAAATCCGAGTGTTAGGCATTCCAAGCTATGGTAAAATCGGAGAGTTAGTGATTTCAGTCCATGGTAAAATCGAAGTGTTAGTGATTCCAAGCCATGGTAAAATTTAGTGATTTGAAGCCATGGTAAAATTGGAGTGTTAGTGATTCCAAGCCATGGTAAAATCCGAGTGTTAGTGATTTTAAACCATGGTAAAATTACAGAGTAAGGAAAATTCAAGCCATGGTAAAATCAGAAAGTAAGGAAAATTCCAAGTTACAGACGGTTTTTAATACAAACCGTCTGTGATAAGATATATATCACAGACGGTTTTTAATATGAACCGTCTGTGATACTTCACAGGCGGTTTTCAACACAAACCGTCTGCTTGATGAGCACGGAATTCACAGACGGTTCGTGTTGAAAACTGTCAGGAAGTATCACGACGGTTCTTGTTGTAACCGCTCGTGATACTTCATTTGCGGTTTCACTCAACCGCCCTGTGATATTACTTCTTCACGACGGTTTTTAGCGCGAGCCGAAAGAATACGATTTCGGCCATTAAACCAAAACCGCTCGTGATTAGATTATCTGAGCGGTTTTGGTCAACCGTCTGTGATGATGCGCCGAAGATAGCCTTTTTGTAGTAGTGTAGCAATATAAAAGATGTCCAAAATGTAACTAGCCACTACATAATAAGACATATACAACATATATAAAGCTTGCATCAAAGATTAATAACTAGTTAGGGATACACGTAACGCTGACCGAGCAAGTCTCAGAGTGTCCCATTTTTTGAGTTTTTCAAAATCTTTTATTTAAAATAAGGTTGTATAAATTTGTCATAATTTTCTAGAATTTAACGAAGCTTAAATAGAATTTTCAAAAATTAAAATAATTTAATATAAATAAATCAAACATCCATTAAATTCAAAAGTATTTTATTTAAGTTCCTTATGTTCCAACAAATTTTATAAATTTTCTGGAATTTTTATGATCATTTGCTATTTTTCTTGGCTTATTTGGATTTTCTGTATTTTCTAAAAATAAAAAAAAAATACCGAAAAGCCTCGTAGGCCGATTTCTCTCTCCGGCACACTAGGCCTAGAGTTTACCAGATATCCAAAATAGTATTTACCGGATACTATCCAATAAATTATCCAGATAGCTCCGAATCCGACAGATACCTCCTCCCTGAATCCGTTTTCATATCCGGCTTCGAATATTAAATCTGAGAAAAAATCCTGCATATCCGGTTTTAGGCTGCGAATAATATCCAAATTTATTCAAACGAATAGACGGTCGAGAACTACCCGCTCCATTTGCACCCCTACTTGCTGCACAAATATTCGCCTTTGTACGTGTGATGTTTGCAGCGTTTGTTCCAGTCTCGCGATTCTCCTTTAGTCCTTGCATCCTGTTTTAAGGGGTTGTTTAGTTCATGGCTCCAATGAACCAAGCCAAAATTTAGTCTAGCCAAAATTTAGATAAAGCCAAAATTTTGTCTAGCCAAAACTTAGGCAAAACTAAAATTTGACGAAAATAACGTTGTTTGGATTACAGTCAAGCCAAAATTTGCCGTTACCAAATTTTTGGTGAGCGATTTCCTCATCTGCGTATTGCCTAGGTGCGACATTGGATTTTGTTGCTGTTACCAATTTTTTTGGCACTACCAAATATTGGTAGTAAATCAAACCATAGCCAATTTTCATTGGTGTTACTAAAATTTTGTTTGATTGACGTTGGTAATAAACCAAACAAGCCCTAAATTTCACTGAGAAAAAGAATAGCTTGCGTTCAATGAACCATGTTGAACAAATGTTCTGAATGCTTAAGCGAATTTGCAGATTTTTTTGGACGACGAACCATTAACATACTATTATTATTATCTCTGATTGCAAACATAAGTCGTCTGGAACCATCAATACATAAAGAATTATCTAGATTGATAACATGAAATTGGTTTTACTATGACTCTGTTTGGTACAGCTCTAAATTCTTATTTTTCAGATCTTACTTTTGATTATCTGATAATCCACTTTTCTGATAATCTAGAAATACCTTAGGAAAGCGTTTGACTAGTAGGTTGGCTCTAAAAACTATAAGAGAGAGGATTAGAGGCAAATAGATTATGCTAACTCAAGTTGTAATACTTCAATTGTATTTATGTCTTACTCATTTGTAATATCTATACACAAATTATAGTTTTTTTCTTCCAAAATTGCAGCGGACGCCACATTATACATACAGTTTCTTTTTTTGTTCTATTTGTAAGTCACCTTATTTTTTGTACGTAAATTCTGCGATGCATATGCTCATCCGAATCATCCAAAAAATGGTATTATTCGGATATTATATTTATTCAATTTTCATCGACTAAGAAGATATTTTCATATTGTATAAGTGTTGAAACGATAATTGAGTGTTATACATACAAGTATTCAAAGGATAAATAAGTGGTAACAAAAGACCACAAAATATCACAAATAATATGTCCATCATCCGAATTGAGCAATTACACTCGCAAGGTCGTCACGGGAACTATCCATAAATAAATGATGCTCGTTATTCACCAATTTCCTGTAAAAATCGATGAATATGAACAATTTGCAGTAACGATGAATGATGCTCTCCAAGTTCTGATAGGAATTTAGCAAAGTGAAACTAAAAAAAAATCAAAGCAGTCGCCCTAATATTATGCAAGTTCAGAGATTACACATGGGCTAGAGATATACATAAACAATCTCATACGTCATCAGTAGACATCATTTAGTGGGACTAATACGGCGACGTATCTGGTGAACAAACACTAAAGCGTGCACAAATGGAAAAACAGCATCTGGGCCGTCCGTCCCGCATCCGACGGCAGCGCCAAGACGCTGCTGTATGAGGGTGGAAGCGCCAGGTGCCTTTTGCGTTTTGCCCTCGCGATCTATTTCCATTCGCCCGAGCCTCCAATCGCCCCAAATCATCGCCCCAAATCTCTCTCGGCGGGCGCTCGTTCCCCACCCACTCCGCCCGATCCCAAATCGGCGCCGTCGTGAGGCTCGGCGTTCCCTCTCGCCGTCGTGAGGCTCGACTCTAGGGTTAGGTCCGTGCGGCTCCACTCCCCCACTTGGCTCTAGGGTTAGGTCCGTGCGGCTCCACTCCCCCACTTGGCTCTAGGGTTAGGTCTTTGCGCCTCCACTCCCCCAAATCGATCTAGGGTTAGGTCCGAACCATGGAGAAGACGAAGGATCGCGGGGAGGCGCACTCCGAGTCGTCATCGACGGCGAGAGCGCCCAGCAGTGGGCTCCCTCTCGTGCCTTGCCCGAAGTGCGACATTCAGATGATCTGGGCCGTGTCGGGCAGCTCGAAGAATCAAGGAAAAGAATACTTCAAATGCCCTAGGAACGAGGGGGTAAGAAACTCTCTTTGCTATTACTTTTGATGTTCAAATTTGGGGGTTTATGCATTTCGGTTGGTCCAGATGTATGCGGGGACGTGCGACACATTCATGTGGAAAGATCAATACATCAATCATTTGAGTCGGTTGCGTCTGGTGGAACAGCAGAGAAGGGAGCATTCGCCTGTCAAGCTGAGCAATGGAGACCACCATGTATTGGAGCACCGTGTATTGGATCATTTAGATGCCATGAAGACCACTCGGACCGATGAAGACATCGTGGACCGGATCAACAACGTAGTGAGGCAATCCACTGATGGAGATCTTTGCTCGTTAAAAATTGTTCTAGTTGCAATTTTGTTCTTACTGTTAGGAATTTGTATTGACAAGAATGTGAACTGAGATTTTGTTATGTTCCCAGTCTTTTGTTATGTAATCTGAATTGTGATGAATGGATTCAATTATAATGTCTCAATCTGGATGAATGGATTAATTTCAGATGTATGGTGTGGTGTGTCAATTGTGATGAATTGATATTAAAATTTCCTGATCTGCTTATCGTGCTGTGCTGGTTGTTGCCATATAGATCAGCCGATGCCTAACTTGATTATCTTCTTTGGTTGTCTTTCTTTGTCTTTGGTTGTTCCTCCAAGCCGAGAATAGAACAAGCCGGGCGCTTCTTTGTCAGATTATGCTTGCTGTGCTTAAGCTTTCAGGAAGTAAAAGGTATGGATATGACATCTTGTCCGGATCCTTGCTATCTGCTAGCTTATCCTAAGAATGCCGGGCGACTTATAAATACATACATTTCCGCCGTCTGTTTTGGTGCGGTGAAACAAATCTTCACTTTCCGATCTACTAAGTTTCACAGTTTGTCGGTCGGGAGGACTGCAAACGAAGAACTGTGTTTACAAGTTTACTACTCGGTGTTACTACATTACGGCTGCCTCTTCATCACATGATGGCGACCTCTGAATCTTATCACGGTGTTTGGTGTCCCTTCATTGCGAATAGTCGATCTTATTATCTCCTTGTCCTACATCAAGGCCTCTAATCGTGGCAATATGGCATTATACTACTACTGTAGGAGTATATTATTAGTATATTGTTATTATTGGCGCCAACCTATCTCTGAAAGGCAAAAACCACAATGGCAACTTGTAGCTGTGAGGCTTAGTGGGAAATGCAAACTGCCTAGATTGGTACAGTATCAGAAATCGGGTTACTCCTAAGCAAGAAATCAATTTGTGCCCAGATTGCATCACAAGGTAGTCACAAACTAAATTTTGGGTTACTCTAAGCAAGAAATCATTATTCATGGAAACCTGGCATTTTCTGTAAAAGCAAGAGTATGCCTCCATCCACAAGCAACTTGAGCAACTTTCTCCGCAATTGTGCCCGTAAATAAATGAGCGACTGAAGATGGGAAACTCATGACGTCAATTGACTGAATCCTTCTCCACATGAATCAATGAAACAGCTTTAATCATAAACATTGAGGTCAAAAACTACATGGAATTAATTTATCTGAGCAAAAGTTTGAGCACTGGTACTCTTAAGGTATACTATCACTCACCTGTCACCTGTGAATTTCACAGGGAAACATGCTCTTTTAACATAGCATCCAACAACATGTAGCATTGATCAGAATTTCACAAAATCTCAATTCAAGCATCTATCAACATGTAGCATTGTCCAGAATTTCACAAAATCTCAATTGAAGCATCTAACAACATGTAGCATTGTCCAGCATCTAAATCTCAATCTCAATTCAATCTGATATTGGAGCATACAAAACAAAGATTGCACACATACACATATAGTTTGACAAAGGTAAAAAAACAATACTAGCTCCATTCCAAAGATCTAAATTCAAGCATATAGTTTGACAAAGGTCCAAAAAGAACAATACTAGCTCCTTACAAAGATTGCACACATACACATATAGTTAGAAAGGTCCAAAAAGAACAATACTAGCTCCCTTACAAAGATTGAACACATACACATATAGTTTGAGAAAGGTCCAAAAAGAACAATACTAGCTCTCTTACAGCATTGCACACATACACATACACATACACATACACATACACATCATAATTCAATGGCAGATAACATCAGATTTCAACAGCACATTCATGTCATCTGGTTTGCCTGCCCACATGAAACAAACACAAATTTTGAGTTAGTATGTAATAAGAGGAACCACAAGTGAAGTAAAAGAAATTAAAATACTACATTACATCATTATTTGCTTGTTTCCTTAAAGGGCGATTCTTGGTATCATGGGTGCCGAGCTCATTACAAGTCCCGCACATGCGAGCTACCTTTCCTTCAACTTCTTCTTGTTTGCTCTCCCAGCCGATTCCTCTTGCATTTGCCTCTAGTGAGATTGTGCAGAGGCGGCAATATATCGATGTCATGAGGGATCTCACACCCAAGATATGCTTCAACCTCCTGCACTCTACTTTGTGCTCGAGCAGGAATTTGCTGGTTTATATCTTGCATAAACTGTTTAAGTTTCCCTCTCGCATTTTGCATGTAAGGTAGTGAAGGTGTAGCTCGATGTATCAATTCTTCCAAGTCCTTGCGCATCTCCGAAGCCAACTTTTTAATTTCTTCCTCCGTTGGATCTTTCGGTTTTTCCTCTAGAACATTGCCATTCTCATCGAACACAACCTCCCTCTTACAATTTGCGTCCACCTTTTCAAAACATAATAACTTGGAAGCTCATTCAAGAATGCACCTCGTAATACGAGGATAATATGACGAAAGGAATCCCATGAGTGCCAAACAACATACATGAGCACTCATAATCATGGTGTTAGTGTCACATGTGACTTTTCTCACCTTCTTGCCATCCTCATTCACATTTGTTACTTTAAGGTCACATGCTTGCGCCGTCTTTATCAACAACACACGTGTCCTCGGCATAATAACCTCCTTCAAATTTAGCGAACACCATATGGGTGAATACTTCAACGCCATCTTTGCTCTAATGCCCATGGTGTCTTCAACTCGAGCTTAGTGTGAAAGGTGGCATGGTCTTCTCTTAGCTCCTTTTGCCTTTGTTCCTCTACTGGCGAAGTCGAGCCGGATCGTAACTCAACCAAAGCATGTTTGTAACCAATAAAGCGATTGAAAAAAGAATTGGCGCTTTCAGATCTTGAAGTTGTTCTAAGAATTCCTGCCAAGGGTACGTCCATAAAGTAGGCTGGTACCCAAGAAGCACGAATTCTATACCGACCAGCCAGCCACTCATTATCTTGCAAACCGAACTCAGAAATAATAGCGCCATGTGACTCAAATTCTTACGGAGTTTCGAGGGATATACACATGAATTGACACGCCTGTAAAACATTTGGTTATCCCTCAAATCTGGCCTTATCTTAGTTGGGAGTTTGTTCAATATGTGCCACATACATAACCTATGTGTGCTAGTTGGTAAGACATGCTCAATTGCCTTCTTCATGGCGCATCTTCGCCGGGTTATTATAAGTCTAGGGTAGCACCTCCCATACATCTTAAGAAACTACGGAACAACCATTGAGCGTTTCAATAAATGCGATTGAGAAGCAATGCACCCCAAATAGAACACATCCCCATGGTTATTCACTCCCATGAATGGTGCAAATATCATGTCGTATTGGTTTGTATTATATGTCGATCGAATGAGAGCAACTCACCAAAATGAGCGTAATTCTTCCTAGAGGTCGATCCGCCAAAACACATGCACCAATCTACCCTTGTCATCGATAACATAGTCAAAGTAAAATGCCGCATTATTCTCGTTCTTTCTAGCTAGATTATCAAGAAACATCTGAGCATCTGATGACTTTATACTCTCTCTCAAAGTACGATGATAATTTTGCAAGTCCCTCCTTGTGCATCCTACATTCTGAAATCCACCCTCACTGACATGAAGATATCTAAACGCCTTAAGTGCTAATGCTAGCTTTGATGGCATGCGAACAGTGTAGTCTTAGCCTTCTCAAGAACTTGTCTATTAGAGCGTATCAAGTGCTGCTTACTAGGTGAGACAAGACCATGGTTATGGACTTCGACAAATATCTCTAATCTGAACTTATCGTCCTTAGTCCGTTTGATACCAAACATGGCCTCACAACCGCACCTACTCAATTTAGACTCATATGTCCTCTTCGCTTTTACCTCCACCTCCACCTTGGCCTTACCTCTTTCTTCCTTCCACCCATGCCTGGCACAATAGTACCGCCTCCATCGCAACACCCCATTGATAATCGTCCGCTGTCCGATACGAACGGAGAAGCCCGCAACATGCGCGTATGCTTTGTAAAACTCCAAGGCTGCGTCCTCATCTTCAAAAATCATCCCCTTCGCAGGTGTCAAAGACTCAGTAACTACCGGTGTGGATGACGATCCCTGCAGCGGTAACGACGATTTAGCCCTAGAACGGTATTAATCATACAAATTAAAAATTGTGTGTGCACTCACGCAGAATGGGATGCTAGCCGCCTTCCGAGGGGTTTTACAATCCGATATCGCAATGAGAGAGTGTGCATCGGCCATATCGGGTTCGGGTTCAGCTCTAGGCAAAGCTAGTGGCCGCATCGAGCTACTGACATCTTCCATTTCGTCCATGCGGCTGCACATCAAAACAACGATAAACAATGCATATCAATTGTAAATATCAGATACCACAATCAGTAATAAGACAACAATTCGTATGCAACAACTTACATATCAGAGAGCAGGAGGGGGCTGCGTAGGAGAGACTTGGGCTGATGGTCTCACTAATAATACAATGACCTGTAGAAAATAGGTAGTTTGGCATCATCCATGTACATATTGAATTAACATTTTACTTCACTATTTTGGTACGGTCAATACCTCAACAGCTCAATGTAAATAAGCTAGAATTTGTTGTGAAAAACAGAGATGGAAGTTCAAATGGTGAGATCTACTGCCTCAGTACTCTACAATCAAGGCAACTAGATAGATTTCAGCAAATCATTTTAGCATCTAGACCATCAACAGTACTCTTTGCTGCCTACACTAAGGATCCAAAGGCTATCTTAAAGCTGAATGTTACAAGATGTTCACCTTGAGAGCTAAATCTTCATCAATCTTTGGATCTTCAACAACGCCGAGCGGCGGCGCGACACGGCGGGCGGGCGGGGCGGGGCGACGCCTTGGAGCGGCAATGGCCAGGCGGGCGGGGCGACGTGGGAGGCAAGCAGCGCGCCGCGATTGACTCGTCATGGCGACACGAGCACGAGGCGGGCTCCGACTTCGGCACGGCGAGACGTCGGCGCCGGCGCGGTGGCGGCGCGACGGTCACGAACCCTCGCCATTTCGTTCGCGGGGGGATCTGACCAGTGAAAATTTGGCCTTCGTTCGGCCGAAGGGCAAAAGCATAAGGCAGCTGGCGCTCCACCCTCAGCAGCAGCGTCTTGGTAGCGCCGTCGGATGCGGACGGACGGCCCAGATCTTGTTTTTCCATTTGTGCACGCTTTAGTGTTTGTTCACCGAATCGTCGCCGACTATCTCGAAACCATCCATATATTTTATTTCCAGTAGCTGCATAGCTTTATATGAGCAATGCAGAGTTATTGCTTCACTTCGGTCCTTATGCTGCCTCTGCCCCCTAGAGGGCTGCGTTCAAGCCTCAGCTCGGTGACGCGAGGGCACAATAACATAATTTTAGCTATATGTAAAATTTGCTACGTTAGATATTAGATGACATAGATAAGTGAGAATGAGTATAAAGAATTAGGTTGTCTCTTATGCAGTAGTCGACTGTAACATGAGAAACAAGATAAACTATACATAAAGTAGTGGTCTATAGAGATATATAAGAAGACAAATTATTATAAGAGCTGTCTGTAGTACTGTCTATTGATGATATATAAATGTACTATAGACAGTTGTCTACCCTTGTATGTACCCTTGACACTATTCAGGCGCTTGATCTCGCCACGGCTTCCGGTGACAATGTCATCGAGGATCTCCGCGCTCTGGGTGCGTCCCAATGCGACATCAAATATCTTGCTGAAATGGACAGCATTAAGTGTCAAGAAGTGCAACAGGTTTAAAAATATTCTAGTCATCAGCGCCTTGTGAATATTGGTAAACAGTAAGCATTTCAGTCTAGCACAGCAGCCGTTGAATATCAGACTTAACAATTTAACATATCCGATTCTATTGTTGTCTATAGTATAATGATATGTTTTCTGGTTTCATCAGATTATGTCCTATTTTGTACATTTGTGCATACAAACATATGTTCCATAAAAGAATCAGATGTGCCGAATCGATAGTAATGAAGTAATTGAAACTTAAAACTAGTTCTAATCTCAGCCAAACAAGCGGATTATGTACTACTAATTCACACTACGAGAATGCATACTGCAATTTCGGAGTTTAGGTGAGGATGTGAACTCAGTGTATGTGGAGGCAGATCTACAAGAAGAATATTCATGGATTCTTCAAAAAAAAATTTGCTGCCAATCATTCATCCCAATTAGTAGTTCTGAAAATTTCATATGAGTACGAAATCCAAACAAAGCAAAATGAAAAAAAATCGAGTGACTGTAGGGTGGCCGGTGAAGAGGAAAGAGATAAAGGGAGGAGTAGGGAGGGCAAGGGGAACAGGCGGTCGACGAGCTAACCATCACAGGAGGCCGTTGGTGGTGCTCAGGGAATGATGGCAGCGAAGAAGTCGGGGAACGGTGGCGGCGACCTCTAGGGTTTCTGTGGTCGGCCTCGAGGCTTTCGGGTGCTAGCGGCGGCGCACTCGAGGGCCGACGGCGGTGCACTCAGGGGCCATAGGCGGCGCCTAGGGCTTCCACGCGGAAATTGCCCACCCAATCTCGAGTGGGAGAGGAGTTGAGGAGGCGGAGGCCGGCATGAAGGAGAGGGTGGAGGCGGGAGTGGCCGACACAGAGGTTGGAGCGCGTGGTGCGAAGGGTTGGAGCCTCAGGTTGGGGAGGGGTGAGGGGGTTAGGTCAGTGGCGTTTTTGGGGTAATTAAGTCCAACTTCAAGGGGTAATCTTGTTTCTAGAAGGCTAGCTTCCTACAAGAATTCACAGGAAGGTTGCTTCTCATTGCCAGTTCATTTTCGAGTTAGCTCCTCACGAGAAGCAGAATATGGCTATTTAGGGAAGATGGGTGTTTGGTACAACTCCATAAGATCCGAACGAGAAGTTAGGAGCTGGAGTTGTACCAAACAAGGCCTATATCCACCATGAAATGTACTTTTGTCATGTGTAATTATTTTTATTTGAAACAACTTATTTCATAGAAATTGGTGGTCAAAGTGTCACATTTGAGATTGTGTCAATGTCCAAAACGATTTATAGTTTCGATTGGATGGAGTGTTTAAGTATTTACTGGCAATGTATTTAAGAATCGAGATTGGCAATTGGGAAACGACGAGTGGGTTCATTGTTTTTTTAGAAGAGCCACCCGGGGGGAGAGGAGCCCCACCTGAATAATATTCATTAAACTTAAGTGGCAAAGTCCACTGATACAAAAGAATGCCCAAGCACACAGGGCTTACACAAGGAGAATGAGAAGGAGATTACCGAGAGCTTATTACACATTGAAACAACGGCTTACCAGTGAAGAAAAATAAATAAAGAAACACACGGGTACACGTCAAGGGAAAAAAGGTGTTGTGAATACCCCTAAAGTGTCACTTCTAAAGTCAAATTTCAGATTTTGAAACTTGGCCATTGAGCACTAGCTTCGAGTCGAGAATTCGTCTACCTGCACATCGCCATGACCATGGTCACAACCATGAACTACCTATTGAACCTTGAAAGCACTTCTTTCACACGGACTCATGACGAACTAACATAGCCTTCGCTGCCGTCCATCACTGTCGGACCTGGGAGCGAAGGATCCCGTATCCCTTGTGTATTCCACTCTAGTCCTATGATCAGTAACTAGAGTGCACAGTTTTAACAAAAGATGATAACATAACCATAATGCGCGATATGTTCACAAAAGTTCAAGTTTATTACAAAAGGAGCATAAGTCCAAAGGTAAAATACAACGGAAGCAAAAGCAGTAAGGTAGACCACACGATTCGCCACGGGCAATCGTTTGTAGGCATAACCTAGTCATCCATGTTCTCATTCTCCTTATAGTAGTTCTCTTCTGATCAATAATTTATTAAGCAAGGTGAGTACAAATGAATGTACTCCGCAAGTTACACCCAATAATAAATTATAATGTATGAGGATATAACAAAGGATTGCTTATAGGGTTGATTTTGCGTAAAGCAAGGTTTTCTTTTTCAATACTTGTACTAATTTCCAAAGCAGTTTATTCCATAACTAAAATTCATTTTCTAAATCTCAAGTTTTATAGTCAGATAACATTCACACAAGTGGTGAAGGATACCCTCCTATCACTATCCGCCCAATTTCCCGATTGGATAAGAAATCCATAATCATTTGATAAAATCTTTTGAAATCAAAACCAAAATCTAACTTTGCATTGGCTTTACTTCAGCATGTCCATGATCGTGGACACGGCTATTCGAATAGTTTTACACTCTTCAGAGGTTGTACAGATTTACCCACAAGAAACAATTGACTTATAATATCTGTCTGACACACTACCGAAGGTGTGCGACTAAGTCATTATCACAAGGCCTTTACAATACACCATTCTACCGTAGTCCCGTCTCGCTAAAGTTTCGCTTCCTTTGGATTGAACCATCCGGATTTAAGCTCCCTCTTGCGCCATGTGGGAACATATAAAAGTAGGTCATAATGACACCCACGCAACCAGATGGCACAACCACGGCGAAATATTATAAATTAGTTAGCCAAGTCCTCCCCACTTTGGACATGTGGTTGTACGGTAAGGCTTGGCAAGATGCGGCTTGAAGACCGGTTCTTAATTGACTAGGGCGACTTTCCAACAAAACCCTGGGCCTCGATCATAGAAATAAATCGATCACGTGCATAAATATGCACCCATCCAAACATCCATTTTGCCCAAGTCCAAACTAATTTTTATTTTGTTTTGTTTTTCAAAAATCATTTGCAAAAGTCCTATGGTACAACAATACCATAGGCTCAATTAAATCATATTTGAACATTTGGCTAAATTCCCCAAATTCAATATTTTTGGTGTAAGTATGACTAAGCATAAAGTTTTTCAACATGTTCTAGCTCATACTATTGTATCAACTAGATTTTAACTAAGGTATCAAGGAATGATTAATTTAATAGCAAAGTTTGGCTATAACAAGGTGTTGGGAATAACTATAATTTAAAATAGGAATTTAAATAACTGAATATAAATAAGCATGCTTTAATAGTTTAAAACATAATTTAAATAATTTTAAATACTGGGATTCAAACATGATCAAAGGATGTAACTTGTCTTGCTTATTTAGTTGTTGTTCTTAAACGGTGTCGGAATCTGATTCTTCAAATAATTCAGGTTTCCCCGGAGTCGTCAAAATCTATACGTGAAAACAAACCAAATTTAAATATATTCAAATAAAAGGAAACACTTCAGATGAGGTAAACATATCTAACAACATCTTGAAGGACAGAAGTATTCCAGATGAAACTAATCGTACCTAGTGGAGTTGATGAAGGAAATACTTCAAACGAAGTATATCCAAAGGAGTTGATGAAAGAAATACTGCAGATGAAAGTAAAATCAAAGGAAGTTGATGAAGGAAATGCTTCAAACGAAGTATAACCAAGGAGTTGATGAAGAAAATACTACAGACAAAAATAGATAAATCTAACAGGGAGAGAGAGAATATTCACAGGAATATTCCTCATTGGTTACCTAGGTAGGAGAGATTATCTGGTTAGATAATACTCTTAGATCTGCTTTCGGATCATAAAGGGTTCTGCTACTGAGAACGGATGACGACAGACGATACCTAGAGCCTAGGTAATGTTGTTTTCCTTAATAGGCCACCTAGTACTCACAAGCACTCTCTCCAGGTATTCTTTGTATACATCCATGACGATCATACAGTCAAATTCAATCCTCTTATATGCCCTCCTCTTTCAGCAGACTTTGATGGTGATCTTTGGTTAGATTTATTACTTGTGTGGCTCGGACTTACTAGTATGAGGTTGTGACATGGCCACAATCCTAGTTAGGTTTTAACGAAAGCAATTATTTTGCCTAATCAATAATTTAGTAAAGGTCCACTTGTAAATGTATGTTCCTATGATGTATTATCTTACGATGATGACCTAGGGTCTATTGACCATTAGATCGTGCGCGTATGTATATGTCTAAACATAACTATCATTCTAGATTCTAGCTACCTGAGCTGATTACTGATCGCTACTACTAATCTCTAATTACATAAGCTGACTATCGAATAACTCAACATCATTTCTAGCTACAAATGTAGACTATCGTTTTCTTAAATGGATTAACTAATTCACTTATGATTTCATGTTAAGATCTAATTACTTGAGCTTATCCTAATAAATTGTCCATTAGTTAAACCTACACTGGATGCATTATTAATGACATAAAATGATCATATGTTCATTCACAATATGACCTACTGGCCGAGGGCTCAATGGTTATTCATAGACTAGCAATGCCCAATTAGCTTTCATAACTATTATATGTTGATCGGGCCTAACTAATTTTAGCATATTTCCAAATATGACTATAGTATCATAAGTTATAATTACCTAATGTTGTCCAACTACTCATGGTTTATGTTCAACTACAGATAACCTTACTCCCTTAACTAAAAGTTAATGTCATACTACTACCCCTAATACCATTTGGTCATGATTGACTTGTTAGATCACTAATATAATTATTATCTGATTACCCTGGTTACAAAGCCATTTCTTATTAAAGGCATGATCTACTGTTATTGCACTACTTAGTTAATCAAAAACTAATCATCTCTACTAATCACTTAACATGGCATTACATGATATTCATAAACATAGAGAGAGTCAAAGAGGGAGGGTCCCACCTATCATGCATACACAGAGGGCACACAAAGAGGGGAAGCAGGGGATGGCCATAGGTGGCTCGGGCGATACACGTCGTCAGTGAGGGAAGCATCGGCGGCAACCGGAAGGGCAAAAAAATGGAACCGCGAGGGAGGGGCGGTCCAAGGAGTGGTGGCGTCGTGGCTTGAGGAGGCTGGTGGGGGCCGGGCGGCTTTGTGCAGCGGCCGGAGCCGGGGAGGGAGAAGTGCGGCAACACTAGAGGGGAATAGAGGAGGAGTTAGCAAGCGCATGAGCAAGAGGAGACCTAGGGGAACTCACTGGGACTGGTTGTGAGGGTGGACAGAGGCCAAGGCAGCTTGGTGGCGGGAGCCGGCGGCGGCGCGGCGGGTTCACTGTGGGTGTGCCGCTCAGTGCGGAGAGACGGTCCATGGGTGATCGGTGATGCACGAGAGGGGTGAGGGGGTGCTCGAGGCTGCGGCAATTGAAGCGAAGTTCACCGGAGCTGTTGTGGCGACAGAAGGGAGACTCTTGGTCGGAATCAATGAAGATGACTGCACGACGCGCTCCGATGGACAGATCTACCAATTAGTTGGGGGTTCTTGCTTGCGGAGTCATGTGGCGCGGCGTGACGCGGTCGGCCAATGGTTGGCGGTCAGAGCGACGGGGATGGCACGACAGCAGACGCGGGCATGGTGCGTCTTGAGCCCAGCTCAAGCTTGAGGAGGGAAGTGGAGTGAAGGGGAAAGGAGGAAGAGAGTGGAAGCAGGAGGAGACAACGTCGGCTCGGCGCTGGCTTTTTGTAGGTGGACGGCGGAGGACACGAGGATGACCAGCATGGGCAAAGGAGCGATGGTGGCGATCTGCATGTCAAGCACGTGGGAGCAACGTGGAGAAGAAATGCTGCATGCGGGACCCACTGGACGGTGAGGGGAAAAAGAAATGGAATTTCTAGATTTTCAGAAAAATGGCTGAGGGTGTTAGGTAATTTTTAGGTGCAGAATTACAAGTACAAAAATTATGAAAAATTAGCGGAAGGTTCCTGGTAAGGTCTAATTAATACTATAATTTTTGTAGAATTTTATGTGCTTTTTATGTCTCTCTAAAAATTCTTTTAATTTTATGCTTTCATGCATCTTTATTATTTGATTTGATGAAGGTGTAAAAATGTGTTTTATAATAATTCCCCATTTTTATTAGCAATACAATTACACCCAATTTTTAATTAACATTCTCTCATTTCAATTTGTTTTAAGAAATCCTCACGTGGCGGTAGATATAAGCTGACAATTGCTAATGAATTCTAATTGGGCTTTCGTACATTCGAAATATTAGGCTTTGAATAGGTTTTCATTTTAAGATTTATATTTCAAGTAATATTTCAAAGGTAACACTCTGTCATGGTGATTACTAGTATATGATTATCTCGCTTTTACAATTTAGGTTCCTAGGGTTCCCGTATCTAGGGTTTCTGAAATTAGGGTTTAGGATTTACGTCTTTGGGGTTTTCATTCCTATGGTTCTCTACCTCAGATGGCTTGTGCCGACAAAAGAGAGAAAATGCAAATCAAACAACTCTCAAAATTTATGCAATCAAGACAATAACAAGTATCATGTAAAAAGGTTTTTAAAAATCCTGAAATTTTGAATTTGGAAATTTTTGGGATGTTACAATCACCCTGTTGCTAGCCGCCATCAACACCATGCCACACTGTCCCATCGTCCCATCCTGTGTCTCACTGAGGCAAGTTAGAACTCCAAAGGAGAACGAGGAACGATCATGTCGGGACACAAAAATACGATTTAGGAACCATCTGTGTATTCTAAACTAGTTTCAGATCAGTAGCTAGCTCACATAGGAAACAGTGATGAAATACCATCCATTTATTCGATTTAACTAAAAAGATCTCAATTTAACAAATAATAATAATAACAGGACCTTATGGTCAATGTTAACTTAACTTGTCACGCAGGGCTAAATAAACAAATAAACTCTTGCAGCAGAACGAAACTCTTAAAAATGCCAATCAACATGCCCACAGGCAATCGAGTGGAGAACGCATCCTAATCCACAAAACCTTTATGGTACCCCTGGGCGAAGAACTATTGAGCACCTTGATATTCTTCAACTAATCAATAAAGGCGTAAAGCTGTGAGTACATAAAGCACTCAGCAAACCGTAGGGAAATGTATGCAAATAATATTCATACAAGGCTTGACAAAGATTAGTTGTATGGTTCTTTTGCAGAAAACAGCATTGACGATAAATACAATAAATAGATTGAAATACGTAGTAGAAAAGAATAGTAAATAAATAAACAATTTCCTTGATACAACCAGTGCACTACCCATTCACTTCTGAAGACAAACCACCAAGTGAATTACCTGATCACCAAACAAACATTATATTCATCAAGTGAACTTCCCATTCACACTCCAACAAATTTTATGAAAAAACTCTATCTCTCGTGTGAAATCCCCGGACATATCCATCACCGAGGACGCGGCTATTCGAATAGATCAATTAACACTCTGCAGAGGTTGTACACCTTACCCACAAGATATAACCAGTGTAGCGATCACCAATCATAATAAAACCTTTCAGAAATTTCATCTCAACAATTGACTCTCCCGTTGTGCATAAAGCCGACCCAACCTTATCGTTGGTGCTACTCACACCGTTGGACCTGGAGACAATTCACCTCGCCCATAAATGTGACCTTAGAAAAGGATACACACCTCCACCCATATACTACCTGAGTAGTCAAATGCCAAAACTCCATAAATTACTAGGTTAGGCCCGTCCCATCAGGCTTGTGGTTGTACAAAAGTCCCAGTTCAAAGGCACACAAGATTAAGTCATTGACAAGTTACTCAGGCGAGTTTACCATAAACCCACAACGTGTTAACCACACCATCAATCCACCATCCAATCGCCCAAGCAAAAAATATTTTTGTTTAACTAAGACCAATGACATATCCTGTTATGGTACACAAATTTTAACAGCAGTGGCTAACCACCACGATTTCATATTTCATTAAGTCAAGATTAATCATTATGACACATGTGATAATGAACCCATCGTTCCTAAGCTTGACTAAGCACTTGTACGCTACACATGTTGGTGGTATGAATATGTCCAACTAAAATTATCCACGCTAGGGTGACAAAGGATTCATAGCATTCAAATGATCAATGAAGGCATAATGACAACAGGTTATAGCTAATCCCAAAATAATTTTTTTATAAAGATAGAAGGCAATTGTATAAAACAATATACTTTTGAAATCATAGATTCAATATGATCAAAGGACTATGGCTTGCCTTGGAATAAATCTTGGGATTGATCTTGATCTTGGTGCACTCCTCCTTGCTCAAAACTTTCTGAAGTATCAACGTCTACTCGCAAACAAGGCAAATAAACCAAATAAATAAATAATAGACAGAAAACAAACTAAAAAAATAAAAATATCAGATAAATAGATGTAACATCCCTATTTTCTAGGCTTTTTGAAAATTCTCAAAATTTAAAAATTAACCATTTGGTTTTATTAATTTGCTAAAGCTTTATTTGAAATTTAGAGCTTAATTTGAAATTTAGAATTTAATTTGAATTAATCCAACTTCAATTAATTTAAATTTGGTTTATTTAAGTTTTCTGGATCTTAATTGGATTTAAATTCAAAAATATTATTTTAAGTATTTTCTTGGATTTTAAAAATTGGTTTTCCTTTTTGTCCAAAGCTAAAAATAATTTATTTGCAAAATCAAAAGCAAAAGTCATGTTGAAAGTATTTTTATTGAGTTCCAAATAATTCAAGTAATTTATGTGCATTTTTCTTGAAGCTTTGGATTTTATTTACTATTTTCTAAAAATGCTTTTCAATTTTTGGTATTTTCTTTATTCGAAAATACTTTTAATCCTTCCTATTCATCTTGGGCCGAATTCCTCTGGCCCATTTATTTTCTTTCCCGCGTGGCCTAGCTCTGCCAGCCCGCTTCGCCCACACCTCCCTCAATTGGACACCGTCCGATCAAAATCGGACGGCTGCCAAACCCCGTGCCTTTCCCTCGCTTCCGCTTCGCGTCTCGCTGACCGGTGGGGCCCACTTGCCTGTCACCGCCACCCTCGCCCTGGTCATCTTCCACCTCTGCCCGCGTCAACACCGTGTGGCCGTGCCATGTTTTTCACCGCCTCACTACCCCGTCCCTTGCGTCATTTGTCGACCGACGCCAGCGTTCAATCTTGTGAGACGGCCATGTGCCCATTCTTGCCACCCTCCTCCCATGCCCTGCCCCTTTTTCCCGTTGCGCGCCCATGCCCGGAGCTCCACGAATCCCGCCGTCGCGCCGCTGCCCATCCTTCTCCCTCGGCGTCCCCGAGCTCTATAAAGGTGAGCACCGAGAAGCCCGCAGCCCCCTCTCTTTTTCCCCTCTTCTCTCTCTCTCTCTCTCTCTCTCTCCTCCGGCCACGATTCGAGCTTCTCGCCGCCGACCACCGTGCGACTTCGCCACCTCTAGCGCCATCGCCAAGTCTCCCCCGCTGCTCTCGTCTCCACCTCCGACGTCGCAAGATCATCGCCGTCCCTGTACGTGACTACCCGTCGCCGGAAGCCCACCGGACCACCACCGCCACCATCGACCGCCACCGCCGCCACTTCTCCTCCTCGCCGCCGACCATTCCTTGGCACCGCGTCCTCGAGACCGTGAGCATCGTGTTTGCTGCACCTCCCTCCTCGTGTCGGTGCCTTCACCGCCGGCCAACTCGTCACCATTCGCCGGCGAGCCCTTAGGCCCCGAGTCTTGCCACCAGTCCAACGTGGCGCCATCAGGTGCCGTCGTCGCCACCTCGGCCTCCCTCGGCGTGGCCTTGATCACGCCACGTTGCATTTATGGGTTTTTCCCGTTGAAAATAATTCAACCAAAATTATAAAAAAAACCCTAGGGCTGACGTCATGCTGACGTAATAAAATGAATTTCCTTCAGAAAAATAATTAGAAAAATCAGGAAAATTCCCCTTTTCTTTATTTTATGTAATTTCAAACTTCCTAAGGCCATATCTTCTCCGTCCGAACTCCGATTCGAGTGATTCAAATTTCTGAATTCATCTAAATTCATAATATTTTTTATTGGTGATTATTTGGTATTTTTGGGATTTTATTTAGAATTGCTTTATTCATTTAGCTTTGTTCTCACGTATAGATTCCGGCGTTTCGGACGAATTTGTGGACCCGACGACCGAAGCATCTCAACTCTTCAACGAAGGCAAGTTGTAGACCATTGATCATGTCATACCTAATTTATAAAACTATATTGTTTGATATAAACATGCATGGCTAATTGTATAAGAATGGTTTCTGGAATAGTTAATTACCTAATTGCTATTATGCCTCCTTGATAAATTGTGAATGACATGTACCCTTGAATGACATAATTCCTTGGACACCTTAGGATGGTTAATTATTAGTTAGACATTATTGTACTACCAACTGGGTTCATATTATGCTTAGCCTAGCTTAGTCGCGATATATTCATGATTACATACTCAAAGAATGAATGAACATGACTTAATGAATTATGGAATTGTGGCGGAGCCACTGTTGATAAAATTTGTTGTGCCATGGCAAGGGGTGTCATTTGGCCGGGTTGAACAAAAACGATTTATGCTCGGGCGAGTGGGTGGTGGTAAAGGTGGGTGTTGAAGCACATGGGGATGCGAAAGTCTCGACTATGCAGTCTTCAAGGACTTAATTTTGTACGCCATTGATCTGGGCCATACCGTGCAACCACAAGTCTATTTATGGGGTGGACCAGGCCAACTAATTAGCAATGCTTTGAGTCGGTTCTATTTGGGTTGATAAGTGGCACAAGAGGGGGCTGGTACGGTGAATCCTTAGCGAGCAGAACCGAATCAAATCAGAGCTTTGTAAAAGACTTGTGATAATCACTTAGTCACACGCCTTCGGAAGCGTAAAATGCCTGACATTATAAGATGATTATCTCTTGTGGGTTAAGTTGTACAACCTCTGCAGAGTGTAAAACTATTCGAATAGTTGTGTCCCCGGTTATGGACAATGCCTGGTGATTTCACACGAGGGGTAGATTTTCATAAAATGTTGGAATGGTTTAGATGGATCTGAGTAGTTGGTTTTGGTTGATAGTTGAGAAGTGAATGGGGTGTTCACTAGGTGTTCACTAGTTGATTATTTATGTATTAATCTCTTAAATTGTGCTCTACAATCTACTTACTGTATTTACTGTAAATATTACTTTCTACAAAAATAAGACATAAAGCTATCCTTGTCAAGCCTTGCATGAATATTACTTGTATACATTTCCCTACGACTTGCTGAGTACTTTAAAGTACTCACGGCTTTTCACCATTTGTTGATTAGTCGCCGAAGAAGAACCAGGGAACACCGAATTCTACGAGGAAGACTACTTTGAAGACTATACAAATTAGGTCGCGTCCTCCACTCGATTGCCTGTGGGCATGTTGAGTGGCCTCCACAAGATGTTTGGTTCCCACTACTAGTTGCCTTTTGTTGTTAAGCCCTGCGTGGCAAACCTTCTAAGACTTGACCATAAGGTCCTTTTGCTACTAATAATATTATTTTGTTTGCTTCATCTATAGTTTGTTGTATGGATATGATTACACCAATGTTGCAACTGTGTGAGCTAGCTACTGATCATGGGACTAGTTCAGAATGCACAGCGGGTCCCGGGGTTGCACACTTTGGGTCCCGACAATAGAGCTCAAATTTACATGAATTCAGAAATTTGAACAGGCTCAATCAGAGTTCGGATGAAAAAGATATGGGCTCTGCAAGATCAAAACCCCGAAGAAATAATCAACAAAGAGTTTTGAGTACTTTTTGCTTTGAGCACTGCACATCGAACACTATACATAGCTTTCAACTACGCGTGCTCAAAAGAAGTTTCGAGTACTGGTCGAAAGGCTTCGACTGCCTGGTCGTAGAAGGCTTACACTACCTGATCGTAGGAGCCTTACGACTACCTGGTCATAGGAGGCTTATGACTACTTGGTCGTAGAAGGCTTACGACTAACTGGTCGTAGGAGAAGGTTTGACCATGCGGCAGGCTCGGGTCCCCAAGGTCGACAGTGAACGGTGGGGCTTCGCCGGCGATGAGTGATACCAACAAGTAGAGAACGCTATTGCGAACTCATTGGTGCACTTACTGGTGGTCAGAGTGGACGGTGGTGGCCAGCGGCGAGGTTCAAGTGGAGAAGAAGCTTTAGGTTTTGTCAAACTTGAGATCCGACGATGAATTGGCGAGGCGGAGAGGTTCTGGAGGTAGCCCGGGTGACAACGAAGATGATGGTGTGGTCGATGACGATGAGGCAGCAACGTCGGCGGCGCAATTGAAGAACGAAGGCTTCGGAGGAAAACCCTAAAAGCTTGACTCGGGCGGCGCTAGGGCTTCGGAGGTGGAACAGATCGAGAATCCTGGACGAGGGCAACAAGGCGATCCCAGGGGGCTATTTATAGGGCGGGGCGAAGCTGAGAGGGCGAGATGGCGATAGAGTCCTTTTTGGAAACACTGACGAGATAAGGAAATTCAAAGGGATTCGGAAGAGATACGGGGCAAAGACGATCGTGGAGATACCAACGAGTTTGGAAATTGTATCTCTGAGGGATTTTTCGGTTGGAACAGTTGTTCGTCGGATGAAGCTTCGGGAAGGCTTCAATGGTGGTCGAGGCGAACTCGCACATGGAAACAAGAGCGAGGTAGGAGACGACGCGGTGGACCCACTGGTCAGCAGCTCGGCTCGAAAAAAGGAAACTGGGCTGAGGCAAGGGAATTGAGCCCAAGGACTGATCCGAGATTTTAATTAGTTTTTCTTTTTAGAAATTATAAAAAATCCAAATAGCAACTAGACAATAGCTACTGCACACGGAAAAAATTCTAGAAAAATCTAAAAATATATCCAAGAACATAAAACTCAAATAAAATAGTTTGGACAATAGTTGATGCTAAGATTAATCATGTTAAATTGTTTTTTATTAATGAAAATTTGTATTAAGCTTTGACTTCAACAGGAAAATTCAAATGGTTATTTTTATTTTTAAAACTTCAAAACAGACCAAAATTTTAGGATATTACATATCATCCACTGGACAAAGAGAGAAGGAGGGCCAGTGGATGTTCCTAGATAGAAGAGGGACAATGGAGTGCCTTGCCGAAGACAAGCGACGGGATTGACGAGGAAGGAGATGCCATGGCAATTTTGAGCTGGCCAACCACATTGGACAAGGACAATTGCAAAAGCTAGCATTGCCGATTTGACCCGGAAGATGAAATTTTTTTGACATATTCACCAGTAGCTTGAACTTGTTGGCCATGGATTTTGCATGCATCGTGCCTGAAAACCACAAGCCATCATGACGGGTACGTTGAGGGCACAACCAACCGAGAACGTGCGCACCACCGTCGGATCCACGACCATCGAAGGTAGAGGTTGGATGGAAGGCACGGGGGAGCACCAAGGAAGCTAGATTTGTGGAGATTTGGGTGGGGGAGGGGCAAACAGATCTGAAAATTTTGTGAGATGAGGGAGAGGAGGAGAGCACGAGGAGTGGAAGAATAATGAAGAGGGAGCACGAGCACGAGGGGGACAGGGAGGGCAACCCTCACTACCAGTGCCGGTGGAAATCGTAGCAGGGTGCGGACCCAATCCCAACCAAAAATAAATCTGGACACCTTCACAAGGAGGGAGAGGAAGGGAGCGAGAGAGGGGGTGGGCGCTGCTGCCACCACTGTAGGCCAGCAGCTACGACGGTGAGGAGGGACAAGGTGGTGGGTGGCTTCCTTGATCGGAGTTCTTTTGAGTTACAACCAAGACCCTGGCTACGCTACTGACTAGAAGGGAAACAGGGAAAGAGGGAGGCCATGAGGAGCACTGACGACAACAAAAGAGGGAGAGGAAGAAGGGAGAAGACGAGAGGAGAGGGCGAATAGAGAGGCCATCTACACCGGCGTTGGTGTCGGTGAGGAATAAGGAGGGCCAAATCCCAAAGAGAGGAAGCTGTTGGAGGTTTTGGCTAAAATAGCACTATTGACACCCTGAATAGCAGAAGTAGACCCCTCTCCACGTCAAATACAAAAAATGGCACCTTGTCCATGCACCAGAGGACCAGAGCTGCCGTGCATGCGACACGTCGGCGAGTCCGGAGGCACAGTACTTGCTTCGGTCGCTGACGAGGATTAAAATATATATGTATTACTTTAATACATAATAAAATACCATATGTTTTCGTGGTCGTAACCCCTAAGGCTAACGACCTCTATGGTCGTAAGAATTCCAGGTGTTACATAATTGGAACCTGGTCGAATGATGTCCTGTGCCCAGTTCCCGACCAGATGACTGCTCGTAGAAGCAATGAACTGGCATCTGGATTTAACTCCAAGTATATTCCTTACCGTGTGATGAATGAAACTCATGTTATATTTTCTCCATACCACACGATGTTTTATGGTCCTAAGACAGTGACAACAACCACCATATGGTTGAGTGTCTCACAAATATGAATCGACGATCAGTTACTGTTTTACTAAATGTAACCGACCCTCCGGCCAGACGCGTCACTTCCAACAGGCGTCTTCTCCAGGAGTAACTGTCACCTCTTCGATGGTTATTTAAAGATGGAGTAAGGAGGAACAATCACATTCCATCAGATTGAAGCACAACAATCGGCATTAGATTCATGTTTCAAGCTTGATTCAATAGCACAACAAGCCTTACGCTCAGTGTAATTAGGATTAGTCAACTGCCTTGTAGAGGACACCCCCTGTAAAGGATCCAGTTCATAGCAATAAAGAGCAGTCCCATTCTCTCACAAAAACTCTTTGCATTTTTCTCTATTTATTTCGTAAGATCGGCGACTCGATCGTCAACAGCTGGCGCCGTCCGTGGGGATCAAGGCGTTGAGTTCTTGAAGATTACTTCGCTCAAGCATTCCTCGTCCGCTTCCTTTGCCCTATCATCGCTCATGCGAACATGGCAGGGACTTGGAATAAGGAAAACTTGTTCGACTTGGCGGACCACTCCAACCTCGACATGCACTCATGCATTCGCGCCATGGAAGAAAACGAGATGTCATCCTCATCCTCCTCTGCCGGCTCGCCATTCACAGAGACTAGCGAGATCGACCGGATGGATGAGGATTCATCGCCACCATAAGTGGCATTCCCAGAGGAACCATTCGTTCCGACCAGTTCAGAACGTTTGAACACCTCAACAAGCTCGGTCCATTCGGCTGGCAAGAATGGCAATGGGAGCTCGACGCTGCAATCAGAGAGTCCGGGTACTCTCGATGTTGTCATGGGTGACCAATATTCACCAACGGCTCCTACGTATTCCGGGGCCAACCGACATCTAGTAAAGGTATCAATGAAGTTATCACCGATCTTAGGCCAAGTGGGCATGGTGAAACTCAGCATACGGTCAGCAATCCGCCGGATCAGGCTGAGTCCACAGCAAAGCCCACCAGAGACGGTAATCTCCAACTGCTCCTCGTCGTGGAGGCTCCTTGCCAAAGCTCTGGAATGCTCTCCCTTAGCTTCGACGGGAGCTCATCAGAAGATCATTGTTGGCGCCACAAAGTTAACACAATTGAATATACTAGTCCGGATGCCATGCACGATCCTCCATGGGATAACTCGCCATCACTTACTGGTAGAAATGGTACGGGTGCTCAAGCACCAACTACCGGAGGCAACCGAGCTGATAGACGTGTATCAATTAATTCACCTGTTCCTACCCTACCAAGAGTAAGGGGTTAGACAAGGCCAACCGGAAGGGCAAGAGAAAACTCAACTCATTGAAATCCCACTGCAAGCAGGAATCTTCCATGACCTTCGGTAACAATACAAAATCTGCAATGAGTTCAGGGTATTCTGAATAATCTAGATCCTGCTTTAGCAGGAACTCCAGGTTATGGTCAGCTTGTAGGTCAGGAGTCGGAGATCCTCCAACAAACCATGCAACGTATAGAAATGTACCTGGGGCAAAGGAACTCGCAAAGTCACACGATGACTTCGTCCAAGCACTCCTCTCTCAGTAGGGAATAACATGGTCGAGCGGAGGACCGATCGACACCAAGACCTCCTCGTAGGTTCTGACCAGGAAATCACGAGGGAAGATAGCTCTTCACAGCAACCACTCCTCGTCCTCGTCAAGAGAAATGACCACTTGATTCACGCAATCTCAAGCGTCATCTGAACCAAGCAGGTGGTCAAAGACGTTATCATAATGTCCACGACCGGATTGGAACACCGGATCCAAGATTTGCAAATCTAATGAACCGATCCCCAACTGACTATAACATGGCTCCATTTCAGAGAAGGTGTCACGACTCCATTACAGGCTGCCGAGCGTTTTCGGCAGATCTCCAAGCTGTTTGTTGGCCGGACAAGTTCCGACCAGCCAACATAGAGAAGTTCAATGGGACTCAGAACCCATTAGAATTTCTTCAAATTTATACTACCGCCATCAATGCTACTGGAGGTAATGACAACATGATGGCAAATTACTTACCCACGGTCCTTAAAGGGTCTGCCCAGTTGTGGTTGCTCAATCTACCGGTCGGATCTATCTATACTTGGGAGCAGCTCTGCAATACTACGATCACCAACTTTCAAGGGATGTACGACCGTTCCGGGAGGGAGGATGATCTTCATCGGATGAAGCAGAAAACCAATGAAACTCTTCGATAATATATCAAGAGATTCAGAGAGGTTCGAAACTATATCCCAAAGATCGCAGAGTCTTCCACTATTACAGAAAAGGTATTCACAGACGGTTCAAAAACATCATCACAGACGATTTCGTGAGCCGTCTGAGTTTATGGGTCAGTGATGACATGAGGTCATCACATACGGTTTTCAATCCGTCTGTGATGCATACTTTCACAGACGGTTATTAACTGAGAACCGTCTATGATAGGAACCTATCACAGACGGTTTGTGGCTGAAACCGTCTGTGATAAATATATATCACAAACAGTTTGTGGCTGGAACCGTTTGTGATAACTTTTCTCTATAAAGACCCAAGCAGTGGCGGATGGTTCGTGATCGAACGAAGCCTAAAATGCGTACACCTGCTGACGCGCTCATTCGAGTGTCTCCCGAAGACCCTCGGACTGTTGAACCAAGAAGAATTGAGCCCATAGGCTCTCTTCCCTTGCTTGAGGGTCTCGGCACAGTCGACTCGATCGCTGCTACCTCGATTCTGATCCCAAGTGGCGGCAAGCTCACAGGAGGCGTGCTGCGTCGTTTTGGAGGACCACGTCGATGACACGGTAAACTCGCCGAAAGTGGGAGATCACCCGGGAAACACGGCGGAGGAGGATGTCAAGACGGCGGAAAGTGGCCGTCACCTTCTCCGGTAAATTCTCGGACAAAGGAGTGAAGACACTATTATATGATGTTCCTCCATGACGCAGTTCAACGTCTGTGAGAGAGAGGTGCTCGTCAAGTCTGTGTAGGCCATCAATGTCGGCGATATGGAAACAGAAGAGGCAGCCATTTCTATTTTTTTTGTATAAGTGGGGATGATTATCTTCGATGGTGGATGATCCTTTTATAAAACAAGGAATAAATTTGGAGCGTGAGACGAAGAGACGCATCGGGGGGCCGAAGTGGCATTGATGCGACAAATTGAGGCGCATCGGCGATTTAAGAAACTCATCGAGCTTCAAGCGGGAGTTGTAGCGATATTATCCGAGCGGTTATAACAAAAACCATCGTAATATGTAGTAATATCACGAGCGGTTATTGTTAAGAACCGTGCGTGATGTTCCTGACGGTTCTTTATTTAAAACCGTCGTGATATGTAAAATTATCACGAGCGGTTATTAACAATAACAAATGCGTGATAAATCCTGACGGTTTTAGCTATGAACCGTCTATGATATTATCTCTTCACAAACGGTTTTTAGCGCAGCCAGTAACACAAACGGTCTCTAAACAAAAACCGTCTGTGATTGCATGTAATACAGACTGTTTTGGTCAACCGTTTGTGATGAGGCGTCCAGTATTAGCCTTTTTGTAGTAGTGTTCTATCATCCAGGCTTTTAAAGTAGGGCCGAGGAATCGTCGGTTTATGAAGGATATTGCAATAAATCCTCTGCGAACGACCGTCAAAATTTTCGACATGGTAGACAAGTATGCAACTGCTAGTGAAGCGGTCTAATGGTGTGAAGCTATTGATCAAAAAGATAAAAATCCCCGACTAGGACTGGAGAAGCAAGAGAAGAAAAGAAAGAAGTCTCTCAAGGGTAAAAAGAATCACAAGCCCGACAATAAGGAAGTCCTTACAATTCCTAAAAAATTTACCAAGGGCAAGAAAGACTTCACTGGTCAGAACAAAGCTAAGGCTCCGACCAGTGTCTACAAGAAAATAAGAAGTGGTGTCCGCTTCACTAGGCAGCAGGGCATGATCTGCGCACTTGCCGAGCCTGGCAAAAGAAACTAGAGCATTACTACTCAGGTAAAGGTCCCGTCCCCTCCGTAACAGAACTTCGAGAACCTAGCTCCAAGAAGGATAAAGATGGTGACGAAGAGATGGAGGACCAGGAGCCACAACATACTGTGGATATGATCTTCAAAGGATCTTCTTCGTACGACTCAAGATGACATCTGAAAGCCATTGAGCAGGAGGTCAACCTTGCCGAGTCTCCGATCACCGTCAAGCCATCCAGGTGGTCGGAAACTATAATATCCTTCAGCAGAGAAGACTGTCTCATCCTGTCGACTTGACCAGGTAGGTTTCTTATTGTAGTTAAACCTACTATTAACAATTGTAAAGTTAATTGAGTCTTAATAGATGGAGGTAGCTCTTTAAGCATTTTATTTACGGGGGCATTGGAAAACCCTGTGAAATATGCCTTCCACGACATAGTTCCTGGTTGTACCGCCAAACCTACAGGACAATTGTCCCTGCCGGTTACGTTCGGAAGACCTGATAACTTCAAAACAGAGAAGATTCCATTTGATGTGGTGGATTTTAAAACTTTATACAATGGAATCCTTGGTCGTCCGGCATTGGCAAAATTCCTGATAGCCATATATTATGGTTATTAGATTTTAAAAATGCCAGGACCAAAAGAAGTCATCACAGTTCGAGGAGATCAAAAAGTGGCTTATGCATGTGATCAGAAATCCTTAGAACTGATCGATGAGCTTCCAACCAGGGAAACTAATCCACCTACCATACAGGTTAAACACTCAATGCCAAAGATGGCTCCAAAGCCTTCCGACCAGACCAAGGAGGTACCACTCGGCAAAGACGCTACCCTGGAATGCGTCTGCCCAAAAAGTGATGGTCGGGGCAGGACTCGACCCCAAATAGGAAGAGTCGCTCGTCTCCTTCCTCCAAGCAATCCATGACATATTCACCTCGCAGGCATCTAACATGCCTGGACTCCCCAAGGAAGCGATCGAGCACAGACTAGCTCTCTTGCCTGAAAAAACCAGGTCAGGCAGAAACTAAGACGTTTCACACCTAATCGGAAGGAGACAATCCAGTCGGAGATAGACAAGATCCTCAAGGCTGAATTTATTCGTGAAGTCGATCACCCAGAGTGGCTCGCCAATCCTGTAATGGTTAGAAAAAGTAATGGGAAATAACGAATGTGTATTGACTTCACATATCTTAATAAAGCTTGTCCGAAGGATGACTTTCCCCTTCCACGCATTGATTAACTTGTAGACTCTACTTCCGGGTTTGAGTTGTTAAGTTTTTTAGATACGTACTCAGGGTACCACCAGATTAATATGAGTAAAGATGATGAAGAGAAAACTTCCATCATCACTCCATATGGCACTTACTGCTATGTTAAGATGTCATTTGGTCTCAAAAACGCAGGTGCAACTTTTCAAAGGTTGGTGCAAAAAACCTTTAGTCCTCGGATAGGCCGAAATCTAGAAGCCTATGTTGATCACTTGGTTGTGAAAAGTGTCAACGCTGGCGACCACATTCCCGACCTGCACGAGAGTTTCAATAACTTAAGAAGGCATAACTTTAAGTTAAATCCAGAGAAGTGTGTGTTCGGAGTTTCTTCTGGGAAGCTTCTTGGATTCTTAGTTTCGACTAGGGGGATTGAAGCAAAACCCAGCAAAAATATCGGCCATCAATCAGATGCGCCCTCTGACCACAAAGAAGGAAGTCTAGAAACTAACCGGCTGTATGGCAGCGTAAGTCATTTCATAGCACGGTTAGGCAAAAAATGTCTATCTTTCTTCAAACTTCTTCAGAAGCATGGAAGTTTTGAGTGGACTGAAGAAGCAAGCGATGCCTTTGAAGAGCTCCCCGATCTTAGTATCTCCATGGTCGGGAGAAACATTGCTGATATACGTGGTTGTAACGCTGCAGCGGTCAGTGCAATACTGGTTGTGGAACGTGACAATGTCCAATGACCAGTATATTATGTAAGCGAAGTCTTATATGGACCTAAGAAAAGATACCCACAGGAACAAAAGTTACTCTATGGTCTCCTTATGGCTTCAAAGAAACTAAGGCATTACTTCCAGGCCCACAAAGTGGTCATACCAACCGGATATCCCCTGGGTCAAGTTCTCGGCAACAGGTAATCATCAGAACGAATAGCAAATTGGGCGGTTGAGCTTAGGGCATTCGACCTCCATTTCATCTCACAAACAACAATCAAGTCCCAGTAAATAGCAGAATTCATTACCGAATGGACAAACCCTGAACCCACCCAAGGGCCCGAGTACGAACACCACGACGAGTGAACAATGTACATTGACGGTTCCTTGATACTCAAAGGCTGGAGTCATCTTAATATCCTCTACTGGAGAACACATCAAATACGTTATTCAGCTAAACTTTCCTGCTACAAATAATGTGGCAGAATATGAAGGTTTACTAGCAGGACTCTGAGCAGCCAGAGCGCTCGGGATTCGCATATTACTAGTGAAAGGTGATTCTTAACAAGTAGCGAATCAAGTCAGCAAAGAGTATCAATGCTCAAGTACTAATATATCATCTTATTTGGTGGAAGTACGAAAACTCAAAAAACACTTCTTCGGTTTTCAGATCCAACATATTCCTAGAAAGGAAAACTTTTTGGCAGACCAGTTGGTACAGATGGCCTCCACATGGTCACATGTCTCGTCCGTAGTTTTTCTCTAGCAACTCGATTCACCCTCGGTAGTCGAGCATTCTGAGGACATAGATGTTCCACTGGAGGTCATACAAATCGATCCTGCGACATGGATGCTCCATAGGAGGTCGTCAAGCACGATCCCAGTAGAGATTGGATGACATCGATCTACAATTATCTTCAGCATGGTATTATTCCTGGAGATGATGTAGACGCTGATCGTATAGCTTGAAAAGATAAATCATACACTCTGAATCGAAAGTACCCTTTATAAACGGGCATCTCACTAAGTGTTGATGAGATGCAAATCTCAAACAGATAGCATTAAGTTGCTATCCGACATCCATGGAGGATTCTGTGGAGCATATTATTTCTACAGAACACTGGTCGGTAAAGCCTTTAGGCAAGAATACTACTAGCCAACTACCCTTCATGATGCAAAAGAGCTTGTGACGAAATACGTACAATGTCAATTTCATAGTCGATAAGTACATCAGTCGACACAAGCTTTGTAAACAATACCTCTTTCCTGGCCTTTTGCAACCTAGTGACTAAACATTCTGGGACCTTTCCCAAGAGCACGCGGGGGCTTCGAGTTCCTTTTCGTCATAATTGACACGTTCACAAAATATATAGAAGCCAAGCCAGTTGTTCAAACAATAACTGAAGCCGCTAAGAGGTTCCTCACAAAAAAACGTGATCACACGATATGGTATACCCAGTTGTATAATCACAGATAACGTTACCCAGTTCTCTAGCGGAAATTTTCAAGAATTTTGTGAGGATCTAGGTATCAATATACATTTCGCTTCTATCACTCATCCACAGAGCAATGGAGCAATCGAGCGAGATAATGGTATCATAATGCAAGGAATGAAACACTGAGTGTTCGGCCACTTAACAAAACGATCATGAGCTTGGGTTCAAGAACTTCCTTCTGTATTATGGGCCGTTCAAACCACGACCAGTCGTGCGATCGGTGAAACACCATTTTTTCTGGTTTACGGTGTTGAAGCCATGCTTCCTCTAGAACTGAAAATTGGCTCCGCCCGACTTGATTGTTTCAATGAGAACGATTACATAGAATGAAGATTCAACAACATCAATTTTCTTGAAGAACAACGAAACCAAGCCCTTATACGATCAGCAGTTTATCAACAAGAAATGCGAAGGTACCACAGTCATGAAGGGATACGAGTAGGCTACACTAGCCAGCAATTCAAAAATTCTACCACGTAAACAAGGAAGCCATGCAAGCAAAAGATCACAGATCGTTACCACCAGACACGTAGTGCAGCGGAAGAAGAGTTGGAGCAGCCCGGTCCAACGAAGAGCGTGTCGATGTAGTGGTCGTAGTCAATCGTCTCCTCCAGCAACCAATCGCTTTCCTTGAGAAGTAGTGGATCGCCCTCAAGCGCAACAGCAACCACAGTAGTGCCTCTATGGTATCCACACGTCCAGAGAAGGAACACCGTACGCTGGTGTGCTAGCACCAAGTCGCACGGGAAGGCTCTCTCAAGAAGATGGAGGCTAGGGTTTGGAGCAACTCACGTTAACTCGTCTATCTCCCAATAGCCTCAAGTATCTTTTTATATAGTGCCCATGACGGATCCTATCCGAACACGTTTGTTCCAACCCGTTAAGTGTGTGACCTGTTAGGTTCATGCATAATCGGTTGTGACTCGAAAACTCCTTTCTGATCACGAGTCGTTAGCGGCCCCTACCAGGACATAACGATTCTCGAATACACACGAATTATATCGGACGAACATTAATGCAATATGATCTACGAGTAGGTCCTTATCTCTTACGACTAGCCCGTATCCCTATACGACCAATTCATATATTGCCATGACCAGTCCGTAACTCCTTACGACCAGTTCACAATTAGTAAGTGATCATGTTCGACCAGCCTACGACCAGCTCATATCTTCATACGACCAGTCCGTATCTGATCGAACCGAAAGACCTGCTCGTGCATTCTCCCTTTGTCTCACGATATCTGGTTGAACTCCAGGTGAGATTTATATCATCCATGGACTATTCAATACTTTATCGATCAAGTGTTGGATAAATTCACGTGGTCAAACACTTCGACCACTAGTGGCATGGCCACGTACTTTCTTTATCCGACCACATCGAGGGGCCCAGAGATATCTATCCTGTCATGTTAGGAGGGGCAAATCCCATATTCGATCAGACACATTCCTCTGCATGTTTCATAGCATACCCGAAAGCTACCTTTATAACTACCAAGTTACGGAGTAGCATTTGGTAGCCCCTAAGTGTACTATTACACATGTAGGAAACCATGTTGATATCAGGGCTAAGGATTATACATCAGCATTGCTTGAGACCAACTGACGACACATAAAATCATAACAATCTCAACAATATCTCAAGGTGGGTCAATCCAACTCCATGTTCTCTAACATGTATTCACATTATTGATTCGATATCCCTATATCCATGATTGGTGAAACATGGTCATCAATCAATACATGTGCTATCGATAAGTCACTAGTGTTCCGACCAGTGACATCCGACTAGAGATACATTTAGAACGACATCATATAAATTAAAAGAGTTTCACCAACAAGTCACATACATGTTAATCTTTATAACCAACGATTATTTCAAGGAATAGAACAACACTTATTCAATAACTCACAAACACAGAAGTGATACAATCATCTCTATGATTGCCTCTAGGACATATCACCAACAGGTAGTAAGGTGCAACCTCGTAGCCTAGCTGTAGGTGATCTGGTTCTATGAAAAATTTAGAACCAGGCTAATCGCAATAAACTTTCTCCCAAATGGGAAGGTCCATACACTATGGTCGAAGTCACCAGACCTGGTTTGGTACAACTAGATATGTCAGACGGGCGTGCGTTGTCAAACTCTTCGAATATTGACCAATTGCGTAAGTTCTTTGTATAAATGTATTTTACATTTTGTCAATTTTTAATAAAGATTTATCATTTCTTTACTTTCTTCGATAAGTGATCTTGTTTATATGATTGTACTCATAATCTAGTTACATACTATTGTTGTTTAACTGGTCGAAGAAGACCAAATTCTCTCCGATATCTTTCTAAAGGACATCTTTTACTCTCTGGCTCCGACATATTAGTCAAACATAATAAATGTCCTTGTCGGTGTTTTAGAACCAAACTTATGTAAAGATTGTTTGATTCGGGGGGTCTCCAAGACTCAAATCACGCAGAGAGAGCGACACAGGGATTTTTTTTACAAGTTCGGGCCTTCTCCGGAGAGAATAACAACCCTACTCCTGTGTGGATGTACTGAGTATGCTGGTTTACAAAATCAAGAGAAAGACTCGAGTGAGATGTCTTGTGCCCCTCATTTCCCTCTTTCTCTTCTCCTGATGATCCCGCCTTTTATACAGTCCTCGAAGTGGGTTACTGTTTCTCCAGTCCAAAGGGTGCCTTAATGCTTCAGATGATGGAGCTGTTATTAGAGATTATTGTGGGAGTAGTAACATTCCCACGTCGCTAGGCAGTTATCACCATGACAGAGAGTTAAATCGTGCTATTATTTCAGAGAATAACAGCGTAATTGACTGCATATATCCTTGAATATGGTACAGAAGATTCCCTGATCGACTAGGCCAACATGTCTATAAGCCCTATCGACTAGAGACTGGTCGTAGAAGAACTTACGACCAGGTGGTGGTCGTAGTAAAGCTTACGACCACAGACTGATCGTAGGAGGACTTACGATCAGGGGATAGTCGTAGAAAGACTTACGACTATGGGATAGTCGTAGAAGAACTTACGACTATGGGGTGATCATAGAAGAACTTAAGACCTCCAGCTTCTCCCTTATTAATATTAAGGGGTATACTCGAGAACCATATGACGGTATTTTTATCCATAATATTAATTATAGATAAATAATTAAATGAGGATTATTATATCCTCATCAGTCCTAGTTTTGACCATTACGTCAATGGTTCTCACGCGCGACCACACCCTTTTCTCAAAGAAACATATGAGTAAAAGGAGTATAACACAACTGACTACATATAGTGATTTACATGCTTAAGATTTCAAAGACTACATTTCTTCACTTCCACATTCTGTTCTACTCTCGTTTGGCTACTGGTCGGGACACAGAGAGCCTCCTAGTCGACATACTCCTCTCTGCATGTGGTCCTGCCCACTGGAAGGAGTTTCCTAGCGACGGTCCTTTTCCTACGATCTTCGCAGCCAGTCAGACTTGAGCATGAGCACGTTTCATGAAATGTTTTTCATGTCTTCAGTTCTTAGCAATCATTACGACCAGTTTGGATACTATATATAAATAAGACCACTTATTGTTTACTGCATATATCGGGACCCAAAAATGCAATTCTGGACCCTCTGTGTATAATGCACTGGTCCAAGATCACGCTAATGTACACAGTGTCAACATAAATGAATATCGATCCACACAAGAGGAAAAAACAGAATAAACGAGTAATTTGAATAACAAATAACTGTTGTGACCTTATGGTCGAGTTTACATTTATTAAGCCTCGCAGGGTTGGCAATAATTGAATAAGGAATAGCGAAACAAAATAATCTTCACCGGAAACCCACCGATTTGGCACAGGCAACCGACTAGGATCAAGACCTAGCAATCAGCACGTTTGTAGAACTCCTCCTCAAAAGTGGCCGAAGACTCTTCCACTTCTGTTGATTGATTATAGCAAGCATGAGTACACAATCATACTCGCAAGTCACACCACATAATGCAAATATGGATGATGGCTTATTCCAAAGGAATGGCTCCTGTGGTTCTTTTGCGGAAATGCAACATTTGCGATTGAATATGAATAATAGATTAAAACACAACTTAAAACAAATAAATAATATTAATTTAACAGTTGTTTTCACAATGAACACAAAACCTAAAAAAACAATTCACACAACTATATGACTTAGATCACACAACTCTCTTCTCAAATGTTCTATGAAAATCTAAGCCTCGTGTGAAATCCCTGAGCTTGTCCATGACCGCGGACGCAGCTATTAGAATAAATTGTTTAACACTCTGCAGAGGTTGTACACTTTACCCACACGATATAGCTTGTGTAGAAAGCACTAATCATAACAAAACATTTCAGAAGTTTCATCTCAATGATTGACACTCCCGATGTGCTTTCCCGTCGTCCAACCCAAATACAGTGCTCTAGCACGACACACACCATTGGATAGGGAAGCGGCGAACCGTCCCATGATGTGACCTTTAGAACAGTCCACACCTCCACCCATCACTAACCTACTACCTGAGGAGTCAATGTTAAGACTCCACAACTTACTAGATTAGGCCCGTCCCATACCAGGCATGTGGTCGTACAGTAGGGCGGAGTTGGCTTGGACTATGGTGGACCGAGTGCATGCGACTGGGTGGATGACATGTGGGGCTCGCATGTCATATGGTTAGGTTTAGATCTAGGGTTTGAGATGTTTGGCTGACGCCTGGGGTCCACGAGGCATAGAGTAGGTTCACAGTGGATCCAGTCCACAGTTTCGGTTTTTAGGGTTAGGGTTGAGTGGCGCTTACGTGGCATCCACGTGTGCATGGTTGCTAAAAAGGAGCTGAGTTCGCAAGACTAATGACGTGGTGAGGTGATGGCGGTCACGTGGCAAAGGGGTACGCTGATGGGTAGGACCATGCTGTCATAGAGGTGGAGAGAGAGAGGGACAGGGCCCACATGGAAGGGAGACAACAGAGGGAGGTGGCGGCTCGGGAGGATGCTGGCGGTGGCGGCCATGCTAACTCCGATGACGGCAACAAGGTGGAGCACCCGCGAGATTAATGGGCGATGATGACATCGGACACGACGACTCCGACGAGGTCAGGCAAGGGATAGCACGAATCGAGTGAACGCGTGAACACAGTGAGGCAAACTGAGGCGGTGGTGCTTCAGTTGAAGGACCGAGGACGACCGCGAAGCAAGGCAACGACGTGGCTCCGGCTTGACTGCGGCAAAGGACGGAGCAAACGAAGGTGGCCGCTAGATGGTGTCTCACCGAAGAAGTTTCAAACGGCAAGAAGCTTGGGGCTTCAATGGTGGCGGCGACTCAAGTCGAGAGCGGGACGATGCTCCGGTGGCGTGTTGATGACGGTGAATGTGGATCCCGGATGAGGGCGACGTTGCAGTCTCGAAGGGACGTCGGTAGGGACAGGGAGGCAACGAATCGGTGGCGGCGAGGAGAGGCTCGACGCCAGGCTCGAAGAAGAAGGCATTGGGCGGTGGAGCTTCGACCTTCTCGGGTGGAGGCGAGCTAGGGCACAGCGACGACAGCGCCAAGCGAGGCGGACGCGCGTAGGGGCGGTGCTATTTATAGCGCCATGGGAGGTGTGTGGCACGGACACCCAAAGGCGCGCGGCGGCGGTGTTGAGTCCAGGCCAGGCACGCGCGCTAGCGGCTCGGCCTCGCAGGTGGGCCCGGGGAGAAGTTAGGGTTTGGAAGCACGGTTAGGCTGGCTGGGTTTAGGTGGGTCAGAGGTGGAGTGGGCCAGGGAGAGAGAAGGTGGAGAGGGCCGAAGGAAATTGGCCCACGAAGGATTTCGGAAATAGAAATGATTTAGGAATTAAATAAAAGCTGAAAATTCAAATGAGCTCAAATAAATATCAAATAAATTCAGAAAAAATCCTTAGAGCACAAGGAACCCAACTAAAATTGATGTTTAGATTAGTAAAATTAAATATTTTGAATTTAGGAAATTCTCAATTAAGCTTTATTAATCCAAATAAAATTGGTGAAATTTTCCAGCGATCTAAACTACTCAAAAGATTTTTTGAAAAGCCAAATTTTGGGACGTTACAGCATACATCCTTGCATAATTTCTTTTTCTCATCAAGGCAAGTCTTGTCTTACGACTATACAATGTATTGTTTAATATTTCTTCCACAACCTTGTTTCCGAGATGCGTCATTTCCTCAATAAACTTGGTTGCTTCATCTCCCGAGCAGTTGAAATCTTCTTCAACAGCTTCGAGATGCAAGGAGGAGTCGAAGGCCTTCAGTTTTGCCAGAGCAAAGCTGTCTCCATTAGTGACAGCTTCCCTTATCGTATGTGCTAGTTATCCCGAGTAGCTATAAGCAGACCTCGGAGATCCTCGAGTTGGTGGCCCATAAAGTTAATTTTCTCTGCAGGATCCTTCAAGAGAGGTAGTTGTGATCCTGATCCCATATTGAAAAACATCTTGTTCAGAGCCTTAACTTTTTCATCAAGGCCCCGCTCAAGTTTTGCCCCCTAGCTGCGCTCGAACTCAAGAGCTTTCTTCACTCTGGTTAATTATTGAGTTTGCTCTGCACGAGTGAACCAAACATAAATAATTATAATCAAAACAGATAGTACCCTGGTTAAGCTTACGACCAATTACCTTGACTTTTCTTCTCACAAGTGTTGATAATCTCCTTGTTCCTGGTCGTCAAGAATTCGATCGACCGGTTATTAGCTTGGCATTCACCTTCAACCTTTGTTATTATAGCTTCCTTGGCCACTATCTCTTCTCTAATTTTATCCGAATCTATCAAATATGATAAGGGGAAAAGTTAATTAACAGAAGAGAAACAAGATTGCAAAGAAGGAGAGCAGAAGACAAGAGGAAAGTTCTTACTTTCTAATTCGGAGTTTCTTTTCTCCAATAGTTTTATTCGCTGGGTCAGTCCTCCGACCACAGCGAAGTTCTCCACAATATGCTACAGATAAGGCAAACTCTTTTCGTTTTTTAAAACTTTACGGGAAAAGGCTATGGAAGTGGTCGTGGATACTTACCCGGATTGCCATATCATTATACTCGGCAAAAATAATATCAGGACTCGTCTTTGCTTGATGGTCTGATATTCTATCACAGGCCTCGTCGAGTTCTTCATCGTAGAAGATTTGATGATGATGGGGAAGGCGGTAGGATGAGGGGCCTTCTGAGAAATTCTCTAAAGGACCCAGTAGTGGTCGGAACCTGCTGGGACCCTTCAGGAACTTCTGCCTCCTTAGGCGGAGCTGGAGCCGCCACAGGTTTCTGAGCAGGCACTGGCGCTGCCACCTGCTTAGGGGCTGGCTCAACCTCCTTTTCCTCAGGAACCTTCTCCTCGGGAGTGCTCTGGTCGGAGGCGACCGGAACACCAGAGGACCTTTGAAAATTCAAGAAAGGAAATTAAAGATCTTAAGGACATCAGAAGCATTAACTGTTTGTATTTATATAATTCTCTTTCATGTATGCATACCTGGTCTTCTTCTATGTCTTGACCTTGAAGTGTGCTGGAGCAAAATCCGTAGCGCCAGCTGTCCTTTTCTTGTCAACCGATTTCACCGGTTATGAACTGGTAGGGTTGGTTGCACCCATGACATCCCCCGACCTCTGGTCAGAAGTGATATGCTCGACCAGTTGCTCGAGGTCCCTGACCAGCTGGTCAGAAATGGTGTCTTCGTTGGTTTCCGGGATAGTTGCTTTGGTAGCAACTGTCAGGTCATCAATGATCGCCCTGGGGCCAACGACCTCTGCAGCTCCGGTCTGCGGACCTTCTTTTTCTCCCGTCTAAATTACAACTCAAGTTTAATCAAGCGATGCAATTTTTCATCTAAAAAATATATATTCCTTTCTACAAATGATCTTTTTTACCTCTGGAAGACCATCGTCTTGTGCGGTCTCTCAGCAGGAATCAGTCGGAACAATGGTAGAAGTAGAATCCTCGCTGGATTTGATAATCCTCAGCTCGACCGTCTACATATTAGAGAAAAATCATATACAGATCGGAGGATATATAAAAGATAGAAAAAGTTGTTATTTACCTTGAGTCTTCTTAGTCTCTCTTCTTTAGAGACGATGGCCAAAATACCCGGGAATGCGGCCTTGATATCAGGCTCCCTGGCACAGATCATTTTGATCCTCTCTCTGACTTCATTAGAGGAAAGGACTTCAAAAAGACAAAGAGATTTCAATGTTATAAGATAATCAACTAAATAGGCCACACTGGTCAGAGTTTTCAAGACTTACCTTCCTTTGAGTCCTTGATCGCTTTGTCACGACCAATATACCAGAGCAGGGAATGCTCTCGGAGCTTTAGGGGACTAATTTGGCGCATGGTGAAATCCCTCACCACGTGCCAAGAAGTCAAACCCTTCCTCTTCAGGTCTTGGATGGCTTCAATCCATCTTCCGACCGTCCCTGTCTTCCACGGTTGACCTCCACCTTAGATTCTCGCTCGCACTCTTACCGAATAAGTAGAGGCCGTCGTCCTTCGTGACTGTTATGTATAACCAGCTCTTCTTCTATGATGACCACGAAGATTTTGAGTACATTTAGATGTACTCATCAATCTTCCCGTCATGAAGGCATAGTGAACACTCCCCAGGACCGGCCGCTGACTTCCCAGACCTCGCCATCCAGTAAAAATACCTGAAGACCTTCAAATTCGGTCAGATCCCCAGGTACGCCTCGCAATAGATAGGCGAAGATGCTGATAATGAAGATGGAGTTCGGGGCCAAGTTCACCAACTCAACTCTGTAGTACTTCAGGACCCGGGAGAGGAATTTGTGAACCGGTAACCTGAGCCCGCACTCAATGTAGGCGAGGAAAATAGAGATTTCCCCTTCCTCACAGCTCAAAAAATGTTATCCAGCCGCTGACCTCCCCTTGATCAAATTTTTATCCGGGAGCATCCCGATCTCCTCCAAAACCTTGAGATTCTTCCCACTCTGATCTGAAACCAACCATTTGGTGATTGAGTCCGACATACTTGGGTTTAAGAACAATGGTCGGAGAAGATTTTGGGTGAGGAAAATAAAGGAGGTCAGAAGAGATTCTTCACGAGAATATGGAGAGGGATTAAAGGAAAGCAGGGAGCATAAAAAACCCTAAAGCCAAGCGCAATGGGGATTTTATAGCCGTGGTACCTGCAATCGGGAGTTACCCAAAAGTCCAACGGACACAACCTTTTCTCCAACAGACAGAAAAACTCTTCAGTTCCTAAGGCAGTTTTCTAACTTTAAAGTGAATACAGACCATCTCGTATATTACACGACCAATAAGACTTCATCGAGAGAGAGTGTTCACACGACCAATTCATTTAAAGTTCGGGGGCTAGCCGACGAGTATTAAAATCTTTATGTATTACTTTAGTACATAATAAAAGACCTCTAAGGCTAACGACCTCCATGGTCATAAGAATTCCAGAGGTTACACAATGGCAACCCTAGTCGGATGAGGTCCTGTGTCCAATCCCCAACCAGATGACTGCTCGTAGAAGCAATGAACTTGCATGTGATTTAACTCCAAGTATATTTCTTACCGTATGATGCATGGAAGACATATTATATTTGCTCCATACCATGTGACGTTTCATGGTCCTAAGACACTGATAACGACCACCATACGGTTGAGTGTCTCACAGACATCAACTGACGACTAGTTTCTATTTTAGTAACTGTAACCGACCCTCCGGCCAGACACATCACTTCCAACATGCGTCTTCTCTAGGAGTAACTGCCACCACTTCGATGCTTATTTAAAGATGGAGCAAGGAGGAACAATCGCATTCCATCAGATTGAAGCACAACAATTGATAGTAGATGCATGTTTCAAACTTGATTCAATAGCATAGCAAGCCTTACGCTCAGTATAATTAGGATTAGTCCACCGCCTTGTCTAGGGCACCCCCTGTAAAGGATCCAGTTCATAGCAATAAAGAAAAGTCTCATTCTCTCCCAAGAACTCTTTGCCATTTTTTCTCTGTTTATTTCGAAAGATCGGCGACTCGATCTTCGACAGCCGCCGTTTTCAATTTTGCATGAATATTGTTTTTTATACTATTTAACACTATTTAAAATACTATGTAACACTTTATAAAATCAGTCGAGAGCTCTTTTTTTTGAATTTTTTTCTTCTTGTTTGTTTACCTCGCACTCACAGCTTCATATGTATCATCACATGTACCACACAAAAATCCACAATTTTTTCCACATGAAATCACAGCGCAGCACAGTATACGCAGCTTCAAACTTGGGTGTCAGCTTCGCCACCCTTCGCTGCCCTCAGTGAGTCGATGGACAATGCATGTGAAACACTATTTGATGATGCGGTGGCGGCGGACAGTAGTACACCGTCTGTAACACCTCGGCCCAACGCGGAGCCCACAATGCTACTAACTACATTAACTATCAATTTTAACAATATTTTATAATAATTTACAGCAAGCACCTCAACGATAAAACTCATCCACGGGTCACATTAAAACAAGTATAATGATACAACAATCATAGATAATTAATCTCTAGGAAGCATAGTAAGATAATAATCCAAGAACAACGCAAAACCAATCGAATAAAGTCTATTGAATGAATACTCAACTCTAACTTATCATCTAAGCTTATTCAATACCATCATATCCTAAACATAAATCATCATTCTATAATAAAAGTTTATCATGTCCAATGAATCAAATAATTGGGTGTAGGTGATGATTCCAAGTGCGCTAGCCCTTCCCGAGTGAAACGTCATCAACGGCCACCAAACCCTAGGGGCTCATTACTGTAGCGCAACCACTGTTACTGTAGTGACGCCCCTGTTACTATAGCACACCTCTTCCCCTGCTACTGGTGTTGTTGCCAAGAGGAGGAAGAGACCAGCAAGGAGGAGAGGAGAAAGGAAGAAAGGAGGAAGAGAGGAGAAGGAAAGAGAGGAAGATCTCATGGGAAAAATCATGGTTTGGCTTCATGTCTCCATGGGTAACAATCTGGAACCTTTAATTTGACTATTTCTCTTGGTCTTGTGTTTACCGCGAAAGATAAACATTTTTCTGTGTGCTGAAAAATATTTCCATTTGCCTCCTCTTTTGAGAAAGAAATAATGGATTTGTTTTACAAAACCTTATAGAGTGTATAGTGGCAACTGGTTGGTGGTGGTCAAGTGAATGATAGTGGTGACACTTTGGGTGCCAAGCTATTTAAATAGCAATAGAGTGTAAATTGATTTTGTCATATAACTCTTGGAGAGAATTTGATTTAAATAGAATGATTGCCATTTAAATAAAACTAATTATTGTTAAAACTAGTAGAACCTATAGCGAATTGTAATCCAAGAACCTTTGTTCATGTTGGTGAAATATTGGAATTATCGAAAGTTTGAATCTTGGTCAATTAGTTTAGGTATTGCGAATGGGTATATTGTGGTTGTGTAGGTGAAACTGAATGGTGTGGTTTAGCGAGAGTCCAAGATTGATAAAGTAATTTAATTGTTTTGGGCAGTTAATTGATTATTGAGGATTGTTGATATTAATGATTGATGATATTATTTGGATTGTGCAAATTGTAGTCGTCGAATATGAGGATTTCCTTATCAATTATACCAGAAGTTCATTGTAGGAGTCTTGGATGTTGAAAATGGACTTGTGTTTTATGCTAGAACCTTGGTTGCCCATGATTGTGTGCAGAAGTAGTAGAATAAAAGTGGATTTTGAATAGTGTGAAGGTCGTTGATAGCATCCTTTGGGTGTAGTATATGAGTGTGTGTGCTGTGAATTTTAAGTTGATTATCCTTAAAGGATTGAGGTGATGTGATTGTGGGTGAAATCTATATTGAGGTCCGTTGGAAGTTATTTGTCAAAGTAATTCTATTGGTAGAGGAGTTGGTTAGAGTATGTTATTGTAGGGGTCAGTAGAGTCTCACTACAAAGATGTGTGTGATGTATTCGGTTTGAGTATAGCATTGAGATTGCCAATTTAAGAGAAATGAGTTAGTGTGTTATGCGGTGATTTGGAATATCATGGTTTAAGGGAAGTTAAATTCTTAAAAGAAAGGACTGAGAAAAGAATGTTTTGTCAGGTAGTGAAATGCTCTCTTGATTCTTGTTTGAGCTGTGTGTTTACGACAGAGGTCATTTGCAATTTGAGTTGGCTTTATGTTGGCATGTGTGGTTCTTTCCGGTTCAGAAAAATAAAGGAAGTGATTGATTTAGGCATTCGAGTAATTTCTCTTTTGGCTTACGTGGTGTTTATTTGTAAACTGCCTACTTGGAAAGTGAAAATATTTTCTTGATGAATCTTTTGATTTTGGATTGGATCCTTTTGGAGGGAAGTTGGTTATGAGTTAGTTGCATTGCAAATCCTTTGTTTTCAGTGGGGTTCTTTTAGTAAGAGAGTTGGTTTAAGACGAGTTCTTTTGTGCGTCCCAGGTTAAGGCGATGCTCCTTGTTAAGGTGAAGAGTTCAATTGAGAGTCGAAACAAGAGTTCTGTGTGTTATTGCAAGTTGTGTGGTTTGGTACCAAAGGGGAGGTTAACCCCCAAGTATATCGGATAGTTTTCGATAGTTGTGGGGATTTGGAAATCAGCGTATCATTAGGACCGTCTCGAGTCCATGCACGGGTTATGCAACGTCTTTTATGACTCAGTGTTGAGGGAGTACTTGAGATATCTAGAGTGTGAGGTTTCGTTAGAACCGTTGACCAACGAGTAAGACCGTACCTTTGAGTCCTGTCCGTTGAGTGTACCTGGAAAGGTCGGGACGAGTGTTGAGGCGTAAGACATCAATTTACGTTAATGTGCGGTGGTCGCATCAATTCGAGATAGAGGTGACTTGGGAGTTGGAGTCTCGCATGCGCGAGCAATATCCAGGGTTGTTCATGTCGGGTACATGTTAATTGTTGTTTAATTTCAGTTGTGGTGTTCTTGAGAATAGAATGACAAGTAGAATTCGAGGTCGAATTTGGTTTAAGGGGGGTAGAATGTAATATCTCGTTTAATTAAATAAGTAATTGAGGGATTAGAAGAGGTATTTAAGAGTGAAATTTCAGAATTTAGTGAGTTGATGAGAGTAGTAGGCCGTTGGCCCATAGCCCAAGTGGGGGAGCCCGGCTTAAGAGGGCAGGGAAAGCCAAACCCTAGCCACCCCTGCACTATAGCGCCGCACTGTAGCGCCACCCCTATCCCTTGCTTCCCTCTCCTCCCATGTGCAGCTCCTGCTGTTTTTGAGTGCTGCTGGCCTGAAGCAAAAAAGAGTCAGTTTGGCGTAGATGTGCGAGGACGGTTAGAATAAACTATCGGTGCTATTATGTATGATTTTTTTACATGTGTTTTGAATTGTTGTTCAGGGAGTGTGGCCTCTTGTGCATTACCACCGCATCGCTATCCAGCGTCTCAAGGGTAAACAGGCAAGTGCAGGGTAGACAGTGTTCAATGGTTGAACACTGTATGCTTTACCATTTATTACCATTATATTGATGTGATTTTACTTATTTAATTGCAAGTAATGTTAATGGTCATTATTTATTCCTTATGGTTAGATTTGATATTGTTGAACAATGGTAATGTTGATGAAACTATGAATATTTGTACATTCATAAACATCATTGCATATGAGAAGGCGATCATGTTGATCACAACTCCACGGGAGTGGAGGAGGTCCCCGATCCTTAAGGAGGACGGGCTTGAGAGTGTATTATCGACGGGTGAACACTCATGCTATACCGGTATATGCAAAAGAAGTGCATATGGACATGTAGTATAGATATGCATGGAATAAAAGGTAGTTGAGGATTGTGTATGTGAATAACGAAAGAGAATTGAATGATTGAGCATGAGAATAAAGAAAAGTGAACATTTGATGTTAGTGATGATATTGTGTAGTACAGTTTAAGCATTATTCATTGTTTATCATTGTACTTGCTGAGTCATAGATTCATCCTTGCTTTACTGTTGTTTTTAGGTGATCATTGATGACGCTTCTTGGGAAGGGATATCATTTGGAACACAGCATACACTCAATTATTGATCACTTGTCATGAGAAAACTTTATCTTAACATGATGATTTAACCTTTTAGGCTATGAAAGACATTGAATAAGTCTAGATGTTTGCTTGGAACTTGTCATTCATTCAGTAGCCTCTTTTGGACTGGTGTTACTCAATTCTTGAACTGTTATCCTGCTTACCACTTAGGGTTTAAATATCTACACTTGTCATGTCATTATTTATATGTTATTATATATGACCCTTGGACGAGTGTTAGTATTGAATTGCTTGCTGGAATTTATTGTTAATTATTGATAAAATTAGTGGTTAGAGTAGTTTGGTGGCATACCGGGCTCAGTGTTGGGCCAATGTGTTACACCGTCACCAGTCGCAACGGTGGGGGTGCATGTACACCCATGCTTAAGTGCAGGAGCGCGGGCACCCCTTACTATGCTTGGTGTTGGATTGTGTACATGTGATAATACATAGAAAATCAGACAAAAGGAAAGCATGTGATTTTATGCGTCCGATTTCATGCGGTCTATTTAGAAGGGGGATTTCATAATTTGTCATTATGAGATAGATGGATTTCAGGATTTGCCCCTCTATGTGTCTATGACATGTGAGTCTATTCACTTTGGCAAATTCTGAATTATTCCTATTTAGAATGCGACATATTCTATGAGCGTATCATGTAGGCACGGTCAGGGATGACATTCTTTGTTAATTTGATGGTTTAATGTGGATGACATTTTTTATGTTGTACTGTACCACAAGTTAGATAAGCATGTCTATTAACCAACTGAGGAAAATACTTGGCATGCAGATCATATAATATTGTAATAGTACCATTCGACTCGTGTGTGAATGTGTGGGAGCGAGACTGCGACGGCAACACGAGCAAGTAGACGACAACGTAACTCTAGCAGCAAGGGCACTAGGCCTGTAGGCCACCACCGTCCATCGACTCACTAAGCCACCAAGGGCAGCGAAGGGTAGTGACGGTGACGATTAACACCTGTTTGAAGTGCAGCGTCTTTGTCTTTGTCAGGTCGTGATTTCATGTGAAAAAATTTATAGATTTTTTTTGTACATGTGATAATACATTTGAAACTGAGTGTGAGGTAAAAAAATAAGAAAAAAATGCGCTCTCGTCAGAATTTTTTTAAGTGTTAAATAGTGGTACATAGTATTTCAAATAGTATTAAATAGTGTTCAAATAATAATCAAATAGTGTCAAAAACATTGTTCACACAAATTTGAAAACGACGCCCGAATTAAGTATTGTGCCTCTAGGGCCGGACTCGCTCTATCCGTGCCCTCGGGGGCTGAACTTGCCGATATATTGCATACACGGCTGCTTCGGTACTCTGGTGCACGAACAATGTATTATTTTTGTACTTGATACAAAGAAAGTGTTATTTTTACTATTTAGTGTGTCAATATTGTTATTTTAGCAACCAAAAAAACTCGAAGTTGTTGCTGCTGCTACAAAAGGGCCCACAGGAACCCACGGTAGTGGCGACGCGTTACATCTGAGAGGAGGCGACGAGCCTCGGTCTTCGGCACCAGCACGGTTCAAGCAGTGGAGTGGACCCCAACCAAAATCAGATCTAGGAGAGAGGCTTCAAACCAGATCTGGGAGAGGAGAGGGGAGGGAAGAGAAAAAGAAGGGGGAGCTGCTGCAGGTGAGGGGCCGCTGCTGCCGCCGCACCGGCAGCGACAGCGGCGAGCAGGAGGTGCGGAGGTGGGACTCTCCCCGTACTGAGCTCAAATTAGAATCTGAAAGTCTGAGCTGATGGCGTCATAAGTGGGTTCATTGTAAATGACGCTTTCACGTGTATCTTAGAGGTTTACAAAGTTCAAACTGACATCTGTTTTAGACAAAAGGTGGTATAATTGACTAATGAACATACTAATCATCATTGTCGTCAAAGCATCAAATCAACGGCCTCCATCATCACCATTTCCTAACCCACAAATCGCGGTCAGTTCTAGTCCATCACCAATTTACCATATGGCAGATCACTTCCCATTGTCCGATCTATAATCGGACGCTCCCAATCGATCGTAGTCGTAGCACCACCCGAGCCACGGTACCAGCTTACCTATCCCCAGGAGCGCTGCAGTTACCCAGGAGCGATCCCCAATTTCCAAGCGTCACCTTCCAATCCGGCTACCGCACGAGGCAGACGCCACATGCGAGTTTTTGGCTAATTTAGCATCGGCGGCTACCAGAGACACATGACAAGTTTTCGGCGTACGGCAGATAGTATACACATGTTTTGCTACGTACTCAGACCGTAGCAGACCATCTGCCGCTAATCTAGTCTGTAGTAAGAACGTGCACATGCCACTGCCGCGCGCTAGGAATTTGTCACGTGTCCTTCCGTGAACTGAGTTAACAGCACGTGATCTGCCAGGACGATTTCGCGCTGTACGAGCGGCCGCAGGACTCCTGTAGCCTCTGCCCCGCCGCACCGGCAACGCCTTCGGCACCTGCCGGCCGATTCGATCGATGTGACAACACGTCGCCCTGGGACGACGCTGAAATAACAGCGGACTAGCGGAGCAGCGCATGCATGGAGGATGGCATGTGTGAAATGACAAGCACGAAGCCTCGACATTTATGTGGATGCTCACGGGATCTCTCTCAGTGCGGCAGTGCCCAGCGGGGACCTGCATCGCTACACGGCTTTATGAGTTGGACCAACGAAAAGGCAGCGAGGAAACATGGACGGATGCAGCACGTAGAAGCAAGGTCTCAACTCGATCGATAGCGAAGCTTTGCGCTTTTGCAGTCTTCGTTATCTTGTCCGTAGTCTTGTTGATCTCTCACTAGCCTCCAACAGAAGAGGAAACAATGTGTTGTTCTCTGTGATTTCTGTCACTAACCTTCCAGATACTAGTGATGGGTCGATTCAGCATATACCCCATACTTGAGGTATATCAATATATTCCAAGACATTAAGCATATGTAAAGCTGCCAAATTTCTCCTTTCACCGTGCCCATAAATTAAGCCACAGAATTTAATCAACAATGGAACAGAACTCTTGTTTCAGGTAATAATCATGTTCCCGACAGAACTACAAGCTCTTCAGTACTCTGAAAAACTACTCAGCCTACAAGACTACATCGATTCACCACTCTCTAGTCTCTCCTCTCTCTCTCTCTCTAATACGTAGCAGCTAGCCTTAATACTGTACCGCAGACTTGTCGATATCCGTCCACCCTTCACTTGCGGTAGTAAGGAATGAAGCCACGTGCATTCCTGAGAAAACGAGATGCAAACCAAATGAGTAAAATAAATTAATATTCCATATCATACAACGCATAGAACATGAATCAACAGAGAAAGTAAAAGATCAGGCAACAATTCTCTAGGCCTCTAGCAAGGTAGATGTGGATACCCGCTCAACCTCTTAGAATGTCACACACACAGCTGAGTAATACTACTGCACAACATGCTGAGCAATGAGGCAGTAAGCCAATGATGCTCACCTGATCATTAATTGCTTATTTCTCATATTCGCGGGACTCCACCAGTACATAGACTGGCTTTCCGTCGAGCTTGTAGAAATCCTGCATGGAAGTTGCTGTCTCAGTAACTAATTTCAAGCAATAACAATGGCATGTTCCCTTGCAAAGTAGCGGTAATTTAAAAACATAAACTGTAACTTGAAAGTTTCCTGGTGACTAGTGCAAGATTTACAACGAGCAATATAAAATGGTTGCTGCTGCTTGTTCCAAATGTCCTCAAAACTTTTGGTTATGAAACCTACAGGATCTCTATCCTGACTTGAGTAAGATGCAGGCAGTGTTTGTCACTTGTGCTGTAACTTGACTGAGGTGTTCTCCCACGCTAATTCAATCCAATAAGTACTATGCCCAGATGACATTAGCGTAATGCTACTCCTTATTCCTTAACGCATCCTTTAGGATAGCACAAGCAACATAGTCCCAGTTTTTTCAAACTGTTCACTCTTGCTTTTGGAGAAAAAGAAAAGAGATACCCAATTCTCAAGTGATTTTGATGAAGTCTATGGACGCCCAGCTGGTACTGACATGAGTATCTCAGTTGTGGGGAACAGAATAGACATGGTCATGTTTTGTAGTACTTATATAACAAGGCAAGTTGTTCATGGCCGCTTTGTGAAACGAGACCATTGGCTCCACAGTCTGAAGCTATATAGCAACAGCAGGTTACATGAGGTGTACAGAGCAGATATAATCTGAGCAAGCTAGTACAGGTGTACATGCCAACAACTATATGCTATGGTAGTGGTCAAATCTAGTGAAAATGTGATTCAGGCTTCAGAACGGTAAACAAATACTACGTACTGTAAGAACTACGAAGCAGAAAAAAAAAATGTTTGTCACTAGATTGTTTGGATATCTGCGAGTAACGTAACAACAAGAATACCTTAAATTTAGGGAGCCCAATGAGACATGCGCACTCAACCACATCAGCTCCAGCACGTTCTGGAAAGCAAATTGTTGAGTAAGAGAAGTATACCGAAAGCCAATATACTGTTGTTAGTACAAGATAAAATTTACCCAGAAAAGTGTCCAAAAGGCCAGGGTTGTGCTCGAGAACAGGTTGTGCAAAATATAAAAAAATAAACATGTTTAATGGCATGAGACAAACAAAGGTTGTCAAAATCAAATCCTGTCTCCAAATAAATTCCGTATAGGACACATCTTCAAACAAGATTCTCTTCGAAAAGATCTTCAAACAAGATGCTGTCTTAATTATTATGAAAATAATACAAGCATGTCCCATTAATGATAATTGTTCACCAACGAGCAACAAAAATATCATGGCCCTGTACCGGCTATCACTAAGTGGATCCGGATGGATCCTCCACAGTACAACGGAGATGTTGTTGCTAAGGTGCTACGAGTCTGCTAGTGTCTAATGCACATATGGTAGCACTTCACTGTAGCAACAGTCCTTGCTTTTAATTCTGTCTTGTTTTCGTCTAATGCATTAGACAGCACTGTAACGCTTCACTTTATCAACAGTCCTCGATTTCAGTGTTGGTTTGTTTTTATCGTTGCATTGCACTGTAGCACTTGATTTGAGTGTTGGATTTTCGATCGAACGGGGACTATTCATCCTCTATACCAGAGGATCCGTTTCCCACTAAAAGCACTAAGTAGTATAGATGCCTGCCAGTAGCACCTAAAGGCCAAACCTATTCGGCTACTACTTTCCGGGACTACTTTAGTCATTTCTGACACTATTGATACTAACTATTGCTGTCCTAGATTTTGGTTAAAGTGATAAGAAACATTGTTCGGGGTGTGTCACAGTTTCAAGACAGGTAGTACTTGATAATATTATATTGAAGCAACTGACATGCAGGAGTGCTTGCTGCAATATAATGTCACGGGCTCACGACGCACAATCGAAATATTTAACTGTCACACTGGTGAGTGAATAGTTTGTTGTGATTTGTGAATGTGCGAATGGAAACAACCTCTTAAGTTTTTTCTTTCAGTTACAGAGAAGACAGGTCTCCTTAGCATACGCTTAAATAAACAGAGATCCGAAATAAATCCGTAAATCTTATAAAATTTCTACTAAAAGGTAGAACCTTGGTGGTAGAGTGGTACACCCACCTGGTTTTGAAACAACATCTGAAGTTGCAAGAGCAACAGAGAAATAAATAAAGATGGCATCCATAAGAAAAGAAATCAAATGCAAGTTTTTTTTCTGGATTCCTTACCTGGCTCCATTTTAGCTACTAATTGCATATCATATTCTATTTGTAATTATGGAAGTACTGGTCAAGGATTGCATTCGAATGCATAATCATATATTTAGAAGGTAGTACGTACCAAGAAGCCTTATAGCAGCACAAAGTGTCCCACCAGTAGCAACCAAATCATCAATAATCAGTACACGCTCACCGGGTTCGATCGCCCCAACATGCATCTCCAAACAATCAGTCCCGTACTCAAGAACATATGTCTCAGAAATCACCTCGCCTTTCATGATTGCAAAAGGGAATGTTAGCGCATGTCGATTACTGCAAACAGACTTTATTTGACCAGCGAGCCAAACAGAATCGTACTTTGGACAAACGATGCCACGCAGCATCTATCAGTGTAATAGAACATGTGATAAAAAGTGCAAAGAGAGATCGTACTAAAAGTCTTACAAATTGCTTCAGATTTCATCATGGGCTGCATAAAGGGTTTGACTAGTGCAACAACTTTGGTGTCAGAGATTATGGACTAGAGTCTAGAGCAGAAATATTAGTGTCAGATAACCAAATTTACTTCCTCGCGCGGGGGGGTGGGAGAACCAAATTTACTTAAATATGTTGTCACCACAAGCAGATATATCAATAGCAACAGGTTTCAGAGCAAGCAAATTGGTCCCCAACCAAACTTCTTCAAGGCAACCTCACCTGGGAGCTTCTTAGGCTTACGCAACGGTATGAACTTCGCACCGATGGCGAGTGCAATCGCCGGGCCAAATATAAATCCTCTAGCCTCAATCCCTGGTGGAATGTGAAGAACAGACAAGTTAGAACTAGTGCTATTCACTATGGCTCTCATCGAGAACTGAATAGTATGAACTTATCCATCACAGGCAAACTAGTTCAGAGAGACCTACACAACTAACAAAAGAGAATTTGTCGAGAAAAAAAACTAATGAAAGAGAATGACGCATGAGTATTGAGTTCATTAGTTAAGAATAAGATAATAAAAAAAACAGGGGGAAACAGAAGGAAAAACCAGGACCAAGAATCGCAGAACCAGACAGAGTATCCAACAAACAACAAAGCAAAATCTCAGAAGCAGTACTTTCCAGTGAAAACGACAGCAGATCGGGCACATGCATGACATCAGAGAGCCACCCCAAGGGAAAATAAAATCAATTATAGGTGTACCGCCACCCCCTCCCCCACCGTCCGATCCCGAGCAGCTGCGGCCGCGGCCGTCCGATCTGGCCCCCCGCAAGGCCGCTGCCTTTTGGTTGGCTCGCCGCGAGATCTGCCCGTGGCAGGGCCTCTACATGCGCCCCCGACACGCTATTAAATGCGGCGGATTCCGGCCACGGCCCACGGGTGCAGTGCAGAGCACCGTGGAAAAACTTGGGAAAACGCGACGCGTCATTGGCCAAAGCCAAGGAAAATGAGGGCTGTGCCAAACATGCTGTCACGCACGCTGCGAAGCCGGTTCGGGCAGGGGCCAAGGCTGCCAATGCCAACGAATAGACCCTTCTCTAAACAACACCACTCCAAAAGCCCTCAAATGACACCATGGCCAATGGCATACTGCTTACTAGCTTAGCATAAGGTCCATAACACCCCCCCCCCCACATGCACACATATCAAATGCCAACTTTTCCCCCGTCAATGCGGCGGCCTACAGGCAACCCTGAATCCATGACCGGAAATGCTCAATGGAATCTTTTTATATTTTGGGCCTCTGTGCCGTTTTATTTACAAATCTAGCCGCTCTCACTCACCTTTCGCGGTCGGAGAGTAGGGAATGTCGTTTTCCCCACTCGGAGAGCGCAGAAAGGTATGGGAGGCTGGCGCAGCGCGGGAGCGGTCTATGAGACCGAAAAGGCCTTTCCGCGGTGCCCGAGCGCGGAAACCTCCCGGTTCCGCGGTCGCCGTCCATTCCCGCCGAGATTGGGGACGTCAGAGTCAAAATAAAAAAAGTTTCCTCAATGTACCACAAACAATTCCTACTACGAAATCGTTAGTAAAAACCATCGCTGGCTCAGCAAATTCCGCCTGCCGGTGGGGCCGCTCTGCCGGCGAGAGATTGCAACGATTCCGTAGAACAAACGGCGTGGTACGCGTAGCGCGGCGCATTCCTTCTTATTATCCGTGGCTCTGGGACCTATGCGCGCACCGGGTGGAGATATCCCAGGCCGGACCCGGGGCGCGACCGAGACGTCCGCGGCTAAGTGGAGTGGGCGTGGCAAAGCTAAGCCGGCAGCAACAGTGGCGTGAGAGTAGTATTGTAATGTCGCCGCGATATGATATCATCCTCCCGAGAAAAGGCGACGGGGGGAGTAGCTAGAGCGATGCGAAAAAGCGTTGGTAGTAGACCCGGGCGCGAGGCGGGCGACGACAAGCATGGGGAGCAAAAGGACCAGGGGAGATCTCCCCCAAAGATATTACGGAATCTCATAACACTGCCCACAGCTCAGCTCTGCCGCCTCTGCGACTGCACGCGCGCCGAGGCGCGGCGACGGCAAGGATTAACCGAGCGGAGCGGGGAGACGGGGGGAGGGGAGAAAGGAAACAGGTGGCTGGTTGTTACCGGCGACGGCGGCGATGCCCATGCCGCGGTAGCGCTCGACGAAGATGTCCACGGCGTCCTTGAACACCCCCGGCCGCAGCAGCAGCGTCGTGATGTCGTTGAACATGATGCCTGCACACACACCAAGAATGTTCGTGCCTGCATGTTTGAGTAGCAGCCGGTTGAATCAAGAGGGGAGAGGAGAATCAATGGACCTGGCTTGGGGAAGTGGGGGACGACGCGGATGGCGTCGGAGATGCCCTGCAGCCGGGGGTCGGCCTCCACCGGCGCCTCGACCTTGGCCTCCGCCGCGGCGCGGCCGTTCTCCTTGGCCTTGGTGGCCTCCATCGCGGTGTTGCAATTGGCCTCCTCACCCATTCTCTCTCTCTCTCTCTCTCTCTCTCTCTCTCACACACACACACTCTCTGCCTCCTCCCCTGCACTTGAGTGTCAAGCTCAACGAAGGAGTTAATGTTACTTGGTGGACGGGTGAGCTGTGTATATATAGCAGGAAAAAGGCATGGGGAGGGGTGTTGTGCGTTTATTATCCTTGGAAACCAGCAGCGGACCACGGGGCTCTGATTACAAATGGCGCACGCATAGTTATTTGGATTTGAGTTGAATTGGAGTTCTAAAAATATATTTGAAGCTAAGTATGTACTTCTAAAACTGTCGTTGTAAGCTTCAAAAGTTGGTTTGAATCCAGAGCTTATATCAAAAATTCTTTCGAAAGCCTCTTGGCCTGGTCATTCCTTACTTCGGCTCGTCTGACCCCTCTCCTCTCCCTGCCTCTTGTCTTTCCTTTCGACCATGTGGTCGAAATCTTCCTTCAATCACGTGCCCGCTCTGTCGCGTCCTCATACGTCTTGTCCTTGCCCAGCGTCCTCTGTTGCCACCTGCTCCTCCCACCTACTTTGACTCAGATATCTCTCTTCCCCGCCTAGTCTTGTGTCCAGAGCGGCCCGCTCTATCCCATCGTTCCGCGTCGCCCCTGTACTCTCACTTGCCGCCCTCGGGACCGTGCGCATTTCCCCGTGCCTTTAGCGACCCTTTCCCCTCCTCTCCTTCGGTCTATAATAGAGCCCAAGCGGCCCCCTTCATCTCCTTCCGCCACCCAGCTCTCCTTCTTTCTCGCTCTTGTTGTTGTTGTTTGCCTGAAGCCCTGAGCTCCGAGTAACCACCGCGCACCTCCTCTCGGTCCTCGCCGCACCAGTGCAGCCCCCTCTTCTAACCGCGTCGTTTCATGCCCCAAAGCTCTTTAAAGCAATCCCCTCACTTGATTGCAGTTTTGTTTTACAGAAACCGTCGCATTTCCTCTTCTCCTTCAGGCCCGGCCGACCCCTTCGCCGCCATTCACTGTCCGCCGACCTCCTTTGGCCTCACTCGGTCTTGGTGAGTTTCCCATGTCCTGTTCTCTATCGTGTTCTTTCGACCGCGTCGAGCAGTCGAGTCCTTCTTTTCTTTCAATCGCGTCGAGCAGTCGAATCTTTCTTTCGACCACATCGTAGTCGAGACTCCTTTTTGACCTCGTTGAGTAGTCGAAACCTCCTTCCGACTATGTGGTTGCATCCTTCCTTCGTCCTGATAGTCGAAACATTCTTTCGACCAGGTAGTCAAATCTCTCCTTCGACCACGCTGAGTAGTCGAATTCTTCCTTCGACCACGAATTCTTCTTTCGACCACGTTGAGTAGTCGAATACTTCCTTCGACCACATCCTGTAGTTGAAACCCCCCTCCGACCACTTGTGTAGTCGAACCTCTTCCGACCACTCGTGTAGTCGAACCTTCTTCTCACCTCGTGTAGTCGAACCTCCTCCCGACCTTGTGTAGTCAAACCTCCTCCCGACCTCGTGAAGTCGAATAAGCAGTACTCGACAACTAAAACTTCGAGGATTTCGTTCTCCTCCGTTTTAACTCCGATTTCGGTGAACTTTGTTTCTAAATTTGTTTAAATTCAATATCTTGCTTTTGGCAATGATCTTATTTTATTTGGAGTTTATTTACTATTTCTTGTGTATTTATTTGTTCCCTGACTTGTTTGATTTTTTTCGATGCATTCGTCCGAGTAGAGTTTGAAGAAGTAGGAGATCTCCTTTTCGATCAAGCACAAGACTTCTAAGACTCTCTTACCTTTAACTCAGACGAGTTAATACTTTGATCATCTTGAGCCAACGTTTTATGAAAATTATATTATTTTAAATTACCAAAATTACATGCTTTAATTCTTTAAGCAAATGTATGTTAACTCTTAAAATAGTTAAATGCTCACTTGTTGGTTAATTGATTATTACCCCATCTTTTGGGAATTGAATCCATTATTCCATATCATCCTAGTAACTATGTGGTAAATTACTAGCTATAGGTTGTACTTAAGCGACATGCTAGTTTTGTTTAAGTTTCGAGGTATTAAAATGTCTTAATCATCATCTCTTAAATCATAAAATGGTTTTTGGACAGTTATGGGAGGTACATGGCTGAAGTATTTGAGATAAATTGGTTTTCCTCCTCAAAAACCTTGTTAATTGTTGTCTACATCTGGGCGGATGGTATGGTGGTGGGTGTCGTTGGTGTACGAGAGTGATTGGTATGTGGTATGAACCGCCTAGATGGATTAAGGACTTAATCTTGGCATGACCTCTCATTGTAAAACATGTGCAACCACAAGTCTGCAAAGTGCAAATTGGCTTAGTAAATTTGTTGCACCCTGAAAATCATCTCACTGGTGGCTGAGTGAGGTAGTGCAAGCGATGGATGTGTTTGGCTTGAATGGGACACCAAGGAAGGGTGAAGTTGCCAGCTACGACTAGTCATGGAGGCGACATCCCACACAACATATGGGTGCAATCCCATATGGGTGAGATGACAGAAGGGGCGAGATGGTTTGAAAAGTTACTGTGATGGTCTCTCGACCACATAACTAAGGAATCATGTGGGGCTACGAGTTGATTATCTCTTGTGGGTACAGTGTACAAACCTCTGCAGAGTATAAAATATTTAAACAGCTGCGCCTACGATCAAAGGCGGACATAGGAACTTACTAGAGTTAGTTCTATTTCAAAAACCTTTGTGGATGGGATAAAAACTTGTCGGACGGATGTAACCTGGCATTTGGATTTTTCTTGGGTGGTCGTACCCAGTGTTGTTAAGTGGCGGATGTAACCACAATCAAAATAAGCATAGGTGGAGATAGCCTCTGCTGTTATTTAATATTGCACAATTACTCTCTTTACAAAATGCAATTTGGTTAAAATGATAAGTGATAGGACTTTTCCAATATTGATAATTGAAAACATTACTTTAGCAAACAAAAGAACCTGAGCCACCCTTGTCAAGCCTTGCATGTATATTATTGCATCTTGTGCGTTGGCTCGCGAGCACAGAAGTTATGCTCATCCTCGCTCTTTCCCCCAAACCTTCAGACTCTGTGGATCATGGAGACTATGCCGGCTACGCGGATCCAGAAGTTGATGAAGAGTAGTTAGTTCTTTAGTCTAGGTCTTGCCTCAGTCTAGCTGACTCCGTCGGTGCTTGTGTCCATCCAATATTATCCAAGCCTTTGGTTAATATCGGACGTACACGGGTTTTCCCAGTCGCTTACCTGTGGAGGGATGTGCTCTACTACTTCTTTTGCTTCCACACTTATCCTTTACTCTGTACTCTGAGCTTTGCGATGTTGTGGCCTTCGTACCCTGTTTGTAAAACAGTAGGTCCTAAGTTATAAATTTGGGGGCTCACACAACTAGGTCCACGACCAGATCTGTGATCAGGTCTTGGTCGATGGTTGTCTATGTGTGCTATCTACTGTTGGCCTATTATGTAATGTAATTATTTGGGCAGATCGGCCCTTATTGTAAAAACTTGATCCGATGAGGTCCATGTAAACTCTGATGTGTTAAATTAAAGAATGGTTCGGTTTACGACTTGTATGAATTGATGCAGCAATGTACCTGTGAGTGCTATCTACTGATCTAGTGAATAATGTAATATTTTCACAAAGGATTCGAGATTTGAAAAATCCGGGTACAACAGACTATAGCCGTGTAGCCCTCCATCTCTCACACTCTCTCTCTCTCTGACTCGGCCTAGCTACTCGTACGTGACAACGTGTGTGTGGTGCGTCCGTCTCCCAGGGATGCAGCTACGAGCCTCTCTCTGTGTCCCTCACTAGCTTTTATTTTGGTCTCACTCTAGCTTTTGCTTCTATTGATGAGCAATGACTAGCCGTTTCAGCGAGGAAGGGGAAAGATAACGGGGAGAGGGAGGAGTTACGCCACTTCGCACCGCACTCGCGCCATCTTGGCGGATTTTCATTGCGCGTACAGGCGCACCCATCTTCCCCCCTGCTTTTCCCCGTCTGTTTCTTCGCGCTCCCGCCCCGCCCCGCCCCGCCCCGCCCGGCACGTCGAAACTCGCGATCGCCGATCGCATCGCATCGCAACGCAAGGGATTGGGGACTCGTGTTGGGTGGGGAACCGCTGCCGCCGCCCTGCCGCATGCAGTGGCAGCGGCACGGCGTGAGTTATTTCACCTTTATTTTGTCCATGTATTCGGTATACGTTGCAGCGCGCCGTACCGGTACTACTGCCGCTGCTGCATGCCTTGTTGCGCCGCGTCATCGCTCTTGCAACATGATTGATCACTACGTTAGATTAAGATAGCTGGTCTGATCCCGTGTTACCGCTCGTATATTATCAACCGATGATACAAGGACGACGGCTCTTACATCATAATTGATCACTATGTTAGATTAAGACAGCTGGTTTGATCCCGTATTGCCGCTCGCATATTGTCAATCGGTGATACAAGGACAGCGGCTCTTGCATCATGATTGGTCGCTACGTTAGATTAAGACGGCTGGTCTGATCCCGTGTTGTCGCTCGCATATTATCAACCGGTGATACAAGGACGACGCCAAGTACAACCGGCTGCTGATGAGAGAACATCTGCTCGATCGGGCTAAGCACCTACTTCCTTCTCTCCCCCTGTGGTTTGGGATTTGACTTGGACAGAGCCACAGTGGGGTGAACACGAATCAAATACGGACGGATAATGGCTCTCATATATTTGTTTTCATTATTTTCTCTGGATACGGATACAAATACGGATACCTCTGATACGAATAATATCGAAATGAATACGGTCACAGTTTTTTTTTCGAAACATAAAAACCCCTTAAATTGCATGCCATAAATTAACAAAAAACATATAACTAGTTTGTTTGATGCAAACATTCATAAATTGTTCATATTTTCAGCTACGTATGCGTTCCCTCTTTTTATTAATTATTTTATTTTATTATTTATTGGTTTGGTCTATAACTAGTTATTCGTACGCGGTTCGCAAAATTTATCTGGTCCAACAATTATACAGCGCTGATATTTATTAATATTTTTGTTCGTCTAAATTTATTACTACTAATCATCCCACAAATTTACTATTTTACTTTTCCTAATTTTCCTCTCCTTTTCTTAATTCTGTAACTTTTTACTTAATCCCTAGCACTAATCCCTCTCACTTAACCCCTTTCCTAATACATCCTCTCACCTAATTCTTTTTGTGTGGCCAAGAGCAGCCATGGCCACTTAATTTAATCCCCCTTTCTCTCTCTCTCTCTCCACATTTCCTCACGGCCGAAAGCAGACTTCCTTTCTTGGCATTACTTTTTCCCAATCCATTTCTTCTCTTGCCTCATCCAACCAGCCGAACTACTCTCTGATTCTTGCTTCTTCTTCTTCGTTTCACTCTTTTCCCATTCCTCTCACTCCACCTCCACCATTTCTTATTCCCTTTTCCTGGTTCTTGCTCCTGGGAAAGCTTCGGCCGAAGCTCTGGTTCTTGGCTCCATGTGCCGCCTCCAGCTTGTGCTCAGCTCGGCCCGGATCCATGGCGCCTCCACCGCCGTTGGGCCCACCTCCCTCTGGCTACACCACCTATCCCCGGCCCGCTGGCTCTAACATGTGTCCATATTATTAGTTTGATATCTCTATATCTATGACCTGTGAAACATAGTCATCAACTAATACATATGCTAGTCTATTCATAAGTGTTCTCATAACTTTCCGACTAGGGAATGTTTAAAAATAATTATCGCAGAAATATAGAGTTTCACAATCAAGTCACATACTTGATAATAAATATTAACAATATTATTCTAGGAACAAGATAACATATTATCCAATGTTATGAACATAACGAAATATAATCATCTCTATGATTGCCTCTAGAGCATATTTCCAACAGAGCTGATGCACCGACCACTCGTTGGCGAGCGCAATGGTGAGGACGGTGCGCACGGTGGTCGATTTCACAACAGGACTGAACGTCTCATCGAAGTCAATGCCGGGTCGCTGGGAGAAACCGCAGAGGACCCAACGACCCTTGTATCGATCCAAGGAGCCATCAGGCTTCAACTTGTGTTGAAAGATCCATTTTGCTATTACAACATTAACACCAGCGGGACGTGGAGCAAGCTCCCATGTGTTGTTTGAGCGCAAGGCGTCGAACTCATGCTGCATGGCAAGACGACAGTTCTCGCCATTGAGCGCTGTGCGGTAGGTACGCGGGGGTGGCAAGGGAACGACCACATGTAGGTCGAGCCGATCGACGGGAAGCCGGAAGCCATGTTTGCCACGGGTTGTCATGGAGTGCTCGCTGGCAATCGGGGTAATGGGCACAGCAGCGGCGTCGGGCACATGCGGGGGCTGTGCAGGCGCAGGTGCGGTATCATGTGGGGACACAGGAGCGTGCGCAAGGGGGGGCACTAGTGGGAGCGCAGCCAAGCAAAGTAGGGGAAGCAGCCTTGAGTGGAGTGCGTGGGAGCAGCGCGGTGTCTTTGGGGCGAGGAGTCACTGTGTCGTCGCGATAGTAAAGGGAGCAGGCACGGGTGTGTGAGCGATGATTGAAAGGAAGTCGAAGTCAGAGGGCACCGGCGGGTTAGGTTGCTCGGAACAAGGAAAGGAAGATTCGTCAAACATGACGTGACAAGAGATGATGATGCGATTTGTGGAGAGTTCGAGGCAGCGGTACCCCCTATGGTGTTCAGGATAGTCGAGAAAGACATAAGATGTGGAACGCAGCGCAAGTTTGTGCGTGGCGGTGGCTAAGAGATTAGGGTAACATCTACAACCGAAAACACGAAGATGAGAGTAGTCGGGAGGTGAACTGAAAAGAGCTTGGTAGGGGATGCCAGAATTGAATGTTTTAGTGGGGTGGAGGTTGAGAAGATATGTGGCGGTTGTTGGAAATATACCCTAGAGGCAATCATAGAGATGATTACATTTCATTATGTTCATGACATTGGATAATGTGTTATCTTGTTCCTAGAATAATATTGTTAATATTTATTATCAAGTATGTGACTTGGTTGTGAAACTCTATATTTCTGCGATAATTATTCTTACACGATCCCTGGTCGTAAACATATGAGGACACATATGAATAGACTAGCATATGTATTGGTTGATGACTATGTTTCACGAGTCATAGATATGGGGATATCAAACCGATAATATGGACACATGTTAGAGAACATGATGTTGGATAAGACCCACCTTGAGACACTATTGAGATTGTTATGAATCTATGTGTCATTAGTTGGTCTCAAGCAATGATGATGTATAATCCTTAGACCTGAGATCAGCATGGTTTCCTACATGTGTAAGAGCACTCTTAGGGGTTGCCAAATGCTACACCGTGAATCGGGTAGTTATAAAGGTAGCTTTGGGTATGCTCAAACATGGAGAGGAATGTGACTGGTCGGATATGGGATTTGCCCTCCTAACATAACAGAGAGATGTCTCTCGCCCTCGTTGTGATCGATAAAGAAAGTGCATGGCCATACCACTAGTAGTCGAAGTGTTCGACCACATAAGGTTATCTCGATACTCGATCGAGAAAGTATTGAATAGTCCATGGATGACACAACATCTCACCCGAGTTCAACCAGATATCGTGAGGCAAAGGAGAATACATGAGAGGTCACTTAGTTCGACCACCTACCGATCGGTCGTATGGAGATACAAGCAAGTCGAGACCGGTCGAACGTAATCACAGAGTGGTCGAAACCAAGTCGTAAGGAGTTACGAGTTGGTCGTGATCAAATACGAATCGTCAGATAGAGATAGGACCAGGTCGTAAGTGATGAGGACCTGGTCGATATCATATTGCATTAAGGTTCGTCCGATATAATTTGTGTGTTTTCGAATCGATATGTTCGCTAGGAGCCGCTATTTACTCTTGATCGGAAGCGGTTTCGAATCACAACCGAACTACACATGAACCTACAGGGTCACACACTTAACGGGTTGGAACAAACCAGTACGAATACGATTCGTAAACGTGTCCGGATAGGATCCGTCACGAGCACTATATAAGGAGGTGCATGAGGCTATTGGGAAAGATGCGTGAAACACCACCGAAACCCTAGCCGCCATCTCCTTGAGAGCTCCACCGTGCGACTTGGTGCTGGCACACCGACGTTCGGTTGTTCCTTCCCTGGACGTGTGGATACCGTAGAGGCGCTACTACGATTGTTGCGCTTGAGGACGATCCGCGATCTTCACAAGGAACCGCAGACGTTGCTGGAGGAGACGATCGGCTCGTGAGGACATTGGACGATCGACTACGACCACTACATCGACGCGCTCTTCGTTGGACCAGACTGCTCCAATCCTTCTTCCGCTGCTCTGCGCGTCTGTTGGTAACGATCTATGATCATCTACTTGCTTGGCATCCTGGTTCGCGTGGTAGAAATTTTTGTTTGTAGCTATCATAGCCTACCTCGTGACCCAACAGCGGTGTGGAGAGCTTCGACCCAATACGAAGGCGGCATGCTCGCTTGAAATAGAAGAGAGCGAAGAATGTCGTTGGTAGAGCAGATGATGCGTTCCGCCTTACTGTTTTGTTGGGAGGTGTGTGGGCATGATATGCGGAGTGCAATGCCATGGGAGAGGAGGTGATGGCGCATGGAGGACTTGTCAAATTCGCCGCCATTGTCGCACTGAATGACGCGAACGAACGAGGAGAATTGAGTACCGACATAGGCAAATAAATTGCGAAGAGTGGTAAAAACATCATATTTAAGACGAAGGGGAAACGTCCATAAGTAGTATGTAAAATTGTCGAGGATAACAAGATAATACTTGTAGCCGGAAACACTAGGAACGGGCGAGGTCCAAAGATCATAATGTATTAAATCGAAAGCTTTATTAGTGCGAGTGGATGAAGGAGAAAAGGGGAGACGCACATGTAAGCCTAATTGGCAAGCATGGCACAAGGTGTATGTGGAAATTTTATTACATGAAATATAGCAAGCACTAGCAAGATGTGATAAAGCTTGGTTGCCGAGATGTCCAAGACGATGATCCCACACTGTAGAGGATGGAGTTGTAATGGACTAGGCGCAAGGAGCAGGAGGCGGCCAGTGAAGGGGGTAGAGGTCGCCACAACTATTGCACCTTATGATCACATTCTTGGTGTGAAGATCCTTTACAGAAAGGCCATAAGGGTCAAATTCAACAGAACGGTGGTTATCTAAAGTAAACTGACGAACGGAAATAAGTTTTTTAATAAGAGACAGTGTCACAATAACATTGTTCAACCGGAAAGAATGATGAGGAAAATTGAGAGAGGCCGTACCGGTATGGGTGATTAGGAGATGAGACCCATTGCTGACAATAGCTTATGGAGATGTAGCGGAAGGAAGATAGGAGAAAGAAGAGAGATTACCATGTTCCGAGGTCATGTGTGTGGACGCCTCGGAGTCCATGTACCACTCGGAAGATGGTGGCGCCAGTGTCATGGTGTTGAACACGTGCATCAGCTGGTTTTGGTCCCAAGACGCGGGCGGAGCAAAGGAGGGCGGTGCAACCACATATGCTGGAGCGTCGGTTTGCGCAGGTGGTGGGACAGTGGCGGTGAAGGCGCCGGGCGGACGTGGGCCAAGGAAGCCCTGGTTGGTGGGCCAGGGTGCTTGTCGATGTGACATCTGGATGGACCTGGCCCACGGGTTCTGGAGTGACGGCTAGGGGACGGAACCCTTGCCGCTGTTGTTGTTGGAGTTCCCACTACCGTCGCCACCATTGAAGGAGCCACCGCCTCCACGGTTGTTGTTGCGACGGCGGTTGTAGGTGGAGTAGTTGTTGGGTTACGGGTAGGCTACGATAGCAAAAATCAAAAAATTCTACCACGCAAACCAGGAAGCCAAGCAAGTAGATGATCACAGATCGTTATCACCAGACGCGCAGAGCAGCGGAAGAAGAGTTGGAGCGGCCTGGTCCAACGAAGAGCGCGTCGGTGAAGTGGTCGTAGTTGATCGTCCAACGTCCTTGCGAGTTGATCGTCTCCTCCAGCAACCTCTACAGTTCCTTATGAAGATCACGAATCGTCCTCAAGCGCAACAGCGACCGTAGTAGCACCTCTACGGTATCCACACGTCCAGGGAAGGAACAACCATACGCTGATGTGCTAGCACCAAGTCGCACGACAGAGCTCTCAAGAAGATGATGGCTAGGGTTTCGGCGGAACAACTCAACTCACGATTTTCGTGTGTCTTGTCTGTTACGTTCACCTGTACCTCCCAACAGCCTCATGCATCTCCTTATATAGTGCTCTTGACGGATCCTATCCGAACACGTTTGACTTAATCAGATCAGATTGGTTTGTTCCAACCCGTTAAGTGTGTGACCAGAGGTTCATGCGTGTCGATGTGACTCAGAAACCCTTTCCAATCACGAGTCGTTAGCGGTTCCTAGCAGGACATAACGATTCCCGAATACACACAAATTATATCGGACGAACCTTAATGCAACATGATCTACGACTGGTCCCCATCACTTACGACTGTGTCCTATCTCTATACAACCAGTTCAGATTTGGTCACGACCAGTTCGAACTCCTTACAACCGTTTTCACCACTCGTGATTACGTTCGACCGCCTACGACCAGCTCGATTCCATATGACCAAATCCGTAACTTTTCAAACTAAGCGACCTACTCGTGTATTCTCCCTTTACCTCACGATGTCTGGTTGAACTCCAGGTGAGATGTTGTGTCATCCATGGACTGTTCAATACTTTCTCGATCGAGTGTCGGATAACTTCACGTGGTCGAACACTTCGACCACATGTGGCATGGCCATGCACTTTCTTTATCCGACCACAACGAGGGGCTCAGAGACATCTCCCCTGTTATGTTAGGAGGGGCAAATCCCATATCCGACCAGTCACATTCCTCCGCATGTTTCATAGCATACCCGAAAGCTACCTTTATAACTACCCAGTTACAAGTAGCGATTGGCAACCCCTAAGAGTGCTATTACACATGTAGGCAACCATGCTGATCTCAGGTCTAAGGATTATACATCATCATTGCTTGAGACCAACTAATGACACATAGAATCATAACAATCTCAATAGTGTCTCAAGGTGGGTCAATCCAACCCCATGTTCTCTAACATGTGTTCACATTATTGATTCGATATCCCCATACCCATGACCGGTGAGACTTGGTCATCAATCAATACAATGTACTGGTCGATATAGTCAATAGTGTTTCGACCATTGACATCCGACCAGGGATTCATTTAGAACGACATCATATAAGTTAAGAGTTTCACCAACAAGTCACATACTTGTTGATCTTCATAACCAATGATTCATTCAAGGAACATGATAACATATTATCCAATATTATAAACATAATGAAATACAATCATCTCCATGATTGCCTCTAGGGCATATTTCCAACAGTAGTTGTCGCCACCGTTATTATGGTTGGAGCTGGTGTCACGGGACTGTCTGCTTCCGGCGGCGTTGGATGAAGAGCCGCCAAAGGTGCTCTTGGAATTGTTGACGATGAAGGCCAAGGGTGGGGAAGACTCAGACACCATCATGAGTTCTTTGAGCATGAGGGTGGAACGCGCCTTGAGAAAGGATGGCACGGGGCGCTGCATGGACAGCAACGTGCGCATGTAGGTGAGGCGCGGGCTCAACCCGCGCATGGTGTTGAGGACGAGACTCTTGTCGACGATTGGCGTGCCCACGACGGTGAGCTCATTGGTGAGAGCCTTTTGTTTGCGATAGTAGCCAGCCACGGACATGGAGCCCTGCATGAGCCCGTAGAATTCTTACTCTAGGTAGATAGCACGCGTCTCGACGTTATCATGGTAAAGACCTTCGATGCGCGTCCAAAGGGTGTACGCGGAAGCCGATGAGTCCATTACCATGGCGAGGAGCTCGGGTGAGATGGTGTCGTACAATCAAGAGCGGACGAGGGCGTCGAGTAGAGTCCACTGCCCGTCGGGAGCTGAAGAGGAAAACTCGCAGATGTGGTCGTTGAGGGCGTACTATTGGAGGGCGATCTCAAACAGGCCGCGCCATTGGGCATAGTTGCCCGCCTGGAGGTCGAGGGTGATGAGGACGAGGAGCTTGACGCTGGAAATGTTGACCGCTTGCGCCCACAACGCGGTCTTGGCCGCGGCGTCTTCCTGGGCTGCAGCGGACAAGGCGGCAGCGTCAAGTGTACCCATCTTGATGGGAGGAGAAGAGAAGGTGGAAGGAGGAGATCAAGATCGTAACCTATATGATACCATGAAGGCTCATAGAAATAATGCACTTAACTGATTCATTGGTGTACAGGGATATATACACAATGGTGACGCTAATGTGAATACATGTAGTAACTCATATTAATCTTCTGGTTGAATCAAGGCGTCACATGCGAATTAATCTCCTAGTTGAACTGAGGTGTCACACTCCTGGTTGAACCGAGACGTCACATGCACATGCATGGTAGGCTAATGGGTGGTGGCTCTAGACTACCAATGCGATGCCGTGGCTTTTGAAAGTGGCAATGGCAGCTATGGTGGCTCCTGGTCGACGGTGATTTACGACCTCCCCTCCCAACAATGGCACACTATTGGTGGAAACAAGAGTAAAATAGCAGCTGGACCCACCATTCTTTGACACGTGTTGGACGATTTCCAAGGTCTCTACGCCACGTAAGAAGAGACCTCTCTGCTCCAACATGGCTTGCCTTTGCTCTTATCATCAAGGTAGCACAACACATTTGAAATCCCTAGGTCTTAGGGTTTAGGATTGCATGTTGTCGTTAGTATGAATGGTGTGTTTGATAAGGCCTTAGAGCATCTACAGTAGTGATTGTTTGTTGAGCTTGTATCTAAGACTTTAATTGCTACCCACTAAACAAGTTTTTAGGTAACTAGCAAGTCTCCAATAGATATTTTGTTGTTTCTTCATCTATAAACAAGTTCATCTTCTCTCATCACTATCTCGTACTGTAACAGTAAGTAGACAACCTTCTTGTAGCTGATCCCAGCATAAATTTTCCTCGGGATGGCACGCAAAATACTACAATTATTGTGTGCGTACAGCCGATTCGGATCGGAAGGTGTAGAGGACATGTATCATGTATGGCAAAGCTGGTTTTTTAGGAAACACCAGACGCAGGTCCACTCGATTGATCGTCGAACATCATGCATGTGTTTGAATAAGCCTTTTCCTTTGCACGGCCACACGGTACGTGCAATCGATCACACCGTGACAAATCTTTTGAACAGAGGCTAACAATGAGAAAAGCGCCGTGCCATTTTAACGAGAGGCCTGGGTCTTAGCATGGATATGGAAAGAGGAACCGGACCAACAGTGTTCTTCTCCGCAAGGCTCGAATTAAGATTTGTTCATTGCCATTGTTTTTATTGTGGAGTGAAATAAAAAAGAGAAACCTCGCGACGTGAATAACAAGTAGAGTACTGTCGTAGGGGTGGCCCACCGTCCTGTGGCACGAGCAATGCACGAAGGGACCTCAAGGACCCGACAGATTTCAGAGAGGCTCCAAAGGCGATCCCGGAGGTGCTCTCTGAAGGGGGGGGTCCCCGAAGATGCTTCTGGAGGCTCCAAAGGCAATCCTGAAGACGACCTTCGGAGGGGCCTCGAAGGCTCCGAAGGCGTTCCCGAAGCCTCCGAAGAGGCCCCTGAGGGCTCCAAAGGGTGGTTCCGAAAGTGTCCTCTGAGGGGGCCTGCGTCGAAGGAGGGCCCCCGGAGGGGCCTCGCAACCATCAGTAAAGGCGCAGTAAAGGTGGGCCAGACTCACCACCCGGGTAGATCAAGTTTAGGAGAGTCTATCATGTGCCGAGTGCTACACGCAGGCTAAGAAAAACCCCTGCTATTCCTATGGTAGTTGTCTTTTGTAGGGGTGTGTGTGTAATTTTATGTACCCGGCTGGATATGCTATAAATAGCCTCCTTCACCCATCATGTAAAGGAGGACACAAAAATTTCTAGTAATCAATACAAGCATACTCTTAGTCGGAACCCCTCCCATGGGACCCTTCGGCCCCTCGTCCCGAAGCTAGGGGTCCCTCTTATTTACTGTCTGGTCTTTTTACTACGACAGTTAGCGCCGTCCGCGGGGTTCGGCAGGAAAGTCACGGACACAAAAGCATCAGATGACCACCCGAAGGGCCGCACCCAAAGTTTCGGCAGCCGAAGCGGCGGCAGTGGCCGCGGCCCCCCAACACCCCGAGGGCCAAGCGGAGTAAGACGTCCACGGCGGTGGCAGCCACCGTGCGGGCCGCAGTAGAAGAAGCAAACAATTTCACCCACGGTGGCATTGTCGGGGGTGACGCCCCGCCCACCGAAGCACCCCTCCCCAATCACCTACCCTCGAGCCCACCACCAGGAATAACAGGGGTAACCCAGGGATCCTACGAGGCCCCCCAACAAGAGCTAGCTGATCTCCGCCGGGAGATGCTCAACCTACGACAGCCCGCCGGAGGTAGCCTCACAATCTCAACACCGCCATCGGATCCTCCGGCGGTGGTCGCCAATCCACAACCAATCCACATCTTTCTCAAAGAAGAAGATCACCGCTTTCAAGGCCAAAGCGGAATCAAGTGATGATGAAGATGAAGAAGAAGATTCCGATGAGTATGCACTCCTTGTGAGAAGAATGAAGAGGGTCATGAAGAGACGCCCCAATAGAAGCTATAACTTCGACAAGTACAAGAAGGGGCAATCCTCAAGTGACACGAAGAGTTATAGCAACATTCGGTGCTATAATTGTGAAGAGAATGGGCACATTGCTTCCCATTGTCCCAAAAAGAAGAATGACAAGGGCAAGTCATTCAAGAAGAAGGAGTACAATGGCAAGAAGAAGCTCTTCAAGAAGCTTCACAAAGATGGCAAGCATGAAGCCCACATTGGAGAATGGGATTCAAATGATGAGTCAAGCGACTCTGATTCCGATGAGGAAGAGTCCCCAAGAAGAAGGGACTAGTCGGCATCGCCATCAAGGAAGCTCCGTCGCTATTCTCCACTCGTACTTGCCTCATGGCAAAAGGAGATAAGGTAAAATCCATTAATAGTGATGAACCAACTTATGATGAATTAATGGATATGCTTGATGATTTAAATGGATATCTTGGAAAAGAAAAATCAAAATATAAGATCTTAAATAGGGAGTATATTACTCTAAAAGATTCTTATGAGGAACTAAAGGAAGCTCATGACTTGCTTATCCAAGAATATTCAAATAAGTCTTGTTCTAGTGTAGGAATTACATGCAATATTATTGATGATATGCCTAGTGTAGAAATTACTAAGACTAGTGCATCTATTTCATGTGATGACATACTTGCTATGCCATGTTGCTCTAATGTTAATGCTAATCATGAAATTGTTGAGCAAAATGATGCAAAGCTTGTTCATGAGAACAATGAGCTAAAAGAGCAAGTGACCAAGCTAAGCAGGAGTTTGGAAAGATGTTTCAAGGGTAAGGCCACTCTTGACAAGCTTTTGAGTGAGCAAAGGTGCTCATTCAACAAGGAAGGTCTTGGGTATGTGCCTAAGAAAGGTAAGAAGCCAGCAAACGAGCCCACAAGATTTATGAGGCAAAATGGTAAGTATTGCCATAAGTGCCGGGAAATAGGACATATGCAACAAAATTATCCCAAGGGTAAGACTCCATCCATTGGTATATATGATTCTTGCTATATGCTTAGGAAGACTAAAGATGGTAAAGTAATTGCTCGTTTTGTTGGCACTTCAATTCTAGACGCTAAAAAGAATGCTATTTGGGTACCTAAATTCTTGGTTACTAACCTCCAAGGACCCAAACAAATTTGGGTACCTAAAAGAACTTGATTTTTGTTTTGTAGGTGAACTATAAAACCGGTGGATGCACTCAACACATGACCGGTGATAGAAAGATGTTCACCACATTCGAGAATGGTCAAGGAATTGAGAAGATCACTTTTGGCGATAATAGCAAATGAAAGGTATTAGGATTGGATAAAATTACTATCTCAAATGACCTTTCTATTTCTAATATTTCTTTAGTAGAATCATTAAACTTTAACTTGCTATCCGTTGCTCAAATATGTGATCTTGGACTAATTTGCTCATTCTCTAGTGAAGGTGTAACCATCTCTAATGCAAAAGATGGCTCTTTAGCTTTCAAAGGCTTTAGATTTGGAAATCTTTACTTAGTTGATTATAGTTCAAGTGAATCATGTTTAAAAACTTGTTTAATGGCAAAAACCTCATTGGGTTGGCTTTGGCATAGAAGGCTACCTCATGTTGGAATGATTCAACTCAAAAAGTTTTTCAAACATGATTTAGTTGTTGGCTTGAAAGATGTGAAGTTTGAGAAAAATAGACTTTGTAGTGCTTGTCAAGCCGGTAAACAAGCCGCTAATTCTCATCCTTCCAAGAGTATCATGTCAACTTCTAGACCATTGGAACTCTTACATATGGATTTGTTTGGGCCAACAACCTATAAGAGTATCAGAGGTAATAGCTATTGTTTAGTCATTGTGGATGATTACTCTAGATATACATGGGTATTCTTCCTAGATGACAAACGTGAAACCTCCGGGATTTTCAAAAGATTTGCAAAAAGGGCCCAAAATGAATTTGATTTCAAAATAAACAAAATCCGTAGTGATAATGGTTCCGAGTTCAAGAATACTAAAGTTGAAGACTTTTGTGATGAACTTGGAATAAAGCACGAATTTTCCACAACCTACACTCCGGAGCAAAATAGAGTAGTAGAAAGGAAAAATCGTATATTAATTGAAATGGCTAGGACAATGCTTCATGAATATAATACTTTCGATATTTTTTGGGCGGAAGCTATTAATACCGTTTGTCATGCCATAAATCGTCTCTATTTGCATCGGCTTTCGAAAAAGACTTCCTATGAGCTTCTTGTAGGAAGAAAACCTAAAATCTCTTATTTCCGAGTTTTTGGTTGCAAGTGTTATATCTTAAAGAAGGGTGTTCGTCTTTCAAAATTCGATAGTCGTTGCAATGTTGGTTTCTTGCTTGGTTATTCTTCTAATAGCAAAGCTTATCGTGTCTTTAACAAAAACTCCGGTTTAGTTGAAGAAAGACACGATGTGCAATTTGATGAAATTAATAGCTCTCAAGAAGAGCATGAGAATTTGGATGATGTAGGTGATGAAACCTTAAGAAAAGCAATGAAACATATGCAAATAGGCGACATCAAGCCCGAAGACAATCCATCATCTTCTACTCAAGTTGAACCACCCACCTCTTCCACAAATCAAGTACAACTTAGTGAAGAGGACAACAAAGAAGATGATCAACCATCCAACTTACCACCAAGAATCCACAATGCAATTGCAAAGGATCATCCAATAGATCAAATATTAGGTGATGTAAGTAAGGGTGTCCAAACTCGCTCCCGTGTTGCTTCTTTTTGTGAACATTACCCGTTTGTCTCTTCTATTGAGCCAAAGTATGTAGAAGAAGCACTTGACGATCCGGATTGGGTGAATGCTATGCACGAAGAACTCAACAACTTCACCCGGAATGAAGTTTGGATATTGGTGGATCGACCCAAGGAATATAATGTCATTGGTACAAAATGGGTCTTTAGGAACAAACAAGATGAAAATGTTTTGGTTGTTCGGAACAAAGCAAAGTTGGTCGCTCAAGGGTATTCTCAAGTTGAAGGTTTGGATTTTGGTGAAACCTTTCCTCCCGTAGCTAGGCTTGAGTCGATTTAGATATTACTTACTTTTGCATCATGTTTTGATATTAAATTATTTCAAATGGATGTTAAAAGTGCATTCTTAAATAGTAAAATATTCGAACTTATCTTTGTTGAACAACCTCCCGGTTTTGAAGACCCAAATAATCCAAATCATGTCTATAAACTCTCCAAGGTGCTCTATGGTCTTAAACAAGTTCCTAGAGTATGGTATGAACGCCTTAGAGATTTTCTAATCTCAAATGGATTCAAAATCGGGAAGATTGATTCAACTTTGTTAACTAAAGTTTTAAATGATGATTTCTTTGTTTGTCAAATTTATGTTGATGATACCATTTTTGGGTTTACTAATCAAGATTTTTGCGAAGAATTTGGTGATATGATGTCTAGGGAATTTGAAATGTCAATGATTGGAGAATTAAGTTGTTTCCTTGGACTTCAAATCAAGCAACTCAAAGATGGGACTTTCTTAAATCAAGCCAAGTACGTGAAGGATTTACTTAAAAGATTTGGCATGGAAGATGCAAAGCCCATCAAGACTCCTATGACTACAAATGGTCATCTTGATCTAAATGAGGGAGGTAAACCGGTGGATTTAAAGCTTTATAGATCTATGATTGGTAGCTTGCTTTATCTTACCGCATCTAAGCCCGATATCATGTTTAGTGTTTGCATGTGTGCACGATTTCAAGCAACTCCAAAAGAGTGCCATTTAATGGCCGTTAAAAGAATACTAAGATATTTAAAGCATTCCTCTAGCATTGGCCTATGGTATCCCAAGGGTGCTAAATTTGATTTAATTGGATATTCCGATTCCGATTATGCAGGTTGCAAAGTGGATAGAAAAAGCACCTCGGGTAGTTGTCAATTCTTAGGAAGATCTTTAGTATCATGGTCATCCAAGAAACAAACCTCCGTAGTATTATCCACCGCCGAAGCCGAATATGTTTCCGCGGGAAGTTGTTGTGCTCAATTGCTATGGATGAGGCAAACATTGATGGATTATGGAATTAAAATTGGTAAAATACCTCTTTTGTGTGACAATGACAGTGCGGTGAAAATTACAAATAACCCTGTTCAACACTCAAGAACCAAGTATATAGATATTCACTACCATTTCTTGAGAGATCATGTGAGCAAGGGAGATATTGAGATTAGCCGCATAAGAACCGAAGACCAATTAGCGGATATTTTCACCAAGCCATTAGATGAAGGTCGTTTTTGCAAATTGAGGAATGAGTTAAATATCATAGATTATTCAAATGTTGTTTGAACTCTTGCCTCATGTTTTGTACTTCATTTGATGTTATTTGAGTATTTTATGAAAATATTTTTCAAATCTTTTATTAAGATAACTATGATCATAAAAATTATGTTCCTATATAGACAATAGTCTATTCTATGCATAATGATCCTTAATGATATTTATTTGAATGCAAAACTAGGGATCATTTGCAAATAATCTAAGTCCCAAAGAAAATCCTGAAAACTCTAGGACAATCGAGTCAACCGGCGTTATACGTGCGGTACGACCGCTGTGCGGTACGACCGGCGTTATAACAACGATATGACCGGGGTGCGGTTCTACCGGCGGCATTTGGTTGGTACGACCGCGACGGTTTGTGGGAGGGCAATAACTTCCTGCAGTTACTGTTCTCTTTTCCCTTAACCTCTCTGGAACGGTTCAACCGTTATCCTACCGTTTCATTTTTCCTTCGGCCTCTCTCTCTCCAGCCCGTGCGCCACCCAAACTCCTCCCCAAACTCCACTCAAAATCTCGACATTCCTTTGATTTCTCCGTGTTTCCTGCCTCTCCAGGGTTCATCTCCTCCAGATCTCAAGGTAAAACTCCGTTTAATTTGCGTTTTACCATCTTTAGGAACCCTAGGAGTCCTCTTTTTGGGTTTGATGAAAATGCGATTGATCTCTGTAGTTCTAATTGGGCAAAAGTAGATAATTGATGTCTAATGATGTTTGCGCATCAGATCCATGTATTCACTCCATGAAAAATCATCAAATATTCAACATTTTGATAGCCCTAGAACTCGGTCAGGATAATCGGAACGACCGGTTCTTGAGATGCGACCCGCAGTCTTGATCGTCTGCATCGCTATAGAACGGCAGACGTCCGATTGTCCCGACGTAAAATGTAAACTTCAATTCTTTTTCACTAAATTCTATTCCAATTAACTCTTTGAACTTCCTGTAACCTATCCTATCTTTCTAAAGATGCCTAGGATGAGGGTTGCGATGAGGAAATCCCATGGACCACCAAAAGGGCAATCATCTCCTCAATCATTTGTAGCTCCAACACAGCAACCTCAACGACGACGACCTGCAGCACCTACGCATCAGTCTCGCTCCGTTCGCCAGAAGATTGTGCATGGTAAAGGGAAAAGGCCAGCACCTGCATCTGAAACAGAAGAGATTGCAGAAGAGGATTCTGAGGATGAGACTCAATCAGAACCAGATTCTCCAGAAGGTACATTTGACAATTTAGGAGAACCTCCAGCGTCTCTAATTGATTTACACCTTCTTTCAGCAGATGAGTATGCCATTAAGAGACATGTGAATCAGTATCTCTCCAAATCTAACTCCATTAATCCAAGGTTTCATACTGTTTTCCAAGAACAAGTCTATGAGCAGCTATATGGATGTAATAGGAAATTTGCTGATCACAAATGGATTAAATGGTCTCATATAAATACTTTGGACAAATATAGTGGTGTTTATCAGCTGTTTCATCAAGTAGGTCTTCACAACCTTGTGGCATTGAAGCAAAATTATGATGATGAGCTCATTAGGCAGTTTTACGCCACTGTGCATGTTTCAACAGATTTGCAATCCTTCAGATGGATATCAGTTACTAGAGACTTGCAGAGCACAAAAGAAGAATTTGAGCGAGTTCTAAGAGTTCAGTCCAGCACTTGGGAGAAGATTTTTGATAGTCCTACTTTACTGGCTCCCGCTTGGTCTGACTATTATGACTCAACTGTCAAGTGTAAGCTAGGGACCATCACTGGACTTAGGCCCTTACGAAGCATTATTAACAAGATAATTAATCATACTTTTTACCCCAAGAGTGGTAATTTTGATGCAGTCAGGGGACATGCTTGGAACATTATAGATCACATTATGAGGAGCATAAAGTTTGATGTTGTGGATGTTATTCTTCAGGGCATAGTTTCCTCTAAGAATGATAGAGTTAAGAGGATTTACTATGCACCATATATCATGGCATTAATTTCACAGAAGATCGAGTATCATGGTGGATTGGGATCAGTTCACAAGTCCTATAAGCCTCGAGATGGTGCTCCTCCTAGTCGTGCCAGTGTTGAGATTGATACTGACGAGGCACCTGCTATTGCTGATGCTCCTACTAAGGGTGTTCTTGCACAGGTTCTTCAAAATCAGCAGCTCATTCTTACTACCTTGCAAGAAATGAAGACCGAGCAAACTGAATTTGAAAATGAGACTCGCAACAAGCTAGCTGAAATGGCATCAATTCAGAATGATTTCTTTGAGGAGACTCGTACCAGGATGTCTGCCTTGATGGAGAGCATCAGTGACTTAGAGGGGAGTTTGAGGACTCCTCAGCGATATACTCATCGTCCTCCTCCTCCTTCTAGGACATCTTTTGCGACACTGCATTCTCCTCTAGCTCCCTGGCAGAGTGCCAAGATCTCATGCTCTGCCTTCGCTTGAGCTCTGTTGTTCCCATATCAGCACCAACTCCGGTCTCTACTCCTCCAAAGACCTGCCACGAGACAAGGCTCAGATCCACCCGGCTATAGAGTCGCTAGCTCAGTTTTGGCACCTACTGATTCGGCATATCAGGATCCATCACCTGTTCCAACTCCAGATCAGGTCACTGCTTCTCAGGACTCCTCTCCTCCAGCCCTAGAGCTTCAGGATCCAGTTCCAGCTCCTGCTCCAGCCCAGGATCCGGCTTCCCAGGACCTCGTCTCTCCTCCTCAGGACCAAGCCGTCTGAGTTGTTTTTGGTATTTGATGCCAAAGGGGGAGAAGTGAGAAGACACAGTTTTAGGGGGAGCATAGCAAACTTTTGCTACTATTATATATGGACTTATATGTGTTATGTACTTATGTTGGACTTATGTGCTTGTAATAGTTTAATTCTGTGTCTTTTAACCTGTTGGACTTGTTGAATGCTGTTTATGTTTATGTTATTATCTTAAATGCAATTTCAATTATTGTCTTATCTTAATATTGCATTTCCTCAAGTTCAAATATGCTAAAGAAACTCCACCAAATTTCACAAAATTTCTACATGTGCTTGCAAAATTTTCTATCCTTTATATGCACATGTTTAGGGGGAGCTTTCTTTAAATTAGACTTAACAAGAAAATAATTCTCATACATTCATTTGTGCTTATTGCAAGATTTATTTTATTGTTAAGATATCAAAAGAATATACACTCACAGTATATTCAAACCATCTTTCTCACATATTAATAGTGTTGTCATCAATTACCAAAAAGGGGGAGATTGAACGCATCTACGCCCCTAAAAATTATTTTGGTAATTAATGATAATATGTGAATATGAGATTAACATGTTTATTGAGTATTTACAAGGTTAAGTCCCATTGGTGAACTTATTGACGCAAAGTTGCATGAAAATGGACTACATGAAGATCTTTTGGCTTAAAGACAAGGTACAAGTAGTCTAGGTTCCTTTTTCTATTTTACCGGTCTTAGGAGTTTTGGTTGGAAGACCGAGTTATAGGATAAATACCGTACTATTAAGAGGGATCATGGCTAGTAGCTTGATAGCATGTTCTTGTGCCATATGGATCAATTTAGGATTATGCATGCATTTGAATTTAAACTTGAAATTGAATTTAAAAGCTTTAAGTGCTTCTGTCCAAAATCGGTAGTACCGCAGTTATAATTAAGGTCAGATCTTTGCTTGGTGCTTGATATGACCGACCTTACTTGGCGGTAGTACGTATTTTGAAGAGAACAGCCAACTGAGTGCACATGCGGAACGATCGGCTCTTTGAGCGGTACTACCGCATTGCGGTCATTCCGTTTTTTAGTTGGCGGTTCAAGAAAACCAGAAGCGATGCATTTTGCCTCAGAGCTGAACATGGAAATCGGTCCTCTAGAAGTTGACCCAAATAGTTCATTTTCTCTATTGGATCTCCTAAGGAAGGCAGGCTTGATCCTAATCCCATATCAAAGATCATCTTGTTCAAAGCACGAATCTTTTCATCAATATTTTGAGCAAGAGCCGCCTCCTTATCCTGCTCAAATTTCAAAGTTTTCTTTACTCTGTTCAGCATTTGCGTTTGCTCTGCAAAAACAAATCAGTTAATGAACACAAGCATAATTGAAGGAAAAATCTAGTTTGCGACATATTACCTTCGTTTGTTTTGCTAAGTGTTTCATATTTGGTCGTTGTTTCACGATCAACCTGGTCTTTAGGTGAACTTGCTTTAGCAAATGATCGTCTTTAGCTTTATTTCTTCTTCAAGAAGAGCTGTCTTGGCTTTCTCCACAACCTCCTCTTTTATTTTCTCCGGATCTATCGAATACGATAAGGAGAATAATTGTAGAGGAGCAAAGTATTGAAGAAGAAACAAAAGTTTAAAAGGAAAAGTTCTTACTTTCCAACTCGGAGTGCTTTTGCTCCAAGTCCTTAACTCACCGGGTCATCCTCCGATCACAAAGAAAGTTCTCGACCAAATGCTACACAAATAGCATTCTCTTTCTTAAGTTTCTTATAAACTTTTTAAGAAGAACTGGTCGAGAATACTTACAATTGCTTGGTCATTATAACCAAAGAAAAATCGAATCGAGGTGCATCTTGAGTTGAGTATCCGATACTTTCGCCACGCCTCATCAAGCTCCTTATCCTCGATAAATCGGGGCCTAAAAGGAACTTGTTAGGTTGGGAAGGGTTATCAACAATGATCGAACTGCTGAGACCTCTCGAGGCATCTACCTTCACGAAGGGGTTTCAATCACCAAAGGATCCAACTCAATCGTTGCCCTTGTCACCGCTCGGGGCTTCTTCGACCACTACTTCCTCAGAACATTGTCCCGAGAAGTGCTCTGATCTGAACTTCCACAGTGCGAGTCCTCAGAAGAACATGGTCTAAACGACCGAACACCGAAGACCTATGCAAACCGAAGATGGGAAGTTCAAAGTATCAAATCATCAAGGAATTATTAAAGGTACATACTTATACGACCACTTTCATTTGTACATACCTTGTTAATCTCCGGATTTGACTCTGAACGCAGCAAGAGAGAAATCTGTGCGCTAGCCTTCCTTTTCTTCTCCTCCAATTTTGTTTGGTTCTCGACCAAAGCAGGTTTGTTGAACCCTCACATCCTCCAACAAGATGTCGGAAGCTATGTCCTCGACCGTTCATCAAGGTCCACATTCCCGACTATCCGGTGGAGGAGTGGTTTCATCAATCTCGGATCGATTGTTTCAAGAATAACCGTAAGGTCGTGCACGACCACTCTGAGTCTCTGACCTTCGCAGCTTATATTCTGCGGGCCTTGAGCTTATCCACCTAAATCAAAGAACAAATTTGATTGGGTGAAGAAATTCTTTATCTAAAAAATTCGTACATATATGATTCCAAATGTTCTATTACCTCGAGGATTCATCTCCTTCAAGTGCCTCGAGGCACGACTCGGTCGGAACCAAGGTGGGATGTTGATCCTCACCAGATTGTATGATTCGCAAATCGGCCATTTGCAAATGTAGAGCACGATTGGAAATCTGGTCGGGATATATGTATATACGTGGTAAAGGGAATTTTTTTTGATTAAGTTACCTTAAGCCTTGCCAGTCTCCCTTCAATAGGAGTTGCGGCTAAGATCTTGGGGCATTCAGCCTTTTCTCCGTGCTCCCAAGCAGATTAGCCTGACTCGTTCTCTAATTTCCCCATAGGAAAGAACTTTATCAGAAGGAAGAATAGACAAATTTTAAGGTAACACATTAATCAAATCAAAATACCGATCGGAATGTATCTCAAAGACTTACCACCTTCGGAGCAACTTCATCATGATCAAGGCACCAGAGCAGGAATGAGTCCTGAGCTTCAATGGATTAATCTGGCGAGAGGTAAAATCCTCACCACATGCCACGAAGTCGGCCCCGACTCAAGAAGTCATAGATGGCATCCGCCCATCTTTTGACTATCCTGTCTTCTTCTACGGTCTCCTTCCACTTGGGGTTTTCACTTGCTCTAGTTCCGTGAAGTAGAGGCCATCGTCTTCGAACCGTCGTGTAAAACCAAGACTTTTTCCATGACGACCACGAAGATTTCACAGACATGAGGATGTACTCATTGGCCTTCCGTCATGAAGACGCAATGTGCATTCCCGAGAGTCGCTTCAGATTTTGCCGCAGATTTTCCTATCACCATGCGGTAGAAATAACTAAAGAGCTTCAAGTTCGGTTGTATTCCCAGATATGCCTCGCATAAATATGCGAAAATATCGATATTTGCGATCGAATTTAAATAAAAATTCACTAATTCCACCCCGTAATGTTCAAGAACGCGAGAAGGAATTTGTGTACCGGTAATCTCAAATTTCACATTCGATGTAGGCAAGAAAAACAGGATTTCCTCATCTTCACGGCTCGGAAAATGCTCTCCGATCGCGGTCTCCAATTAATCGATTCCTATTTGGGAGCATTCCCATCTTCGCCAAAGCCTCAAGCTTTTTCTTGCCCAATTCCGAAGGCAACCACTTTGTAATCTGCTCCGACATGGCGAAAGTCCTCAAGGATGAGTAGTGAAAGTTGGAGACTTCGTGGTCGGAAGAACAGGAAAAAACTCTAGAGGATTTCTTGGCGAGAAGCTAAAGGGAATCGAAAGGGGATTTTGGAAGCATAAAAATTCTAAGATCCCATCGAGAGGAGATTTTATAAACTTCCGATACTTTCAAGGATTCCCACAAGAGTCCAAACCGACAAAAAGCCTCTTTTTGCTCAAACGAAACGAGGAACTCTTCGCTTCCCAAGGCAAGTTCTCAACTTTAAAGTGAACACAGACCACTTCAGTATACCACGACATTAAATGGGGTTCCGCCGATACGATTGCATCGGAAAAAGGTATATACACGACCAGTTCATTTAAAGGTCAGGGGCTAGCTGACGAGGATTAAAACCTCTATGTATTATTTTAATACATAGTAAAAGACCATACGTCTTCATGGTCGTAATTCCTAAGACTAACGACCTCCCGGTCGTTAGTATTCTAAAGGTTACTTAATGGGTACCACAGTGGGATGAGGCTTTGTGCCTAATCCCGACCGATAACCGCCGTAAAATTACCGAATCGGTATTTCTTATCGTATGATGAATGGAACACATGTTATACGCTCCATTCCACGCGATGGTACAACCACGAGACATCGACTATTAACCACCCTACGGTTAAGCTCTTCACAGTAAACCGTAAGGAAGTTAGCACGTTGTTAATCGCTTCCACCGTTCCGACCAATCGTAACGCTTTCACGAGGACGTCTTCTCCAGAGTAATCGCCACCTCTTCGAAGTTATTTAAAGGTGAAGCGCAAGACGAAGGGACGTAACACAACGTAACGTAAGACCAAGACCAACAAAGACAAGAACAACGACAGTTCAACAAGAATACACGAAGCCTAAGCGGTGGAATTAGAAGCTAGATAATCGACTTAGACTCATATCCTAAGTCCGACACCCCGTAGACATTCCCCCATTCAGTGTAATTCAGGGTAGTACTTAGCCACATCTTGTAAAACCCAGTTCATATCAATAAAGAGCGACCCCTATTCCATTCCAGGATATTCCACGTCATTTTCCTCGTTCATTTTCGTAAGATCGGCGACTTGATCGTCGACAGCTTGTTACTAAGAGGAGAGAGAATACTCAATTAAATAAAAAGAAACAAGACTTCCAACGGATTGTTTGTTAAGCTTGTATCTAAGACTTTAATTGCTACCCACTAAACAAGTTTTTAGGTAACAAGCAAGTCTCCAAAAGATATTTTGTTGTTTCTTCATCTAGAAATAAGTTCATCTTCTCTCATTACTATCTCTCTTTCACATCACTAAATGCTAAAGTGTTCACCCCTTAATAACAACTGTATGACTATTGTAGATTTCTTACGGATGAGTTTTCCTTGAGAAACTATGCATCCTTCTTTTGCTTTGGATATAGATACAGCCTCGAATACAACATGTGGGGCTACTAAATTTTCTAATTGTACGCTAATAAAAATTAACTGATAAAATATAATGATATGGAAGACCTTTCGATGATAAATCAACTAATACTATTTCTTCATGTGACAAATCTAAATAGCTTTGCGTATATTAGTGGTCAAGGTTTTTGAAATTTTAAATGCACGTGTTCTAAACCACGTTTATTTGAGAACCAAGGAGTATATATGTTGCAAGATATTTCGATTCCATTGGCCATCTTCATTTTGAACGTCTTTATCTATGAACTTGTACGCTTGCTATTGTTTGGACTAACAAGATACGACCAGATCCCACGTAAAAGTACATAATCACACGGGGCCGGAATGGATTATGGTTCTGCCACGGTTCCGACCGCACGGGCCGCGCGGTTGCCATGCGTACGCGCAGGACTCAAACATGGAGCTGATTGCAGTACTACTCCAGTATTTACCACCGGTGTACCAAAGATCCTTAGAATCGTGATAACCAGGTGCTATCCGGATTATGTAGAGCGTGAAATTATGTCTAGTTTGTAGGGGCTATCCGGATTAGAATCATACCGGAGTACGTACGTAGTAGCAACAAAAGTAGTCGAATCCATGTACCACTCGTCGCCTACTGTATAATTATCGGGAGTGAGCAACGCTGAACGAACAGTAGTAGTACTACCCTAAGAAAAAGGCAGCAGCTACAGTATAAAATGGAAAGATTAAACGAGGAGGGGACCTATGGAGATGGCAGCAGGACGACGGCGACTGCATGGCCCAGGAGCTTCCGCAGACGCTCGTACTGTAACAGTAAGGAGACGACCTTCTTGTAGCTGATCCCAGCATAGATTTTCCTCGGGATGGCACGCAAAATACTACAATTATTGTGTGCGTACAGCCGATTCGGATCGGAAGGAGGAGAGGACATGTATCATGTATGGCAAAGCTGGTTTTTTAGGAAACACCAGACGCAGTCCACTCGATCGATCGTCGAACATCATGCATGCGTTTGAATAAGCCTTTTCCTTTGCACGGCCACACGGTACGTGCAATCGATCACACCGTGACAAATCTTTTGAACAGAGGCTAACAATGAGAAAAGCGCCCGTGCCATTTTAACGAGAGGCCCAGGGTCTTAGCATGGATGTGGAAAGAGGGAACCGGACCAGCGTGTTCTTCTCCGCACCGCTCGAATTAAGATTTGTTCATTGCCATTGTTTTTACTGTGGAGTGAAATAAAAAAGAGAAACCCCGCGACGTGAATAACATGTAGAGTACTGTCGTAGGGGCGGCCCACCGGTCCCAGGGCACAGGCAATGCACGAAGGGGGCCCTGAAGGACCCGACGGTATTTCAGGAGGGCTCCGAAGGCGATCCCGGAGGTGCTCTCTGAAGAGGGGGGTCTCCGAAGATGCTTCTGGAGGCTCCAAAGGCAATCCTGAAGACGACCTTCGGAGGGGCCCCGAAGGCTCCGAAGGCGTTCCTGAAGCCTCCGAAAGGGCCCCCGAGGGCTCCAAAAGGTGGTTCCGAAAGTGTCCTCCGAGGGGGCCTGCGTCGAAGGAGGGCCTCCGGAGGGGCCTCGCAACCATCAGCAAAGGCGCAGTAAAGGTGGGCCACGCTCACCACCCGGGTAGATCAAGTTTAGGAGAGTCTATCATGTGCCGAGTGCTACACGCAGGCTAAGAAAAACCCTTGCTACTCGTATGGTAGTTGTCTTTTGTAGGGGTGTGTGTGTAATTTTATGTACCCGGTTGGATATGCTATAAATAGCTAGCCTCCTTCACCCATCATGTAAAGGAGGACACAAAAATTTCTAGTAATCAATACAAGCATACTCTTAGTCGGAACCCCTCCCATGGGACCCTTCGGCCCCTCGTCCCGAAGCCAGGGGTCTCTCTTATTTACTGTCTGGTCTTTTTACTACGACAGTTAGCGCTGTCCGTGGGGTTTGGCAGGAAAGTCACGGACACAAAAGCATCGATGACCTCAAGGGTCAGCACCCAAAGTTTCAAAGAAAGCGGCGGCGAAGGGTCATGCCCCCAACACCCCGAGGGCCAAGCGGAGTAAGACGTCCACGGCGGCGGCGGCCACCGTGCGGGTCGCAGAAGAAGAAGCGAACAATTCCACCCACGGTGGCATTGTCGGGGGTGACGCCCCGCCCACCGAAGCACCCCTCCCCAATCACCTACCCTCGAGCCCACCACCAGGAATCACAGGGGTAACTTAGGGATCCTACGAGGCCCCCCAACAAGAGCTGGCTGATCTCACGGAGATGCTCACCCTCGATAACCACGGAGGCAACCTCTAATCTCAACACCGCCATCGGATCCTCCGTCGGCGGTCGCCAATCCACAACCAATCCACATCTTTCTCAAAGAAGAAGATCACCGCTTTCAAGGCCAAAGCGGAATCAAGTGATGATGAAGATGAAGAAGAAGATTTCGATGAGTATGCACTCCTTGTGAGAAGAATGAAGAGGGTCATGAAGAGACGCCCCAATAGAAGCTATAACTTCGACAAGTACAAGAAGGGGCAATCCTCAAGTGACACGAAGCGTTATAGCAACATTCGGTGCTATAATTGTGAAGAGAAGGGGCACATTGCTTCCCATTGTCCCGAAAAGAAGGATGACAAGGGCAAGTCATTCAAGAAGAAGGAGTACAATGGCAAGAAGAAGCTCTTCAAGAAGCTTCACAAAGATGGCAAGTATGAAGCCCACATTGGAGAATGGGATTCAAATGATGAGTCAAGCGACTCCGATTCCGATGAGGAAGAGTCCCCAAGAAGAAGGGACTAGTCGGCATCGCCATCAAGGAAGCTCCGTCGCTATTCTCCACTCCTACTTGCCTCATGGCAAAAGGAGATAAGGTAAAATCCATTAATAGTGATGAACCAACTTATGATGAATTAATGGATATGCTTGATGATTTAAATGAATATCTTGGAAAAGAAAAATCAAAATATAAGATCTTAAATAGGGAGTATATTACTCTAAAAGATTCTTATGAGGAACTAAAGGAAGCTCATGACTTGCTTATCCAAGAATATTCAAATAAGTCTTGTTCTAGTGTAGGAATTACATGCAATATTATTGATGATATGCCTAGTGTAGAAATTACTAAGACTAGTGCATCTACTTCATGTGATGACCTACTTGCTATGCCATGTTGCTCTAATGTTAATGCTAATCATGAAATTGTTGAGCAAAATGATGCAAAGCTTGTTCATGAGAACAATGAGCTAAAAGAGCAAGTGACCAAGCTAAGCAAGAGCTTGGAAAGATGTTTCAAGGGTAAGGCCACTCTTGACAAGCTTTTGAGTGAGCAAATGTGCTCATTCAACAAGGAAGGTCTTAGGTATGTGCCTAAGAAAGGTAAGAAGCCAGCAAACGAGCCCACAAGATTTATGAGGCAAAATGGTAAGTATTGCCATAAGTGCTGGGAAATAGGACATATGCAACAAAATTATCCCAAGGGTAAGACTCCATCCATTGGTATATATGATTCTTGCTATATGCTTATGAAGACTAAAAATGGTAAAGTAATTGCTCGTTTTGTTGGCACTTCAATTCTAGGCGCTAAAAAGAATGCTATTTGGGTACCTAAATTCTTGGTTACGAACCTCCAAGGACCCAAACAAATTTGGGTACCTAAAAGAACTTGATTTTTGTTTTGTAGGTGAACTATAAAACCGGTGGATGCACTCAACACATGACCGGTGATAGAAAGATGTTCACCACATTCGAGAATGGTCAAGGAATTGAGAATATCACTTTTGGTGATAATAGCAAATGAAAGGTATTAGGATTGGGTAAAATTGCTATCTCAAATGACCTTTCTATTTCTAATATTTCTTTAGTAGAATCATTAAACTTTAACTTACTATCCGTTGCTCAAATATGTGATTTTGGACTAATTTGCTCATTCTCTAGTGAAGGTGTAACCATCTCTAATGCAAAAGATGGCTCTTTAGCTTTCAAAGGCTTTAGATTTGAAAATATTTACTTAGTTGATTTTAGTTCAAGTGAATCATGTTTAAAAACTTGTTTAATGGCAAAAACCTCATTGGGTTGGCTTTGGCATAGAAGGCTACCTCATGTTGGAATGATTCAACTCAAAAATCTTTTCAAACATGATTTAGTTGTTGGCTTGAAAGATGTGAAGTTTGAGAAAAATAGACTTTGTAGTGCTTGTCAAGCCGGTAAACAAGCCGCTAATTCTCATCCTTCCAAGAGTATCATATCAACTTCTAGACCATTGGAACTCTTACGTATGGATTTGTTTGGGCCAACAACCTATAAGAGTATCAGAGTTAATAGTTATTGTTTAGTCATTGTGGATGATTACTCTAGATATACATGGGTATTCTTCCTAGATGACAAAGGTGAAACCTCCGGGATTTTCAAAAGATTTGCAAAAATGGCCCAAAATGAATTTGATTTCAAAATAAAGAAAATCCGTAGTGATAATGGTTCCGAGTTCAAGAATACTAAAGTTGAAGACTTTTGTGATGAACTTGGAATAAAGCACGAATTTTTCACAACCTACACTCCGGAGCAAAATAGAGTAGTAGAAAGGAAAAATCGTACATTAATTGAAATGGCTAGGACAATGCTTCATGAATATAATACTTCCGATATTTTTTGGGCGGAAGCTATTAATACCGTTTGTCATGCCATAAATCGTCTCTATTTGCATCGGCTTTCGAAAAAGACATCCTATGAGCTTCTTGTAGGAAGAAAACCTAACATCTCTTATTTCCGAGTTTTTGGTTGCAAGTGTTATATCTTAAAGAAGGGTGTTCGTCTTTCAAAATTCGATAGTCGTTGCGATGTTGGCTTCTTGCTTGGTTATTCTTCTAATAGCAAAGTTTATCGTGTCTTTAACAAAAACTCCGGTTTAGTTGAAGAAAGACACGATGTGCAATTTGATGAAACTAACGGCTCTCAAGAAGAGCATGAGAATTTGGATGATGTAGGTGATGAAACCTTAAGAAAAGCAATGAAACATATGCAAATAGGCGACATCAAGCCCGAAGACAATCCATCATCTTCCACTCAAGTTGAACCACCCACCTCTTCCACAAATCAAGTACAACTTAGTGAGAAGGACAACAAAAAAGATGATCAACCATCCAACCTACCACCAAGAATCCACAATGCAATTGCAAAGGATCATCCAATAGATCAAATATTAGGTAATGTAAGTAAGGGTGTCCAAACTCACTCCTGTGTTGCTTCTTTTTGTGAACATTACCCGTTTGTCTCTTCTATTGAGCCAAAGCATGTAGAAGAAGCACTTGACGATCCGGATTGGGTGAATGCTATGCACGAAGAACTCAACAACTTCACCCGGAATGAAGTTTGGATATTGGTGGATCGACCCAAGGAATATAATGTCATTGGTACAAAATGGGTCTTTAGGAACAAATAAGATGAAAATGGTTTGGTTGTTCGGAACAAAGCAAAGTTGGTCGCTCAAGGGTATTCACAAGTTGAAGGTTTGGATTTTGGTGAAACCTTTGCTCCCGTAGCTAGGCTTGAGTCAATTCAGACATTACTTACTTTTGCATCATATTTTGATATTAAATTATTTCAAATGGATGTTAAAAGTGCATTCTTAAATAGTAAAATATTCGAACTTATCTTTGTTGAACAACCTCCCGGTTTTGAAGACCCAAAGAATCCAAATTATGTCTATAAACTCTCCAAGGCGCTCTATGGTCTTAAACAAGTTCCTAGAGTATGGTATGAACGCCTTAGAGATTTTCTAATCTCAAATAGATTCAAAATCGGGAAGATTGATTCAACTTTGTTTACTAAAGTTTTAAATGATGATTTCTTTGTTTGTCAAATTTATGTTGATGATATCATTTTTGGGTTTACTAATCAAGATTTTTGCGAAGAATTTGGTGATATGATGTCTAGGGAATTTGAAATGTCAATGATTGGAGAATTAAGTTATTTCCTTTGACTTCAAATCAAGCAACTCAAAGATGGGACTTTCATAAATCAAGCCAAGTACGTGAAGGATTTACTTAAAAGATTTGGCATGGAAGATGCAAAGCCCATCAAGACTCCTATGACTACAAATGGTCATCTTGATCTAAATGAGGGAGGTAAACCGGTAGATTTAAAACTTTATAGATCTATGATTGGTAGCTTGCTTTATCTTACCGCATCTAAGCCCGATATCATGTTTAGTGTTTGCATGTGTGCACGATTTCAAGCAACTCCAAAAGAGTGTCATTTAATGGCCGTTAAAAGAATACTAAGATATTTAAAGCATTCCTCTAGCATTGGTCTATGGTATCCCAAGGGTACTAAATTTGATTTAATTGGATATTCCGATTCCGATTATGCGGGTTGCAAAGTGGATAGAAAAAGCACCTCGGGTAGTTGTCAATTCTTAGGAAGATCTTTAGTATCATGGTCATCCAAGAAACCGAATATGTTTCCGCGGGAAGTTGTTGTACTCAATTGCTATGGATGAGGCAAACATTGATGGATTATGGAATTAAAATTGGTAAAATGCCTCTTTTGTGTGACAATGATAGTGCGGTGAAAATTACAAATAACCCTGTTCAACACTCAAAAACCAAGCATATAGATATTCACCACCATTTCTTGAGAGATCATGTGAGCAAGGGAGATATTGAGATTAGCCGCATAAGAACCGAAGACCAATTAGCGGATATTTTTACCAAGCCATTAGATGAAGGTCGTTTTTGCAAATTGAGGAATGAGTTAAATATCATAGATTATTCAAATGTTGTTTGAACTCTTGCCTCATGTTTTGTGCTTCATTTGATGTTATTTGAGTATTTTATGAAAATATTTTTCAAATCTTTTATTAAGATAACTATGATCATAAAAATTATGTTCCTATATAGACAATAGTCTATTCTATGCATAATGATTCTTAATGATATTTATTTGAATGCAAAACTAGGGATCATTTGCAAATAATCTAAGTCCCAAAGAAAATCCTGAAAACTCTAGGACAATCGGGTCAACCGGCGTTATACGTGCGGTACGATCGGCGTTATAACAGCGGTATGACTGGGGTGCGGTTCTACCGGCGGCATTTGGTCGGTACGACCGCGACGGTTTGTGGGAGGGCAATAACTTCCTGCAGTTACTGTTCTCTTTTCCCTTAACCTCTCTGGAACGGTTCAACCGTTATCCTACCGTTTCATTTTTCCTTCGGCATCTCTCTCTCTCTCCAGCCCGTGCGCCACCCAAACTCCTCCCCAAAATCCACTCAAAATCTCGACATTCCTTTGATTTCTCCGTGTTTCCTGCCTCTCCAGGGTTCATCTCCTCCAGATCTCAAGGTAAAACTCCGTTTAATTTGCGTTTTACCATCTTTTGGAACCCTAGGAGTCCTCTTTTTGGGTTTGATGAAAATGCGATTGATCTCTGTAGTTCTAATTGGGCAAAAGTAGATAATTGATGTCTAATGATGTTTGCACATCAGATCCATGGATTCACTACATGAAAAATCATCAAATATTCAACATTTTGATAGCCCTAGAACTCGGTCAGGATAATCGGAACGACCGGTTCTTGAGCGCGGTACGACCACAGTGCGGTCGTACCGGCTATAGAACGGCGGTACGTCCGATTGTCCTGACAGAAAACAGAAACTTCAATTCTTTTTCACTAAATTCTATTCCAATTAACTCTTTGAACTTCCTGTAACCTATCCTATCTTTCTAAAGATGCCTAGCATGAGGGTTGCGATGAGGAAATCCCATGGACCACCAAAAGGGCAATCATCTCCTCAATCATTTGTAGCTCCAACACAGCAACCTCAACGACGACGACTGCGGACACCACGCATCGGTCTCGCTCCGTCGCGTAAGATTGTGCATGGTAAAGGAAAAGGCCAAGACTGATCTCAAAGCGAAGAGATTGCAGAAGAGGATTCTGAGGATGAGACTCAATCAGAACCAGATTCTCTAGAAGGTACATTTGACAATTTAGGAGAACCTCCAGCGTCTCTAATTGATTTACACCTTCTTTCAGCAGATGAGTATGCCATTAAGAGACATGTGAATCAGTATCTCTCCAAATCTAACTCCATTAATCCAAGGTTTCATACTGTTTTCCAAGAACAAGTCTATGAGCAGCTATATGGACGTAATAGGAAATTTGCTGATCACAAATGGATTAAATGGTCTCATATAAATACTTTGGACAAATATAGTGGTGTTTATCAGTTGTTTCATCAAGTAGGTCTTCACGACCTTGTGGCATTGAAACAAAATTATGATGATGAGCTCATTAGGCAGTTTTACGCCACTGTGCATGTTTCAACAGATTTGCAATCCTTCAGATGGATATCAGTTACTAGAGACTTGCAGAGCACAAAAGAAGAATTTGAGCGAGTTCTAAGAGTTCAGTCCAGCACTTGGGAGAATATTTTTGATAGTCCTACTTTACTGGCTCCCGCTTGGTCTGACTATTATGACTCAACTGTCAAGTGTAAGCTAGGGACCATCACTGGACTTAGGCCCTTACGAAGCATTATTAACAAGATAATTAATCATACTTTTTACCCCAAGAGTGGTAATTTTGATGCAGTCAGGGGACATGCTTGGAACATTATAGATCACATTATGAGGGGCATAAAGTTTGATGTTGTGGATGTTATTCTTCAGGGTATAGTTTCCTCTAAGAATGATAGAGTTAAGAGGATTTACTATGCACCATATATCATGGCATTAATTTCACAGAAGATCGAGTATCATGGTGGATTGGGATCAGTTCACAAGTCCTATAAGCCTCGAGATGGTGCTCCTCCTAGTCGTGCTGTGTTGAGATTGATCTTGACGAGGCACCGCTATTGCCGATGCTCCTACTAAGGGTGTTCTTGCACGTGTTCTTCAAAATCGAGAGCTCATTCTTAGTACCTTGCAAGAAATGAAGACCGAGCAAACTAAATTTGAAAATGAGACTCGCAACAGGCTAGCTGAAATAGCATCAATTCAGAATTATTTCTTTGAGGAGACTCGTAACAGGATGTCTGCCCTGATGGAGAGCATCAGTGACTTAGAGGGGAGTTTGAGGACTCCTCAGCGATATACTCATCGTCCTCCTCCTCCTTCTAGGACATCTTTTGCGACACCTGTACCTCCTCTAGCTCCTGCCAGTAGTGCCAAGATCTCAGGCTCTGACTTACCTTGACTCTGTTGTTCCCATATCAGCACCAGCTCCGGTCTCTACTCCTCCAAAGACTGCCACGAGACAGTGGCTCAGATCCACCCGCCACTGAGTCGGCTAGCCTGTGTTTTGGCACCTCTTGATTCAAATATATCAGATCCGTCACCTATTCCAACTCCAGATCAGGTCACTGCTTCTCAGGACTCCTCTCCTCCAGCCCTAGAGCTTCAGGATCCAGTTCCAGCTCCTGCTCCAACCCAGGATCCGGCTTCCCAGGACCTCATCTCTCCTCCTCAGGACCAAGCCGTCTGAGTTGTTTTTGGTATTTGATGCCAAAGGGGGAGAAGTGAGAAGACATAGTTTTAGGGGGAGCAGAGCAAACTTTTGCTACTATTATAAATGGACTTATATGTGTTATGTACTTATGTTGGACTTATGTGCTTGTAATAGTTTAATTCTGTGTCTTTTAACCTGTTGAACTTGTTGAATGCTGTTTATGTTTATGTTATTATCTTAAATGCAATTTCAATTATTGTCTTATCTTAATATTGTATTTCCTCAAGTTCAAATATGCTAAAGAAACTCCGCCAAATTTCACAAAATTTCTACATGTGCTTGCAAAATTTTCTATCCTTTATATGCACATGTTTAGGAGGAGCTTTCTTTAAATTAGACTTAACAAGAAAATAATTCTCATACATTCATTTGTGTTTATTGCAAGAATTATTTTATTGTTAAGATATCAAAAGAATATACACTCACAGTATATTCAAACCAATCTTTCTCACATATTAATAGTGTTGTCATCAATTACCAAAAAGGGGGAGATTGAACGCATCTACGCCCCTAAAAATTGTTTTGGTAATTAATGATAATATGTGAATATGAGATTAACATGTTTATTGAGTATTTACAAGGTTAAGTCCCATTGGTGAACTTATTGACGCAAGGTTGCATGCAAATGGACTACATGAAGATCTTTTGGCTTAAAGACAAGGTACAAGTAGTCTAGGTTCCTTTTTCTATTTTACCGGTCTTAGGAGTTTTGGTTGGAAGACCGGGTTATAGGATAAATGCTGTACTATTAAGAGGGATCATGGCTAGTAGCTTGATAGCATGTTCTTGTGCCATATGGATCAATTTAGGATCATGCATGCATTTGAATTTAAACTTGAAATTGAATTTAAAAGCTTTAAGTGCTTCTGTCCAAAATCGGTAGTAATCTTGATTATAATTATGTCGTATCGCTTTGTGCGATATGATGGACCTTACTTGGCGGCGATCAGTATTTTGAAGAGAACAAACCAACACTACTACAGAAGCCTCATCACGCAGCGGTTGGAATCGTCATCACGAACAGTTTCGAACCGTCTATATTTGTTGGTCTGTGATAACAGTGGTTATCACAGACGGTTCAAAACCGTCGTGATACGCACTATCACGACGGTTTTTGTTGAAACCGCTCGGAAGGCTATTATCACGAGCGGTTTTCATCAAAACCGCTTGTGATCGAGAATATCACCGACGGTTTAATTTACAAACCGTCAGGATGAGTTTTCCTGAGCGGTTCTTGTTTAGAACCGCTGCGTGATAGCCTTTTTCGTGGCAAAAAAAATCGAAAACGGCTGCTAAAACTTCGGAAGCCGTTTAGAGGCCCTAAACGACCTTTTTTGGGGTTTTCACTTTTTCGAGACCTCGCGAAGAGAATCTGACCTTGACGTTATGATGATTGAGCTTTTCGTTAGCTTTCCAACGAGCCAAAGAACGTTGCAATCGGAGTTCGTATGCAAAAGTTATGATGATTTTACCGAACGGTGCGCGATCTACCATCTATATTTTTGCCCAAACCAAATAACTCAACATGAACTACACACATCACAGTAGCATCACCCACATCACAATAGCATCAACTCAGTAATCCACATCACAAAGCAAAGGGGGGGGGTAGAGAGAGTGAGGTCGGGAGGCCGGAGCGACGGGCGGGAGGAGGCCAAGGCGACGAGGTCGTGGGAGGCCAGTGACGACGAGGTCGGGGCGAGGTGGAGGAGGCCGGGGGTGATGGTTCGGATGAGGCCGGGACGAGTTGGAGGAGGCCGCCGGCGACAAGCTCGGCGGAGGCCGGGGTGCAAGGTGTGAGGAGGAGAAACGGCAGAGGAGGAGATGGAGGTATGAGCTGTGAGGAGGAGAGACCGCAGAGGAGGAGATGGAGGTTATATAAAGCGAGTTTGACAACCGCCCATTATGTTTAAATTTTCGTTTCGCCTAACAATCGAGAGACGGTTCTTGTTAAGAACCGTCTATGATAAGACCTATCACGAGCGGTTTTTAATAGAACCGCTCAGGATCATTCATGCACGGTTCTATTAAAGAACCGTCTGTGACACAGGGCCTCCAGAGCGGCAGTGCGGCAGAGGGATAGCAGGATATCACAAACGGTTCTTAATTAGAACCGTCTGTGATAACTAATTATCACAGACGGTTCTTATTGAGAACCGTCTGTGATTGGCTGGATTATCACAGACGGTTTGTGAATAGAACCGTCTATGATAATTCACAGACGGTTCTATTAATGAACCGTCTGTGATAGATGACTATCACAGACGGTTCTAAAAAATACCGTCTGTGATAGTCGGCCTGCGCCACCCGCAGGTCCGGACTAACCCAACACAGATGGTTCCAAAGGAACCATCTGTGATGGGGCGTCTACTATAGCCTGTTTTGTAGTAGTGCAACTAAGCGCACATGCGGAACGATCGGCTCTTTGAGAGGTACTGCCGCATTGCGGTCATTCCATTTTTTAGTTGGCGGTTCAAGAAAACCAGAAGCAATGCATTTTGCCTCAGAGCTGAACATGGAAATCGGTCGTACCACTCGTGAGAATCGGTCGTACCGATGTGCGGCGGTACCGAATTTTATGAGGCGGTTCAATAAAAACAGAACAAGTATAAATCTGCTCAAAAAGTCTTTCTAGAAATTGGACGTTCCGCGTTTAGGAACGGTTGTACCGCGCTGCGGTCATTCCGATTTTTATATGGCGGTATGAAAATTCCAGAACACTTGTATCTTTCGGCGATTTTTGAAACCCTACGATCGATTGTACCACTCGTAAATGCGGTACGACCAGGGCAAAGCGGACGTACCGCACCTTACTTGGCGGTCGTTCTGACTGGGATTTTCAACGGCTATATTGTGTATTTTTAGTAACTATTCTAGCCGTTGACTATGCTCAGATGAAGTCGGTCGTCTGCTTCGTTAATCGCAGATGCGTTCGATTTTATTTGAAAGTTGGGGTTTGGTACCCAACGGTCATAATTGTTGGTGGGGGTTATAAATACCCCCCCAACTGCTCTAGTAAAGACTGCTAGTGCCCATTTAACATCCATAAAGCCTTGAGAGCCTTGTGCATTCACTCAACACTCAAAAACACTCTTGTGCATTCATTGTGAGCTTGTTGAGATTCATTCAAGTGCATTCATACTCCTAATTGATCCATTTGCACTTGAGTACCGTCAAGCGAAGACCGTTGATCTATTACTCTTGGAGTGTTGCCGCACTCCTAGACGGTTTGGTGGTGGAGCACAGTGATCTCTTCAAAGAAGATTGTGAAGAGGCCCGATGCAAGCTTGTGAGTGGTTCGGTGTTCACCATCTCCGGAGTGGAGGAAGAACAATCATAGTGAATCGAGGGAAGGCTTAATTCGTGGAGCCGGCTTGAGATGTCAAGCTTCCTCAACATGGATTAGTGAAGACCGGCAAGTCTTCGATACCACGGGAAAAACATCGTTGTGTCTTTGTGGTTATCTCTAGTCTTTACTTTCCGCATTTATATTTCTAGCTTGTTTATTGTGATTGAATTGCTTAGCTAGAAGTGTAACTTGTTTAGACCAAGTTATTATTTGGCTAAAATCGTTAAATTGTTAAAAATTTAAGAACCTCCTATTCACCTCCCCTCTAGTCAGTTATCCTTGATCCTACAGTTGGACGATTTCCAAGGTGTCTACGCCACGTAAGAAGAGACCTCTCTGCTCCAATATGGCTTGCCTTTGCTCTTATCGTCAAGGTAGCACAACACATTTGAAATCCCTTGGTCTTAGGGTTTAGGATAGCATGTTGTCGTTAGTATGAATGGTGTGTTTGATAAGGCCTTAGAGCATCTACAGTAGTTTGTTTCTTAGCTTGTTACTAAGAGGAGAGAGAGTACTCAATCAAATAAAAAGAAACAAGACTTCCAACGGATTGTTTGTTAAGCTTGTATCTAAGACTTTAATTGCTACCCACTAAACAAGTTTTTAGGTAACAAGCAAGTCTCTAATAGATATTTTGTTGTTTCTTCATCTAGAAACAAGTTCATCTTCTCTCATTACTATCTCTCTTCCACATCACTAAATGCTGAAGTGTCCACCCCTTAATAACAACTGTACGACTATTGTAGATTTCTTACGGATGAGTTTTCCTTGAGAAACTATGCATCCTTCTTTTGCTTTGGATATAGATACAGCCTCGAATACAACATGTGGGGCTACTAAATTTTCTAATTGTACGTTAATAAAAATTAACTGATAAAATATAATGATATGGAAGACCTTTTGTTGATAAATCAACTAATACTATTTCTTCATGTGACAAATCTAAATAGCTTTGCATATATTAGTGGTCAAGGTTTTTGAAATTTTAAATGCACGTGTTCTAAACTACGTTTATTTGAGAACCAAGGAGTATATATGTTGCAAGATTTTTCGATTCCATTGGCCATCTTCATTTTGAACGTCTTTATCTATGAACTTGTACGCTTGCTATTGTTTGGACTAACAAGATACGACCAGATCCCACGTAAAAGTACATAATCACACGGATCTTCCGTACCGGTACTACTGCCGCTGCTGCATGCCTTGTTGCGCCGCATCGTCGCTCTTATATCATATTTGATCGCTACGTACTTCCTTCTCTCCCCATGTGGTTTGGGATTTGACTTAGGACGGAGCCACGGGGCCGGAATGGATTATGGTTCTGCCACGGTTCCGACCGCACGGGCCGCGCGGTTGCCATGCGTACGCGCAGGACTCAAACATGGAGCTGATTGCAGTACTACTCCAGTATTTACCACCGGTGTACCAAAGATCCTTAGAATCGTGATAACCAGGTGCTATCCGGATTATGTAGAGCGTGAAATTATGTCTAGTTTGTAGGGGCTATCCGGATTAGAATCATACCGGAGTACGTACGTAGTAGCAACAAAAGTAGTCGAATCCATGTACCACTCGTCGCCTACTGTATAATTATCGGGAGTGAGCAACGCTGAACGAACAGTAGTAGTACTACCCTAAGAAAAAGGCAGCAGCTACAGTATAAAATGGAAAGATTAAACGAGGAGGGGACCCGCTGTAGTGCCGGTGCCCTACGGAGATGGCAGCAGGACGACGGCGACTGCATGGCCCAGGAGCTTCCGCAGACGCTCGTACTGTAACAGTAAGGAGACGACCTTCTTGTAGCCGATCCCAGCATAGATTTTCCTCGGGATGGCACGCAAAATATTGTGTGCGTACAGCCGATTCGGATCGGAAGGAGGAGAGGACATGTATCATGTATGGCAAAGCTGGTTTTTTAGGAAACACCAGACGCGGTCCACTCGATCGATCGTCGAACATCATGCATGCGTTTGGATAAGCCTTTTCCTTTGCACGGCCACACGGTACGTGCAATCGATCACACCGTCACAAAATCTTTTGCACAAAGGCTAACAATGAGAAAAGCGCCCGTGCCATTTTAACGAGAGGCCCAGGGTCTCAGCATGGATATGGAAAGAGGGAACCGGACCAGCGTGTTCTTCTCCGCACCGCTCGAATTAAGATTTGTTCATTGCCATTGTTTTTACTGTGGAGTGAAATAAAAAAGAGGAACCCCGCGACGTGAATAATATGTAGAGTACTGTTGTAGGGGCGATTCACCGGCCCTACGGCACAAGCAATGTACGAAGGGGGCCCCGAAGGACCCAACGGTACTTCAGGGGGTTCTGAAGGCGATCCCGGAGGTGCTCTCTAAAGGAGGGTCTCCGAAGATGCTTCCGGAGGCTCCGAAGGTAATCTCGAAGACGACTTTCGGAGGGGCCCCGAAAGCTCCGAAAGCATTCCCGAAGCCTCCGAAGGCCGCGCATCGAGGGGGGCCACGACGGACGACGTCAACGGATCATAAATACGATCACGGGAGGATCTTCGCTCGGCTTAACATCTAAGAAAAAGCGGCGCCCCTATGCCCGGCAAAACCACCACGTTGCGGCGTGGACTGCATGCAGACCGCCCCGGTACACCGAGGTACCCATCACCTTCGGCCCCGAGGATGCCAAGGGCATCCACTTCCCTCACCAAGACCCCCTCATCATCTCTGCCACCATCGCGGATTTCGAGGTCAGGCGCATCCTTGTGGATAGGGGAAGCTCCGCGGACCTCTTGTTTGCGGACGTCTTCGACAAAATGATGATCCCAAGAGACCACCTGTCGCCCCAGGCATACCACTAGTAGGCTTCGGGGGCAGACCGGTGATGGCCTTGGTGCAGATCAACCTAGCCGTCACATTCAGCGACGACTCCGCCTGCCGTACGAAAACCATCACCTTTGACGTGGTTCACATGCCATACCAGTACAACGCTATCTTGGGCCGAGCCGCGTTAAACGCCTTCGGCACAATCGCCCATCACAATTATATATACATGAAGATCCCTGCACCGGAGGGCGTCATCACCGTCTTGAGGCGACTCAGATCTCGCCCGCAGACCGAGCTAGGGCCGATCCTCCTACCCAGATGTCCACACAAAGGGCAATCCGGACGCCACGCCAGAAGAACCCTCCGGAAAATGGGCCTCGAGGGCCAGACCGGAGGGGCAATTGTGGAGGATTCCCTTGAGGGACACATCCCCGGAGAAGACAATCGCCCTAGGGGCAGAACTCCCAACAGAAGAGCACGACGCCATCCTCGAGGTGCTCCGTAACAACTCCGACATCTTCGCATGGAGCCCGGAGGACATACCAGGCATGGCCCGCGAGACGATTGAACATCGCCTCGCCCTCCGGAGCGACGCAGTCCCTAAAGAGCAGAAGTTGCGCCGCATGACGCCGGAGTGTCTAGAAGCAGCAAAGGCAGGAATAGCCAAACTACTAAAGGCAGGGGTCGTTCGAGAAGTCAAGCATTCGGAGTGGCTGGCCAACCCTGTCCTGGTCCAGAAGAGCACGGGCAAATGGCGCATGTGTGTTGACTTCACCGACCTCAACAAGGCATCTCCCAAAGACGACTTCCCTCTGCCTTGCATCGACCAATTGGTAGACGCCACTTCCGGCTATGAGTTGATGAGTTTCCTTGATGCTTACTCCGGGTACTATCAGATATTCATGGCCAAGGAGGACGAGGTAAAGACCGCTTTCATCACGCCCATCGGGACGTACTGCTTCCACCGCATGCCCTTCGGCCTCAAGAATGCTGGAGCAACCTTCACCCGTCTCATCACCAAGGTGCTTGCCGAGCAGCTGGGACGCAATGTCGAAGCCTACGTCGACGATATAGTGCTCAAGAGCAAGATCGCCATCTAAACCCAAACAAGTGCGCATTCGGGGTCAAAGCGGGCAAGCTGCTGGGATTTCTCATCTCAGAGAGGGGCATCGAAGCAAACCCCGAAAAAATCCGAGCCATCCAAGAAATGGAACCGCCCAACAAGACGCTGAAGTGCAAAGGCCGACAGTCACGCCCGCCGCCTCAAATTTATTTTTGTCCCGATCAGCTGAACGAGCCCTACCTTTCTTCAAGACCCTTCGGGGCGCAGAGCCATTTCGCTGGACCGAAGCCTGCCAGGAAGCATTTCAGGATCTCAAGAAGTACTTGAGCCAGCTCCCAAGCTTGACCAGCCCGAAGCCCAGCTCCTCCTGTACCTCACTGCCTCCTCACGGCGGCCAAGGCAATCCTTGTTCAGAGGATGGCGGCGCCGCCCATATACTACGCCTCGGAGGCCTCCAAGGCCAAGGTCCGATACACGTAACTAGAAAAGCCGGCCTCACGCCTGCCATGGCCTCGCGCAAGCTCGCACTATTTCTGGCGCCGCGCCATTACAAGCATCAACATCCTACCCTCAGCACTCATGCCCAGAACAAGGACGCGCCAGACGACAAGAAATGGGTGGCGGAGCTAGCACCCTTCGACATTACCTTCATAGCGCGCACGTCCATCAAATCGCAATCCCTGGCCGACTTCGTCGCCGAGTGGACTCCTCATGCCGAAGGTCAACCTCCAACTCCCGATGAGGCGCTATGGACTGTCCACACTGACGGGTCCTGGTGCGCAACGGGGGCCGGCGCAGCTGCCATCCTCGTTGCCCTGGACGGCCGAAGCCTATCGTATGCAGTATGTCTCGATTTCCCTACGACCAACAATGCCTCAGAATACGAGGCCTTGCTATTGGGCCTCCGCAAAACAAGAATCTTGGGCGCCAAGCGCGTTGTGGCTAAGAGTGACTCCCGCCTCATGGCGGGGCACTTTGACAAAAGCTTTGTGACTAGAGACCGCGAGATGGCGCGCTACTTAGCGGTGGTATGGGCCACAACACAGAACTTTCTCGACATCACCGTACAAGCCATCCCAAGGAGCGACAACGAGGCGGACAGTGCAAAGCGGCAAGCTCTGGCCCTCATAAACCAGAGGTTTTCTGAAAGTGCCGTGCCCCTCGGTCACGGCGGAGGAACAAGGGGCTCCGCCCGGAGCACAAGGGCCGAGTCTCAAACAGCGGTGATCTTATGAAGAACGAGGGTTCTGCGCCCATATCGCTAATCGGTGAAGCGGATCGGGCGAGGGGCGATCACCACTACCTCACGCATTTAAGAACTCAAGACCCAAATGAAGCAAAAGGCTCAGCACCACTCCGGAATTACCGCATCATCAGCGGCGATTTAGTCAGATAAAGGCGTCTGCACCCCCTTCCTACGATGTATATCTCACCAGGAGGGCCAAGACCTGCTCAGGGAAATCCACGAGGGGGATTGTGGAGCGCACCAGGGCCCCCGGAGCCTCGTAGCGAGGGCCTTCCGCCAGGGCCTCTACTGGCCAACCGCTCTCCGAGACACCTAGGGCCTCGTCTAGCATTGTCAGGGCTGCCAGTGGGCCAGCCACAACCCAAAGGCACCGGCAGTCCCCCTACAACCGCTGCCCCCTGTTTGGCCTTTTGCGCTATGGGGGCTCGACATCATCGGCCCTTTCCTGGCAGCCAAAGGCGGCCTCCGTTTCGCCTTTGTCGCCATTGAGTACTTCTCTAGGTGGGTGGAGGCTGATCTTGTCACCAAGATCACAACCGCAGCGGCCCAGCGGTTCACATGGAGGAACATCATTTGCAGATACGGGGTGCCGTGGGACATCATCACAGACAATGGCACCCAGTTCGACTCCGCCACTTTCAAAGCATTTTGCCAAGACCTCGGGATTACCATATGCTTCACGTCGGTGGGCCACCCTGAGTCCAACGGGGCGGTCGAAAGAGCCAATGGCAACTTGCTAGCAGGTCTCACCAAGCACCTGGTAGGATTGCCAAGGGGGCTCTGGCCGGATGAACTTCAGAAGGCCCTATGGGCACTTCGCACCACACCAACCTGGGCCACAAGCTTCTCTTCGTTCAAGCTCCTATTTGGCGACGAAGCGATGACCCCGGGCGAGCTCAAGGCAAGGTCCCTCCGAGCAACCCAAGATACCAACCCCGCCAGCCGGGAAATTTCCCTCGACCTGGTTGAGGAAAATTGCGTAGAAACCATCTCAACCATGGTAAAGTACGCGGCCGGAGTCACGAGAGTGTACAACAAGAAAGTAAGACCCCACCTCTTGGCACCTGGCGACATGGTCCTCAAGCGAGTTGCCAATCCTGCCACAATAGGCAAGCTCAAGTCCAAGTGAGAGGAGCCCTACATTATCACCCGAAGCACGAGGGCCGGGATGCACTACATCGCCACCCCAAAGGGGCAACAGCTTGGCCATACATGGAACGCCAAGAGCCTTCGCAGGTTCTACCCCTAGAAGCTTTTTGTATATTTTAGAAACCCCTACACGCCGCAACAATGCCGATCACAGTATGCATATACAAACATGTATACTTTTGGGTGTTTTGTCCCCTCTTAATGAGCAAAGCATGCAACACCCTGTAGACACAGCAAGCCAAGTCACCGCGCATGGCCTTCGGCCCCGGTGCACACCGATGCCCTCCGCAGGCACAAGTGTATAAACAAAGCCACCGCGCATGGCCTTCAGCCCCGGTGCACACCGATGCCCTCCGCATGCACGGGTGTATAAACAAAGCCACCGTGCATGGCCTTCGGCCCCGGTGCACACCGATGCCCTCCGCAGGCACGGGTGTATAAAGAAAGCCACAGCGCTTGGCCTTCGGCCTCGGTGCACACCGATGCCCTCCGCAGGCATGGATGTATAAAGAAAGCCATCGCGCATGGCCTTCGGCCCCGGTGTACACCGGTGCCCTCCGCATGCACGAGTGTATAAACAAAGCCACCGCGCATGGCCTTCGGTCCCGGTGCACACCGATGCCCTCCACAGGCACGAGTGTATAAACAAAGCCACCGCGCATGGCCTTCAGCTCCAGTGCACACCGATGACCTCTGCAGGTACGAGTGTATAAACGAGGCACCGCGCATGTTCTTCGGCCCCCGGTGCGCACCAATAAAATCCACGGCTACAAGCAACGAAGCAAAGACGACGTGCAAGGCTAGCCTTGGCGCAAAGCGCCCACAAGAGCGAGCCGCGCCAGGGGGGACGGCTTCGATCTTCACAAAGGCTTCGCCTCCCCCTCACAAAAAGTTAGGGCTCCACGGAGCCCTATCTAAAAAAGTATGGGGGACGGCGCGAGGCTTCGCCTCCTCCTCGCAAAAAGTTAGGGCTCCACGGAGCCCTATCTAAAAAAGTATGGGGGACGGCGGGAGGCTTCGCCCCCCCTCGTAAAAAGTTAGGGCTCTACGGAACCCTATCTAAAAAAGTATGGGGGATGGCACGAGGCTTCACCTCCCCCTCGCAAAAAGTTAGGGCTCTACAGAGCCCTATCTAAAAAAGTATAGGGGACGGCGCGAGGCTTCGCCTCCCCCTCGCAAAAAGTTAGGGCTACACGGAGCCCTACATAGCGCCACGACTCGGACAGGTCGTCTACAATATACAATCACACCATTTTTTATTAAGCTCAGCACAACATACATATCTTGCTACGCCTCAACACGAACAACAAATCCGAAAAATAATAGGTACAAATTACACTTCTACCACGGTACACCGCATCAGTCACTGTGCACCTACGGGATGAAGTCCTACTCCTCCTTGTGCGTCACCCACTCCAGTAGTTCACCGTCCAACGCTCTGCTAGCCACCAACTCCGCATACTCCCTCTGCACGACCACATCCTCCGGTGTGTCGGATGAGCTCGTCGAAGCTTCCAACGATGTGGAGGGCAGCATGGGTCCCTCGAAGGCACCAGCAACTCCCCTACGCTCCCAGAAGGCCCTCATCTCCTCCCGTGCCCTCACGGCCTCCTGCGCGCAGACACGAAAGAACATTTTCATCGAACCCGCCGGGTTCGCCTTCTTCCATCGCTGCCATTTCGCGCCATGGCAGACGACGCCACGGTAACAACTCCTCAGAGGCCATTTCAACAGAACCTCGCGCTCATCCTTCAATGCCTGTGTGGCGACAGCAATCTTGTGCCTCCGCCCCATAGGCGGCCGAGCACCCCTCCACGCGGCACGTTTGAATAAGCATCGTTCCCCCTGTACAGACCACGAGGTACGACTTCAAATAGCGATTGAAGCGAGGCCGGGCAAACCAAAAGCATTTCATTTAACACCAGGAGGTCACTACACAAAAAAGGATTTTCCTCCCCGGAGCCCCTAGCAGAGAAACAAAAAGTACAAAGCGAAGCCATGCACTACTTTAAAAAGTTTGAGCTGCTTCTGGCAAGCGGAGGGTCACACCTTGTCTCCATGAGTGGACCCTCGCTTGCCCCTTCGGGACTTCACTGGCTCGCTCGCTGTATCGCCAGAAAGACTTCTGTCAGATCTTCGTGGCAGCGCCCGCTCCAGTAGTTCTCCAAATAGACCTTGCTGGCCTTGCAGGTTCGACGTTCCACATTCGTCGACTCCTCGGCAGTAGCTACGGCGACCGTGCGGGTGGCGAGAGCGTCTATATGCGCATGTCCCGCCTTGTCAAGCGAGGCTAAGGTTGTGCACCAGGCCACTTTCGCACAATGATCTCCGTACGTGCGCCCCGCCAGCACACACACCTGCCCAACATTTTTAAGCCGTTTGAGGGTGATATCAGTCTCCACAGGTCGGTGAGTCCTCGCAGGAGGCACCGCGCCAAGCTATGTCACGGCATCCTCAAGAGTCACCAGAGCCTCAAAAGCAGCCAACCCCATCGCGTTCGATAGCTCAAGGCCTCGCCTCAACCTCCTCCTCGGCAGAAGCGCCCTCGCTTCTGCAAGCATCGAGTCACCAAGGCCCGCCACCGATCCTCCAAATTTTTACCCTCACCGCGAGGGAACCGCGCTCACCACTGAGGGCCTCATTCTTCACGTGCTCCTTGTCCAACTGGCTCTGGATCTCGTCGAAGCATCAGGAAATATTGCCATCCAGCACCCGCGAAAGCATCATCATCTGTGCAACAAAGACACCTCAGCAATGGAAGAACAGAACAAAGGAGGTGGTCGCAGGGAACCCACGAACCTTCATAGCATTCGCCTCTACGCTCCGGAGCATGTCCCTCGGACCCATTTTCTTGAAAAACTCTGGGAGAAGAGGTGAATGAACAAAGTCTCCAACCACCTCGCACACCTTAGCGGCGCCAGGGCTGACCATGTAGTCCTTGTTGCACATGGGAGCACGTCCACGGGCCCACAAAGAATCGCTTGCAGAGCCTGGGCGCGAACCCCAGTTCCCAGAGCTACCGTGGCATTCTTGACCACAGCACCCCCATCGTGTTCGGGCTCCCCATCGTCTACCCTCCTCGCATCATCACACGCCTCTACACGAGCGAACAAGTATCAGACACGCAAATAAAATCGCAGAGATGGAGTAACGTTCATACGTTAGGGTGACCGAGGAGCCGGAGGGGCATCCACGGCGACGTCAACACGCCCTGGAGTGGGCAGGGTGCCTAGGACCTCAGCATCCGTGCCATATACACGCGACGGAGTGTCCTCACCAGAGGACTCACCAATAACAACGCCCGTTAGGCCAATCGCGCTCGTCGCTTTGGCCACCTTCGCCGCGGGGCGCCCCATGGCATCCCCTGAAACGCCCTCGTCGGCCGAATCAGCGTGCTCATCTGACGAAGAGTTGCTGGAACCGGAAGGCTCCGCTTGTTCCACGCCGCCCATCAACTTCTTGGCGGGCCGGTCCGCATCCTCCGCAGCTTCGGTGGGGCTGCACGGGTCACGAGGTCCGGCGACGCGCAGCGGCACCGCCGCAATTGGCTCCAGCCAACCGACCTCAGTGGCACGGGCACATTTCCTTTTCCCAACGTCCGGGTCCGGACGCTCGGAAAGGCGAATTGACGGAGCGTACGCCCGGTTAAGCCGACTCTCCCGCACAACTGTGACGCACTTCGAATGCTCTTCACTCGTATACGGGCCCAGGAGCACCTCCGCGGTGCGAGTCGCCTTGGTGATGGATACAACTGCGAAGGAATCACCAACACAGCAGTTAGAGGCTGTACCAAAAACAAACAAAAAGAGAGAGGAGGCGCCAGGATCCGCACCCTCGCGCCCCTTCACAATGAGGATCAAACGTCCGGCCTCCGAAGCCCTGTATCTCCACGCTCCAATCTTGGGCCAAAGGCCATATCCCGAAGGCGTAGAACTCTTTCACCAGGTCCCGGGTGGAGAGGCGCTTCGTCACATCCAGTAAAAGCTAGAGGAGGGCCTTCTCCCTAGCACTAGGATCAATCTCGGGGCTGGCGATAAGTTGTATTGGCCCGCCCCAAGATTGCAAACCATCCTCCGGCAGCGACTTGTGGTAGAACCACCATCGAGTCCAACAGGTGTCTAGCCGAGCTCAGCCACCGGTAGGTAGGTACATCCGCACCGGTCTCTTTGGAATTTTACGCCGGTTCGCGTCTCACCGGTGCTTTTTTTTTCTACCGGCAACGCCCGTCGTGAAGGTGGGCAAACAGATGCCTCTCACCGCTGGCTCTAGCCATCGCAAAGATCCATTCAAGACCCCTACCACAATGGAATTTACGCCGCTATGCCAACTCCACCCCGCATGTGGAGCACATCCTTAACTAGAGCAACACATGGCAAGCGAAGGCCAGCGTCAAAGAAAGCGATGAAGATCACTGCCTCGTCCGGACGAGGGGTTGGGGTGGTTTCTTTCCCGGGAGCGCGGACCTTCTCAAGGCTCTCTAACTTGCCCTCGTCGACAAGAGTGTCAAGGATGAGATCGGTCACGGTAGACCTCCCCAACTCGCTCATGTACATCGCCTCCCCAGCATTCTCCTTAGCCCGCTTCGACATGCTCGAAGCAATAATGCGGACCCTTGCAAGGAAAGCGAAGCATCGTAGCAGGAACAAAACACAACGAAATGGAAACTAAGAAAGTGGAAGTGGACAGCGACAGGGGGGACGCCGCATATTTATAGCCTGGCGGAACCCGCGGGAAGGAAATGAGGCGCCACGGGCCACTCCGCGTGCGCCATGTGCACACTTTCCACAGAAACCTGGCAACCATTTAAGCCGCACGTGGCCCAACGGTCAGCGCGTTGAACCACAGCAGACACACAGCGGCGCCATTATAGCACACAACAACCCGTGTCACACACCACCCAATGGCACACGATAACCCAGGAGCCAGCGACTCCACCAACAAACCACCTTCGCCACCCCTTCCAAGACATGCTTCGCCAAGCCAAAGGGGACGGTGTGCTTGGACCCTTCAGGAGAACGGTGCGGTTTCAGCCATGGAGAAGCAGGACCTCGACCGCGAGGGGCTTGTCGTAAGGGCGGCCCACCGGCTCCACGGTATAGGCAATGCACGAAGGGGGCCCCGAAGGACCCGACGATACTTCAGGGGGGCTCCGAAGGCGATCCCAGAGGTGCCCTTCGAAGGGGACCCGAGGTCCCCGAAGATGCTTCTGGAGGCTCCGAAGGCAATCCCGAAGACGACTTTTGGAGGGGCCCCGAAGGCTCCGAAGGCGTTCCCGAAGCTCCGAAGGGGCCCCGAGGGCCCCAAAGGGTGGTTCTGAAGGTGTCGTCCGAGGGGGCCCCGCATGTAAAGGAGGACACAAAAATTTCTGGTAATCAATACAAGCATACTCTTAGCCAAAACCCCTCCCCTGGGACCCTTCGACCCCTCGTCCCAAAGCCAAGGGTCCCTCTTATTTACTGTCTGGTCTTTTTACTACGATAGTTCATTTTCCTTTTTTACCTAAGCGGCCTAGAGTGTTTTCTCACACCTTCGGCTAAGCCATTGTTCAAAACCCGGCCACCAAATTGCGGCTCCCAGCTCTCCACCGTCGGGAACCAATCCCTTTGGTCTTCGATGCATGAATAGCCTGCATACGGAGCCACCTCTTGGTATGGTGGTGTATGTATGACTTCATCCACCAAAATTCAAATCATGTTGCTCACCTTTACATACACGTGAGTGCTCTTTCAGTACGAATATCGTGAGATCACGGATTTTGCCACAGCCTCCGTCTTTCTAGGTGTGTGGTAAAAGGGCATACTCGTGTGTGTGCATGTGCGTCTTTTTTATAATCACAGGAAATACATGTACACGGTGCATGTGTGGAATATAAGCAACTTCACGAAAATTTTGTGAAAAACATGACTGCTCCTCTCCCTTTGTTTGATTTCTCTGATGCAAACAACACTTCCTTTTGTGTAGCTCAGTTACTTCTTCAGGAAGAGCTCTTGGACCAGGTTATTAGGAGAATTCCTAGATTTGCAACTCAAACTTCCGACCAGGCAAGCAATATTTTGGACGAAAGTTAGAGCATCTTCTGACTGTCATGGGTGATTGGAATGTGGAATACATTGTCAAAACATCAAGAACATCCCTAGCTCCTACTCCAATGGCGCTCTCAATCCCCCCACCCTTTTTCGCAAAATCGATAGCGATATCTCAATCCATTCCATTTGCTATGGCAAAGCAATGTTGAAGCTCCCCAACCAAGGTGGTGGTGAAGGCTCATAGAAATGATGCACTTAACTGATTCATTGGTGTGTGTGTGTGTATAATGGTGACGCTAATGTGAATACATGCAGTAACTACTAATGTGAATACATGTAGCAACTCATATTAATCTCCTGATTGAACCTAGGCATCATATGTGAATTAATCTCCTGGTTGAACCGAGGTGTCACATGCACACGCATGGTAGGCTAACACCCCCCCCCGGGCAGTTGGAACAGGAGTGGGACGGACGTGCAAACTGGAGCAAAACTCCTTGAAGATGGTCATGGGAAGGCCCCTGTTAAAGACGTCGACATACTACGAAGTGGTTGGTATGTGAAGAACGCAGACCTCACTGAGAGTGACGCGGTCCCGAACAAAGTGAAGGTCAATCTCAACATGTTTCGTCCGTTGGTGCTGGGCGGGATTAGTCGAGAGGTAGACCGCACTGATGTTGTCACAAAAAATAATTGTGGCCTGTTGAAGAGGGCGATGCAGTTCGGCGAGGAGTTGATGAAGCCAACAGGACTCGGTGATGGCGTGGTACTCAGCCTCGGCACTGGAACGAGAGACTGTCTACTGTTGCTTGGAAGACCACGAAATGAGGTTATCGCTAAGAAAGATGTCGTAACCCGAAGTGGACTTGCGAGTGTCGGGGCAGCCAGCCCAGTCGACGTCGGTGTAGGTGTAGGCGGTAAGAGAGGTCGGTGAAGTCCGATGGAATAGTGAAGAATGCGCTTGAGGAGATTGGCGTGCGGCTCACGTGGATCATGCATGTAAAGACAAGCCTGTTGCACAGCGTAAGCGATGTCCGGACATGTGAACGTCATGTACTGAAGGGCGTTGGCGATGCTCCTGTAATCGGTGGCATTAGCCACCGGTTCGCCAGCGGAGGGGAGCTTGGAGCTGGTGTCGACTGGCGTGCTACAAGGGTTGCAGTTTGTCATGCCTGCGCAGGCAAGTATGTTCTCAGTGTATTGACGCTAAGAGATAAAGAAGCCGGAGCCAGTGCGCTGTACGGAGACGCCGAGGAAGAAGTGCAAATCAACGAGGTCCTTGAGGGAGAATTCGATGTGAAGCGAGTTGATCACTTGGCAAAGTAGTGTCGGTGAGGAGGCAATGAGGACAATATCGTCGACATACAACAGGAGGTAGACAGTGTCCGCGCCATGCGGTAGATGAACAGTGAGGGGTCTGCCTTGGAGGCGACGAACCCCAAAGATACAAGGTAGGTCGCAAAGTGACTGAACCATGCCTGTGGGGCCTTCTTGAGGCTGTATAGGGACCTGTTGAGGCGGCAGACATGCAAGCTGTGCGCGGGGTCGACGAAGCCGGAGGGTTGTTGACAGTAGATGGTCTCGACGAGCGTGCCATTGAGGAAGACGTTGTTGACGTCGAGCTGATGCACCAACCACTCGTTGGCGAGCGCAATGGTCAGGACATTGCGCACGGTGGCTAGTTTCACAACTGGACTGAACATCTGGGAGAAACCACGGAGGACCCAACGAGCCTTGTATCAATCCAAGGAGCCATCGGGCTTCAACTTGTGTCGAAAGATCCATTTTGCTGTCACAACATTAGCACCGGCGGGATGCGGAACGAGCTCCTATGTGTTGTTTGCGCACGAGGTGTTGAACTTAGGTTGCATGGTGAGACGCCAGTTCTCGTCATTGAGCGCCGTGCAGTATGTCCGCGGGCGTGGCGAGGGAACGAACACATGTAGGTTGAGCGGTCGACGGGAAGCCAGAAGCCATGTTTGCCACGGGTTGTCATGGAGTGCTCATTGACAATCGGGGCAATGGGCACAGCAGCAACGTCGGGCACATGTGGGGGCTGTGTGGGCGTAGGTGCGATATCATGTGGGGACGTGGGAGCATGCGCGGGCGTGGGCAGCGAACGGCAAGTATGAGGGGAAGTAGCGCAGGTGGGTGAGTGGGAGCAGGCGCCAGTGCTAGGGCGAGGGGATTCACAGGTCGTGCGATAGGAAAGGGAGCAGACGCGGGTGTGTGAGCGACGACTGAAAGTAAGTCGAAGTCAGAGGGCACCGACAGGTTAGGTTGCTCGGATAATGGAAAGAAAGATTTGTCAAAGATGACGTGACGAGAGATGATGATGCGATTTGTGGAGAGGTCGAGGCAGCGGTACCCCCTATGGTGTTCAGGATAGCCGAGAAAGACACAAGACGTGGAGCGCGACGCAGGTTTATGTGTGGCAGTGGCTGAGAGATTAGGGTAACATCTACAACTGAAAACACAGAGATGAGAGTAATCGGGAGGTGAACTGAAAAGAGCTTGGTAGGGGATGCCGAAATTGAGTGTTTTAGTGGGGTGGAGGTTGAGAAGATATGTGACGGTGTGGAGAGCTTCGACCCAATACGAAGGCAGCATGCTAGCTTGAAATAGAAGAGAGCGGAGAATGTCGTTGGTAGAGCGGATGATGCGTTCCGCCTTACTGTTTTGTTGGGAGGTGTGTGGGCATGACATGTGGAGTGCAATGCCATGGGAGAGGAGGTGATGGCGCATGGAAGAGTTGTCAAATTCGCCACCATTGTCACACTGAATGGCGCGAATGAATGAGGAGAATTGAGTTCCGACATAGGCAAATAAATTGCGAAGAGTGGTAAAAACATCAGATTTAAGACGAAGGGGAAACGTCCATAAGTAGTGTGTAAAATAGTCGAGGACAATGAGATAATACTTATAGCCGGAAACACTGGGAACGGGCGAGGTCCAAAGATCACAATGTATTAAATTGAAAGCTTTATTAGTGCGAGTGGATGAAGGAGAAAAGGGGAGACGCACATGTCGGCCTAATTGGCACGCATGGCACAAGGTGCCTGTGGAAATTTTATTACATGAAATATAGGAAGCACTAGCAAGATGTCATAAAGCTTGGTTGCCGAGATGTCCAAGACGACGATGCCACAATGTAGAGGATGGAGTTGTAAGAAGGCGCAAGGAGCAGGAGGCGATCAGTGAAGGAGGTAGAGGTCACCACGACTATTGCACCTTATGATCACGTTCTTGGTGTGAAGATCCTTTACAGAAAGGCCATAAGGGTCAAATTCAACAGAACAATGGTTATCTAAAGTAAATTGACGAACGGAAATAAGTTTTTTAATAAGAGACGGTGTCACAATAACATTGTTCAACCGGAAAGAGTAATGAGGAAAATTGAGAGAGGCTGTGCCGGTATGGGTGATTGGGAGATGAGACCCATTGCTGACAAAAGCTTATGGAGATGCACCAGAAGGGACATGGGAGAAAGAATAGAGATTACCATGTTCTGAGGTCATGTGTGTGGACACCCCATTGTCCATGTACCACTCGGAAGATGGTGGTGCCAGCGTCATGGTGTTGAATATGTGCATCAGCTGGTTCTAGTCCCAAGACGCGGGCGGAGCGAAGGAGGGCGGTGCAACCACGTATGCTGGAGCGCCGATTTGCGCAGGTGGCGGGATGGTGGCGGTGAAGGCACCGGACGGACGTGGGCCAAGGAGGCCCTGGTTGGTGGGCCGGGGTGCTTGTCGAGGCCACATCTGGATGGACCCAGCCCACGGGTTCTGGAGTGACAGCGAGGGGACGGAACCCTTACTGCTGTTGTTGTTGGAGTTCCCACTGCCGATGCCGCCGTTGAAGGAGCCATTGCCTCCACGGTTGTGGTTGCAGCGGCGGTTGTAGGTGGAGTAGTTGCCGTCGCCATTATTGCGGTTGGAGCTGGTGTCACGGGACTGTCCGCTGCCGACGGTTTTGTATGTAGAGCCGCCAGAGGTGCTCTTGGAATTGTTGACGATGAAGGCCGAGGGTGGGGAAGACTTGGACCCCATCGTGAGTTCTTCGAGCATGAGGGTGGAACTCATCTTGAGAAAGGACAGCACGGGGCGCTGCATGGACAACAACGTGTGCATGTAGGCGAGGCACGGGCTCAACCCACGCAATGTGTTGAGGATGAGACTCTTTTTGACGATTGGCGTGCCCACGGCAGTGAGCTCGTCGGTGAGAGCCTTCTGTTTGTGGCAGTAGTCGGCCACGGACATGGAGCCCTACTTGAGCTCGTAGAGTTCTTGCTCCAGGTAGATGGCGCGCATCTCGGCGTTATTGTGGTAGAGACCTTCGATTGCGCGTCCAAAGGGTGTACGCAGAAGCCGAGGAGCTCTGGTGAGATGGCGTCGTACAACCAAGAGCGGACGAGGGTGTCGAGTAGAGTCCACTGCCCGTCCGGAGCCGAAGAGGAAGACTCGCAGATGTGGTCGTCGAGGGCGTACTTTTGGAGGGCGACCTCGAACAGGCCGCGCCATTGGGCATAGTTGCCCGCCTGGAGGTCGAGGGTGATGGGGACGAGGACCTTGACGCTGGAAATGCCAACCGCTTGCGCCCACAACGCGGTCTTGGCCATGGCATCTTCCTAGGCTGCGGCGGCCAGGGCGACAGCGTCAAGTGTACCCATCATGATGGGAGGAGAAGAGAAGGTGGGACGAGGAGATCAAGATCGTAACGTATATGATACCATGAAGGCTCATAGAAATGATGCACTTAACTGATTCGTCGGTGTACAGGGATATATACACAATGGTGACGCTAATGTGAATACTTGTAGCAACTCATATTAATCTCCTGGTTGAACCGAGGTGTCACACTCCTGGTTGAACCGAGACGTCACATGCACATGCATGGTAGGCTAATGGGTGGTGGCTCAAGACTACCAATGCGATGGTCGTGACTTTTGAAAGCAGCAATGGCGGCTCCTGGTCGACGGTGATTTGCGATCTCCCCTCTGAACAATGGCACACTATTGGTGAAAACAAGAGTAAAATAGCAGATGGACCCACCATTCTTTGACACGTGTTGGACGATTTCCAAGGTGTCTACGCCACGTAAGAAGAGACCTCTCTGCACCAATATGGCTCACCTTTTGTCGAACCTGGGAGCGAAGGATCCCAGGTCCTCCGTGCTTCATACACTAGTCCAGAACAGCTAGTGTACACAGTCAACAAAAGTGGATAACATAACCATAAAACATCATTTATTAATAATAATTAAAGTCTGTTACAAAAGGGGCATAAAACCAATAAGCAAAATACAGCAGAAGCAAAAGAAGTAAGGTAGACCACACGATTCGCCATAGGAAATCGTCTGGAGGGCGTAGCCTAGTCGTCTGAGTTCTCATTCTCCTCATACTCTTGATCAACAATTTATTCAGCAACGTGAGTACAAATGAATGTACTCCGCAAGTTACACCCGATTAACAGGATTATAATGTATGCATCGATTCAACAAAGGGAGACTTATATGGCTCAATCTTCATAAAGGGACATTTTTCATTTAAATATTCATACTAAGTTCTAAAACATTTTACTCTATAACTAAAATTCATTTTATAAATCCCAGGTTATATAGTTAGATAACATTCATCAACGAGTGGTGAAGGATACCCTCCTGTCATATGGCTACCCGTCCAAATTTCCCAATTGAATAAACTAACCAACAATAGTTGATAAATTCTTTTAAAATCAAAACAAAAATCTAACTTGGAGTGGCTTTGTCAGCATGTCCATGACCATGGACACGACTATTCGAATAGTTTTACACTCCGAAGAGGTTGTACAGCTTTACCCACACAACACAAATTGTCTAGTTTATTGGGCATTCGTCGATACCACCGCTCACTACCTTAGGTGAGTAGTTTAGAGCACGTTACAAGGCCTTTACAAGGCGCCATTCCACCGTAGTCCCACCTCGCTAAGGTTTTGCCCCCTTTGGATAGAAACCCGCCGGGTTCAGGCCCCCTCTTGCGTCCGGTTGGAATACATAAAAGTAGGTCTCAAAAGACACCCACGCAACTAGATGGCACGACCACGGTGAAATATTGTAAATTAGTTAGCCAGATCATACCCATTCAGAACATGTGGTAGTACAATAGGGCTTAGCAAAATACGCTCGAAGACCGGTCCTTAATTGACTTGGACGACTTTCCATAAAACCCATGGGCCTCGATCATAGAAATGACTCGATCCCGTGCATCAACATGCACCATCCAAACATCCACTTCGCCCAAGTCCAAACCAAATTTTCTTTTGTTTAACAAGTCAAATCATTTCATAAATTTCTATGGTATAAACATACCACAGTATCCTTTTAAATCATAGTTGAACTTTTGGCTAAATTCCCCAAATTAAATATTTTTGAGCTAAGCTGTGACCAAGCATAAAGTTTTGCAACATGTTCTAGTTCATACTAATATACCAACTAGTTTTTAACTATGGTATCAAGGGGTGGTTAAATTAATAATCAAGTTAAAACATGGCTTTAAATTACTTGAATTTAATTACACATGCAATAATAATTTGAAACAGAATTTAAATAATTTGTAATACTGATATTCAAATATGATCAAAGATATAACTTGCCTTGCTCAAATGCTTGAGGATCTACTTCTTCGCAAAATTTGGGTTCCCCGGAGTCGTCGAAATCTCCACGTGAAGACGAAGCAAATTCAAATAAATTCAAATGAACTCCAAATTAAATAATTTTAGTGTAGATAGCTAGATCTTGAATTTAGATGAATTTTGAAATTTGAATCGCTCGAATCGGAGTTCGAACAGAGGAGAACGGGCTCTCGGAAGTTTGAAAATGCATGAAATGATAAAAAGGGATTTTTACGGAATTTTTGTATTTATTTTCTAAAAGAAAAAGGGTTGAGCCACTGACAGGTGGTCCCAAGATTGGTGGACTGGGTCCACGAGCGTGCGCCGGTCCATGGTGGACTGGGCACGCAGCATAGGGCCTACCACGCGTGCGTGACACATGTGCATGCCACGCAAGCAGAGTTGGCCGAGGTGGCGCCTAGGTGGCTCAAACGTGGCGGCCATGTCACCTTCGGCGACACAGTGGCCCTTCGGGCGCATTGGCTCGCCAGCGCTACACGCCACGACAAGCCAAGCGGGCATGCGCAATAGAGAGATAAGGCTTCGCCAGACCTAGTGTGTGGGCTAGCGGTAGAGGGGCACGAAGCGGCGGCCGGCGGTGAGCGAAGAAGCGGCGGCGGCGACGCTCGAAAGGTGGCGACAAGGTTCCAGCGACGGCTCGGTGGAGTGAGTGCGCGCACGAGGTGGCCCACGACCGTGCGAAGCCGTTAGTGGGAACGGAGGCAGTGGAGGACCCTTGTGGGCGGCGCAAACTCCGACAGCGCAAGCTTTGGCCAGAGCTCTTGAAGCTCAAAATCTCGACGAGCGAGGGCGAGAAAGAAGAGGGGAATGAGGGGGAATGAGGAAGGAGAGGGAGAGGCGTTGGGTGCTCACCTTTATAGAGGATGAGGAGGGGTAGGGGAGGAGTTTGCGTGCGGAGCACCGGCGACTTTTGCGTGGCATGGGGGGGGCATTGGCAGGGCATGGGGAGGAGCGGGTGTGGGAGAAGGTAGGGGGAGTGGGGGCGGCGGAAGATCTGGCATTTAATGCCCGTTGACGGGAGCGGCGAGGATGGGCGAAGGCATCCCGGCGGGATTCATGGCGTGGGTGCACAGGGAGGTATGGGGTGCCAACGGGAAGAAGAAGGGATGGGGAAGAAGCACAAGGGAGGCTGACAGCGGGCCCCGCCTGGCAGTGAGGGCGAGCGGAGGCACGCGACTGGTCTGGCGCGGGGAGTTGGGCCATGTGGAAGCGGGCCGAGGAGGGGGGAATGGGCCGGTAGCTGAGGCTTTCGGCCCAAAATCAATTTCGGGATTTCAATTAGCATTTGAATTACAGAAAATACAAGAACTAAAAAGGCTTTTTAGAAAATAGGAGATTAAGCCCAAAAATTTTAAGAAAAATAAATAGAAATTCCTTGAGTCATTTGAAACTTAATAAAAAAAATTACAACTTAACTTTAGCTTTTAATTTTGTAAATAAATTATTTTTGGCTTTTAGGCAAAAAAAAAACCTTTTTAAATTCTAGAAAATTCAAGAAAATACTTAACGTACTCTTTTGACTTTAAATCCAATAAAACTCAAGAATTTCAAATAAACCAAATTTTGAATTAATTGAAGTTTGAGTAACTCATATTAAATTGTTTTTATTTTCTAAAGTTTCAAGTTTAAGCTTTATTAATCCAATAAAATTGAATGATTAATTTTAATTTAAAAATTTTCAAAAAGTCTCGAAAATCGGGATGTTACACCTTTGCTCTTATCGTCGAGGTAGCACAACACATTTGAAATCCCTAGGTCTTAGGGTTTAGAGTTGCATGTTGTGTTTAGTATGAATGGTGTGTTTGATAAGGCCTTAGAGCATCTATAATAGTTTGTTTCTTAGCTTGTTACTAAAAGGAGAGAGAGTACTCAATCAAATAAAAAGAAACAAGACTTCCAATGGATTGTTTCTTGAGCTTATATCTGTGACTTTAATTGCTACCCACAAAACAAGTTTTTAGGTAACAAGCAAATCTCGAATAGCTATTTTATTGTTTCTTCATCTAAAAATAAGTTCATATTCTCTTATCACTATCTCTCCTTCGTATCACTAAATGCTAATGTGTCCATACTTGGTAGCAAGTGACATGATTATTATAGATGGGGGAATTCACTATTTGCCCTCCCTTTAGTTGCGTTTTCAGATTTTGCCCTCTTTCCCGACCTAATACATTTTTTGCCCCCTCCTTTGTCTAATTCTTCAAATTTTGCCCTCTTTGCATTATTTTATTAATATCCAACCATTTTCCCTGTTATAGCCACGTGAAAAGTCATTTTTGCCCCTAATGGCCAGCCATGTACAGTTTGACCCATCTTCTTCAACCCCAAACCTGCTTTCTCCTCTCCTCCACCTATCTCCATCCCAAGCAACAGGTTAAGCGAGCCCCGAGCACGCCCACTTCCTTCACCACTGCGGGTTCACCGCCGCTTGCCTCCATCTCCACCTCTTCCCTAGATCCAAGGCAGCTGAGGGCCAGTCGCATCACCACCACTATCCACCGCCCATCTAGCACTTCCACACCGAACACAACTCCTCATCAAGGCCGCCATCTCTCCACAAAGAACCACCATCAAGATCAAGATCCCGCAACAACCCTACGCCTTCCCTCTACTCAGAGATGCGCCGCCACCACCGCCTTGCCGACGCCCACCTTCTCCATCTTCCACCGCATCCACATCACCACAGCTTGACGGTCTTCCTCCCACGAGATGCGCCGCCATTGAGCCCTCCTCTCATCGTCGCGCCCACCGTGGAGCCGCCATGGAATAGCTTGTCGGCGAGCCCCCGCTTCTTCTTCCTCTATGTCGACCATCCTCGTGGCCGCTCAACTTCGCTCACATCTCCAAGCCCGGTAGCACCGACCCCAACGCCTCGGAGCGGGTGCGGCCGGTTGGGGGCGGATGTGGCCCGTGGCGAGCGGCGGAAGCGGTCGCGAGGCGCGAGGTGGCAGAGTTTCGACGACGGGCGGCGGCTTAAGGCACAGATCTTGTCGGGTCCCATCGGCAAGGCGAGCCTCGAGCGGGCCAAGACGCCGGAGACCGTGATCGAAGACCTCCGCCATGAGCGCCTGCGTCCCGCCTCGCCGGCGCCTTTGGCCACCGCTACCTTCCTTCCTTCTTCTCCTCCTCTCCTCCGCCAGCAGAGGAGCGCCAGGCATTCCTTAGCGCCGAGACGGTGTCGACGAAGTCACCGATGGTGACCACCTTGTTCGCCATTTCTTGCTTGTCCCGACCCTAGCGAGCGCAAGCCAGTGAGACCAATTGGGTTTAGTGCGATCGGGTGTGACCGTGCGACGGGAATGGGGCTACGCCGACCGAGGTCAAGAGGGTAATTTCGCATGCTATGTAACGGGAAAACAGGCATATAAGAATAAAATAATACAAAGAGGGCAAAAACTGAAGAAACAGACTAAGAGGAGGGCAAAAAATGTATTAGGTCGGGAATAGGTGCAAATTCTGAAAACCCAACTAAGGGGAGGGCAAAATATGAATTCCCCCATTATAGATCTCTTCCGGGCGAGTTTTCCTTGAGAAGCTATGCATGCCATTAATATCCTCGAAAGAAGGGAAAGCTTGAGAATCAGTACCAACCGACTGATATGGAATAGTAAATGGTAGGCTACAGTCTCCATATATTGGTTTCAACTTTCCACTGGTTGATTCGTAAGAAGATATTACTTACTCCGACTCTTCTTTACTTGAGGTCATATGATCCATGTCGTCGAACTTTTGATCATCAGTAGATTTAAAACTATTTAGATTTGTTATATAAAAATTATATTATTAGATTTACTGTTAAAAATACTTTTATAATATTATAATTTTAATAGTACATCTTAATGTAAAGTTATGAAAAATAATTGTCAGAGTCGTATCTAGACGGTAAAAAGTAAAAAAGTCAAGTAAAAAAATGGAGGGAGCTAGTGCTTCCTTCTTTCATTTTGGATATAGGGGCTGTTTGGATTGGTGCCCTAGTGAGCCAAATCAAATTTTGGTAATACCAAAATCTGGACAATGCCAAAATATAGGTAAAAAAAGTAGTTGGCTAGTGTTTGGTTTGACACCAATATCTGGACAATGCCAAAATATAGGCAAAAAAAGTAGTTGGCTAGTGCTTGGTTTGGCATTGGCCAGATTTTGGTATTACCAAAATTTGGTAAGATTGATATTAATTGCATGATTAGATTGATTTATCTGTTTGAAATGATCATATTTCATAAACCGAGCATCCGATTTGCGATCCGTTTAAACCGTTCTGTTCCTCATCATTTTATCAACAAAACAAGACCTAAGTTGACATATTTTGGAGTAAAAGAAAATTGATGTCATGTGGGACCCACGGATAATACCGACATTGACTAATATGTCCCTATTCACATCCAACAAAATGATGCCACCTAGCAAACTCATGGGCTAGTTGGCCTACTAATTATTTGGTTAGCTTTTTGGCCACCCAAACTTTGCCTAAGAATTGTGAAGAAAAAATTGGCTTTACCAAATTTTCGTTGGTAGTACCTAAATTTGGCAACAAACCAAATTGTAGCCAACTTTCATGGGCATTACCAATATTTGGCGTGGCCAAAATTTTTAAGGGCATGACACATATTGGAACCAATCCAAATGCTAGCCAAATTTTATGGGCATTATCAAAATTTGGTAAGGTTCATTTAGGTTCCAATCCAAATAGACCCATAGATACGGCCTCGAATACAACATGTGGGGCTACTAACTTTTCTAATTGTACGTTAATAAAAATTAAGTGATAAAATATAATGATATGGAAGACCTTTTGACAATAAATCAACTAATACTATTTCTTCATGCGACAAATCTAAATAGCTTTGCCTATATTAGTGGTCAAGGTTTTAAAATTTTAAATGCATGCGTTCTAAACTACGTTTATTTGAGAACCAAGGGAGTATATATGTTGCAAGATATTTCGATTGCATTGGTCATCTTCAATGGCGGAGCCTGGAATTTAGTGTTGGGGGTGCACACACAAAGCAACACCGGGTACGATTAGTTCAAACCATGGAAAAAAAAGTTACCGATTGGGAAAACAAATTCAGAGCCTAGTGATAGACCCGGTTACTGGAATTTTAGGATTTATTTCAGCTGAAATTTTTGAATCGAAATTTGAATTTTTTTGTGAAGTTAAAACGGAAAATACAGAAAAAAATGCGTGGCCAATGTTCGAACCCAGAACCAACCTCTTAAAGACTAAAGGTGTTTCCACCACAGCACATGCACTCTTGTGTTTGCATATGGTTACAAACTTTCTTTATATTTGTCAAAAAAAACTAGCAAATCTGAAATTTTTTAGTCGGTTGGAAATTTTACCAAGGGTCCCAGAACCGATTACAGAATCACCAAATTTCACCGAAAGGTTTTCGCTGGTTCAAACTACGCATCGCCCAATGAAACCAGAAATTTGCCCGTTAGAAGTAAAAAAAATGTCAAGAAAAAAGAACAGAGGAAATCGTCTACTAGTATCTCTTCGCATGTCACTACTATATTTTTGCATGTCATTACTATAGTAATCAATTTGGAAAATGACTTGCATAATAATATGAATGTGAGAAAAATGAAAGTTGCTCCATGTGCACCTGCAAAACCATTAGTCTTAGTGAGTGACGCGTCGCCTACTGCAGCTTGCTGCTCCCACACTGGTGCCACGCCGCCCACCGCTCCTCCTCTCCGCGACGCACCAGTCGCCGAGCCGCAGGAACCAAATTATGGAGGAGTTGGAGTATTAGAGATAGAGATGGATGTGGATGTGGGCTGGTGAGTGATGAGATGGTTGTGGGCTGGTGGAGGCACGAGCGGGCCGTGGGTTGTGAGCTGAGCTTCTAAGAGAGTGCACACCAAAGAGTACTATGAATATGGCCCAAATGCATATCTGATCTCTGGAAATGTTTTTAATTTTTTGATGTGTTCGGGCACCCCTACTGGCTCCGCCCATGATTGTACCCAGGGATAAATTACTAGTACTCTGCAGGTGTGCATTAGGAAGTGATTGTATCAGTTGACGATTGTAGCTAGCCGAGATGACACCATGACAGGAATAAAAGGCTGCGCTAAGAACCGAAACGTTTCATCAGAACAGATACCAAAAGCCTTCGCTAGCTTCAACAACTAGTCTTTTGTGATAGTACTCTCTGTGATCGATTGTACAATAACTTAGAAAGGTGCGGGTGCGGGTGCCTCACTGCCTCAGTGCCTAGCGACTTACTTTGGTTGGTGGCCTAGTGGGCTGAATTGTTGAAATGGCCAACCTAAGTGCCCAACTACTAAGTGCTTATACTTAGTTAAAAAAAATTCATTTATTTTTAGAGGTGTCGTGCACCAGGGGCACCCTGCCGCTGCCCATGGTCATCTTCATTTTGAACGTCTTTATCTATGAACATATACGCTTGCTATTGTTTGGACTAACAAGATACGACCAGATCCCACGTAAAAGTACATAATCACACGGATCAGAACCCTTCGTTTTTTTCCCAGGATGCCTACAACACACCGTTCTTCGTCTCTGTAAGCAAGTATTAGTGCATAAATAAAAAGGAAGAAGTCCATTCTACCCTCAAGTATTGACGCGCGACAAGTGACCGAAAAAAATCGCCCTTTGACCCCCTAAGTTGCAAACCGACAACGTGCTCCTCCTACTGCTTGCGGTGGTTTTGCCGACGTACGTCCGATCGAAGCGGTTTAGCCATTCATTTCCGACTCAAGACACCTAGTCAAGGGATTTTTACGAGGGTGCCATTCTTCTTCCCCAACTCCATCCTCCCCAATTTCTTCCCCGTCGCAGCCGCAGACGCCAGATTGGGCCCTCTGGGGACTCGATCCGCCTCCCCGCAACATCCGCTGCTCGATCCGAGCAAAGGGACTTCGGATCCGCCGCAGAAGAAGCAGCAGCACGCAACCGGCTTGATGGAGAAGCCGCGGATGTCGTGGGCGACATGGCGCAGAGGACAAGCCACTGGCGCGGCAGAGGAGGACGCAAGGCCACCGCGCGTAATGACGGGAGGAGGGAGCGAGGCGGAGGCCGAGGGCGAGCTCACGAGGGAGCAAAGGAGCAGAGGCGATTCCTGAACGTACACGGAGGAAGGATTTCATGTGCTTCGAGAGGGTCAATGGTCGGCTCGTTAACATCCTCAGAGGCCTAGAGCTTCACACCGGCGTGTTCAAATTTGAAAGCAATGATTTAATTGTTGAATACGTGTACGACCTCCGTGAGAGGGCAAGCGCGGGAGCTTGGAGGTGAGGCTTACATCGACTCCATGGAGATTCGATGTTGGCTTTTGGTGTGGTGTGTGGTCGACGAGAATCTGCCCCCCGACCTCCCACTCTCTCTCCTTCGCTTCTCCAAGCAGAACCACCGCTTGAGCACGGGCGACGAGGTGTGACCGAGCACGATCCTGCAGCAGCCCAACATGCGATGCTCGCCTGCCGAAAGCATCGGGAACCCGCTAGGCTGATGGATCGCAGCTGTCGACGATGGTGGACACCTTCGATGACCGAGCGTGACTACTCGCGGCTTGGCGATGTGAGTAGCCGACGGTGAGGTCCTTCATCCACGGCCAAAGCTTGGGCTCCAGAACGCAAGCCCTTGAGTTCAATGATGATCTCGTGAGATGTCAAGGAAGAGGCCGCCGACGGTCTTGGCGATGAGGAGCACGAACATGGTGATGGGGAGCAGGAGAAGGTTGTTGGTGAGCTCGAGGAAGATGGCGCAGAAGCGAGACGGTCATCCTCATGGACCCCGACATGAGCGGCCGCCACACCGAGCACGGCGAGAGTCCGTGGTCGATGGGCGTGAAGCGGCGAGCACGAGCGAGGATGCGGCCAGAGGGCGAGCCCATGAGGATGATGGGGAGGAAGAGCTCCGGCGGCACGGGCGATGCCAAGGTGAAGAGGCCCAAAGACGCAATAGATGGCGAAGAAGATGAGCAATGAGTCGAGCCGAACTCGCCAATGGCAAGGTGCTCGTGGAGAAAATGTTGCGGGTGGCGCCGACGCTGGTGGCGGCAAAGCAGTTGGCGAGGTCGCTAGAAGTGCTCGCGGGTAGTTGAACCATCGCTGATGGAGATTGGGGAGGATGGAGTTGGGGAAGAAGAATGGCACCCTCAGAAAAATCCCCGCCACCTAGGTGTGCCGAGTCAAGAATGACGGGCTAAACCGCCTCGACGGACGCCACGCCAAAGAAACCACCGCATCTAAACAAATGGAGGGGGCACGTTGTCCGGTTTTGCAACTTAGGGGGGTCAGAGGGCCAATTTTTTTTCAGGGGGTCACTTGTCCGCACGTCAATACTTGAGGGGGTAGAATGGACTTCTTCCTAAATAAAAAAGAAACAGAAGAATTGCGTTTTCGGAATTTGCAATAATGGCGACGGACATGGGTGTGCCTAGACTCCTAGCGGGGCAAGGATCCAATTCCTAGCTAATCTAATCGTGGGTGCCTCTAGGCTGTATGACTGTCAGACTTGGATTTCACAAATCCAAATTCTCTGTTAAAATACTGTACTATCTGTATCAGTAGATGGCACTCACAGACACATTGCTGAATCATTTCATACATAATGTAAACTAAGACATTCAATATATTACAAACTTCATAGTAACATAGACCACGTCGGTTCGAGTTTTACAATAAGGGCCGAATATGCCAAATGATTACATTACAAAATTAGCGAAAGCGGTAGCGGTAGCGGAAGCAAAGGGTAGAGCATATCTCTCCATATGCAGGCGATTGGGGTAACCTATGTATGACTGATTGTCGACGATCGAATCGCCGATCTTACGAAAATAAACGAGGAAAATGACGTGGAATATCCTGGAATGGAATGGGGTCGCTTTTTATTGATATGAACTCGGATTTACAAGATGTGGCTAAGTACTACCCTCAATTACATCGAATGGAGGAATGCTTAACCGGCAATCGACTTAGAATATGAGTCTAAAGTCGATTATCTAGCTTCTAATTCCACCGCTTAGGCTTCAGGCATATCTTTGCCTTGGCCTTGTTTTGTGTGTCGCCTATCGCCTCCCTCTTGTCTCTCGTGCTTCACCTTTAAATAACTTCCAAGAGGTGGCGCTTACTCCGGAGAAGACGCCCTCGTGAAGCGCTACGATCGGTTTGGAACGGTAGAGCAGCTTAGCAATGTGCTAATTTCCTTGCGTTGCTTGTGAAAAGCTTAACCGTAGGGTGGTTAATAGTCAATGTCTCAGGGTTGTACCATCGCATGGTTTGGAACGATAACACGTGTTCCATTCATCATACGATAAGAAATACCAGCCAGAATTTTACGAAGCGGTTATCTGTCGTCGATTAGGCACAAAGCCTCATCCGACTGTGGTACCCATTAGTAACCTTCGAATACTAACGACTGTGGAGGTCGTCGGTCTTAGGGTTACGCACCATGAAGACGTATGGTCTTTTATTATATATTAAAATAATACATAGATGTTTTAATCTCGCTACCAGCCCCTAACTTTAAATGAACTGGTCGTGTATATACCTTTTCCCGATGAAATCAGACGGCGCATGAACCCATTTAATGTCGTGGTATACGGCGGTCTGTGTTCACTTTAAAGTTGAGAACTTGCCTTGGGAAACGAAGAGTTCCTTCGTCTGCTTGAACAAAAAGAAGCTTTTTGTCGCTTGGACTTTTGTGGGAATCCTTCAAAGTATCGGAAGTTTATAAAATCTTCTCTCATTTGGGCTCTTAGAATTTTTATGCTTCCAAAATCCCTTCGATCCCCTTTAGCTTCGCCAAGAAATCCTCCAGAGCCTTTTCTGTTCTTCCGACCACAAAGTCTTCAACTTCCACTACTCATCCTTGAGGATTTTCGCCATGTCGAGCAAATTACAAAGTGGTTGCCTTCGAATTGGGCAAGAAAAAGCTTGAGGCTTTGGCGAAGATGGGAATGCTCCCAGATAGAAATCGATTAATTGAGACCGCCGATCGGAGAGCATTTTCCGAGCCGTGAAGATGAGGAGATCCTGCTTTTCTCGCCTACATCGAATGTGGGATGAGATTATCGGTACACAAATTCCTCCTCCGCGCTCTTGAACATTACGGGTGGAATTAGTGAATTTGGCCCCAAATTCGATCGCAAATATCAAGATTTTCGATATTTGTGCGAGGCATACCGAATACAACCAACTTGAAGCTCTTTAGTTATTTCTACCGCATGGTGATGGGAAAATCATGCAAAATCTGAAGCACTCTCGGGAATGCACATTGCGCCTTCATGACGGAAGGCCGATGAGTACATCCTCATGTACGCTAAATCTTCGTGGTCGCTATGGAAAAGTAACGGTTTTATATGACTGTTACGAAGACGATGGCCTCTACTTCACGAACTAGAGCAAGTGAAAACCCCAAATGGAAGGAGACCAGAAGAAGACAGGATAGTCAAAAGATGGGCGGATGCCATCTATGACTTGCGTGAGTCGAGGCCCGACTTACGTGGCATGTGGTGAAGGATTTCACCTTTCGTCAATTAGCCCATTGAAGCTCCTGACTCATTCCCCGCTCTGGTGCCTTGATCGTGATGAAGCTACCTCGGAAGGTGGTAAGTCTTTGAGATAAATTCGATCGGTATTTTGATTTGATTAATGTATTACCTTAAAATCTGTCTATTCTTCCTTCATTAAAGCTCTTTCCTGGGGAAATTAGAGAACGAGTCAAGATGATCTGTATGGGGAGCCCGGAGAAAAGGTCAATGCCCCAAGATCTTAGCCGAACTCCTATTGAAGGGAGATCGGCAAGGCTTAAGGTAATTTAATCAAAATTCCTTTTACCATGTGTATACATATATTCCACCAGATTTCCAATCGTGTTCTACTTTTTGCAATCGCCGGATTGCGAATCATACAACTGGTGAGGATCAACGCCCCACCTTAGTTCCGACCGAGTCGTGCCCTCGAGGCACTTGAAGGAGATGAATCCTCGAGGTAATAGAACATTTCGAATCATATATGTACGAATTTTTAGATAAAGGATTTCTTCACCCAATCAAATTTGTTCTTTGATTTAGGTGGATAAGTTCGAGGGCCCGCAGAATGTAATCATGAGGTCAGAGACTCCAGAGTGGTCGCGGCACGACCTTACGGTTGTTAATCAAACAATCGATCCGAGATTGATGAAACCACTCCTCCAGACCGATAGTCGAAATGCGGTCCTTGATGAACCGGTCGAGGACATAGCTTCCGACATCTTGTTGGAGGATGTGAGGTTCCAATAAACCTTGCCGGGTCCGTAACCAAAGAAAATTGGAGGAGAAGAAAAGGAAGGCTAGCGGCACGATTTCTCTCTTGCGCTGCTTTGAGTCAAATCCTGAGATTAACAAGGTATGTACAAATGAAAGTGGTCGTATAAGTATGTACCTCTAATAATTCCTTGATGATTTGATACTTTGAACTTCCCATCTTCGGTTTGCATAGGTCTTCTGGTGTTCCGGTCGTTTCCGACCAGGTTCTTCCTGAGGACCTGGCACCTGTGGAAGTTCCCGACCAGAGCACTTCTCAGGACAAAGTTCCTGAGGAAGTAGTGGTCGAAGAAGCCCCCGAGCAGGTGACAAGGGCAACGGTTGAGTTGGATCCTTTGGTGATTGAAACCCCTTCTGTGGAGGTAGATGCCTCTGAGAGGTCTCAACAGGTTCCGATCACTGCTGATAACCCTTCCCAACCTAACAAGTTCCCTTTTCGTCCCCGATTCATCGAGGATAAGGAGCTTGATGAGGCGTGGCAGAAAGTATCGGATACTCAACTCAAGATGCACCTCGATTTGATTTTTGCCGTTATAATGACCAGTAATTCGGTAAGTATTCTACGACCACTTCATAGCTCTTCTTTAAAAAGTTTATAAGAAACTTAAGAAAGAGAACGCTATTTGTGTAGCATTTGGTCGAGAACTTTGTTTGGATCGGAGGATCCACCCAAATGAAGTTAAGGACTTGGAGCAAAAGCACTCGAGTTGGAAAGTAAGAACTTTTCCTTTTGAACTTTTGTTTCTTCTTCAATACTTTGCTCCTCTACAATTATTCTCCTTATCGTATTCGATAGATCCGGAGAAAATAAAAGAGGAGGTTGTGGTGAAGAAAGCCAAGACGGCTCTTCTTGAAGAAGAAATAAAGCTAAAGATCGACCATTTGTCAAGCAAGTTCAATTAAAAGACCGGTTGATCGTCAAACAACGACCAAATATGAAACACTTAGCAAAACAAATGAAGGTAATATGTCGTAAGCTTGATTTTTCCTTCACTTATGCTTGTGTTCATTAACGATTTGTTTTTGCAGAGCAAACGCAAATGCCGAACAGAGTAAAGAAAACTCAAATTTGAGCAGATAAGGAGGCGCTCTTGCTCAAAATATTGATGAAAAGATTCATGCTTTGAACAAGATGATCTTTGATATGGGATCGAGATCAAGCCCGCCTTCCTTAGGAGATCCAATAGAGAAAATGAACTATTTGGGTCAACTTCTAGAGGACCTTAAAGTTCGCTCAAAACTACTCGGACGAATTATGCCTGTGCCCTAAAAACAAAGCGTTGCAAGTGGAGTTAGTTTTGCTTTGGCAAAACTGAAAGCTTCCGACCCTCCATAGATCTCCAAGCTGTTAAAGATGACTTCAATCGCCCACTGAGGAGGCTACCAAGTTCATGGAAGAACTCAGCCACTCGGAGATATAGTTGTAGAGGAGATGGAAGTCTAATCTCCGACAAACAATAGTTAGGCCGGGAATATTTCTTAGAGTAGGTTCCTGCAAGTGTAAAAATATTTGAATATCTATGAAAACTTACCTTTTATGTCATTGACAAAGCTTTTGTTTATCCTGCTTGACTTTTTTAAAAAAATTTCAGATATTTCCTAGCCCCGATTGCTTTATAGTAGAAGAACGTTCTTGTACAAGCGGTGAGCCAAGAAAGAGAATAAAAAGAGGTCATAACCATGTATGTGAGTTTTGAAGGTATGTTTGGACATGTAAGACAAAACTGATCGTTCTTGATTAGGAAATCAAATGTGGTCGGGACTAACAGATGATTTCGACTAGTTATAGATCTTTGTTTGTCATAATGGAAATACCAATCAAAAACACTATATATGGTCGGGAAAAAGACTTTGTCAAACTTGACATAAGAAGAAATGCAAATATGTATGCAACAAATTATAAGTGAACTTTGTTTATATCTATTGTCCCATAATCTGGTCGGAACTAATGCTAAGACCTGAAGGCATACGACACATTTCTTGAAATGTGTTCAAATTCTCAGATCCGATCGTAGCGAGGATCGTGAAAAGAACCGTCGCTAGGAAGCTCCTTCCATTAAGCGTGACCACGTGCGAAAAAGGAGAGACTTCGACTAGGAGGCTTTCCGTGTCCCACCAAGAACTGCACAAGAATAGACCGAAATCTTAAAATAATGAAGCATAATCTTCGAAATCGTAAGCATATCATTCATGAGATAGTTAGTTGTGTGGCGCTCGATTACTCATTTTCTTTGAGAAAAGAGTGTAGTCGCGTGGGAATCATTTGAAGAAAAATGCTCACGACTAGGACCATAGAGTATCGAGATCCTTAAAAGGATATCGAGAGAAAAATGTCTTCTCCACTGCACTAACAATAATAAACGACGAGAATGTAGGTGTATATATATAAGCAAGGTTGCACTTCTTAATTAATTAATGAATTTAATGAAATTGAAATTGAAAGAAATGAAAGAATGAAAATTAAACATAGAACTTACGAATTGATCGATGTTCCAAGAATTTGACAAAATTTGCCCATCGAGACATAGCCATCAGACGGAACTGGTCGGGTTACTTCCGACCACAAAGTAAGGACCTTCCCATTTAGGAGAAAGTTTATTGCGATTTGTTTGGCTCAATTTTTCTCGAGAACCAGATCACCTACAAACAAGGTTGCGAGGTCGCACCTTACGACTATGGTACCTTCGCATGGCTTGTTGGTAGACCGCCGATCGTACAAGGGCTTGGTTTCGCCGTTCTTCAAGGAAATCGACGCTGCCGAAGTCGTTGCTCATTCTCGATCATTTTCGTCAAAACGATCGATTCGAAAGAGCCAATTTTGAGTTCGGAGGAAGCATAGCTTCAAAGACCATAAACCAAAAAGAATGGAGTTTCACCGGTCGCACGATCGGTCGTGGGTTCGAACGCCCATAACACGTAGGGAAGTTCTTAACCCAAGCGCCGACCGCTTGATTAATCGGTCGAATACTCGGCGCTTGATCCTCGCATAAGGATACCATTAGCTCGCTCAATCGCCTCCGCTGCTCTGCGGATGTGCAAAGCAAAATGAACTTTGACACCAAGTTCATCGCGAAATTCTGGAATTGATCTTTGGAGAATCGGGAACCATTGTGCGTGATGATACGATGGGTACACCAAATCGCGTGATCACATTTTTCAGAGAAATCTCTTAGCGGCCTCGCTTGTTATTTTAACGGTGGCTCGGCTTCAATCCATTTTGTAAACGTGTCAATCATGACGAAAAGGAATTGAAGCCCCGGTGCTCTTGGGAAAGGTCTCGAATGTCCACCCCGAGGTTGCAAAAGGCCAAGAAAGAGGAATTATTTGTAAGGCTTGTAGCCGGCCGTGTACTTGTCGGCTATGAAACCGACATTGTACACACTTCATCACAAGCTCTTTTGCATCATGAAGGGCGCTTGGCAAGAATAGCCTTGCCGGAAGGCTTTACCGACCGTGGTTACAGAGGAATGGTGTGCTCCACGACACCTTCATGGATTTCGTTAGCAATCTAATGCCATCCGCTTGAGATATGCATCTCATCAACACTCCATGAGATCCTCGCTTATACAAGGTACTTTCGATTAGAGTGTATGATTTGGCTTTTCGTGCTATACGATCAGCCTCTACATCATCTTCTCGAATTGTGTCATGTCAAGATAATTGTAGATCGATGTCATCCGATCTCTACCTTGATCGTGATAAATACCAACCGTCAACGACACATGGAGCATCCATGTTCCCTTGATTAGTTTGTTCAACTTGCAAAGAATCATGTATGTTCTCAAGGCTCAACTACCGAGGGTGAATTGAGTTGCTCGAGAAAAACTCCAAGGGACGGTCGACCTCGTGGAGGCCATCCGTGCTAACCGGTGCGCCAGAAAGTTTTCCTTTCTAGGAATATGTTGGATCCGAAAACCGAAGAAGTGCTTTTCGAGTTTTCGATTCCGCCAGATAAGATGACATCTTGGTACTAGAGCATTGATACTCTTTCCCCACTTGATTCGCTACTAGTTGAGAATCGCCTTTCACTAGTAATCATAATCCCGAGCGAACGAGCCGCCGAGTCCCGCCAAGAAACCTTCATATTCTCGCCACATTATTGGTGGCGGGAAAATTCTTGGATGGCGTGCTTGATGTGTTCGCCAAGAGGGATATCAAGACCACTCCACCCGATCCTTGTAACATCAAGGAACCGCTGAATACATTGTCCACTCGTCGTGGTGTTCGTACTCGGGTCCTTGGGTGGGTTCGAGGTTTGTCCATTCGCAATGAATTACGCTATTGCACGACTTTATTGTTGTTAAGTGAAATGAAATGGAGATCGAATGCCCCTAGCTCGACCGCCCATTTGGCTATTCGTCCCCGATGATTCCTGTTTCCAAGGACTTGACCAAGGGATATCCGGTGGTAGTACGACCACTTTGTGGGCTCGAAGTAGTGCCTTAGCTTCCTTGAAGACATAAGGAGGCCATAGAGCAACTTTTGTACCTGTGGGTATCTTTCCTTTGGTCCATGTAAGACTTCGCTTACGTAATAGACTGGTCGTTGGATATTATCCCTTTCTACAACCAGTACACCGCTAACTGTCTGTGGTGTTGCTGCCACGTAAATTAGCAATGTTTCTCCCGGTCTCGGAGAAACTAAAACCGGGGTACTTGTAAGGTACTTTTTAAGTTCCTCAAAGGCATCGTTTGCCTCTTTAGTCCACTCAAAACTTCCATGTTTCCGAAGAAGTTTAAAGAAAGGTAATCCTTTTTCCCCTAACCTTGCTATGAAACGACTTAACGCTGCCATACAGCCGGTTAGTTTTTGGACTTCCTTCTTAGTGGTGAGGGCGATCCGTCGATGGCGCAATTTTTCTTTGGATTTGCTTCAATACCTCTAGCGAAACTAGGAAACCGAAGCGGTTTTCAAAACAGAAACTCCTAACACACACTTTTTCGGATTTAACTTGAGGTTATGTCTTCTCAAGTTATTAAAAGTTTCTTGTAAGTCGGGAATGTGGTCGCCAAACGTTGGTCTTCTTCTGACCGGATCGTCAACATAAGCTTCTAGATTCCGACCGATTTGTGGACTAAAAGTTTTTGCATCAACCTTTGAAAAGTTGCACCAAAGATTTTTGAGACCAAATGGCATCTTAATATAACATAAGTACCATATGGGGTGATGAAGGAAGTTTTCTCCTCATCTTCTTTACACATACTAATCTGGTGGTACCACGAATACGCATCTAAAAACTTAGTAACTCGCACCCGTAAGTAGAGTCTACTAGTTGATCAATGCGGGGAAGGGAAAGTCATCTTCGGACAAGCTTTATTAAGATCTGTAAATTCGATACACATTCGCCATTTCCCATTATTTAACCATTACAGATTAGCAAGCCATTTGTGGGTGGTCGACTTCACGAATAAATCCCGCCTCGAGAAGCTTGTCAATCTCCGATCGATTGCTTCCTTCCGATCGGTGCAAAACGTCGTAGTTTCGCTTGATCGGTTTTTATCGGTGGAGAGCAAGCGTGCTCGATCACCTCCGGGGACTCGGCATATCGGACGCTGCCAAGCAAACACGCCTTGATTTGCTCGGAGGAAGGAGACGAGCGACTCTTCCTATTTAGGGTCGAGTCTTGCCCGACCGTAATCTTGCGCGCGGTTGGATCTGGTTGTCTGACCCATGTGACGACTTGACGCCGTCCGAGAAGCGCTTTTGTCGAGTAGTACCTCCTTGGTCCAGTCGGATGGTTTGGGCGCCATCTTTGGCTTCGAGTGCTTGACCCGCATGGGAGACGGATTAACCTCTCTGGTCGGAAGTTCATCAACCAAAGGCAAAGGATTTCCGATCGCATCGTAAGCCATTTTCGATCTCCTCGACCAGATGACTCCTTCGCCCCGGCATTTTCAAACTTTGATAACCATAATGCGTGGCTATCAAGAATTTTGCTAATCTTTCGATCGAGGATTCCGCTGTATCGGATTCAAGTTTACTACATCAAACGGGATCTTCTCTGCTCGAAATTGTCGTTTTCCAAACGCCACCGAAAGGAAACTTGTCCTATCGGTTTAGCGGTAGAACCGGAACTATGCCATGAAAAGCATATTTCACGTGTTTCACCTTTGACATGGGGACTGCATTTCTTCTAAAGCTCCTACAAATAATATATTCAAGGAACTACCCCATCCACTAAGACCCGATTAACCCGACAATTATTAATAGTTGGTTCAACGACGATGGGGAACCTACCCTCGAGCCGATGGGATGGTGCGATCGTCTTTCTTTGAGGAAATGCGGTGTCCGACCACTTCGAGTGCTTGATTACGCTTGGAGATTCGACGAGGTTGACCTCTCGCCCATGGCCTTCGATGACGCTCTGGACTCGTATGAAGAAGATCCTCCAAAAATCATGTTGATGTGTGTTGGGGATCCCGGTACTCCATCTCCTCGCCGCCATCCTTGTCCTTTTGGAGCTCGTTTCTCTATGTTCCCAGATTCTTTGAAATGGTCCTTACCCGCATAATAATCCTCCGCTTTCTTACGCCAGACACGACGGCAGCGCAGATCATGCCCTCGTCACCGTGAAGTGGACACCACTTCTTATTCGTCTGGAATCCTTCGGTCGGAACTTTTGCTTTGCTTCGACCGGCATAGTCCTTCTTGCCCTTCCTGATCTTGTCTGGAACGGCGAGGACTTCTTTGTCGTCGGGTCTGCGGTTCTTTTTCTTCTTGAGAGACTTCTTGTTCTTTTTCTCCTGTTTGTCCAGACCGGGCTGGGGAATCTTGTCTTTCCGATCGATGGCTTCACACCACTCGATTGCTTCACTAGCAGTGGCATATTTGTCCGCCATATCAAAAAGCTCAACGGTTGTTCTCGGAGGGTTCATTGCTATGTCCTCCGTAAACCGCCGATTCCTTAGACCTGTTTTAAAAGCCTGAATAACAGAGGACTCTGCGACTTCGGGTATAGAGTTACGAACCTGGCTGAACCTCTTGATATATTGACGTAAAGTCTCATCAGATCCTCGCCGGATTACGTGGAGATCGTCCTCCTTCCTGGCGGTCGTGCGCACTCGAAGTTGGCAATCAAGATCACAGAGTTGTTCCCAAGTATATATGGATCCGATCGTAAGTTTAACAACCACGGCCGGGCGGACCCTTCGAGCACGGTGGGTAAATAGTTGGCCATTACATTCTCATCGCCACCAAAGAGTCTACGATAGCGGTGGTATATATTTGGAGAAATTCCAATGGGTTTTGAGTTCCATTGAATTTGTCCAAGTTGGCGGGCCGGAACAAGCTAGGCTAACGCACGCCTTGGAGCCCGGCAGAGAAGGCTCGACAACTGTGATTGATTCATGGCGTCTTCTCTAGAAGGTGCGGATTGTAATCGGCCGGAGACCGATCCCTAGGATTGGAACGCTGAACTCGGTGTCTGCGATCCGGTCGTGGACATTGATATGATGTCCACGACCGCCACTTGGTTCAAACGATGTCGGAGATCGTTAGGTCCTAGTGGTGGTTCTTCTCGACGCAGCGGGGGGAGTATCCTCTTGAAATAGCCTTCTCCTCGTGACTCCTTGGTCGGAATCGCCGAGGAGGTCTTGGTATCGATTGTTCTCTGGTATGACCGTCTTGTCCCTCTTGAGGGGAGGAGCGGGGCGAAGTCCTAGTCGACTTCTGAACCCCTCTGTTCTCGATACGCCTGCGTCACTTGCATGGTCTGCTGGAGAATTTGGATACATGACTGCGAGTTGTATTAAAACTAGGCGTTCTCGCTAGAGCAGATCGAATTATTTAACATGTTTTGAATACGCCGCAAGTTTTAGTCTGCTTCAAGGTCTCGTGGTTCATATTGTCGTGGGTGTACGCTGTCTCAACCTTCCCCGACCTTCGGATTTGTTCGATCTGTCGCTACCACTCGGGTGGGCAAAGTGCGAAGCGAGTTAACCGATTGACGCCGATTAGTTCCGTTGCCTCCGGAAGTTGGTGCTTGACGGCCCGGATCATCTCTAACAACACGTGATGGCGTGGTAGAGAGTGTAGGACCGCAGGCATCTTGATCTTCATCTCCGATCGCGTTGACCTCGTGCTTCCAAAGATTGATCTTCCGATGAGCTTCCATCATAACTAATGGAGAGCTTGTCGGTAACGCTGAATCTTCCACGATGGAGATCGACCGGAGATGAGCACTTCTCGAGGTCTTCACCGATCCGACGAACCGCCGATCGTTATGTTTGAGTGTGATCATCCCCACATGGCCTACGACCGGTGGAGGTTTCATCGACACCGCTACGGTGACGGTTGACTCTGGAATTGCCGAAGCAAGGAGAGTATCTTTCACCATGATTTCATCAATGGTATAGAGTTTTCGGGTGATGGAGCTGAAATTTCTTCACTGCTTTACGGCCGAGAAGACCGGCTTGAAGAGATCCTCCGCATTCGAACTGGTCGGAACGGCGGTTCTCTGATTGCGCCACCGTAGTGGCGGCGCATCATCATCCATCCGACGACCTCGCTAACGCCGGCGTGCGCGGCGAGCCACGGAGGAGGATGAGGAGGATGACTGCCATTTTCTTCCATGGCGCGGATACATCCTTCCATGTCGAGGTTGGCGAGTCCGCCAAATCGAACCGCTTTTCCTCATCCCAAACTCCGCATAGTCGCATGAGCGATTGCAGAGTTTTTGGGCGAGGATTTTCTTGAGCGAAAAAAAAAATTTCTTCAGGAAACTTACGCCTTCTTCCCCACGGACGGCGCCAGCTGTCGACGATCGAATCGCCGATCTTACGAAAATAAACGAGGAAAATGACGTGGAATATCCTGGAATGGAATGGGGGTCGCTCTTTATTTATATGAACCGGATTTACAAGATGTGGCTAAGTACTACCCTGAATTACATCAATGGAGGAATGTTTAACCGCAATCGACTTAGAATATGAGTCTAAAGTCGATTATCTAGCTTCTAATTCCACCGCTTAGGCTTCAGGCATATCTTTGCCTTGGCCTTGTTTTGTGTGTCGCCTATCGTCTCCCTCTTGTCTCTCGTGCTTCACCTTTAAATAACTTCCAAGAGGTGGCGATTACTCTGGAGAAGACGTCCTCGTGAAACGCGTTCTGGTTGAACGGTAGAGCGATTAGCAATGTGCTAACTTCCTTGCGATTGCTTGTGAAAAGCTTAACCGTAGGGTGGTTAATAGTCAATGTCTCGGGGTTGTACCATCGCATGGTTTGAAACGATAACACGTGTTCCATTCATCATACGATAAGAAATACCAGATTCAATTTTACGAAGCGGTTATCGGTCGGGATTAGGCACAAAGCCTCATCCCACTGTGGTACCCATAAGTAACCTTCGAATACTAACGACTGTGGAGGTCGTCGGTCTTAGGGTTACGACCATGAAGACGTATGGTCTTTTACTATATATTAAAATAATACATAGATGTTTTAATCCTCGTCATCGATATTAACCAAGGACTTGGATAATATCGGTAATACACAAGTACCGAACGAGTTAGCTAGACTGAGGCGAGACTTAGACTAACAGAACAAGACTACTCTTCATCGTTGTCTTGCCCATCGACTTCTAGATCCTCATAGTATGCGTAATTTTCATGATCTGCATGATCTGAAGGGTTTGGGGGAAAGAGCGAGAATGAGCACAACTTTCGTGCTCATGAGCCAGTACACAAGATGCAATAATATACATGCAAGGCTTAACAAGGGTGACTCGGGTTCTTTTATTTGCTAAAGCAATGTTTTCAACCCAATTGTATTTTATTAAAGAGAATAATTGTGAAATATTAAATAACAGCAGATGTTATCTCCACCTATGTTTATTTTGATTGTGGTTACATCCAACATTAATCAACACTGAGCACAACGACTCGGGAAAAATTCAAGGTCGGGGTTACATCAGTCTGACAAGTTTTTATCTCATCTACAAAGGTTTTTGAAATAGGACTAACTCTAGTAAGTTCACATATCCGCCTTTAACCATAGGCAAGGCTGTTTAAACAGTTTAGACTCTGCAGAGGTTGTACACTTGTCGGGACCCTGGTAGCAAACCCGAGACCCACTGTGTATTCCGAACTAGTCCCATGATCAGTAGGTAGCTCACACAGTTTCAACATTGATGTCATCAAAACCATACAACAAACTATAGTCGAAGCAAACAAATTAACATTAATAAAAGCAAAAGACCTTATGGTCATGGTTTTTACAAAGGTCTGCCGCACAAGGCTACAACAAAAGAGAGCTCGCAGTGGAACACCAAACGCACGTGGAAGCCATTCGACATGCCCACAGGCAATCGAGTGGAGGGCGTCCCCTATCACGCGTGGTCTTCAAAGATCTCTTCAAAGAGGTCGGAGCTCCCTGGGTAATCTTCAGCGGCTGATCAACCAGATGACATAAAGCCGTGAGTATTTTGAATGTACTCAACAAGTCGTAGGGAAATGTATACAAATAATATTCATGCCAGGCTTGACAAGGACATCTTTATGGTTACTTTGTAGAAAGCAGAATTTACTGGAAATACAATAATTAGATTGCAAAGCACAAGTTGAAAGACTAATACATAAGTAATCAAAATTTTGTTGAAACAACACGTGAACAGCCTGTCCACTTCCCAGACCACTCGGAACCAACTACGACCACATTTTAAGAAAAGTCTACCCCTTGCGAGAAATCACCAGGCATTGTCCATAACTAGGGATACGGCTATTCGAATAGTTTTACACTCTACAGAGGTTGCACAACTTGACCCACAAGACACGACCTCTCTAGTTGGTTGGGCACCCGTCGATGCCCCTGCTCACTTCCTTAGGTAAGCAGTCTAGAGCACGTGACAAGGCCTTTACAAAGCTCCGTTTTGACTCGGTTCTGCTTGTTAAGGATTCTCCTTCCTGACCCCTCCTCTTGCGCCATTTCCAACCCAAACAGAACCAACTCAAAGCATTGCTAATTTGTTGGCCAGGTCCACCCCATAATAAATTTGTGATTGCACGGTATGGCCCAGATCAATGGCTTGCAAAGTTAAGTCCTTAGGGACTACTCAGGCGAGATATCCACATCCCAATGTGCTTCCTGCACCCCCTTTACTGCACAATCACCCGCCTGAGTATTAAACATTTTGGATTCAACCCGACCAGATGACCATCCTAGTCATGGCACAACAAATTTTAACAACAGTGGCCGCGCCACAATTCCATATATCATTAAGTCAAATTCAGCATTATTGAATCAGGTGATCGAGAGACATCACATAACTAAAGCATGTCTAAGCAATATACGCACCCACGTTGGTATCTCAAGGATGTCCAACTAAGATTACCCTACCTATGGTGTCTAAGGGTACATATTGTTAGGTCACGGGTAGGTTACGATAGCAACAAATCAAAATTTTCTACCACATAAACTAGGAAGCCAAGCAAGTAGATGATCACAGATCGTTACCACCAGACGCGCAAAGCAGTGGAAGATTGTAACAGCCCAAATTTCAATTTTGGTTAAAGTTTAAAACTTATTTGAAATTGTGAATTTTCTGAAATTTTTAAAGCTTGTCTTTAAATTGTTAAAGCCAAAAATAAATTCTAATTCAAAATCTATTATCAACTTTAAGTTAGAACCATTTTATTTGGGTTTAGAATAATCCTAGAGTCATTAATGAATTTTCCTAGAATTTTTAGGATTTATTTGCTATTTTCTAGAGCCTAAATGAATTAAACTGAATATTTAAAATAGAAAATCAAAAGAAAATCGCAAAAGCAGTGTATGGGCCGAAACCCAAGGCGTTCAAGACCACCCTCACAAATTTATCTAGGCGTGACTGCTGGATCTAAATCCAACGGCCCGCAATGACCGCCGCACCTCCCTATCTCTCTCTCTCTCTCTCTCTCTCACCGCCAGATCCTAATCGGACGGCATCTAAACCACCGCGTCACCCTACTCCCGCACCGTCGGATCCAGATCCGACGGTCCCGTCATCTTCTCCCCCCTTCGTCCTCATGACCAAGTCGCCTCCGCCATTTCATGCGTGGGCAAGCTCATGGCGCCGCCTCCAACCGCCCGCGTCCTTCGCGCGCGTGCGCACGAGCCCCGCGCCCACCTCCGCCCTCGTTCCCCCACTTCTCCCCCTCTTCTCGCGGTGCGCCTGACGAATCACCAAGAACGGTCGCGCCACGATCCCCACGATCCCCGCGCCTCGGACCTCCCCGACCTCTATAAAGGAGAGCATTGGGAGCCTCTCCTCACCACGAAGCCAACGCCACCACTCACCCACTCCCTCACGCCGTGTACTCGCCGGAATTTAAGATTTGCTCGCCGCCGGTCCCGAAGCTTGGAGCTTCAATTCCGCCGCCGCCGTCGACGCCGGGTCCTCGCCGCCCCCACCATTCGCTTCGCCGCATCTCCGCGATCCCGGTGCGCACCTTGCCCTCGCCGGAGGACCCCTGGAGCTCGTCGCCGCCGACCACCAGGCTTCGCCGCTTCTTCGCCGCCGCCGCCACCTCCGTCCTCTCCTCCAGGCGTGGGTGGCGCACTGAACCCTCGCGTTCCCTCTTTCTTCTCGTACCCTCGCCGAGTCTAGATCGCCGCCGTTCACGGCTCATTGGAACCCGAGCGCCGCCGCCGAGGTCACGTGGCTCACCCACGTCGGCGCCACTCGCAGCCACGTGGGTGCCACATCAGCCCTAGTGCCGACATGGCGCCCACGCCGCACACACGCCGCCACCTCCCGTCGCCCGATCCCGTGGGCTTGGTCCACATGGGCCGTGTCACTGACACAAAGGCCCCACACGTCAGATTTATTTTTTTAAATCGGAGAATTCGGTGCGTTGACGTCAGCAGTGCGCAGTAAATAGATTTCCTTTAAGAAAACAATTCGGGAAAATCATTTAAATAACAGATTTAGGATTTGAATTGTAAAATTCATAACTTATTCATCCTAGCTCCAAATTAGATGATTCAAATTGCTAAATTCGTAGAAAATTATGATCTAACTAAATAAAATATAATTATTCAATTTGGAGTTCATTTTAGTTCTGTTTTAGAATTTAGAAATTCATTTAAATTCAAATTTAGATTTAAATTTGTAAAATTCATATCATCTGAACTCCAACTCCAAATTTTGTGAATTAAGTTTCTAAAATATTATAAAAAGATTATCTAGCTTAATAAAATAAAATTTGTTTATATAGAATTAGTTTAACTTGTCTTTTTAAGTTAAACTATTTAAATTGCAAATTTAGGATTTAAACTTGCAAAATTCATAGCTTTTATTTCCTGTTTCCAAATTGAGGGTTTCAAATTTATAAAATCTTATAAAAATATTAACTAGCCCAATAAAATATAATTATTTTATTTGGAGTTAGTTTAAACTGTCATCTTGTATTTATTTGAATTTCAATTTATTGTCGATTTCCACGCTTAGATTACTTACGATTATTCCGGGAATTTGATTCTTCCAAGAATTAGAATTTCAAGACTTCAGCGAAGGCAAGTTACACTTTGACCATGTTGCACCTACTATGTTAAAGTTATTTAATTCAGTTTTTAAAATTATTATTGCATGCATATTTTTAGTCAATTATTTTAATACCTTGTTTAAAAGCTTAGTTATTCCATTTGTTGTTGTATGGCCAACTTTGAATATTGAAATGTCATCCCTTGTCACCATAGATAAATTGTTTGGAAATGCTTAGCAAATGCTCAAACCATGATTTTGATTTTGGGAGGATTTAGCCAAACCAAATCATTACAAATTTGTTTAAACTTGAACCTATGGTATTGTTTTACCATAGTGTTATTGTAAAGGTGGTTTTACAAAATGAAATAAAGATGGTTTGGACTTGGGCGTAACGGATGAGAGGTGGGTGCGAGTTTATGCACGGTTTAATCTGGTTAGGATTAAAGCCGTGGTTTAATTGAAAAGACGCCCAAGTCAATTAAGGACCGGCCTTTGAGCGTTCCTTTGCTATGCCAAAACGTACCACCACATGTCCTGTATGGGAAGGACCTGGCTTAATAATTTGGGATACCTCATAGATATTCGTGCCATATTGTATGAGTGGGTGTTGGTTAGACAGTAGTCCCACATGGCGCAAGAGGGGGCTCCCGGAGGATGGTTAGTCCAATGGAAGCGAAACCTTAGCGGGCATGAGTATTGTGAGGTAGATCATTGTAACGGCCTTGTGATATTTGCTCTGTCACACGCCTTAGGAAGCGTGGGTTGGCCGACACAAAGGGTATAATATCTCGTGTGGGTAAAGCCGCATAAACTCTGCAGAGTGTAAAACTATTGAATAGCGCGTCATGATCATGGACATGCTAGCAAAGCCACTTTGAGTTAGACTTGTTTTGGTTTTAAAATGGTTTCAACAGATGTTTTCGTGGATGGTTAGTCTGTGGGAAAAATTAGGCGGTTAGCCATTGTGATTGGAGGATATCCATCACCTCTATTGGAGGTTATCCACATTATTCAATTGTCATTTAAATTATGATTTTAAATCTTGTATGAAAATGGCCTTGCAATCTATTATGATTATTTGAACTAAAACCGCCGCTTCATAAAATAACCCCGCAATATCCTCTGTTTACCTTATGCATGCATTACAAATTCCATATTGGGTGTAACTTGCGAGCACTAGTAGTTGTGCTCATGCTTGCTTTATGCAACAAAATTTCAGGAGAAGACTACTATCAGGACGGTGAGGACACCGACGCCTAGGCTACGCCCCCAGACGATTGCCTGTGGCGGATCGTTCTGGCCTACTACTATCTTTTTACTTCCGCTGTGTTATTTACTTCCTTATTTGGCTTCATGCCCAACTGTATTGAACTCTGATTTACTATTAATGTAATGCGAGACTTGGTTATGTTATCATTTTTGTAACTGTGTACACCGGAAATCCTGGACTGGTGTATGAACACAGAGGGTTCGGGATCCTTCGTTCCCGGGTCCGACAAAAGTGGTATCAGAGCCATGTCGATCAGAGGTCGTGGCCTTAGAATTGCCTTAAGGACTTATCTTCAAAAGCTAAAACTATTTTGGGTCTATCCAGAGTCATGTCTCAACCTTTCTCTTTAAAAATGTTTACTAACTCCCCTCCTTCTCAAAATTTTAGATGGCTGAAATACCGGACGCTACTTCCCACGGAGCCTTTACTGGAAACTGGGCCGAGATACTTTGGGAAATGATGCAGCACCTGGGTTACCGGAAGAGGCCAACCTTTCAAGGATTCAAGTACCAGGTGGAGGAACAACAGCTGTGGAGAGTTGAGGTGCTCATCTACTCCAACCTTGCACCGGACACCGTCTTCCACGTCTTTGACGCCCGATCCGGCGAACACCTTTGATGATGGCATGCAAGATGCGGCAAGGAGGCGATTCGCCACCTTCGCTACACCTACAATCATCGCCTTCATGGCACCGGTTTCATTACTACCCGATGCACATTCCGACCCGACTCGACAAGACTTTCAACTCCGCTAGAGACGAAGATTCCCCGAATCGACACACGGTGGATCTGGCTAAGGCTTTGGATTATGCCTACTAAACACCTTGAATGACTTGCTCACCGCCGTAATGACTACAAGAAGTCAAGAGAAGTCAAGATCTGTAATCATGAGCTAGATAGCTACAAGGTGGCAGCTAGCCCTAGTGCACCAGATTATACCCCTAGTACCCCATAGTTATTATCTTCCTTTTGTTCGATCTTTAGTTGCTAATTATGAGCTACTAATCCTTGTGGTAGCCATAATCTTGAATAAAATAAATTAATAAAAGGATTTCTTGAAAATTTGCTTTTTGTCTTGTATGCTCTTTGTGTTCTTGGGCTATTAGAATTTACCTCTCCCTATCCGCTCTACTTCTCCTAATCTTTGGAGTTCTAGCAGATGGTGACCACCGTCATCGGCGATGGCGTGTCCGAGGTCGGGCAACGAAGACGCAGACACGGGAGGATCCTGCAAAGAACCACCACCGCCACCACCAAGGACCAGATTACGTCGATGATGGAAAACCGAATCATCGATTAACCTCCTAGCTCGATCCCTCAACAACAAGTGCGAATGTGCGAGCAACGGATCGCACCACCACCACCACCCGCCAGCAGAGATTGACCATGGCAGATTTCATGCGCATGCGCCAACCGACCTTCTCCAAAGAAGACAGAGCCGATGGATGCCGATGATCGATCCGTGCTATCGGAAGAAGCCGGATATCACTCGATGTCTTGATCGTGAGAGAGTCTGTTTGCCTCTCACCACTCACCGTCCCGCGATCGAATGGTGGGATAACTACAACATCTCCCATGCCGATGCGCAGACTATCTCTTGGGAAGAGTTTGTGCGGGCTTTCCGCCATGCGCATATTCCCGGGATAATGACCTCAAGAAGAAAGAGTTCCACGCGCCAAACAAGGCAACCGCCAATGGTGAATACTGCACAAGTTCAACCAAATTTGCTCGCTATGCCCCACAGACGTGGCTAGTGATGAAGAAAGGCGAGAAAGGTTCATGGATGGTTTGAACGATGAGATCTCGATTCACCGGTCTCCAATGACTACACCGACTTCCAAAGCAGTTAGTGAATAAAGCTTTTCGCCAGAGGCCAAACATCTGCAGATGGAGAACATAAGCGGAGGATGGCCGCTCAGAAGTTCAACTCTGGAGGGCAACCCAAGCCTCGTTTTGCTCAGCCTCAGCCACCTCAGAGTGGTAGGTTCCAGTCCTCTACACCCAGAGCTCCAGTACCGGCACAGCGCTCCAACTCTTCCGGCTTCCGCAACAATGCATCTGCAGGCCAGTTTCAGCAGAAGAACCCAACTTCATCAGCAGCAGGAGTGACATGCTTCCATTGCAACGAGACTGGACACTATGCCAACAAGTGCCCGAAGAAGCCGCCATCGCAACACCAATCACAGCCAAGATCCGGGAGTACCAGCCACCGGCGGCACCCCAAAGCCGGCGGGCCAGTTCACGAAGGGACGTGTGAATCACGTCACAGCAGAGGAAGCTCAGGCAGCACCAGACGTCGTCCTGGGTACGTTTCTTGTTAATTCGATACCAGCATCAGTTCTGTTTGATTCCGGAGCTTCGCATTCTTTTGTATCCAATAAGTTTGTGGGCAAAAATGGGTTACCTATTTCTCCATTAAGTAATCCTATGATAATCCATTCCCCGGGCTCAGAAATGAGAACCAGTTCTCTATGCCCGAATCTTACCCTGGAGATATCCGGAGTTTCCTTCATGGCAGACTTGATAGTCTTGCACTCTCAAGGTCTGGATATAATACTTGGAATGGACTGGCTAGCCAAAAATCAAGGACGGATAGATTGTGCCAATAGGTCTATTACTCTCACTAATGAGGAAGGAGTCACAGCTTGAATTCAAGCCCAAGACACGATCGGAGGAAGTTCCATTCGACCCGGCTTGAAGGAGTTAAAACTTGAAGATATACCATGGTGCAAGAATTCCGGATGTCTTTCACGATGATTTACGGCATGCCACGGACAGGACATAATGTTCTTAATTGACTTAGTCCTGTGGACCGCTCCAATCTCGGCGACCCTCTGAGAATGCCGCCAATGAATTGGCGAAATGAAGAAACAAATTGAAGAATTGAGGAGCAAGGGATATATTCGACCAGTTCATCACCTTGGGGAGCACTGCTTTATTTGTCAAGAAGAAAGACAATAGTATGAGGATGTGTGTGGATTATAGGTCACTCAATGAAGTGACAATCAAGAACAAGTACCGCTACCTAGGATTGATGACTGCTCGATCAATTGAAAGGAGCAAGTGTATTCTCGAAGATTGATTTGAGATCTGGCTATCATCAACTGAAGATCAGACGAGAAGATATCCCGAAGACAGCTTTCACCACCAGATATGGACTATACGAGTTTGATAATGTCTTTCGGTTTGACGAACGCCTCGCCATTTTCATGAATATGATGAACAAAGTGTTCATGGAATTCTTGGATAAGTTTGTGGTTGTTTTCATCGATGACATTCTTGTCTATTCGAAGAATGAAGAAGAACATGAGGACCACCTCAGATTGATTTTGGGAAAACTCAGGGAGAACCAGCTTTATGCCAAATTCAGCAAGTGCGAATTTTGGCTAAGTCAAGTGGCATTCCTTGGACATATTGTGTCGGCAGGAGGAGTTGCAGAGATCCACCAAAGTCGAGCGAGAATGGATTGGAAACAACCCAAGTCTGTCACAGAGGTGAGAAGTTTCCTTGGATTGGCTGGGTATTACCGCAGATTCATTGAAGGTTTCTCCAAATTAGCAAGACCAATGACTCAACTTCTGAAGAAGGAGAAGAAATTTGAATGGACAGATGCTTGCGAGGAGAGTTTCCAAGAGCTGAAGACGAGACTAGTTTCAGCACCGGTATTGGTCCTACCAGATATTCATAAAGATTTTGTGATTTTCTGCGACGCCTCGTCAAGGGCTCGGTTGCGTATTGATTGATGCAGAGGGCAAGGTCAGATCTTACGCATCTCGTCGCTTGAGGCCACACGAAGGAATTATCCAACTCATGACCTTGAATTAGCAAATGATTGTGCATGCATTAAAGATCTGGCGGCATTATCTCATCCGGAATCACCGTGAAGTTTTCACGGATCATAAGAGTCTTAAGTACATATTCACCCGGTCGACCTTAATCTCCGACGAGAAGATGGCTAGAATTGATAAAGGATTATGACCTTGAGATCCATTACCATCCGGCAAGGCAAATGTAGTTGCGGATGCCCCGAGCAGAAGGCGATTGCAATACCATCTTGGTTCAGAGAATCGGCGAATTGTATGAAGAATTGAAGCATCCGAACTTGGAGATTGTTGAGCAAGGATGTGTGAATGCTTTGGAAGTTCAACCAACACTTCAGAGTCGATCAAAGAAAAGCAATTAGTAGATGAAGACATCAAGGAGATCAAGAAGAATATGAGAAGAGGCAAAGCTTCAGATTCACGAAGATGAGGAAGGAACAAGTGTGGTTCGGGAACCGCATCTGCGTCGGATCGGCAGGATTTAAAGCGATCAATTCAAGGAAGCCCATGAGTCGCCTTATTCCATTCACCTGGCAAGCACCAAGATGTACTAGGATCTTAAGGAAAGATATTGGTGGGTCGAGATGAAGCGGAAATTGCCGAGTTCAGTGTCTGCTGTGATGTTTGTCGGTGAGTCAAGGCGAACATCAAAGACCCACCGGTTTGTTACAACTGCTACCGATCCCCGAGTGGAAGTGGGAAGAAGTTGGTATGGATTTCATCACCGGACTTCCTAGGACTCGATCAGATGTGATTCCATCTGGTGATAATTGATCGGCTAACTAAAGTAGCCCATTTCCTTCCGTCAAGACCACCTACCCGAGCGAAGGTGGCAGAGTTATATATGGCTAAGATCGTCTGCATCTACACGGAGTGCCCAAGAAGATCGTATCCGACGAGAGGATCACAGCTTTACATCAAGATTTTGGCGAGAGTCGCACGAAGCTTTGGGAACCAGACTTAATTTCAAGATCGCATATCATCCGCAGACGGATGGCGGACGAACGAGTCAACCAGATTCTTGAAGACATGCTTCGAGCTGCGCCTTGGATTACTGGAAAAAGTTGGGACAAGAATCGCCCTATGCAGAATTTTCAGATAACAATAGCTATCAAGCCGCCTTCAAATGTCCCCATTTGAGGCTTTGTATGGCAGAAATGCGAACTCCGCTTCTATGGGATGAAGTAGGAGAGCATCGATTCTTTGGGCGAGTTGATCAAAGAAGCCGAAAGTAAGGTTAAGGCAATAAGAGAGCATCTGAAAGTAGCTCAAACCCGATGTAAGAGTTATGCCGATAATCGTCGACGAGAGTTGGCCTTTCTTTGTCAAGGAGATTTTGTCTATCTCCCAAGTTACTCCACTCCGAGGAGTAAGAAGGTTCGAACCAAAGGAAAACTTGCACCCAGATTTGTGGGACCTTACAAGATTTTGGCAAGAAGAGGTGAAGTTGCATATCAGCTCGAGTTACCAGCATCTTTGTCCGCTGTACACAATGTCTTCCATGTTTCACAGCTAAAGAAGTGCCTTCGAGTGCCGGAAGATCAGACCCCTCTGGAAAGCATTGAGCTTCAAGAGGACCTCACTTATGTGGAGCAACCGATCAAGATTCTGGACGTCGCAGAGCGTGTCACAAGGAACAAGATCATCCGTTCATACAAAGTCCAGTGGAGCCACCACCCGGAAAGTGAAGCCACTTGGGAGCGAGAAGAAGATATTAAAGCGGGATATCCCCACCTTCTTGCCGGTCAATCCTGAATCTCGGGGTCGAGATTCCCTTAAGGGGGGGAGGTTTGTAACAGCCCAAATTTTAATTTTGGTTAAAGTTTAAAACTTATTTGAAATTGTGAATTTTCTGAAATTTTTAAAGCTTGTCTTTAAATTGTTAAAGCCAAAAATAAATTCTAATTCAAAATCTATTATCAACTTTAAGTTAGAACCATTTTATTTGGGTTTAGAATAATCCTAGAGTCATTAATGAATTTTCCTAGAATTTTTAGGATTTATTTGCTATTTTCTAGAGCCTAAATGAATTAAACTGAATATTTAAAATAGAAAATCAAAAGAAAATCGCAAACAGTGTATGGGCCGAAACCCAAGGCGGCCCGCACCACCCTCACAGCCCATCTAGGCGTGACCGTTGGATCTAAATCCAACGGCCGCATGACCGCCAAGACCTCCCTATCTCTCTCTCTCTCCCTCTCTCTTCCTCACCGCCAGATCCTAATCGGACGGCATCTAAACCACCGCGTCACCCTACTCCCCGCACCGTCGGATCCAGATCCGACGGTCCCGCGTCATCTTCTCCCCCGCCCCTTCGTCCTCGCGCGACCAAGTCGCCTCCGCCATTTCCGCGCGTGGGCAAGCTCGCGCGGCGCCGCCTCCAACCGCCCGCGTCCTTCGCGCGCGTGCGCACGAGCCCCGCGCCCACCTCCGCCCTCGTTCCCCCACTTCTCCCCCTCTTCTCGCGCGGGTGCGCACGAAATCGCCGCAACGGTCGCGCACGATCCCCACGATCCCCTCGCCGCCTCGGACCTCCCCGACCTCTATAAAGGAGAGCATTGGGAGCCTCTCCTCACCACGAAGCCAACGCCACCACTCACCCACTCCCTCACGCCGTGTACTCGCCGGAATTTAAGATTTGCTCGCCGCCGGTCCCGAAGCTTGGAGCTTCAATTCCGCCGCCGCCGTCGACGCCGGGTCCTCGCCGCCCCCACCATTCGCTTCGCCGCATCTCCGCGATCCCGGTGCGCACCTTGCCCTCGCCGGAGGACCCCTGGAGCTCGTCGCCGTCGACCACCCGAAGCTCGCCGCCGCTTCTTCGTCGCCGCCGGCCACCTCCGTCCTCTCCTCGCCGCGTGGGTGAGCGCACCAGAACCCTCGCGTTCCCCTCTTTCTTCTCGTACCCTCGCCGGAGTCTAGATCGCCGCCGTTCGCCGGTTCATTGGAACCCGAGCGCCGCCGCCGTCGAGGTCTACGTGGCTCAGCCACGTCAGCGCCACCTCGCAGCCACGTGGGTGCCACATCAGCCCTAGTGCTGACATGGCAGCCACGTCGCACACACGCGCCACCTCCCCGTGCGCCCAGTCCCGTGGGCTTGGTCCACATGGGCCGTGTCACTGACACAAAGGCCCCACACGTCAGATTTATTTTTTTTAAATCGGAGAATTCTGTGCGTTGACGTCAGCAGTGCGCAGTAAATAGATTTCCTTTAAGAAAACAATTCGGGAAAATCATTTAAATAACAGATTTAGGATTTGATTTGTAAAATTCATAACTTATTCATCCTAGCTCCAAATTAGATGATTCAAATTGCTAAATTCGTAGAAAATTATGATCTAACTAAATAAAATATAATTATTCAATTTGGAGTTCATTTTAGTTCTGTTTTAGAATTTAGAAATTCATTTAAATTCAATTTAGATTTAAATTTGTAAAATTCATATCATCTGAACTCCAACTCCAAATTTTGTGAATTAAGTTTCTAGAATATTATAAAAAGATTATCTAGCTTAATAAAATAAAATTTGTTTATATAGAATTAGTTTAACTTGTCTTTTTAAGTTAAACTATTTAAATTGCAAATTTAGGATTTAAACTTGCAAAATTCATAGCTTTTATTTCCTGTTTCCAAATTGAGGGTTTCAAATTTATAAAATCTTATAAAAATATTAACTAGCCCAATAAAATATAATTATTTTATTTGGAGTTAGTTTAAACTGTCATCTTGTATTTATTTGAATTTCAATTGATTGTCGTATTTCCACGTTTAGATTACGACGATTCCGGGGAATTTGATTCTTCCGAAGAATTAGAATTTCAAGACTTCAGCGAAGGCAAGTTACACTTTGACCATGTTGCACCTACTATGTTAAAGTTATTTAATTCAGTTTTTAAAATTATTATTGCATGCATATTTTTTTGGAGTCAATTATTTTAATAACCTATGGTATTGTTTTACCATAGTGTTATTGTAAAGGTGGTTTTACAAAATGAAATAAAGATGGTTTGGACTTGGGCGTAACGGATGAGAGGTGGGTGCAGGTTTATGCACGGTTTTAATCTGGTTAGGATTAAAGCCTGTGGTTTAATTGAAAGACGCCAAGTCAATTAAGGACCGCCTTTGAGCGTTCCTTTGCTATGCCAAAACGTACCACCACATGTCCTGTATGGGAAGGACTGGCTTAATAATTTGGGATACCTCATAGATATTCGTGCCATATTGTATGAGTGGGTGTTGGTTAGACAAGAGTCCCACATGGCGCAAGAGGGGCTCCGGAGGATGGTTAGTCCAATGGAAGCGAAACCTTAGCGGGCATGAGTATTGTGAGGTAGATCATTGTAACGACCTTGTGATATTTGCTCACACACGCCTTAGGAAGCGTGGGTTGGCCGACACAAAGGGTATAATATCTCGTGTGGGTAAAGTCTGCACAAACTCGCAGAGTGTAAAACTATTGAATAACGCGTCATGATAATGGACATGCTAGCAAAGCCACTTTGAGTTAGACTTGTTTTGGTTTTAAAATGGTTTCAACAGATGTTTTCAGGATGGTTAGTCCTGTGGGAAAAATTGGGCGGTTAGCCATTGTGATTGGAGGATATCCATCACCTCTATTGGAGGTTATCCACATTATTCAATTGTCATTTAAATTATGATTTTAAATACTGTATGAAAATGGCCTTGCAATCTATTATGATTATTTGAACTAAAACTGCTGCTTACGCAAAATAACCCTGTCAATATCCTCTGTTTACCTTATGCATGCATTACAAATTCCATATTGGGTGTAACTTGCGAGCACGGTAGTTGTGCTCATGCTTGCTTTATGCAACAAAATTTCAGGAGAAGACTACTATCAGGACGGTGAGGACACCGACGCCTAGGCTACGCCCCCAGACGATTGCCTGTGGCGGATCGTTCTGGCCTACTACTATCTTTTTACTTCCGCTGTGTTATTTACTTCCTTATTTGGCTTCATGCCCAACTGTATTGAACTCTGATTTACTATTAATGTAATGCGAGACTTGGTTATGTTATCATTTTTGTAACTGTGTACACCGGAAATCCTGGACTGGTGTATGAACACAGAGGGTTCGGGATCCTTTGTTCCCGGGTCCGACAAAGAAGGGTTAGAGCAGCCTAGTCCAACGTAGAGCGCGTCGATGTAGTGGTCGTAGTCGATCGTCCAGCGTTGAGCACGTCGGTGCAGTGGTCGTGGTCGATCGTCTCCTCCAGCAACCTCTGCAGTTCCTTGTGAAGATAGCGAATCGTTCTCAAGCGCAACAGCAACCGCAGTAGCGCCTCTACGGTATCTACACGTCCAGGGAAGGAACAACCATACGCCGGTGTGCTAGCACCAAGTCGCACGGCAGAGCTCTCAAGAAGATGGCGGCTAGGGTTTCGGTGGAACAACTCAACTCACGACTTTCGTGTGTCTCGTCTGTTACGTTCCCTTTCCCCAATAACCTCAAGCATCTCCTTATATAGTGCTCATGACGGATCCTATCCGAACACGTTTGACGAATCGTATACATACTGGTTTGTTCCAACCCGTTAAGTGTGTGACCCTGTAGGTTCATGCATAATCGGTTGTGACTCAGAAACCCTTTCCGATCACGAGTCGTTAGCGGTTCCTAGCAGGACATAACGATTCCCGAATACACACAAATTATATCGGACGAACCTTAGGGCAATGTGATCTATGACCAGGTCCCCATCACTTATGATTAGGTCCTATCTCTATACGACCAGTTCGCAACTCCTTACGACCAGGTTTCGACCACTCTGTGATTTCATTCAACCAGTCTACGACCAGCTCGTATCTCCATACGACCAGTCCATAACTGTTCGAACTAAGCTACCTACTCGTGTATTCTCCCTTTGCCCACGATGTCTGGTTGAACTCCAGGTGAGATGTTATGTCATCCATGGACTGTTCAATACTTTCTCGATCGAGTATCGGATAACTTCACGTGGTCGAACACTTCGACTACTAGTGGCATGGCCATTCACTTTCTTTATCCGACCACAACGAAGGGCCCAGAGACATCTCTCCTATTATGTTAGAAGGGGCAAATCCCATATCCGACCAGTCACATTCCTCCGCATGTTTCATAGCATACCCGAAAGCTACCTTTATAACTATCCAGTTACAAGTAGCGATTGGCAACCCCTAATAGTGCTATTACACATGTAGGCAACCATACTGATCTCAGGTCTAAGGATTATACATCATCATTGCTTGAGACCAACTAATGACACATAGAATCATAACAATCTCAACAGTGTCTCAAGGTGGGTCAATCCAACCCCATGTTCTCAAACATGTGTTCACATTATTGATTCGATATCCCCATACCCATGACCGGTGAAACATGGTCATCAATCAATACAATGTGCTGGTCGATATAGTCAATAATGTTTCGACCATTGACATCCGACCAGGGATTCATTTAGAATGACATCATATAAGTTAAGAGTTTCACCAACAAGTCACATACTTGTTGATCTTCATAACCAATGATTCATTCAAGGAACAGGATAACATATTATCCAATATTATGAATATAATTAAATACAATTATCTCTATGATTTTCTCTAGGGCATATTTCCAACACATGTCAACATGTCAATCACGAGCGTTCAAGGAGTCATACTGTCGAGTAGGTATTTAGCTATTTCACAAACCAATTTTTATACAATTAGCCATGTATGTTGGTATAAACCCATATAGTTTTGCAAACTGGGTACAACATGATCAAAGGTCTACGACTTGCCTTTGTTGAAGAGCTGAGATTCTTCGGTGGAGGTTGTCTGGTCCACAAACTCTTTAGAGAAGCCAGAATCTACACGTGCGAAAAGAGCCAAATAAGTACAACAAAACCACAAAAACTCCAACGAAAACACCAAACTAAAATCAAAAGAAAGATAAGGAGGAGGTCCAACAGGTCAAGAGGAGGGAAAGGAGAACAGGCACGGAGATACTCACTAGGAGAGAGAGAGAGAGAGAGAGAGAGAGAGAGAGAGACCGGAGGAGACAGGAGGAGGACGGCGAATGGCACGGTGCTTCGATGAATCCTTCGGCAGAGAGGTGGTCGAAGACGGCGCAGGCTCCAGGGCTCCTTGGCGATGAGGAGGCGACAACACGGCTTCAGTGGACTCCTTGGCGAAACTTCAAGCACGGTGAAACTGGGCGAGAGCAAGAGAGTTGGGGTGAGGAAAAAGGAAATAAAAGAGGTTTACTCAGACTTTTATAGCTAGGGAGAGTCGCTGAGAGACTCAGAGGTGCAAACGAGTTCAAGAGTAGGTGAAGGAGAAGATGGTGGCAGGTAGGGGAGGAGATAAGAGGGGCAACGGCATCGCAGAAACAAACATTCAATACGCAAGAGCCTTTGCGTCAGCAGCGACGCGACGGGAGGAAGAAGAAGGTGAGCAGGGCTGATAGGTGGGGCCGGTCAAAACTCGAGAGGGTGGTCAAACAAAGGTGGTCGTGACCAAAGAGGATGTCGTGATCAAGGAGGAGGTCGTGACCAAAGAGGAGGTCTCCCAGGACCACCCAGGAGGTCTGGGCAGAGGGGGGGAGGTCCAAACGAAAGGGAGGGAACGGGACTGAGGGGGAAGGTCCAAACGAGAAGGAAGTCTAGACTGAGGAGGAGGTCCAAACGAGAAGGAAGGAACGGGACGAACAGAGAAAGGGAACGATGAACGCCCGAGAACTCCAGCAACTGCAAAACAAACCAGACTTGAATTAATTGAAGTTTGATTTAGTCATTTTAAACACTTTCAATTCCAAAATCTCAAGTTAAGCTTTTAGAACTTCAACAAAATCATATGGTTAATTTTTTTTTTGAAAACTCGAAAAGCTCAGAAAAACTGGGACGTTACAACACTGTACCCACAAGAGATAATCAACTCATTGCCCCGCATGATTCCTTAGGCATGTGGTTGAGAGACCATCACAGTAACCTTTCAAAATATCTCGCCCCTCCTGTTATCTCACCCATATGGGTTGCACCCATAAGTTGTGCGGGATGTTCACCTTAGCGACTAGCGTAGCTGGATTACTCACAACGTCTAGCGCGACTAGCAACTTCACCTTGCATCAGTGTCCCTTTCAAGCCGGACGTATCCAGTGCTTGCACTATCTCGTTACCCCTCCAGCGAGATGACATTCGAAGTTTAACAAATTTACTAAGTCAAGTTGTACTTTACATACTTGTGGTTGTACATGTTTTACAATGGAGGTCATGCCACAAGGAGTAGGTACATGGACTTCAACCATTTGCAAAACACATCTGCAAAGTATAGTCACATGCTACAAGGATTAAATGCATGAGCCTCGGCTATTTGCAAAACACATTCGCAAATAATAGCATCATGCCACAGAGAGCTAAAGCAAGCAAGATTGAGCAATCAACACATGATGAGACTCAAGCTACTAGACAAGACCCCTCTTAATAGTACGGCAAACCTATACTAGCAATCCGGTCTCCCAACCAAATACCGACACCGGTAAAAGACTAGGAACAATCCTTAGCCCTAGCTAGTCATACCTTTGCCTTGAGCAACCACTTGAAGCTTGATGACGCACATCCTCACTTCAAGTCCGGGTTCTTGACTTGAATGCTCATCAACACATGATGAGTTCTTCACTTGACCTTCATCAACACATGATGAAGCTTCGCTTCCGGATCTTGACTTGACGCTCATCAACACATGATGACATCCTCCATCCCGAGTCTTGATATGCATCAACACATGATGCACCCTTTACTTGACTTCCATCAACACATGATGGGCCTTCTTTTGACTTGATGATCAACTCATGATCATCTCCTCTTCTTAAACTTGATACACATCAACACATGATGCATCCTTTACTCCAAGCTCTTCAATATCATCAACACATGATGTTTTTCTTCACTTCGGTATTCTGACTTGAACATCATCAACACATGATGATTTCCTTTATCCCGAGTCTTGACTTGATGACAATCAACTCATGATGTCATCTAAAGTCTCCATCCTCATGGAACACAACCTATTTATCCAACTCATGGAAAATGTTAGTTCCACAACGTGATTGTTATTAATTACCACAACATACTATTAACTCATAATGGTGGGACAAGATACCACAATCTTTCCCTCTTTGGTAATTGATGACAACCACTTCAATTACAAATAATTAAATGTAGATTGGTATGAGTATATATGAACTACACAAGTTGTATATACTCAAAGGATATATGAGTATGTATGAGCTACACAAGTCTCATATATTCATATGAATATATTAACTACACAAGTTATATATACTCAAGGATATGTTTCAAAGTAAAGATCCTTAATATATGTGGAAACGGGAATATGGATCAATACCAATGAAACCACAAAATATAGATTGAGCTCCTACACAAATGTGTAATAAGAACATATGCACATATTCAAGTTAGACTTTTGGTGGAATTCATCCTATATTTTGGATCCGAGGAATGCAACAATATATAGAAATATAATGTAGAATGCATACCTCTTTGATTTTCACCTTTATATCCAATTTGAGACTAAGCAATAGGTATATCAATAAACATGTTAGTCTCACAATTAGATTTATCAAAATGAATGCATACCTGTTTGGATTTTTCCTTTTATATCCAAGCTGAGACTAAACAATAGATATATCAATAAGAGTGTTAGTCTCAAAAATAGATTTGTCATTAATAACCAAAACTCTATTAACACATAATGGCGGGTCTAGATTCTTCAATCTCCCCGTTTTTGGTGATTGATGACAAATCCTTGATCAATAACAATATTTGGATATAAATCATCACAAGATAGGAATTTAAGCTATTTAACTATATCCATGCATGTCACTAAGCAATTTAAAACTTCAAGCATTATGCATATGAGAATGACATGCGTGAAAAGGTGAAAATACAAGAGAGAATCTAAATATGTCGCATTGATCATATAAATATTCTCCCCCTTTTGGCATTAAACACCAAAAAATCCAAAACAAATTCAAGCCAATAAAGATGTTGCAAAAGAAAGAGCTTGGCAATTGAACTCATTTTATTTTGAGCATATAGCATTCTCCCCCTTTTGAGATCGCAAAACATTTCCACAAACTCCTATTTTATGGCTGAAAAGAGTAAAACACTTGAAATGAGTTATATTGGAGTTTAACTATACGAAATGATATTTGGAACACATTCAAATAAAATCATCCTTGAAATCTTTCTAACAAACATTTTTCATGAAGATACCATGCTCATTTTCACAAATTCACAAATTGAAATCATGTTGAGCTCACAACTTTCTTAGAACATTTGAAAACGGTATGCAAACAAGCTCCGAAAAATTTGACATAAATCATAGAGCTAGTCCTTATAAATACACACACTTTTTATTTTGGGAGGCTCAACCAAATATCAACCATTTTGAAGATGTGAAAATCGCAAAGTTTCAGAAAAAAAATTGAAAATTTCAGGTTTTTCAGATTTTGACATTTCATTTGAGCTTCGAAAGATAGCTGAAAAATATTCTAAAATAGTCCCAATAAATCTGAGAAAATTTAGCATATAATATCAACTATAGAGGACAAAAAGTCATCATTATAGCTTCCTCAAATTATGAACCAATTTGGAGATATAAAAATCTCAAATCAGCTCAAAACAATGCAAAATTCTGAAATTTCAGCATTTGGACAAAGAGAGAAAAAGTCAAAACTTTTTCAAATCAAGTCGAAAAGATTTGAAATTCTGCAGAAATTAACTTTAGACTCCTATGAAACTTTTCCAACAAGAAGTTTTGAAAAAGGAGTCTCCATTTAAAAGATATGTCAAATTTTGCATTGAAGGCATGATTTTGCTTAACGAGAGGAGAAAGGTAAAACCTTTTCAAACGAGGTCCAAATTCTTTGAAAATATCCAGATTTGAACTTTGGACTATTTAAAAATATTTCCAAAAAGAATTTTTGAAAAATGAACTTTCTTTCAAAAGATATGGCAAATAGAGAGAATGATTTTGCATTAAGGGCTCAAAATGCAATCCAATTTGAATTTCTTGGAGATTTTCGCTTTTATGGCTTTGTATGAGTTAGAAATACTATTTCAAGCCAAGATACACAAAGAAATCCGGCTCAAATAGTGAAACTCACTATATACAAGAATATGTTATTTCGGGTTAACACTAGTTTTTCGGCGAACTTCAAATCAATATAACTTTTCAACGGTTGGTCTTTTGTAAAAACTTTGAACTAGACAAAAGTTTGAAATGACCAAACCTACGAGTTTGGTATTGACAACTTTTTCAAAAACTCAATAGATTTTTATTTAGGAAAATATGACGTTTAATTCAAAATCAAGATCATATAAGATCATTTTGAGGTCAAATTTGCTATTTGTTTTCTAAAATAGGAATTTTTACTTCAAAAGCATTTGAAAGCATTTAAAATACATATTTAAGTACTATTGTCAAGTTTTTCACAAATTTGAGCCTTTTAAGCAAATTTTTGACTTTTGACCAAAGAGGCTCTTTAAAAAGCTAAACTTGCATATCATTAACAATGTCACTCCAAGAATACCAAATGAAGCAAATGAGAATTAAAAACATGCATTCACAAGATCCGTAACCATTTTGGACAAAATGCAAATTAGTTTTCCCATATAAGAGTTTACCCATTTTAAACAAAGACTAAAACGTTTTTCATTAATACTTTTTCAAAAAAAATTAGGAAAAACTCCCCCTTACACAAAGGTTCTCTTGAAGATAAACTTCTCTTCTCCTTTGACACACAAAGGTTCTTTGATATTCTTCTCCTTTGACACACAAAGGTTTTCTTCTTGACAATACTCCTTTAACACACAAAGAGTTTTCTTCGTCCAATTCATATCTTTGCTTTTGATACACAAAAGCTTTATTCATCCAATCCATATCTCCCTCTTTGTCATCTCTTTGAAATATATCCATTCAAAATTCATAATGACTTCATCCTCTTCCATTTGATCCTTAATTTGCATCCAAAATCTCTCTCTTTGATATTAAGCACAAAAACATTCTCCCCCAATGTCTTTATATCTCTATAAAGATTATACTTGGAAGATAGTCCTTGAACTTCAGTTGTTGATACCATGAGTCGACGATACTTGTTGGTAATACATGTAGATACCACTTGTAAATAATACTCGTAAATACCACTTGTAAATCCACATGTTGATACCACTTGTAGAGAACATGCGTCGACAAGACTTGAAATCTCAAGGTGCTTGAACTTCTCTTGCAAAGATCTTTAAAGGATGCATCCAAAGAGAAGAGAGAAATAGAGAATTCACTTGAGAGAAAAGATGATACCAAGAATAATTAATTCCCTTTCTAGACACTTGGAGAGATACCACTTTTTTTTTAAAAAAATATCATATATCGGAGGTATCAGAGAGAGCTTGGTTTGAAAAGATTTGATCGGCAAGGAATGAAATAGATATCACTTTATACCACTTGAAGGATATTACAAGAAGGGATAAGATGATATCATTTAAGAGAATACCACTTGTAAAAACAAGTAATATGAATCCCATGCCGAGGTCAAGGTGATCAAAAGGTGCTACCACTTGAATGATAAACATATCACAATGCGATCAAAATGACATATGGAGTCAACAAAGTATATGAGGGTAGCTTGCAAAGATAACAAGGATCAACTTGACTTGAGGGAGGCAGCCAAAAAGGATTTAGAATTGAATTGAATTGAAATGGCTGCATTGACTTAGAAATCGGTAGTACCGTAGGTCAAAGACCGGTAGTATCGCAACGCGGTCGTACCGCAACATATGCGCCGGTAGTACCAAAATTTCTGGATCTTTAAGGACAGATCAAGGAATTTGAGAATTTGCAAATGATCCTTTGATTTATACTCAAATAAGTGTTTCTAGGATCAATTTGACTGAAGGGAGCAAAAGAGAATGCCTGAGAAGATTTAAAATCAACAAATTTGACAAAACAGGCAAAACTCTCCAGGTCCGGTCAGACCGGTGGCAAAGAAGTGGTCGACCGATGATGAATCTGCGGTCGACCAATTTGAACTCAAGAAGTCGATTCAGCTCAAATTTTGGAGAAACGAGAGAATAGTTGTATTTTGCTCCAAATTTTCACACAATCATCCAAATAAATATATTTGGAGCATTTCCAACTTATATAGCTTATAAAAATCCAACTTTCAAATAGTTTTTATAAATTAAGCTTTAGTTTTCGCAATTGAAATAGTATTTTCAATAACTTTCACAAAAAGAGCCAAATTAAGCAAATGATGAAATCTAGAGCATCCAATTGCATATATGAGTCATAAATACCATTATGGACCTATTCATGTGAATAATTTTGGCTCATATGGCAAAACTCACTTATGTGCTAGAAAGTGACCACTTAGGTCAAACTAGTATTTTGGATGAGTTTCAAATTCAAATAACTTTTGATGAGTTGGTCTTTTGGAAATCTTTTGAATACCAAAAATGTTTAGAATAGCTAACTCTAGGATTTTTCTTTTGGGACAATTGTCAAATTCTTTTTAGAATAGATTTTACACCAAAATCTAGTTTAGGTCAAAAACAAGAAACTAAGATCTACAATTTTGGGTAGAAACTTATTTTCATTTAAAATATGTTTTTCTTGAACCAAAACCTTTTGCAAGACATTTGAAAAGCATTTGTATACATTTTGCAACTAATTTTTCAAAGGATACACTAATAATTTCAAGATTTTGACTTTTGGCTAAATGGCTCAATTTTGAAAAACATTAGTAGCACTTAATTAATTTGGGCACACTCAGGGATGTGATATACATATAAATGACTTAGCACTCCCCCTTAATGTGCCACTACTTTCTTGCTCAAGATTTCAACAATAAAGATTTAGCACAAGAGCAAGAACACCCTTTTATAAGACTTTCATGAATGCAACCTACACAAGGTATAAAGGGCTAGATACTTCAATGTAAACACTTGTTACCGAGATAGCATTGGTTTATGATATTAAGTGATCGTCCTCAAGCTTGGCTCCATATTTTGCATATGATGGAATCCACCTCTTTATGAGTGAGCCAAACCTCCAATGCTTCTCCAAGTACCTATTTAACATTTAAGCACCTTTTGGTACCCACACTCGGTTGGGTCCTTGAATGTTAGTCATAATAGATTTGGGCACCCAAATGGCCCTAACAATAGTCTTATGTGAGCTAACATTCCTAGCAAACACATTGCCATATTTATCCTTCCTAAGCAAATAGTGATTATTATAAATAATTGGCTTAGGTGTGATACCTTTGGGACATTCCTTACTAAAGTGTCCTTTCTCCCGGCAATTGTAACAAGTAGGGCTTTTGCTTCCCCTTGATATCTTCTTATCTTGCTCAACTCCGGCTTGCCTCTTCGTTGGATGTCTTAGCTTGACATCCTTTTGATTTGGGCATACCGAGGCAATGTGATCATTCTTTTTGCATCCAAAGCACTTGATATTTTTGAATTGTCTTCTATTTTGCTTTGGGATGCTCTTCACTTTCTTATTGGTGATGAAACCAAGTCCTCCCTTGTCATTTTCCTTATTTGGGCACACGGAGGAAATATGACCCTTCTCATGACAATTAAGGCACTTAATATTCTTCGTATGTCTTGCATTGTGCCTCATCTTGCTATTCTCCTTCTTCTTCTTGGGAGTAAAGCCAATACCACTCTTATCTTGTAAGCATATTTGCTTGCTCAATATTTCATCGAGAGTGGCCTTCCCTTTATAGCTTCTTTCCAAGTCAATCTTCAATTTTGTGACTTGGGCCTTGAGCTCATTATTTTCCTCTACAAGGTTAGTATCACAAGACATAGAGGAAATAGAAGCATCTAATTTTGAGCAACAAGGCATATCAATTAAATCATCACAAGAAGTTGATACATTAATTTTAGATGAATTGCAAGAGGTAGGAGCAATACAAGGCAAATCATCTAATAGATCACATGTAATTCCTATATCCACTTTAGAGCTAGTATAACTTTTAAGAAGGAGGGTTTCATGTTCATTCTTTAAAACATCATAATTTTCTTGAAGTAAGTTAAATTCTTTCTTCAAAACTTTGAATTTTGAAACCTCCTTTCCCATAAAAACATTTTGCTCTTCTAGCATATCCATCAACTCATCATATGAAAGCTCATCATTATCATCATCATTATCTACCTTCTTTTTACCTTTTGCCATAAAGCAATGAGGCGATGTTGATGGAGTTGAGGATTCATCATCGTCGGAGCTAGAGGTTGTGCATTCTTCTCCCGACGTCCATTCTTCTATGCAATCATCACTAGTGGAAGTGGACCTTTCATAATATTCTTGAAGATGGGTCCACATCTCATGAACATTCTTGAGATCGCATATGGCATCAAACACATCTACACTCAAAGCACTAAATAAGGCGTTAATTGCTTGAGCGTCGAGATGTAAGCATTTCTCTTTCTCATTTGTTGGAGCAAGTTGATCCAATGGAGGAGAAAAGCCAACATCTACAATCCGCCATATATTTAGGCCCATGGCTTTAAAATAACATGACATGCGGATTTTCCAATGAGCATAATTTATGCCATCAAATAGAGGTGCTTCACCAAGGTGCACTAAATCTCTAGTCGCCATCCTTTACTCTCTAGACGGTTAAGTCTAATAAATGAGAGACCAAGCTCTGATACCACTTGTAAGATCGAGGAGGCCGACTAGAGGGGGGGTGAATAGGCGTTTTAAAAACTTCTTTGGCTAAAACCGATTTCTAATGCGGAAGCTAATACAAATACGGTTTTGCACAATTAAAGCCTAAATCAACTAGGTTCACCTAAGTGCACCAACAATACAAGTCTAATGATAAGAGTAACAATTAAGCATATGACTTGTAATCAATTCAATTAGCAATATGAATAGCACAAAGCAAGCAAGCATTCATATACAATAAATAAGCAATTTAATACAAGGAATATAAATTGCAATATGTAAATCACAAGAATGCAAACCACAATTGACACAGCGATGTTTTACCGTGGTGATCGGAGACTTGCCGATCTCCCCTAATCCACGTTGAGGTAAGCCCAAACTAATTGGACCGGCTCCACGAATTAAGCCAAACACCTCGATTCCACTAGTGGTAGCTCTTTCCCGCTCCAGGTAGGTGAGCTCCAACCTTCACAACACGCCGGACCTTCTCACAAGCTTCTTGAGAAGATCACCGGTCCACGACGCCTCCACACCGTCTAGGTGTCGGCAAACACCAAGAGTAATAAGCCAAGCCTCTTGCTTGACTCTCACCATGTGCAACGAATGCACAAGCTCAAGTGGATACGAAATCCACCTCTAGATGCAACACATGCAACTAGAGACCTCTCTCCTTGCTCACAAGGTGCAACACATGCACAATGGAGAGGAGAAGCTCACACTAGCTCAAGAGAGTGAAATGGGATGCCAAAGGTTGCCCTCCAACCGGCCAAGGTGAGTATTTATAGCCCACACACAAAAATTAGCCGTTGGAGGAGAATCTGCTGAAAATCGGGGAAACCCGGTCAGACCACAGGCATAGGGCCAGTTAGTCCGGCCTACAGTGCAACGGCTATAAAAATAGCCGTTAGATGCAATTTCCCGGTCAGTCCGCCCTCACAGGTCCGGCTCGACCGACCCCTGGCCATCCGGCCTTCCGGTGCAAGAAAACCGAAAAATATGCCCTCTGGAAAATGTTGACCGGCCTTACAAGGGCGGTCAGTCCACTGCATGTGGGCGGTCATCCGCCCTGGATTTCAGCACAAAGACACTCAAAAACGGTCATAACTTTTGACTCCGATGTCGGAATTGAGTGATCTTGGACTCTATGGAAAGCTTATTCAGAGGGCTACACAACCCACCTATTTGATTTGATCTCAAACACATTTTATCAAATCAAAAAGAATAACTCCAAAGCGCCACTACCATAGTCTAAGTCCAAAGTATTAGCAACAAGCAATCTTAGACCATGCCAAGGAAAAATACATGAATCCCAACAATTTGCAAAACACATCTGCAAAGTATAGTCACATGCTACAAGGATTAAATGCATGAGCCTCGGCTATTTGCAAAACACATTCGCAAATAATAGCATCATGCCACAGAGAGCTAAAGCAAGCAAGATTGAGCAATCAACACATGATGAGACTCAAGCTACTAGACAAGACCCCTCTTAATAGTACGGCAAACCTATACTAGCAATCCGGTCTCCCAACCAAACACCGAGACCGGTAAAAGACTAGGAACAATCCTTAGCCCTAGCTAGTCATACCTTTGCCTTGAGCAACCACTTGAAGCTTGATGACGCACATCCTCACTTCAAGTCCGGGTTCTTGACTTGAATGCTCATCAACACATGATGAGTTCTTCACTTGACCTTCATCAACACATGATGAAGCTTCGCTTCGGGATCTTGACTTGACGCTCATCAACACATGATGACATCCTCCATCCCGAGTCTTCATATCCATCAACACATGATGTACCCTTTACTTGACTTCCATCAACACATGATGGGCCTTCTTTTGACTTGATGATCAACTCATGATCATCTCCTCTTCTTGAACTTGATACACATCAACACATGATGCATCCTTTACTCCAAGCTCTTCAATATCATCAACACATGATGTTTTCCTTCACTTCGGTATTCTGACTTGAACATCATCAACACATGATGATTTCCTTTATCCCGAGTCTTGACTTGATGACAATCAACTCATGATGTCATCTAAAGTCTCCATCCTCATGGAACACAACCTATTCATCCAACTCATGAAAAATGTTAGTTCCACAACGTGATTGTTATTAATTACCACAACATACTATTAACTCATAATGGTAGGACAAGATACCACAATCTTTCCCTCTTTGGTAATTGATGGCAACCACTTCAATTACAAATAATTGAATGTAGATTGGTATGAGTATATATGAACTACACAAGTTGTATATACTCAAAGGATATATGAGCATGTATGAGCTACACAAGTCTCATATATTCATATGAATATATTAACTACACAAGTTATATATACTCAAGGATATGTTTCAAAGTAAAGATCCTTAATATATATGGAAACAGGAATATGGATCAATACCAATGAAACCACAAAACATAGATTGAGCTCCCCCTAAATGTGTGCATACACAAATGTGTAATAAGAATATATGCACATATTCAAGTTAGACTTTTGGTGGAATTCATCCTATATTTTGGATCCGAGGAATGCAACAATATATAGAAATATAATGTAGAATGCATACCTCTTTAATTTTCACCTTTATATCCAATTTGAGACTAAGCAATAGGTATATCAATAAACATGTTAGTCTCACAGTTAGATTTATCAAAATGAATGCATACATGTTTGGATTTTTCCTTTTATATCCAAGCTGAGACTAAACAATAGATATACCAATAAGAGTGTTAGTCTCAAAAATAGATTTGTCATTAATAACCAAAACTCCATTAACACATAATGGCAGGTCTAGATTCTTCAACGGCGCGGCCGAAAATGGAATGCGGGTGTTTCTTTGTTGTTTGCTTCGGTGGAGCTTATCGGGAGCAAAGGAGCGACGTGGGGGATGACCAGGGGAGCTTGGAGGCTCTTATAGCCGGTGAAAGGGAGGAGGAGCCATTGGAGGGGAGGAGAGGGGTGCATAGTCCCGAGTGTTGGAGATATGCCCTAGAGGCAATCATAGAGATGATGATATTTTATTGTATCCATGATTTAATAAATGTTCCTTGAATATTACCTTTGTGTTGATTAACAAGTATGTGACTTGTTTGTGAAACTCTTTACTTATATGGTTATTCTAAAGTTGTCCCTAGTCGGAGTTCATGTGAGGACACACGTGAATGATGGATTAGCACATGTATCGGTTGATGACCATGTTTCACAGGTCATAGACATGGAGATGTCAAACCAATAATGTGGACACATGTTTAGAACATGGGGTTGGACCGACCCAACATGAGACATAACATACTTATGGTTCTCTCTACACAATGTGTACGCCTTGTCCTTAGACCTGAGATTGTCGCATGTACTTGAGATGTGAATCGACCTACTTAGGGGCTATCAAACGCTACTCAAATGGCGGGTAGTTATAAAGGTAGCTTTCGGGTTTGTCATGAAGCATGTTTGCGAGGCATGGTCGACGAGATGGGATTTGCCCTCTCTACCGAGAGAGATATCTCTGGGCCCTCGAGTGATCGGATCCGAAATGCATGGCCATGCTACTTAAGGTTAAGAGTTAACCTAGTAAGGGATTCCGGATCATAGGATCGAGATAGAGTGGTCACTTGGAGCTCAATCAATATCGTGAGGCAAAGGGATTGGTATGTACATAACGCTTGCGATGGTTCGTCCGATATGATCTTTGTGTACGCTTAGGAGTTGGCACGCCTTGCTAGAGGCCGCTACCAACTATTGACCAAGTATGTATACTCGCCATGTCTAAACATACGTGAACCTATAGGGTCACACACTTAAGTTGAAGCCTAATTCGGATTGGATCCGAATTAGATCGGGCATTGGGTCCTAATGGGCCTCTATTAGTAGAAGCCCATTGTAAGGACGCCTATAAAAGGAGGGCAAGGGCGCACGATTTGGGATGAGTTTTTCGTGACATCCTCAAACCTCGCCGCCACCCTCCCACGCCTCTAGTCGCCGCGCGGATCTAGTAGTCCGGCGTCGCCGCTTCCTCCCGTGACGTGTGGATACCTTTGAGGCGCCAGATCAGAAGCGTTTGGACGAACCGCAAGAGAGGAGTCAGACGTGGGGCGCCGCGACGAGGACGAGGAAGCAAGACGACTACTCTACCCCGACGTCTCGCATCAACTTAGTACGACTACTCTGCCCGACGTCTTTGATCAATTCCGCGACTGCTGTCTAGTGGTAAGACCGTGATCTATAACTACAAGTGATCTTGGTTTACGGGTAGAATTTTTATTAATTTGCGCTAGTGTAGCCTACCCGTAGCACTTCACCGAGGTGGGGTAGGTAGGAGTGGCACGGGCGAGCTCGGGCGCGGCGATGACTTGAGCGGCGTCTTGACGCGGCAGCGTGCTTGACGAGACGAACGCATCGTGAGGGTAGCAATGAAGCGTGTGCGAAGGCGGCGATGCGACGAGGCGGGGCTTGTTGACGTGGCTCTGGCGCAGCCATGGTGCGCGCGTAGGGAGGCGAGGGTGGTGCTGGTGTCACCGCGACAACCAAGGGGGCGAAGCAGGTGAGAGCGGTGTTGGCGATGCGACGAGGCGCTGCAGCTGTAAGCGTGTGCGCGCAAGTGGCGCAAAGTCTTGACCGGCGTGGAGCGCTTCTAGGCGAGCACGGTGCTCTGGTGAGAAGAAAGGGCAGGGGGCTCGGCCAAGCAGTAGGGTGGGAGGAGATGGGCCGGGTGGAGGAGGCTGGGTCGGCCAAGAGAGCGGACGAGAGGTGGGCTGAGCCCAAAACGAATAGGGGCAAGCCCACAAGCAGGAGGAAAATGAACTTTGAAAAGAGAATTCAAATACAAATTTGAATCCGAAATTTTGAATCAAGGCTGAGGTTAAAGATTTTTAGAAAAATAATCGCTAATTGAATTAAGGTTGAAATCCAAATGACAAAAGTCAATTACTATTCAATGGACTGTTACCCTAACCCAAAAATTCTAATAGACAGCCCAGCCCTATCCAGTCCAACCGAATTTATTAAAACCCCACCCCATCCAGCCCAACCTGGCCCGTTTCAACCCTAGGGTCGGCCTGTTTAGTAATACAATATGGCCCATGTCAGCATGTGGCCTTGCTCTGCCGCTCTCTTCTTTCTTCCCCACTCCTTTTCTTGCTTCTCCTGATTCTCTTCTTCCCGAGCAGAAATTCCCCGCTCCGGCGCCGCCTACCTTTGGCCGCCCGTGCGCTCGCCTTGCACCTCCAACAACAGAGCGCGCGGATCCTCCCCTGCTCGTCGTACCATCCAAGCCCGCGAGCCTCGTTGAACTCGACCTCCTTCCCAAGCTCCGGCTCCTCGTCGCAGATCACTCTCGGCGGGAGCAGCAGCTTCTTCGGGGGCGTCGAGGGCAGCTCCCTCATCCCATGGCTGAGGAACCACCTCTCCTACTCCGGCAGTCCGTAGCGCGCGCGCGCGCCGTGGCGACGGTCAGCCCGGCCCAGGCGAACGTGTCGTTGAGGAGCGACGCGGAGAGCGTGAGCTGGCCAACGTCGGTGCCGGCAAGCTTGAGCTCGGCGATGTTGCGGGCTAGCACGGAGAAGACGGTGGAGGAGAAGGTGGCGCCAAGGAAGATGGGGAAGGAGAGGCTGTTGAGGAAGTGGCCCTTTTTCTGGCGGAGTCATCGGTGCTGAGGGCGATGTAGCTGGTGATGGCGCCAACGAGGAATGGTGGGAGGGAGGAGGCCGCGGCAAACCAGAAGCTGCGGAGGCCGGCACGGGCGAAGGTGGGGAGCTCGATCTCGACGGCAAACCAGAAGCTGCGGAGGTCGGCACGGGCGACGGTGGGGAGCTCGATCTCGACAGCAAACCAGAAGTGTCCGCATCAAGACCGGTGACTGGGAGTACCTCGGCCCATTTCAATCCTAGCCCAATCCGGTTTAAAGCCAGCCCAATCCTATCCTAACCCATTTTTATTTTGGTCCATTTCATTCGACCCAAATTAATCCATACAAGGGCCCAGCCCTTTTGGCCCTTAAAATTATAGCCCATTACCAGGCCTACTCGCGATCGCCACCAGCAAAAAACGCCTTTCAACGGCGCAATCGAGTGCGAAGAACGAGCAGGGCAGCGAAAGGAAAGGACGTCTTGGCCCCCGTGATAACGATGCCATGATATTTGAGGAGATCGCGGGCCGCGCCTTTCTTCCCTCTAGGTGCCAAAAGAGGCAAAATGGCTAGACGGCCGGTAGGCCCGCCCGCGATCGAAGTCGTCCAGATCCGCCGCATCGCCCTTGTTCAGGGGTTGGGTCTTCCTCCTTTCGACGTGGACGATAATGGAGCGGGAAAAGGCGCCATGCAACGACTTGACGCTGCGCGCAATAGGTGCGTGACGTTTCAACGTTGTTTCCCTTTGTATCCCTTCTTTTTTGTGTAATTGTGCGAGCTTGGAGTAAGAGGAAATTATGGCATGTGCAGAATCGAAAAACCCTAGTGACAAGCGCTTAAGTCAGATGTGGGTCATGTTTTGGAATGGCATGTTTAGAACATTGGGTGTTTGCATGTATGATGTACTACCTCTGATCCAATGTAGACACCATTTACAGCTTTTCATAGCGATGTTTAATTTCTTTCTGAGAGGAACTCGTAGATAAAACTTTGACTTGGAGTTGGAGTAATATTTTTCACGATACTCACACAGTCACACTACGACCCACAATTTAGATTCTAGCTAGTGTAGCAAATGGTGATGAATGATGAACCCTAAATATTTCCCAATCATCGTATGTTAATCAACGGAATAATTCGTGTGGAGCACCTCTGGAGATGGAAGGTACTCAAGAATCTACAGGTCTAGCTTGGCCAGCCTTTCAACACAGGAGGGAGGAACTTTTCTTTCTTTTTTTGGATGAAAAGGGGGGGAACTTTTCATTGGGGCCTTTTCTTTCAGCAATTGCTGAACAGTATATGCAGAACTTCCCCCAAAACAGTCGCCTCTTCCTTTTTTGGGACCCTCTCTTTGCTTTGTATACAAAGTGGATCCTCTCGTGGTGCTAGCAGTCGTGTAGGGGGTGCGAGAAAAATGTGTTCTTGCTGTGCTTCCTATCTTGTTATGTGTTACTTTCCGCGTTCTGTGTTTTCTGTTTTGTTGCGCGAGCATTTGCATCTATTTTTCGCGAGTGACAACAAAAATGTCAGAAGATTGATGAATGAAATGTGCCAAGTATGAAGTACCATGGTTCGTATCTCAATGTGTATCATTGTATCTTACCATCCAATGATCCTAAACAGTGATCTAGACCATATAGCCTTCGGGATCACGATTTTCGAGATACGGTTCTATCAAGACTCTACTATACCATCCTAAGATTCTACGATACGATCCTTTGATCCAAAACAATCTTGGCTTGGATCTCGATATCCATAACCTTACGTAGAGGAGTACTGGATTCAAGATTCCCAGGTGCTCATGCCAACACAGTTATGCAAGTATTTCCGCCCCTTCCACGTACCCAACATTCTTCTCCGGTCGAGCTGGACGTGTATATACCTACCAAACGGCGAAACGCACAAGGTTTTCACGATCAAAGCGCCGCCATATTGTCAAAAGAACGATCTCGTCGGCGTCAATTTCCTCACCCGTAAAATCCCCAAGTTTCTTCCACAAAAAGTCTGCCATTCGCCACCATGCAGTTAATTTCCTATGGCTAATGACTCAAGGCCTTACAACTTTTTCTTTCCTTTTACCATTCTGGTACTGCTACTCTGAATCTACAATGTTGCTGTCAAGCTAGTGATGTTCCATGGTCTTCTTGACGAGAGGTCTTATCCAGCGATTCTGATTTGGAAGACGCTAAGATATGTTATCCTACTGCCTGGTCCTATCTCGCCCGCCCGTCAAAAGCAAGCATCATTAGTTCTACCAACGCGGCCAAAACGAGGTGTCGCCCTCCGGTTTCAGTCGCTAGTAGCAAATGTTGTAGCAGGGACCAACACACCAAAGTGCAAAGCTGGAGCAAAAACCATGGCCCATGGGGCTTAACTGCCTGCGATAACCTACTCGTTAGTTGTTAATTGTTACTATTCAAGAAAAGGAAAACTGTTTGGTTTCATTAAGGATGAGGTAATTAACGTTCGGGGAAGAATAAGTGCTAACCCTCGTCTCGGTCACAAAAGAAGAACATCGTCTTGCACATCGATACAGTTTCTAAAATATAACTTAGACCACTAAAATATATTATAATATTATGAAAGTTCTTTTCGAGGTAAATATATACATACCATTTCGGTGTTTAATCTAAATATTGAAAAATATAGCAATAGCCAAAGTTTAGTAACTTTAACTGCATGTACCCCACAATAACATTGTTTTGTGGCTAGTGAGTGCTTCTCTAAGTAGTAACGTGTGAACTCCGACGTTAGCGCTGCATATTGTTGATGCTCTTGTAAGATTTGCAGGATATGAAGTCATTCTTTATATGTTCTTTGTTTATCCTAGATAAGGATGCAATTGTGCCCAATTACCCGCATATTCTCGAGCAAATGCCCTCATAGAGTCAGGCATGGGGGTTTTCTTTGCCCATATACATGGAAATGGGGGCAGTCCTCTGCCCATTCGGTAAACGGGCGTAGACATGGGTGAGCTCTACCCATTTCTGCTGCGCCCATTTACCCATCAACCCACACCGACAAGTGGGCCCAAGGAAACCTAATTCGCATACCCACTCCATTCGGCCATACCCCATCAGGCCATCGTTCCATCAGCGGCCACTAGGGATGGCAATTGTGCCCGATTACCCGCGTGCCCGCGGGTAAATACCCTAATAGAGGTGGGTATGAGCGTCTTTCTTTACCCCACGGGTATGAAAACGGGCACCATTCTTTGCCCATCGGGCAAACGGGAGTGGGCATGGGTAAGCTCTACTCGTGCCCGCTTCGCCTGATTACCCGCAGCCACAAGTGGGACACCCCCACTGTCTAAAGACTAAAACCCTAGTCACTACTCGCTCGCTCGCTCCCAGCCGCCAGAAGTTCATTTCCTCACGTGCCCCCGTCCCCTGATCCAGATTTAACTTCCCTGTCCCCATCCTCCTCCAAAGGCCGTTGCCCCTCCCCCCCCCCCCCCCCGTCCCCCTCCCAGCCAACCGTCGGCCTGTCCTCCTCCTGGCCCGCCTCCTCACTGGGCAATTACTCACGCAGTCACGCCAACCCCCAAGAACTCCAGATCCGCCCTCGTCGGCTTGTCATCCTCTTAGCCCGGCCTCCTCCTCCCTCAGCGCCCACGGCCGATCGCCTCCTCCTGAACGCCAGTCACCTCCTTCCGCTCGGCCTCCTCCTCAACGCCGGCTCGACTCCCTCGGTCTTCGTCACCCCCAAGCGCCAACTCCGTCGGTTGGCATCCCCACCTCCTCCTCAAGCGCCTCCCATGGGGCAGCTGCGCGCGTGCTGCCATCTCCGCCGCCTCCTCGCGACGAGGCCGCCACCATCGAGCCCCTCTTTGGCGCGGCCGCCCCACCCCATGACGCCCGCGACTCAAGACCTCTGGAGCTTGACCTACTGGGCCTGATTCGAGCGGCGGCGGAGGCAACCCCTGCAACCGCGCCTCCGCAGGAGGAGGATGAGTGGATGACGCCCTAACACGCTGCATCCCCATCAAGGCCTACTTTCTCTCCACCAAGTGCGTTAGAACGCGCTGGTGCTTGCACGATAGGCGTTTGATAATTTTACTAAGAGATATAATTTGCATGCCTTTTGTGTTCTTTCGATCCCTCATATAGCAATTTGATGGATTGACATGGTCAACTGGCGCAGAGGACTAAAATGGCACATTTTTGTTTCATTTTTCCTCCCCCCCTTTGTGCAGCATTGATTTGAAGAGCATGCAGGCGGAGCACGGGAGCGACGTCGTACCTCCATCGACCCGATCACTGTTGATGTGTGAATTGAAGTGAACTTGATGTATGTATTGTTTATGTGTGATGAGCATGCCCACGAGCGATGGTGCATTGTTCACAGGTAAATGGACATACCTGCAGGCGACGAGTACCCGCGGGTGACGGGCTTGAGTGAGGTTCTTCACCCGTCGTCCTTCGCGGGCATACCTGTGGAGGGAAATCAGAGCCGCGGGCATGGTATGAGCGAGCACTACCCGTACCTGCCGCGCTCGATTGCCATCCCTAGCCGCTACCAACCCCAATCCCCAATCTCATCTTCCGAGTCCCGACTTCTGTCCGACCCCCGTCGCCGCCGACCCATAAGCTGTTCGACTCCGTGCGCCGCTCCATCTCCTTCCGCCCGGGCACCGCCCTTGACGATCCTACCTCCGCAAGTTGAGGGGGATGGGGCTGCTCAGGATGGTCTCCAAGATCCCCTCGCCCCCGCACCGCCTCCTGCCGCCACCACTGTTGTCATCGCCGCCGCCCGCGGATGTGGTCTTCGAAGGAAGAGACAGCGGTAGAGGACTAGGAGGAGAGAAGAAGCCGCCGATCCGGTGACGGAAGGACGACCTCATCGAAAGCGGCACGTTCAAGCAGGCCTACCTTGACATGAACCTAGACTCTGGCGAGTTCCTCACCGTCAAGTAGGTCGGGATGCTTCCGCCACGAAATTAGTATTTAGAGTTTTTAGCTTTGGGGCGATTTGGTGTGATTTTATCGATCTTCTGTTAGTCCTCCCGCCCGACCGCGCCGCCTCCCGTCCGGCCGTCCTCTCCTCTCCTCCTCTGGAGTCTGAATCTCCCTCCTCACGGGCATGCCCAAGGGTGACGGCGGTCATGGGTGAGGTTATCTGTCCATCGCCTTTCGCGGGTATACCGTGGAAGAGTTTTGGGCCGGCGAACATGGATATGACGAGCACTAGCGAACCCCTGTCACGCCCGATTACTATCCCTAATTCCAGACACCCCTTAAGGAAAACATCATTTTTCATATAAGAAGGAATCAAGTGTTGCGAACGGACCCTCAAAATTGCTTAAAGAAACCGTCTGTGCTAATCTAGTCCTTGCTGTTATTAAATCCTGATGTGACTTGCTAATCTAGTCCTTCCATTGGCGAGATAGTGCCCGTACTTATCGGACGAGATAACGATCTCGGAACAGTGAAAGATGCACAAAACGTCTTATGCTTCGCGATCGCACTGTGATTGGAATCGATGCCTTGTGACTTTTGTCATCCGTCATCTGATCGTAAATAGACAGAGCTGAGCTCCTTTTTGAGCCCTTTTTCTCCTAGCTCCCCATCCTGAACCATAGTCACATCAGATTCAGGCCTGATTCTAGCAGTGCAAAGGTCACGTTTACATCTCAGGATGGCGATAAGGCCACCACTATTTTTTGCTTTTCTTTTCCCCTGGCTGAACTGAACCTTTTTGCTTGCTCCTACGTTTACTGGAAGCGGAATTAGTAGTGGCGTGAGGTGGTGATTGATACAAAATGATACTCAACTGCAGAGCTGTTGAATTCTGCCGGATCTGGAAGAACGTGATGTGTGTGCTTCAGGAAATCTCCTCCCGGATTTGCTTCTGATTTGATGCACTAGCTGCCCACAGATTCAGAAAGATCGGCTTGCAAGGACAGATCGATAACGCATGACTGCTGCACACCTCAGCTAAGCTGTCGACTGCCGATGATTGATGACTGAGCTAGCAAAAACACAAGAGTTTTAAGTTTATGAGAAACAGATAGGTGATGGTGTGACTTGTCATAAAATGGCTTACATTACATCCAAGCAATTATAAACGAGTATCTCTCTATATAAAAGGGCGCACAAAGGAGATGTGGGGAGAGTGGCCATGCCATTCCGCTTTTCCTGGCCGTCGGATTTACGCTTCTCCATCCTCGGCCGTCCGATCGGGCCTAAGGCTTCCTCCGCAAGCGCTGCGACGCTGCCCCACGCTCCTCTCTGGATGCTTCGCTTGCATCGCTCCATTCGCCACGCGGTCAGCCACGCACCCACACTCCTCTCTAGATGCTTCGCTTGCATCACCTGCTCTTTCCCCAGTCGCCCCCTCCCCCTTCGCCGCACTCCTCCCCTTCCCCGGACCCCGCTCCCGCCAGGCCGCCACCATCTCCCCATCATCCCCCCGTCCCACGGCCCCGCCCCATCCCTCCAAGATTCCCCATGCCCCATGCCGCCTCCGCAGACCCTCCCGACATGGCCCCCAGATCTCACCCCCAAGGCGGCTCACCGGGCCGCCGCACCATCTGCTCTGCCTCCTCTCCCCATACCTCTACCTCCCCTGCCTTCTCGTCGTCGCTCTTCGTCATCTAGCTCCACTCCCTTTCGTCTCCTTCCCAATCCCCTCCAAGGCCGACGCAAGCAGCCAAGCAGGTATCACAAACATCCGTCTCCGCTTCCAAGTTTTTGCGGAAGAAGAGGCGTGCAACATGCAAATGGAGGTCCAGTGGCCAGCGAAAGTGTTCTAGCTCTGGCAAATTCGGTGGGTGGTGGCCTCTTACTCTTGTGTGCCACCGTCACCGCCCCTGTTGCCTCAGCCGACTCGTCATCTAGGACGACTACAACAGCGGGTCAGATCCCTTGTCAATGCCTGCAACTTGTTCATCTTCTAGGTGGCCTCCCTCAAACTTTCCCTCCCTCCCTCCCTCTCTCTCTAATTTTTCCTCCTTAAGGCCTTTTTGGATGTGGAGGATTTGGTCTTCCTCCCCAGTTAGCAAGTGTATTGTCCAATACATCCTTAATCACTAAGTCATGCTCTTTTCAGAAAGCCAGGGCTGAAGAGAAGCATGTGCTTGTCTGCCAAGAGAAAAGGGCCATTGTCCTGGAGAGCAAGTAGAATAAGATGCAAAAGAAAGAGGCAGAAAAGCATTTACGCCACCAGCATGACCTGGTATATGCCAAGCCTCACTCACACGCATTTCTTATGACATATTGTAGGTTTGTGTTGCTTACTTTGTCTGATACTCACATTATTCTCTGTGTTTCTTGCTTGATTCCATAAACTATTCAAAACATAGCATATTCCTATGACAACTTTTTACCATTCAAAAAGATAGAGAAAATTGAAAGTGAACTTGAGGAGCAAAGGCGGTTTCTTCAGCAAATGCAGGTAGATAATCAATCCTCTAACTATGAGCTAACTGCAAAAATGAAGGAGCAGAGACCAAGCGGTAAAGAAGATCGATCTCGTTTTCAATGAGTCAGACCGAAGACAATTCCTTATCCAGTTGTATGTGTTGTACTTCATTCCCTATCTTACATGAACTGCTGATTTAAATGTCCTCCTTAATGTGGGATGTTTGTGAAGTACAAAAAAAGGTAGAGTTATCTGAGCAATTTTTCCATTAATTTATATAGCATTGATAAGTCCCTAGGTGACTCACTAGAGTGCCGCCAATTTTGCTCTCCATTCCTTTTATTTCCCATTTTTAAAGAGAAAAAACTTCCTTTATAAGCCTAACGGTTGTGATGGATCCATGTTGATTAACCTAGCAAATATTGATTCCTAGTTGTTTTTATGGGCTTTCTGGCACATTGTTGTACTGTCAGGTACTATATAACTTTTGTGGCTACTTATGTTTGATGATCTCAGATATGGGGATGGGGAACCCACTGATAATGCGTTAAGATTCTGTAAATGGTTCAATGAGGTTTGTAAAAAAAAAGGTCACTCACATGTGCTCGCTATTTACTACCACATTTTATGGCTTCTTCTGTAGCTTTTGTGCTTAAACAGGGGAATGAGAGGGAAGTTTGGCTTAAGAATCTTAAATATGCTGCCTTTGGCCTTGGGAGCAGGCAACACGAGCATTTTAGTAAGTCTTGTTTGATTGAATATGAAATGCTAATGATCTTGCCAAGCCTGATTAGTGTTCTGGTAATTGATACTCGGCTTTTCTGCATGAAAAATATAGGTTGCAAAGGTGGTAGATGATATACTACAGGAGCAGCGTAAGTATTTCGATATATACTACTTTTCGAGAAAAGTAGGGGAAATTGAACAAGTGCATTCCCAATGTAGCAGTTTCTGTAGGCGGATACTATCAAATTTATTCTAGCTATTGCCTCAAAAAACGCTACTTAGGGTTTATGATACCTAAAAAAACACCATGCTTGCTTTGTGATTGCCACACAGGTATACTGTGATTGCCAAAAAAAGAAGCCCTTGGTAGTTAATTAATTCCTGTTTGGTATATATTTCTTCTAGGATCTTTCTCTCTGGATATGTTTTATTATTCTCAAGTGTTAGCTCAATGATGCCTGCATTTTTTCCCCTACAGTATGTGCCAGAACTCTTTCATGGCCTGATCTATCGAATGAAGCAACCAAAGATCGTTCTTCTGATTTTTGTTTCAGGCAAGATTATTTTTACCGGAGCAAAGGTTAGCAGTCTTTTATTGTGTATACCTCCATTGGTTATTCCTTTTCGTACATCTTAAACTACTTTCTTTCCTGGTGAGAGATGAGACATACGCTGCCTTTCAAAACATATAGCTCGATTGACCAATCTACCTTCTCAGTATGTCTTGGTATGTGGAAATGGTTTGATTTACTCTTACCATTTATAAAAAATCCTAAATATCTTATTCCATTTGGTAATTAGAAGTTTGGAATATCTCTGCAAATTTTAGTATTGTATTAAAATGGTTAAAGCTTAGAAATGCTCACCTACCTGTTCTTTTTAGATTATTCTTGACTCTTTTAGTATTGTATTTTTAGCTATACCATCCCGATAAATCTGTATGACTCTTTTTAATAGCTTTGTACCTTCCTTTCTTTTAGATTGTTGTAGAGTACAACGATCTCCTCACCTGTCAGTTTGAAAAAAAAATTAAATGTAAGTCCATACATTCTTGTGCTTGTCTGATATTTATTATCGCTTGCATGATGATGTACCACTCGTTGCTGCTCCTCTATATTTATAGGATCCATGTGGATGAAATCATTGACATATGGTATTTGAGAAGCTGATTAGGTTAGGTTAGGTTAGGTTTTTTTGGGAAATAATGTAGTACTACGAGTCACTTATGCTAGAGGTCAAAAAGGAGAATAGGAAGTAATTAATTTATGCTGCTACTGATAAAGCTATGAGTGTAAAACAACAAATGTTTCATTCAAAGAAATTTGTATGACTCTTTTTAACAGCTTTGTACCTTCCTTTCTTTTAGATTGTTGAAGAGTACAGCGATCTCCTCACCTGTCAGTTTGAAAAAATTAAATGTAAGTCCGTACATTCTTGTGCTTGTCTGATATTCATTATCGCTCGCATGATGATGTACCACTCGTTGCTGCTCCTCTATATTTATAAGATCCATGTGTATGAAATCATTGACATATGGTATTTGAGAAGCTGATTAGGTTAGGTTAGGTTTTTTTTTTGGTAATAATGTAGTACTACGAGTCACTTATGCTAGAGGACAAAGAGGAGAATAGGAAGTAATTAATTTATGTTGCTACTGAGAAAGTTGTCAGTATAAAACAACAAATGTTTCATTCAAAGCTTGCTAAGCACATAGAAGGGAAATGGTCTCTTGCCGACGTCAGCCCTTGACTATTTGTTAAAGCTAAATCTGAATATTGGTGCTTAAAAATTAGTGTACTCAGTGACTTAGTTGACATATGTACTTATAATTACTTTTTTTTAACAGATTAATGACAATCTTTTTAGTAATCAGGAGATGTGGATAGAAAAGATTCGAAAAGAACAACAGGTGTATTCAATTGTGGATAAAGCTGGATATTAATGAATCTCACTTAAATTGTGTTCAATAGTACGAGGATGGTGAAGGTGACAAAGTTCTTCTGGCTACTGACAGTGACCTCGGTGGAGCAATTGAGCACGCCAGATCAGCTGGATGGAAGATTATTCTCTTCTTGTTTGCATGCTGGATCACTAATTTTATTTATTCAAACACCATAACCACCAAAAAAGTTCTTAGTTCCTTTGTTTGGAACAAGAGATTACATTGTGTATATTTTATTTTGAGCCCACTAGCTGCTCGTCAGAAAGCTTCATATATGAGATGTTAAGAAAAATCCGAATTCTTATTTGCTTACTAAAACTTTTTGTTGTACCATTTCCTCTACTGATTTTCCCACTTCTAGCACTCTGGCTCCAAAGTTTTTTTTACTAAGCATTACAACTCATGTTAAGAATTATCTAAGCACAAATGAAATTATGACCAAGTACTACCAAACTGGCATACTATGATTGCCAAAAAAAAAAAGAGCCCTTGGTAGTTAATTAATTCATGTTTGGTACATATTTCTTTTAGGATCTTTCTCTTTGGATATGTTTTATTATTCTCAAGTGTAAGCTTAATGATGTCTACCTTTTTTCCCCTGCAGTATGCACCAGAACTCTTTCCTGGCCTGATCTATCGAACAAAGCAACCAAATATCGTTCTTCTGATTTTTGTTTGAGGCAAGATTGTTTTGATCGGAGCAAAGGTTAGCAGTCTTTTATTGTGTATACCTCCATTCGTTATTCCTTTTCGTACATTTGAAACTATCATCTTTCCAGGTGAGAGATGGGACATACACTGCCTTTTCTTCTGAATTTTGTTTGAGGCAAGATTGTTTTGATCGGAGCAAAGGTTAGCAGTCTTTTATTGTGTATACCTCCATTCGTTATTCCTTTTCGTACATTTGAAACTATCGTCTTTCCAGGTGAGAGATGGGACATACACTGCCTTTCAAAACATATAGCTCGGTTGAGCAATCTACCTGCCCAGTATGTATTGGTATGTGGAATCTGTGTTTGTCTAAAATATAATTTTGAAGCTATAGGGAAGGAATTGGCCAATACAAACACCTCTCATGCATGATGCATCTGGATTTTTGGCGCGGTAATGTAGAGGTGTTCATTAATCTATTATGCAACAGCCAACATAAGATGCATCTTTTTAAAAGAATGATAAGAACATGCACATCTTATTCTTCTAAAGGGCCTGGAAAATGGAAGTATTAACTTACTGATATATACTATATAGGAAGAAGCAGGTCGTGAACATGGAGACCTACAGGAACGTGTACTGAAAGGTATATTTCTCAAGAGTCTCTTCTGAAACAAACCATATGTATTATTCTTTGTCCTATTGTTCTTTTAAGACCATTTTTAAGAACAACTTACATGGCAATCTCTAGATAGCTCTGCATTTGTTTAAATATCTTAACATCGTCTTATCTCTACTCGAACTAACACAGATAAATCGTTTCTTTGCTACAGCAGCCTTTACAACGCCTCCTACCATGCCGCATTTTTTAGCTCTCCTCCTGTTACGTCTAGCTCAATCGTAACCTGTCTGCCGATATCGTCAAAGTTAGCTGGTGTATATTATTGCAATCCAAATATGTAATATATCTACGATTCGTGTTGTTTGCCTAAAACCAAATTGACAATCCGTTCTACTTGCCACCTCAGCTATATATACTCTTAGTTTGGTAATCTCGAACACATCTATCCTTTTTTTTTGGTTGCCTCTTTATGATTTCTCTGAAATCGCTCCTGCCTGATTGTTTCGTCCTATGCGCTGCATCGTACTTGATAATCTGTTCGGATAGAATTAGACAATATGTATCTTTGCGGCTGCATGCTTACGTACTAAGTACTAAGATTATGCTGACACATAAATGTTATGCACAAACCTTGCCTATCAATAGGCTCATTATTCATCAGTTATCTAGATATATTCTTCATCAATTTTTTTTCTCCTCAATACCACGAGCGCACCAAGGCGCGCAGGGGTCTCTAGTCAATTATAAATCGATTCTTATCTGATGTGCAAAGATCCATCCGTAGAAAGCAACAGTGCCAGATCCATTCGTAGGAAGCAACAGTGCCAGATCCATTCGTAGGAAGCAACAGTGCCATGATATCTGTAGTCGCAGTGTCCTGTAACATTACTGCTGCTGCATAGTTCGTACTTCATACAGCTCGCGATGAATACTGCGGCACCACCACCTTCTCCTGGCATAACTACTGATATCAGGGTACAGTACTGATGTGCAACGTACAGGGCAAGGTTCACAGGATTGAGCTTAAGAACACTATCTTAGAAACAGTGCATGTCAGAAATAAGGAGATGAACAGAAAGCTGAAATTTCGACAGGGAGATGAGATACTTCAATAAATTTGCAGTGTACAATACAATAAGCTAAGGGAAAGACCTCAGAAGTAAACAAGATCTGGTTTGAGAAGCATTTTTGGTACATGATAGTAGCTGATTTCAGGATCTATTTGGTCATTGAAGGGTGGGAAGAACTAAAACAGAAAAAGAAAGTGCCACTACAACATCCGGGGCTGTGGATCTTACAGTCTTCCACCTGAGTGTATTCTACAGATATTTCCTTGCAAGAGCCCTGACCTTGGTATCGAAATGAGAGGATGTAATGCGAGAACCAGGTAGGTAGACTGGATTCAGGAATATCTGCACAGCAAAAAAATACGCAAAGAGAACTCTATTATAACACAAGCAAGAAGAATGCTGGATTGCACGAGCAATTTATCAAACAACATAGCGGGCAAATTTCACAATATATACATTACACATCTCCTTTTGCGAGCTATGGAATGAATAATCAAGTAGTCAACAGAAACAGTTAGGAGCCCATATCCAGTAGAGGACTAGTAAATTCCATCCCTTTGATGGAAGATAATGTAAATAAATAAAAATAAGATAGGAGAAACCATTGGAGATTTTTTTTATCCAACTGCAAAATAGATAAGATATGGACAGAAAACATAAGGAACATACCACATATCTTTAGAGTTAGCTTATTACCTTATGTAAAGATCGTGAACCTCCTGAAAGAAGCTTTTTATTCCATCCTCGCTTCGCGAGTCATGAAGCAACATAAATCTAGTTTGTGCCAAACTGGTCGTTAAGGGAAAAACAATGCTTCGATTATGGGAGAAATTGAAGGAAAGATAGCATGGCCATTGGCCAATCATGGTTATGACCCTCATAGGAAATAAAGACAAGCATGAGAAACAAAATTTCCCGGTTGTGACAGACTCAAGTCATTCGCAGACAGGAAAAATGATAATTCTTGTCGAAAAAGTTCAGATAAAACTATCACTATCTAACTTCTCGCATTTCTAGTTTCTTCTTCTCCCAAGATTAATCCACAAGGTCTCTAGTAAATATACCATGTGTTAGTATTTAAAGGATATGACCAGCAGTTACATAAACAGACACCACAAGGTCATTGAATCTATCTACTGACTTCAGAAACCTGAAAAATTGCAGAAAATGGTGAATGGGTTTGTGAAGCCAAAAACAGGAAGAGATAGAAGAGAAAAACAGGAAGAGATAGAAGAGAAACGACAACATATCTTTGGCTGCACCCAACAGGGAAATGACAGGCCAAAAACCACTCACATTGCACTTGTATGCCATGCAAGGTCCTGAACAACATCTAATGCATCATGCAAAATGAACTGATGCTGATAAGCTTGATCTTCTTTCTGCGAGAGGAAGGAAAATAGTAAATTGAAGGGGCATATTGAAAATGCAAACTGCCTATACAAATTATAATAGGTCAAAATACAAGGACATGTAAATGCAATCAAGACATGCCTCAGATAGCATATACGAGAAGTGGTGCATGTATCCCCAGTTCCTCACAATAGCTATACGCCTATGCCTCTTTAGGGAAAAATGATGTGGTACACATTCCAAGTTTCCAACATATGGTTTGCCTAAGAATTAATTCAACTGATACACATGATGTTTACAGTTCATATGAACAAGTTATTCTTAGTCGAAATTGAATCAACAGCGGAGATTACATATAATAAGCAGCAAAATAAGTCAGCAAAAAATAGTATAGCAGTAGCAAACCATTGATATAATAGTGTACAGTACACATATATGTGTACGTTCTCTGCTTCTAAATATGAAATAGCATGCATTCCATCAGCAGTAGCGAATAGAGGAACAAAACCACCCATGTAAGCTTTTAAGACCACACTGATGATTGGAGTGTGTTGCAGACTTACAACAACAAAGCCATGTTGTAATACAGTGACAGATAAAAATATCACGAATGTAATCAGGTGGAACATAACATAAATTACTAGATGGAATGTATTGAAAAAACCGTACTTTTGGAGCAGATCCAACTTCAGCCTCATAGATTGGGATATCATTCTTACTAACAATCACAAAACACGCCGTGCTTGCCACTTCTGCAAGAAAGATTGCAGTGCATATCTCTGCAAGCAATTTGAATTGCCAAAAAGAAGTTATAACTATATAGCTAGGGCGAATTAATTGTAAAAAAAAAAATCATAAGCGTGAGACATGAGTAAGGCAAGCTACCTCACCATGATTAGTATTATACATGAACACACTAAGAACCAAGAATGATCAAACAATTGAAGTGCGCCATAACAGGTAGAGTAGCACGTATGTAAATATCACAGACAACATAGAAGGTAGGTAAAAAAGACCACAATGCTTAATGGGGTGTTTGGTTTGAAGGACGAGATGGTGAATTGACCATCTGATCCTAACTCCGAACATAACCCAACTGATTGGTTTGAGGAATAGGATGGGTCGGTCCATCACCATCTCATCCTTCATAAGCATAAGTCTAGTACAAAAATGAGAAATGGTGTCATCCCACCAAATTTATGGAATGATCCCATGATGGACCAATCCATCCTAGGATGAAGTGATCCCTCAAACCAAACACCCCATCAAAGAATGCAATTGAATCTACCCACTAAGCATTTGGTTTATCAAGTTTACAAGGCTACAAGCATAGATGGAGCAAAAGCAAAAGCTTTGGCAAGATTTGGGAAGGGGGTTGCGATTGGGTGGATTGACGAAAAAACTCCCCTCGCATCTAAACATAGCACATTTTTTCTGCTGAAAAAGAACATGAATTTCTTGGTAACTCTAGAAGCGATGGGGATCCAAAGCTATGCAATCCTACAACAATTCAACAAACAAAAAAAAGCGTCTAAACAGAATGTAAGAAAATCTCTCGTTTCCATACACCTCCCTCTAGAGATCTCGGAGTTTCCGACGCTCTTGAAACTATCAGACACCGACCACCCAAAACTACCAAACTATGGGATGGGAAGCAGGGGTATGAGCTCGGATCGAAGCAGAGGTAGGAACGATGCACTCACTAGTTGCAGGGATCTACGACTTGAGGGGTCACCGGAGCTGGCCGTCAGCGACTTCCGGCGCGAGAGCTTCCATTGTGGAAACCAAGCGTGCGCAACCAACAAGACGAGTTTGGCGCTTTTGGGCTCGTTCAGAACTCAGAAGTGGGCCGGGAAAAAACATGCAGCATGCTTCTTCTCCATTTATTTTCTTTTTCCTTTTTTTTCAATTGTACGCCCTACGAAGGATGGGTCCCTCTTTCGAGCACGAAATTAAAAAACACAGGAATTGCACTGAAATGACGATGCAATCCTTCAAGAATGTGAAACAGAGGAACTATCCTTTAAAGGTGTTCGAAGAGATAGGAGGTCCATGCAAGACACAAAAGGATTTTTTCCATGAGGTTAGCCTCATGTTAGAATTCCTGCAAAATTCTTATGGATAAGAGTCATTCCATGGAATTTCATAGGAATCTTGGAAGCTCATTCCTTTGTTCCAAAGGGCCATATAGGAAATTTTCCTATAGTATTCTATTCCTTCAAAATTCCTCCAAAAATCCTACGTTCCAAAGAGGGTCGTAGCTTGTGCTTTTTTTTGTTTCTATTTCTATATGTTATCTTTTTATGTTTTTTGCTTTAATATTTTTCCTTCTCGGTTTGAGGTGGTAGACGGCGACCAATGACATCATTGTCACCATGTTCGACGAGCAGATCAGTAAGGACGGGAGAAGGAAGACTCGGGATGAAAAAGGGGAAATGATAAGAAGAAAGGGGGGAAGAGGAGGAAGAATATGACATGTGGGCCATCAGTTGCAGAGAGAGGAGGGAAGGAGCTGATATGTGGGCCAGTATGGTAGTGTATTTATGAGTACAACGGCAAAAGTGTCTTTGCACGGCCATATCACGGCTTAACTGGCGGAATTCGGTCAATAATGGCATGAACTCATAGTAGTGTCACAAGAGGGAGCATGAAAAATACAATGGCTGCTCAGTACCATCACAAAGATTATCGATTGAAAAATACCATCCTATATGTCAATGTCACTGACATGCAGCCCTAGGTCTCACATGTCATCCTCACACTGGATGGTATTTAGCAATTTATACCTCTTTGAGAGAGGACTGAGTTATTTTCTCTATTCAATAGCGTATAAAAAGATTTTCCATGTCTCCAACTCTAGTTCCCATCCCAAAAATGGTCAAAATTGAGGTAGCAAATGACCTACATATTGAAGTTCCTCATCAACATGAGGATGTTGGTTGATTTTTCTAGCGAAGATCATCACCGCTATTGATGAACCATCGTTGCGAGCACGTCTTCCATCAACCTCCAACTCCATTTATGCTCAGGGAGAGAGCAAAAGTGGAGTTACTTCATGGGCAGTCTAGTTCCAGTTGCACATCACCGACAACTAAGTCCTCGTCGTAAAACATGGACAGCTGTACTCAAATTTACGCTTCACTGATTTTAGAGTTTATGGCTCAATTGCATTAGAAAACTAGGACGTGACGAGTGGCGGAACCAGGACTCCACCAAGCCCTGGGCTGAATTCTAATGGACTAAAACTTAGGCTAAATACTACCCACGCAAGGCATAACAAAAAGGTACAGCGCAAATGCATAATTGATATGAAATTTGAGCCCTATGCTTAACTATACAACAAAATAGGAAGACCCAATATATAAGATGATAACGTCATGGTCCTCTGCATTTTGTGTCCCTAATTCGGTAATTCCTAGTCGGCTAATCCTACATAGGAAACGCAAAACACACGGCATTAATTCTTCTGTCATTCAGATTTCAGTGGAACTATGGAGTTGGAAGGGTAAACCGCTAAGGATCAAAGGGGGAGTGAGAGAAGGAGTAGGGAGTACCGTACTCCGGACGGGCGGACGGCGGAAGGCCTGCGTGGGACGGCCCAACGGGGGTGAGGTGCGGCGGGGGAGCGCGTCAATCCGGGGCTTCGGGCGTCGGTGGTGTGGGGACGACCAGCAGCAGCAGGCGCCAAGGAGAGGTGCGGTGGGGGCGCGTCAATTTGGGGCTTCGGCGGTCGGCGGCGGGGCGGCGCCGTGGCGCGTTGTGTCGAGGTCGAGCGATGCCACGGCGACGGCGGGCGGCGGCGCTGTGTCGAGGCGTCGAGAAGCAAGAGATTGGGGTTTGTTCGGTTGTGCTTGTGTTGTTTAGTTGGGCTTTGGGCTGGAAATAGAATGGGAGGAAGAGTGGAAGACCGGAAGCGGGAGGAAGGCTCAGGGCTCCATAATGGCGTCCCTATATTTGTTTTTATATTTTTTTCACAGAGGTCGGTACGAATAGGAATAAGAATATGAATAGCTGAAATAAAGAATTAGTTTATACTATTAAAATATTCATCAATTCAATATACTTTCAGCAATCAAATAATATATCTTTCCTTTACCTAAAGCTCGTGAAAATGGCGCTCCCAAGGCACTCTCGTTGCGCGAGTCGGTTTATCGCAGGCACAGTCTAACTCTGGTTATTACCGGTTTCCTGATCACGTGACTTTTTTGTCCAGTGCCGCGAGCGTCTCCTCGTTTGTACCTTTGTACCAGGTGGAAGGTGCGAGACGCCGCTTACTTGTGCAGCCTCGCCTTCTCCCTTTGTCTTCTCTGGATTTCCTTTTCGTTGTGTTCTGCGCTGGCCCTCGCTTTCTCTGTCCCACGCCTTTCCTCAGCTTCAACCTTGCTTTTTCCCTTCGTCTTCCCCGGATTTCCTTTGTGGTCGGTTGTGCACCGCCTCTCGCTTTCTTTGTCGGTCGACTTGCCTTAGGTAGTTGGTCGCTGCTCATTTGTTTTCCCTATCTATGCTAATTTGAACGCCCTTTTGCAGACTGTGGCTACTGTTGTTCTTGTCGCGCAGGCTATGAACGAGATCCTTTCGCGCTTTCTTTTGCTTGGGATCCGCCTTGGTCAGCCCTCGTCGTTTAGGCTACATTTTTTGTTGCATACCAGGTCGTTGCTTCTCCTTCGTTGTCCTTTTTTTTGTTTTATCTCTTATTTTCTTATGCTCATCTAGGTTGCCTTTTGTGCTTGTGTTGTTGCTTTTGTTCTGTGTGTATGGTGCCTTTCATCCTCTTGATTGGTTGATGTGTTCTTCGACCTTTTGCAGATTGTGCCTACTGGTGTTCCTATCGCGCACATTGGGAGGGATGTTCGTTCACGCTTGGGTTTAGCTGGAACCCACCTTGCTGCGGCCACTCCCTTCAGCCTTTCTTCTGGACCGCAGCCCAGGTCGTATGTTTTCCTTACTTGTAGTGTTTTTAGATAGTTCTTATTTTCGTGTGTGCGTGTCGTTTGCATTCGGGTGCCTGCAGTCAATCTGATTTACGCGTCTGTGTTCCACCTTGTTTTTTGCTCTATGTTTTTTTTGTCGTGTTCTGCTTTGCTTCTCGGGTCTTGTTTCGCCCTGGTTTATTCTTCTTCTTACCTGTATATGCTGCCCTTCGCCCTGTTGTGTTCCACCTCGTTTTTTGCTCTACATTTTTTGTCTATGTCCTACTTTGTTTGTCGGGTCTTGTTTCGCCCTGGTTTATTCTTCTTCTTACCTGTATATGTTGCCCTTCGTCCTGCTGATTGCTTGATATGCGCTTATCTCGTTCCCCTATTTGTTGCGTTTCCTATTTGGGGTGGTGCATTCTCTCCTTGCTCCTTTTCTGCTTGGGTTTGTCTCTATCAGTTCCATCAGTTCCTTGCCACTCCTGTTTTTACGTTCACGCTAATTTCTTCCCCTTTTTGTGTGACGTGTCTGCTGTTCTTACTGTCGTGCAAGCTAATAGGGAGGTTTGGTCACCGTTCGTTCTCATTTTAATCCAGCTCGGATAGGGGTCCGTTCGGTACTCCTTTTGGGCTGTAGTCCAGATCCAACGTTTTTCTTTGTTTTTTAAAGGTTTAGTTGGTTACCTTCTTGTGTGCATTTCATTCACCTGGTGTGCTTGCCATCGATTTGATTTCGTCATCCGTGTGTTACTTCGGTTTGGTCTTTGTGTTTTGTTTCTATCCTCTGATTTGCTTGTCGGATCTTCTTTCGACCTAATTCCTTGATCGGCTTTACTTTCCCTTGCATACATGTCGGTAGTCCGGGTTGCGTGTCTATTCCTTTCCTCGACCTATTGCGCTGCCTTACAATAGATATCATGGGATATGTGCACGATCTTAGGATGAGGTTACAATTGGTAATGTCGTTAACGGTTTGTCGAAACACGCGTTTTCGTTAAAGTTTGGTTTGTTGTCAGGTCAAGTGCGGTCAGACTGACGTTGGGCACACGGTCAGACCGGCTTGTAAACAACGATCAGACTGGCCAGCGGTTAGACCAGCTAATGAATGGCGGTCTGACCGATTTTGCTACTGTTCATCGGCCAAAAGTGGCGATGATTGTTGGGTTAGGTCAAGTTCATTGGTTTCAATGCATATGTGTTGCATGATGCATGTTTTGGCTAACGTGGGTCAAGTTGTGAAGAACTTGTTTCCGGAATCGATTTCTTTGTCTATTGTTATGCAGGGTGCTTGGAGGTCAATGACGATCAACGGCGAGGATGATTGAGACTAAGCTTGGAGAGCTGAGGTTCAGAACGATCGGAGATGCCGGGTGAGGTCAATGGAGTCAAGCATGGCGCATAAGGGACAAAGGTGACCGAACGGGTAGTTCGGTGCGACGGGTTGGATCAAACGGCGCGGGAGTCGGTGCAAGTGCCATGGTGGTTTCAGTGGGAGCCGGATAGGAGAGACTTGCTGACATGATGAGAGCCATTGGATCAACCTACACGTGGCGAAGCATAGAAGTGCTTTACGAAGATGGGACTCGGTCTTTGCAAAAAGATCGAGAAGGGGTATTTTGGTAATTTTATCAAATACCACCTTGATGACTTTTTGCCAACCCACGGCGTAAGATGGCGCAAGGTGAAGCGGATTAAGTCAAGAGGAGATGAAGACGACGCTTTAAAATACGTACGTGTGTGACCCGTTTGTGTGTGGGCTTAACGGGGGCCCATTAGGGTTCAATCTTCTAGAAGGTCTAGACCTCCACTATAAATAGAGGAGGGTGCTGGCTGCATCTCCAAAAAAAACTCTTTCATTTGTTTTGAAACCCTAGTTTGCTTAGGGAGAGGATAGTTGGAGGTTAGGGTTATAGAGAGTTGGATTTGATTTTGTGCTCATGTATTGAGTCTTTGTCTTCCTTGATGGAGTGGCTGTAAACCAATACTATATCAAAATCAATCCAAGGAAAGTTTCTTCAAGATGAGTCTATTTGTTTTCCTTCTCTTTATTTGGTGATTTTGAGTCCTTCTTTGATTCATGAGTTTTTGCTTGGTTTTTTGCCTTGATCTAACTTGCTATGACATATGGAAACCCATCTAGGATCATCTTGATCATCATTTACCCACGAGCAAGTCTTTAGATCATATTTCGATTTTGACTCGTTTTTGGAATACCCTTCGTTCAACCTGAAAAAGATAGGAACTTTGGCATGGATCTATGTGATCCTTGATTGGAATAGGTTCCTAATATCTCAGAGAATGTGTGTCTTAAGTTTTGTGGAGTTTGGCCTTATAGATCAAAAAATAGACTGATTTGAGTTTTGGTTTTCAGGCTGATTTGTGCTGTAATATAAGCTTTACCGCTTTTATCTTTTAATTGATGAAGCTTTGCTTATTACCCTGTTGAGCTTTAGTATTTCAATTCTTGCTCAATACTATGTCTAGTTTTTTGACTTGCTAGAATTATCATGCTCTCACATGTGCAGTAATGTCTTTGCTAATTGAGCTAGCACTTTAAGACAATTTGAACTGAAAATTGCAATTTGTGGATCTTTTAGCTAGTTGCACAATTAGTGATCCTTTTGTGACATTGGCCATGTCAAAATTGCTTTGTTAGCTCTTGGATCTAGGATTGAGCATTTATGGAGCTTCTTGTTCTTTTAAGAATCTACAATTACTTTTTTAATCAATGAAAAATGATCTCTTTTGTGCGAAAAAACTGATCTCACCAATTCTTTCTTATGAGACAGCTTGCCATTGTACTAGGCATAAACTCAGGGGGAGTTTTGCATGACCTAAACCACTCTTTTAAGCTTTTTGTGCTTGGGATGGTCGCGGCAAGGCTTGAGATCTAGCACATGGCCAAGAAAATAAATTGTCAAAATTGGTTGAAGCTTAGGAAGAGGTTGTGGATGGCTCCTAGTCCAAGACCTTCTTTACTAAGATAGACCTTTGATCAACTTGAATATTCATTGCAAATGAAAAATAGTTGAAAATTGGGCTTTTGACAAAAACTTGAGCAAAATGATTCAATTCAGAACATTTTGTCTCTAAAACTTGAGCAAAATGATTCAATTCAGAACTTTTTGTCTCTAAAATGGTCTTTGCTAGCTTCTGGATCTCACATTGACATTCTGACAATGCCATTATCATTTTTAGGATACCTGTTGTTGAACTTGCTAATTTTGAAGCATTGCTTACGTTAATCTAACAACATGTGGTATTTTCAGCTCACTAGCTTAGCTTTGCTATACATGTCTTAACATGATCTTGCTAGCTGTGTCAGGCTTGATATGTCTTGAGTGATAATAGAAATACTAGCTTGTTCAATTGAGTAATCTCCAAAGTTTCTTTTACTAAAAACTAAAAAACACAAAAAATGAAGCCACTCCAGTGCATTTCATGCATGCTCTTTCTTTTGTTTCTTCCTTTTTTTGTGCATTTGTCATCTCTGGATTAGAAGAAATGCATGATTTCTTGATGAATCCATTGTCAAAGGGGGAGAAGATATAGCAAAAATGTAATGTTAATAAAGAGCTTTTTGGATATGAAGGAGAAGTTTTGTAAGGGGGAGAAGTTAGGAGCTTTTTGGAAAGAAATGGAGAAATTGAAAATTTTAAAATTCTCTCTTGAAAAATGATGATTATAGTGAGGGGGAGCATTTAAATTGCATTCTTTTGAACTTTTTGTCATTTCTGAATTTGAATTGCAATTCTTGAAGACTCACAATGATCTAAGGTCAAATAGAACAATTGTTCTTTCAAATGGACCTTTAGTGAGATTTTGGCACTTCTCTGGAATGGAAGCTTTCTTGCTTCTTCTTGCCGTATCTCACTTGTTGATGCTATTCTGAAGCCAACTTGGTCCTTCTCATTGCTTTCTTTTGTATTTGAGCCAAGTTGAGCCTTTGCGCAAAATTGTAAGTATTTTCATTTTCAAAACCTCAAACTTACATTTTTGGCAAATTGCCAATGTGTTCATCAAGGGGGGAGATTGTGGATATCATGAGGACATTGTGGATGTCATGGGGACATGCTCATGATCTTAGGATGATAAAACAATTGGCAATTGCTTTGAGAGTTTGTTGAATTCTGTGAAAATCAGCAAGTGTCGGGGTTTTCTGGTAATCTGCAGCATTGTGGCATGCAGATACTCTACGGCGTCTTGATATGACCGCAAGTGTTGAGCGGTAGTACCACAAGCCACTTGGATGCTTTGGTCGTTAGATTGAAATCGGACGGTCCTGATTGAAGTGAACGTTCAGACCTCCGATCTTGAAGGGTTATTTGGGTCGTCCGATTGAGATCAGGCGGTTGAGATCAAGGGGGACATTCGGACCGCCGAACAGTTCCCAAGATCCGATGGCTGAGACTCGCGGTCCGAACGGCCGAGCGATCTGGTGCGTCCGCGTGGCAAAGGGTCTTGTTCTGAGGTTTATACCGATTGATACACGGCGGTTCAAAAATTCCCGAACAGGTGTTTTGGGATTTTTGAGTTCTGTTGAGAAGCGGTAGTACCACATGTGTGAAGCGGTAGTACCGCAGCTCGGTTGAACCGCTTGAAGGTTGGTGGTTGCGAAATTCCAGAGAAGGTGTTATTGAGCTCTGGTTTACTTGTGGAGTGGTACGACCGTGCTTTGGTTGCCGGTAGTACCGCATGATGGTATGACCGCATGTGAGCGGTATGGTTTTTCCAGAGGAGAGGTTTTTGGAGATTTTGAGATTCTCCGATGAGCGATAGTATTGTAGGTGATTGTGAGGTACGACCGCATGGCGGTAATACCGCTTGTAGCATGGCGGTAGTACCGCTTGTGAAATGAATTGTGCTGATTGTCAAATTTCTTAGAGATTTGTTTTGGGTTAGGTCAAGTTCATGCTCATCAGTGCATATGTGTTGCATGATGCATGTTTTGGCTAACGTGGGCCAAGTTGTGAAGAACTTATTCTCAGAAATGGTTTTCTTGGTCTATTGCTGTGCAGGTGGCTTGTAGGTCAATGACTGTCAACGGCGAGGTGGATTGGGACTAAGCTTGGAGAGCTGAGGTCCAGAACAATCAAGGATGTCGGGTGAGGTCAGAGGACTCAAGCGGGGCACAGAATGGACAAGGATGACCGAACGGGCTGTTCGGTGCGACTGGTTGGATCAAGCGGCGCGGGAGTTGGTGCAAGTGCCTTGGTGGTGCTGGTGGGATCCAGACGGGAGAGACTTGTCGACATGGAGCCGTTGATCAACCTACATGTGGCGAAGTATGGGATTGTTTCACGATCTGTGGACTCGGTCTTTTGGAGAAAGATCGAGAAGGGGTATTTTAGTTATTTCACCAAATACCGCCTTGGTGACCTTTGGCTAAACCGCGGCGCGGGTCGGCGCTTGGAAAAGTGGTTTAGGTCAATCGATGATGAAGACGGCGCTTTGAAATACGTGCGTGTGTTAACCCATTTGTGTGTTAGGGTTTAATGGGTGCCCTAATGGAATATTCTCTAGATGCTAGCCTCCACTATATAAAGGAGGAGGTGCTGTCCAGCAGCCTCTAATCCTGCCATTTTGAGGAACCCCATTCATAGTGTGCCCTATTTTGTGTTAGGGTTTTGGAGAGAAAGAGGAGAGCTAGGGTTTCTAGGGTTTGGATTGAGTGTGTGCTTACGTGGTGAGCTTTGTCCTCCAGGTTGGAGTGGCTGTAAACCAACAATCATCCATCTATCTGAAATCAATCCAAGCAAAGATTTCACAGATGAGTCCTTTTGTGTTCTTTCTTTCTATTTGATGATTTTGGGGCTTTTCTTTGATCCGCGAGTTTCTCTTTGGTTTTTGGCCAAGATCTTGCTTGCTATGACATGTGGGAACTTATCTAGGATCATCTTGATCATCAATCACCCACGAGCAAGTTTCTAGATCAGTTTAGGTTTTGGCTCGGTTCTTGAAACAAACTTCACTCAAATCCAAAAAGGTTGGAACTTTGATGTGGATCTATTCGATCCTTGTTTGGAATAGGTTCCTAACATCATAGAGAAGCTGTGTTTCAAGTTTTATCAAGTTTGATCGGGTGAATCAAAAGTTGTGCCAATTTTAGATTTGGTTTTTCAGCTGTCGGGATGAACTCCAGGATAATCGGTAGTACCTTTCATTTGCCTGCGGTAGTACCGCGGTGCAGTAGTACCGCCCTATACATTGCGGTAGTACCGATTATAGGTAGTACCACTGGTTACACTGTGGTAGTACCAATTGTCCTGATTTTTCAGAACTTCTTCGGGTAGTTTGCTGCTGTGCCTTGGGGGTGTTGATTGGATTTAAGTGAGACTTCCTCTGTGCTTGAACATTGATCTTCATAGCTCTCATAGCTATTGGAGTGATTTGCGAATTGAATTCAATCTTTGTTGAAAAGTTTTTGAGCTCCTATTCACCCCCCTCTAGTCACCTGTTTCGATCCTACACCATGCTCTACACTCTGAATTTGCTAAACTATAATCTGCTCATAATATTGCTTTGTACCAACTTAAAAATGCTAGGACTGAGCTAATTGATGTTAAATCTGCTCCCTGTGAAAAATTCTTAGAGTCTAACAAGTTGGATGCCTTTGGTAATGTTAAATTTAGCTTTGCTCTTTCTGCTTAGAACGTGAACATGAAGTTGAAGACATTCTAGAAGCAGTTAGAGCTAAATATGCCAAGCTTAAGGACACAATTGAGTCTACACCTTGTGCCTCATGTGCAGCCTATAAGCTTGAAGTTACTTTTCTTATGGAGAAACATGCTAGAGCCATTAAGGCCAAGACTTGTGAATCATGTGTTAACTTTAGAAAAGAAAATGCTTACCTTAAGGACACACTAGAAAAATTCTCTAAAGGTAAGAAACAGTTAAACATGATTCTAGACACGTCTAAAACTCCTTATAAGAAGTAAGGGTTAGGATACAACTCTAGTCAGGACAAATCCAAGCCTAATGTCATTCAGGTCTTGGAAAATGGCTTAGTTGAATTCACAACCCAACCTGCAAAAATAATTTTCAAATCTGCAGGTTTTGTCCAACATTCTTTTGAGTCAAAAGGTGCTTCTCCCAGTGGTACCAAATACCATTGCACCTATTGTAAGAAGAGTGGACATTTGGTTAAGTTCTGTTGGCGTAGGTTGAAGAACGCTAAGAAAAATATTGCTAGAATTTTATCTAATCAACCTAGAGCTTTTATGAGACATGGTCATTTAAAAAGGAAGAAACCTGGACTAGGATTTGTTTCGCATGCTGATCATCATAAGGTTCCAAGACAGGATGCTTTTCATTTTGTGTACCATTGCTCATAACAGAACTTCAAATAAAATCAAGGATAGCACTTCTGCTTTGCAGACTTCTTGCAGACGTGTGTCTCAGTACTGGGTTCCCAAGTCATGTTTAACTAACCCAGTATTGAGACACATCGATCTTTTGTGCCTTGATTTTCAGGATCACCGCGGAAGGAGGAAGAACACGTGGCTCGTCGACTCCGGCTATTCACGCCACATGACCGGAGGCTCAAGATGGTTCACTTCCTTCACGCGGTCGACGGGTGATGACTTCATCACCTTTGGAGGTGATACACAAGGCCGAATTGAAGGAACGAGATCAATCAAGGTGAATGACAGATTCATCTTGAAGGACGTCGCCCTTGTGGATAAGCTAAGGTACAACTTGCTTTCTGTTTCGCAGCTTCTTGATGATGGCTATGAAACTCGTTTTAAGAAAAATGCCTGTCGTGTGCTTGATTCTGCCGGTGAGTTTGCTTTTGGGATTTCTAGAGTTGGTAGAGTCTTGGGAGCTGATTTTTTTGAATCTCTTGCTAGATCTCTCAAATGTTTAATTACATCTTCTTCTGATATCTGGTTTTGGCACCGACATTTGGGACACATTGGTTTTGATCATCTGACGCGAGTTAGCGGCCTTGATCTCATGTGAGGTTTGCCTAAACTCAAAGCCGTTAAGGATGCTGTATGTGCGCCCTGTAGGAATGGCAAGCAAGTTGCCGCCTTACACCCTTCATTGACTATGATCATGACTGATGGACCAGGACAGTTGCTTCACATGGATACTGTTGGTCCTGCTAGGGTTCGGTTAGTCGGTGGTAAATGGTATATTCTTGTCATAGTTGATGATTTTTTGAGATACTCTTGGGTGTTCTTTCTTGCTTCGAAGGATGAAGCTTTTGATCATTATCATGATCTTGTTCACGGCAACCCTTGAGCCAAGCTCGACCCTATTCGGTAGCCTCACCGGGATTTCGACGGCCCGAGCCCAAAAGCTCGAAGGTTTGAAAAAATAGTGAAAATCTATTTTTGTAATTCTGAAAATGAATTAAATATCACTTTTTTATTCCGAAAAATGATTAAAATATTATTTTTAAATCAAAAAATGTTTTTTTTTAATTTGGTAAGACTCGAACTTTATCATTTTCGGCCGGTCTTTTCGAGCCCAAATTTAAAGCTTTGGTCCGCCCGCCTTTTGAACAGGTCTACTACAGACCCATCTCTTACGCGAACTTGCTTCTCTCTTTTTAGCTAACTGTCTCTCCTTGGAATCTTACAACCTCCCAATACCGCATGATGGATATGAAAATAGTCTTGGCAATAGGCTCATTGTAGAAGAACTTACCTATGACAGATTGCACCTTGAATCGCATGCAACGTTGATGTACGAGAATCTAAATGATGATCAGTGTGTTGTTTATGATAAGGTCATTCATTCTATTTCGAATGACCAGTCGTGTTTCTGCTTTGTCTCAGGCTATGGTGGTACAGGAAAAACCTATTTATGAAATTCTATCATTGCCAAAGCTATGATCAGAGGGTAGGATTGTTCTCGCTGTTGCGTCATCTGGAGCTGCCGTGTTATTATTACCTGGTGGTCGTACCGCTCACTCGCGATTCCGAATCCCATTTAACATAGATGACCAAAGCATTTGCAATATTCACTGAGGGATAGTTTTTGGAGAACTAATTAAAAAAATCGCCCTGGTGTTGTGGGATGAGGCACCGATGACACACAGACGGTGTTTTGAGGCGCTTGACCGTACCATGCGTGACATTTTAGCCCCCAATAACGCCTCCAATGTAGACAAGCGTTCGGTGGAAAGCCAATCGTGTTGGGTAGTGACTTTAGGCAAGTACTCCCAGTTGTTGTAGGCGGTGCCCATGCTGATATTATTTTGACTTCCCTTATTAGATCATCGTTGTGGAAACATATTCAAATCCTCCGCCTTAATGTCAATATGCGACTTAGGAATACGTTTATTTGTCCTGCTGATAGCGCTGAATTGTCAGCGTTTGCTCATTGGATGCTTGATATTGGGTAGGGTCACTTGCCTATGCACAGAAGATCGAGCGAGCCCAAACCAACATGGATACATATCTCATCTGATTTGTTACTTACACCTACCGGTGATAACATGGTTGCGATTATTGATAGCATCTATGAAGAGTTTGTTGTCAATTACAGCTCAGTTCCGTATCTTGCAGCACTTGTTATAGTATCACCGCTCAATGTTTTGGTTGACAAAATTAATGCGGCAGTGCTTGAGAGGGTTCCAGCCTCTTCTAGAGAATACCTTAGCTACGACAGCGTTGCTAACTCGTCTGATCAGACAACTGATGTTGACCTTCTATATCCCACATAATTCCTCAATTCAATCAAGATCAACAATTTCCCACATCATATCCTTTCACTTAAGGTAGGCGTACATGTTGTTTTGCTCAAAAACATTAACCAAAGTATGGGCTTGTGCAATGGAACACGCTTGTTATTAACTAGGCTAGGAGACTGCGTACTTGAGGCCAGGATTATGATGGGTACACATGTTGGCTAGATGGTTTGCATACCAAGAATTGTTCTTAATTCAGAGAGCACAAAATGGTCGTTCACGTTGAAATGTCATCAATTCCCAGTTAAATTGTGCTATGCGATGACCATAAACAAGTGCCAAGGCCAAACTCTACAGAAGATTGGAATATATCTCAAAATTCCTATTTTCACGCATGGCTAGTTATGTGTCGTTGTGTCAAGGGTCGCATCAAAGCAAGGCATCATCATACTGATCGAAGATGAAAACGACCTGCCTACATCAGTGACAAAGAATACTGTATATGATGAAGTGCTTCAGTTCCTCTGAATACTGTTTTTGTATTCTTCTGTGTTGTTCCTTTTGTCTCGACATGGCATCTAACATCTCCTCCCTACAGTTGTTGTACATGTCTCCATTAATACCACACCGTGCCTCTTACGGTTTCATGCACGTTCTTCTTCTTCCGAACTTACACCACCGTGCTTATCTTTGCATGTTGTGTTCCTTAGCTACAAGTTGTATGACATACTAACTTAGATGTCGTATCCATATGGTTTTACATGCTTTCTTTATATTTAGTATAACACATGTCTATTCTTTACACGTACCTTTATGTTGCCCTTTCTTGATGTGCCAACCTGTTCTTTTCTTTTGTGATCAGCAACATGTTCCTTCAGTTCCTTTCAACTTACTTATCTTGCTTCATTTCTATTCCTGTAGTACATAGTATCTTGTTTAGCTTTCATGGTCATGCATATTTCCTGCAACTACCACCATGTGCTTAGTTTTGTCTTAGGTTCATGCAGTGTAAACTACAGTCAAGCAACACACATGCATATTGCATGTGTTTTCCTCATGACTTGCCTCATCTTTCTCTCCCTTCCTATGTTAGCCCTCTGTTCCATTTGTAGGTGAGTTCTACACTTCCTTCCTTTCTTAACGATCGTATGATTTCTATTTCATCATATCTGTGTTGCTTGCAACTCTCATGATCTTCCTATCGTTTTCTACGACACTACTTTTTTTTACTGCTTGAGTTCATTCTGCACTTCCTTCTTTCTTAACGATTAAATGTTTTTTTCCAGACGTGCATCTATAGCGTACAGGACATCACAGTTATCTTCCCTGCTGTCTTCCTTGTCTATCATTGATGACCTATTATATCGATTCCTTCAGAGCTACCTGTATTCCTATTTTTATGCTGCTACAGTTATTACTCTTTTATATCGATTCTTTTGTATCTTTTAATCGGTGATGCTACATATGGAATGTCTCATTTGCTCAACGTTACTACTGTTCACATGTTTTTTTCTCAAAGTAGATATGCGTGCGTATATGAAGCAACAATGATCAACACTTAGCTGTAAGTTAATAATTGATATGCGGTTTGAATAACTGTAGCAGCATAAAGTCATCGTTTCCCCTTCGGCTGCGCCGCCTTCCACCGCGCCCCACCGCCGCATCACCGCTCCGGTGAGCCTTCGCCTGGACAACCCCGTCACCATGCGTCTCGAAGGCCAAGGAAGCCATCCCCCACCTCCTTTCTTCCTTCCCGCTGCCGTGGATGTCCGCCGCCACCAACCCTCCTTCTTCGTTGCTAGCCGTCGCCGCTACGCCACCTCGGGCTGTCTCAAGCTTCACCGCCCAGCTCCGCGTCTTCCTCAGAACCACAAGCGCCCATGCGCACACTAACTCGCCGATGCAGCCGCCAGATCACCATCACCAAGACGCCCGCGCCTGCGTGCCCGCCACCGCCTTCAACCCCGCCATCGCTGCGCGCCGACCTTCTCCGGTGTCGCCACCACCACCCGTGGGTCCACTACCCTGGAGACCCCATTCCGCCCGCTTGTTAGCCGCCGTTCACCCCACTCGTCGTTGCCGTGAAACCCCACGTCTTGTTGGTCTTTCCTCTTGCTCTATCGCATTTCGGACCCGATCTTTGTCTTGCAGACGGTTAATGACCAAATCCCGGTCGAGATTTAAGGGCAAAGCGATGATTAGCCTCATTAATTAATGCCCTAATCACCGCTCTGAGTCTCCGCCGTGTGGGCCCAGCAAAATAGTAAATGCCGATTTTCATTTTGGGTTGGCCTCTAGTGACTGACGAGTGGGCCCCACGCACAGTGTGCACTCGGTGCACAGTGCATGTTGCCCTACCGGTCCATGCACTGTGCACATGGACCGAGTACTATTCATGGGTCCCACATGTTAGTGGGCCACTTTCTCTCTCTCCTTTCTATTTTCCAGATTTAATTCAAATTCAAACTTTGGAAGCTCCGTTCTCCTCCGTTATAACTCCAAAAATTATGAAATTTGTTTCTAAAATTTTGTAAATTCAAGATCTTGCTAATGGCACTGGTCTTGTTTAATTTGGAGTTAATTTATTATTTCTTTAGTATTTATTTGCTCTCTTTGCTTGTTTGTGCCTTTTTCCGGTACGTTCGTCCGAATAGGGTTCGAAGAAGCGGGAGATCTCCAACTTGATCAAGCCCAAAACTATCAAGACTCTCTTACCTATAACCAAGGCAAGTCGATACTTTGATCAATTTGAGCCTACATTTTATGTAAGTTATATTCACTTAAATTACCAAAATTGCATGCTTTAATTCTTTAATCAAATGTATATTAAATATTAAGTTAGTTAGATACCCATTTGATAATTAATTATTTATTATGCTATCCATTGATAATTGAATCCATTATTCCATGTCACCATAGTAACTATATGGTAAATACTAGTATAGGTTGTATTTAAGCGACATGCTAGTCTTGCTTAAGTACTAGGGTATTAAAATGCCCTAATCATCAGCTCTTCAAACATGAAATAGTTTTGGGCAGTCATTGGAGATCCATGACTAAAGTAAATGAGATAATTTGGTTTTACTGCTCAAAACCCTAATAACTTGCTATTACCACATCTGAGTAGATGGAATGGTGGTTGGTGCTATTGGGCACGAGAGTGGTTGGTATGTGGTATGAATTGCTCGGATGAATTAAGGACTTATTCTTGTCATGAACTCCCTTGTAAAACATATGCAACCATAAGCCTGCAAAGTGCAACTTGACTTGGTAAAATTATTAAACCCTGAATGTCATCTCGCTGGATGGATAACGGGAAAGTGCAAGCGCGTGTTACGTTCGACTTGAAAGGGACACCGAAGAAAGATGAAGTTGTCAGTCATCGTGGTGTAGTCCAACTACTCCAGTCGCGAGGTGAACATCCTACACAACGTATGGGCGTAACCCTATATGGGTGAGATGATGGAAGAGACGAGATAATTTGAAAGGTTACTGTGATAGTCGTTCAACTACGTGACTAAGAAATCATGTGGGGTAACGAGTATGATTGTCTCTTGTGGGTATAGTGCACAACCTCTGCAGAGTCTAAACTGTATAAACAGTCGTGCCTACGGTCAAAGGAGGACATAGGAACTTGCTAGAGTTAGTTATATTTCTAAAACCTTTGTGGGTGGTATGAAAATCAGGTCGGGCTCACCTTGCCCTGAGATTAGATTTTTCCTGAGCCGTCAAGCTCAGTGGTGTAAATAAATGGAGGTAGCTCTAATCAAAAGAAGCATAAGGTAGAGGTTCCAACGGAGGGGACCTCTGCTGTTATTAATTATCGTACAATTACTCTCTTTAATAAAATGTAATTTGGTTAAAATGCTAAGTGATAGGAATTTGTAATTATGATAATTAAAAATATTGTTTTAGCAAATAAAAGAAACTGAACCATCCTTGTTAAGCCTTGCATGTATATTATTGCATCTTGTGTGTTGGCTCGCGTGCACGAAAGTTGTGCTCATTCTCGCTCTCCCCCAAACCCTTCAGATCTTGCTGATCAAGGAGATTATGCATATTACGAAGACCCAGAAGCCGATGGACAAGGAAACGATGAATAATAGTCTAATTCTGTAGTCTAGGTCTCGCCTTAGTCTAGTGAACTCGTTCGGTACTTGCGTACAACCGATATTATCCAAACCCTTAGTTAATATCAGTCGTACACAGGTTACTCCAGTCGCTTGCCTGTGAAGAAATGTGCTCTACCCTTTTGCTTCCGCTATAGTTTACGTTGCTTTCATGTAATGTAATCAATTTGACATGTTCGGCCCTTTTGTAAAACTCGACCCGATGTGGTCTATGTCACTCTGTTGTTTGTAATGTATTTGAATGATTTAGTTCACGTCATGTATGAAATGATCCAGTAATATGCCTGTGAGTGCTATCTACTTATCCAGGGAACAACACAATATTTTCATAGAAAATTTAGATTTGCAAAATCCAGGTCCGACAACAAGCACAGTTGAATCATGAAGATTCCACGTTCCTCCCTTTTGGAATGAAGAAATGTTAATAAGCTGGTTCAAGGGGGGCAGGTACAGCCATGCACCATCCATGTGATACATAAAATTGTTATTTTGCCTTTCTGAAAACAGTAGTCCTATATTTTTATAGCCAAACTTTTTGCGTGTGGTTGGTAACGACGAACTCATGGAGACCAATTCCGCCCATCGTCATTTTTGCTTGGCGACTAAACTGGCACCAAACCGGGTAAATGGCTTTCTGGTCCGTGGAAGTTTAATCAGACTATGTCATGTCATGTACATATCTCTTGCACCAAGCCTGCAACTTCTGGTTTTTTTTAATAATATTTTCAAAATAGATAATTACAAAATAAATAGTCGCTCCAAAAAATTACAAAAATAACTAGTGACAGAAACATATCACTAGTTGAACTGGTGACAGGGACCCTCTCACCCCCTATCGTCAACTGGCGACAAGAAGACTGACCCTATAAAAACATTTTGAAACCCTAAAATTCGGCACATGACTCACTTTTATTCAGAAAAAAGAGAAAGAAGAGAAGAGTAGAGGGGAGGAGAGAAGCTAGCGAAGCGCTGCCCGTCCAATTGCCTACCTATCGGGTAATTTTTTCAACCGAATGTATTACATAGTTTTAGATGTACGGTTACGTAATGTAGTACGTTTTACATAATACTTTTCGGTGAGTAGTCTAGTTTTAGATATGCGGTTAATCGTGAAAATGTTCTTTATGGTGCAGTGCGTCAAATATGTCCGATGTCGCTAATTTTAAAATTTACTATGGTCAGGGGACTATTATGAAGGATCCCGAGGGGATTGATTTGCGTTATTTTCAATCGGCGACCATACCCCTACCAAGAATAGAGCAGCGTACGTGGGGCATTGTGATGCGGTGGTTGTTCCACACATTCCAAGTGGGCCGTGATGTGTACGATCTAAGATTGAATTGCCTTGCCCCTCGGGTAGCACAGCCCACATATTGAGAGTTAGTGCAGTTGAAGGGAATAAATTCATGACAGTCATATGTACACATGGCGAGGGAGGGAGAGTGAAAATTGGTTCTTCTGGTCCATGCATATGCCAAACCCACTCTTTCATCCGCGGCTAAACAAGAAGGGGGTGTTGACGCCAAAGAAGAAGTCGGGGACTTGATCCTGATAAGCGCACACAATGGTCAAGCTCCGGAGTTCTTGATCTTTGTCGATGAAGACCCTGCCGAAGTAGCTCCTTCGGTCAGGCAAGCTAGTGGTCTTGCTAACGAGGGTGAGGAGGTGGAAGCCATAGTGCAAAGGATGAATCTCGAAGACCGTGACTACATGACATTGTCTGAAGATGAAGGTTCCGACGACAAGAATGATGTGGACCAGCAGACGGTTCCATCCGACTAGAACACATACCAGTTCAAGAACCTCGTCATCAACGAAGGCTCTCGCGTGCCGTGAGAGTACGATCAGAGCGAGGTTAGGCTAGTAGCTATGTATAAATGTAAGGAGGCCGGGCAGGACGCGGTCAAATTCTGGACCTTGTCGGTGCGGCGCACATTCAAAGTCGTCAAGTCTACCTCAAAATTCTACGATGTGAAGTACGGTATAGAGGGATGCCCTTGGCGAGTACACGCATTTCAGCCTAAGTGGGACACCTACTGGAAGTGCTCTATAGTGGTCCCTCACACATGCGTCGTTTTTGAGTCAGTGCAGTCCCACCGGAACCTGTCAGGCTTCATCGCCAACCTCATGTACAGTGAGATCATGGATAATCTAGATTTTGGGCCATGATCCATCATTTAAGTGATTGAGGCAAGGTTCCAGTACACAATCAACTATGCCAAGGTTTGGAGGGCAAAACAGAAGACATTGGAATTAAGGTGGGGCACGTTCGAAGATTCTTACCACAACCTCCCTGGGCAATTTCGAGTCATACAAGACAGAAATCTTAGCACCCATATCAACATTCAAGACGCCACACATCCGAAGTGGGCCAATAAGAGGGTACTACAGCGAGCATTCTTCGCGTTTGGTTCATGCATCAATGTATTCTGGCACTGCCGTCTAGTCTTGTGTGTAGATGGCACATTCTTGACTGGGAAGTACAAGGGCTAGATACTGACTGCAATAGCGACGGACAGGAACAATCAAGTTCTTTCCGTGGCATTCGCTTTCGTTGAAAGCGAGAATACAAACAGCTGGTTGTGGTTCCTAAAGAATGTGAGGATTTCTGTTGTGTAAGGCCGCCTAACGTATGCCTCATACATGATCGGCATGCAAGCCTGCTGCGTGCAATAACCTAGCTGCAATAAAGAGATAACGTACCACTTGCATGGCCGGATCTGTAGAGCAGGTGGTGTATGAGGCACTTGGGTGCAAACTTCTACAAGCAGTTCCGCAACAAAGACTTGATGAACCCGTTCATGCGGCTGTACAACCAGAACCAGCAGTAGAAGTTCAAAGCACTCTGGAAGATTCTGGATGAGCGGACCAAGACGTACAGAAGGGAGGCAGCGAGAAGGGTTGCCCTAGGCGCTGACCAGGCCCCCAAAGTATTGCCACAGCTACCCACAGATGCTCCCAGATTGACGAGGAGGACGGGGGCGCAGATGAAATGCTTCTCGGACAGGATTGAGCACGAGCCTAAGGAGAAGTGGTCGCTACTACATGACAGGGGTGGTGCTCGATATTGTGTCATAACAGCTAATCTAACCGAGGTGTACAATTGGGTTATGCACGGCGCAAGGTGCCTCCCTTTGGTGGGTATTGTGGAGGCAATTTTTTGCGGTACGATGAACTACTTTGTTGACAGAAGCAACAACACGTCGCTCGCCATGGCAAATGACAGAATACTTTACTCCGCCATGGTCATTAAGTACATGGAGGAGAAGAGCAAGAAGGGTGAGATGCACTGGGCATTCAAGATGGGCACAAGAGAGTTTCGCATCGAGATAATATGCAGAGATAAAGGACGCCGCGGGACCAACCGCGAGAGGGTCACCCACGAGTGCACGCTACGCCGCGGTAGTTGCACATGCACTTGCAACAAGCCCCTTCTTCTGCATAGGCCCTGCTTCCATGTCATAGCCACATGTTCGATGGTGGCGCAACATCTCGGTCAGTACCTCTCTGACTATTTCATTAAGGAGGCGGTGATGCAAATCTGGACTGGAAAGATGTATGGTTACGCTGTGGTTTGCCATTTCACTGGTCATCCAATATGAGAGCAATTAATCTGGGCCGCGGACATTGATAGGCTCAATTGAAAGGTTGGCCGACACAGGTATAACACATCAGGAACGACATGGACGAAGCAGAAACCGGACGTCATACGAAAAAGTGCTCTATTTGCAAGGAGTCTAGGTACACCTTCAAGAAATGTCTCACGAGAAATCCTCAGGACGAAGGAGACATCGACATTCCGGACGTCACTGCGGGGACCTCATCTGGTCACCCGACTCGAGGTAGTCCACAAGGGGGACGTTGAGGTTGCGACCACGAGAAAGCACAGACAATAGTAATATGTTATTGCCAACGTTCTAAATTATAATTTTGATTAAGTGTTATGACATTTTGCTGAATGTTATGTAATATCAGTGTGATTTTATCGTAGTTTTGATAGTAATGACAAGTTCACATTTGTTTCTTACATAATATGCAGTGCATGTATATGAGCAAGTGTATGAATTCCCAGGCGCATCACAATATTCACCGCACTAGAACAACATACGCCGATAAAAAAAATGTTATTACGAGTCTAACAAATTTTGTACCGTTCAAAATCTATGAAAATCGCTAGTAGATAAATCAGATTAGGGTTTTAGGTATCTGTCGCAGTTTCAAATGGCGATAGGTACCTGATGACAGGGGTGCGAGAGGGTCATATCGCCAGTTCAACTAGACATATTTTTGTAATTTTTTGAAGTGACTATCTATTTTTGTAATTATCTTTTAAAAAAATATTATTTTTTAAAAAAAATTCGGGGAAACAGCACACCGATCTTTAGCAAATATCCGCCTCATCTTCCGCAAGCCTATGCTCCCCGAGACCAAAGAAACCAAAACCATCACTCCAGAAAAAAAAAACATCCCAAAAAAACAAACAAAAAATCCCCAATCCATGAAGCCCATCACCCCCTCCCCTCCCGCCGCCGCCGCCGCCGCCGCGGCGGAGGCGGCCACCGAGGACCCCTCCCCATCGCCCTCCACCTCCGCCTCTGCCTCGGCCGCGTTCTCAGTCGAGCGCCGCGGCGACGCCTCCGCCTCCTGCCGCTGGACCCTGCCAGACTTCCCACGCACCCGCGCACGCACCTTCTACAGCCGTTACTTCGAGGTCGGCGGCTTCGACTGCCGCCTCCTCCTCTACCCGCGCGGCGACTCCCAGGCCCTCCCTGGCTACCTCTCCCTCTACCTCCAGGTCCTCGACCCCAAAACCCCATCGTCGTCGTCGTCCTCCACCACCTCCTCCTCCAAATGGGATTGCTTCCTCAGCTACCGCCTCTCCGTCGTCCACCCCTCCGATCCCTCCAAGTCCCTGGCGCGCGATTCCTGGCACCGCTTCTCCTCCAAGAAGCGCTCGCACGGCTGGTGCGACTTTGCGCCTTCCTCCTCCGCCACCTTCCTCTTCCCGCCCCACGACTCCCTTGTCATTGCCGCCGACGTGTCGGTACTCTCAGAGGTCGCCTCCTTCGCCGATGGGGACGGCCGCTTCACCTGGAAGGTGCTCAACTTCGGCCTCTTCCGGGAGACGATCCGCACGCAGAAGATCACGAGCCCTGCATTCTTCCCTGCCGCTGGTGGGAGTGAATGCGGGCTCCGGATTAGTGTCTACCAGAGTAATGTCTCTGGTGCAGACCATTTCTCGGTCTGCCTGGAGAGCAAGGAGCCTGTGGTGCAAGCAACCTCGGGGTCATCAGCATCGGCATTGGCATCGAGTGGTGTGGGGGTTGGCGTGCCGGATGGTGACCGTGGGTGCTGGTGTCTTTTCCGTGTTTCGATCCTTAGTCAGAGACCTGGGGGGAGCCACATCCACAGGGACTCGTATGGGCGGTTTGGGGCGGACAATGCCAGCCTTGGGTGGGGGGATTACATGAGGATGGATGATTTTTTGGCTGCTGATGGGGGTTACCTGGTTGATGGAGCTGTGGTGTTTAGCGCCTCAGTGCATGTGATCAAGGAGTCTAACTCATTCACTCGTAGCCTACCGATGGTGGTGGGCATGAGTGTTGCTAGCGGTGGACGAGCTGGGCCTAGAAAGTCCGATGGACACTTTGGGAAGTTCGTATGGAGGATCGAGAACTTCACAAGATTGAAGGAGCTGCTCAAGAAGCGGAAGATCACGGGCTTGTGCATCAAGAGCAGGCGGTTTCAGGTCGGGAATCGGGACTGCTGTCTAATTGTGTATCCACGGGGTAAGCATTAGGGAAAATGCCTTCTTGAGATTTATTTGGTGGTTCCAACATAAACCATATGGATTTTGCTGACATACTGCTTATAGAGAGTAAAACTCGGTAACCAACCCAGGCATATATATGCCTGAATGATTTTATCATAACTGACGCATAGCTAAATGTGCTGAATCTTTTTAACTGTTTGAAGCACTGTGAATCAAGGGTAAGTGGCCCTTGGTGTAAATTAGAATTTGAAAATGGAAATGAGATGAATCCACATAAATGAATAAAACCACTGCCCATCTCCAGTTTTGCAATTACGCATTCGAAATAAATTGGAATTTCACCAGAAAATTCATACGTGTAGTCTTTATTTAAAAACAGTGTAGGTACTAGCTAGTGTATAAGTCAATAAATTCAGCGGTGTGGGTTTCATCTATCCTTTATAGAAAAAAATAAATCTTTGCCTATGAATGCAACACTACAAATGAATGTGGTTGCTGCACAAATTGTGTCTATTATCCCCTCTTAGATATGGCCTAAAACCATTTTATCTCATCTGAGCTGTCCTCAACACCCAGGCTTGTGAATAATGTTCTTGTGAAGAATGTTAGAATGAGGCTTATTGTCATTTCAATGGGCCAAAAGGCCAATATATAACATGTACAGGGTTGTCAATATGCAAGGAACACCGTAGACTATATACATATCTAACAAATAACAGGCATACTCTGGAGCTCGACCATAGAGACACTTGACAGGAGTAGAGCCTTGAAGAGCAGTGGAAAGCTGTATGTTGATGAGAAAAACAACAGTGGAAACAACCTTAGCCCAGAAGTGAGGTGGAACAGATGAGGCAAGCATGAGAGCACGAGCGGTCTCAAGCAAGTGACGATGCTTACACTCAGAGACATCGTCCTGTGCGTGAGCACCAGGACAAGAGTACTGGGAAAGAGTACCCTGCTCAGCGAGAAAACAACGCAGAGCAGCAGATAGATACTCGCTAGCAGAGTCGGCATGAAACACACGAATGACTGAATCAAACTGTGTGCGAATCATGGTGGCGAAACTTTGGTAAATAGAGAGAACCTGACTTCGAGAGGACATGAAGTAGATCCAAGTATGATGAGAATAATCATCAATAAAAATAACATAGTATTGATGACTCCTTTCGGAACGAAGGGGGCCGGATCCCAAACATCCGAGGGAACAAGATCAAACGGCCGAGTAGAAATAGAATCACTAGAAGGATAGGGGAGCTGCAGCTGCTTGCCAAGCTTGCAACCCATTCAATGTAAGGAGGTGTCCCCAGAAACAGACTCAAGAACACCACGACCTGCTAGTGACGATAAACACGAGCCACAGAGATGACCTAGACGATGGTGCCACTGAGCAAAGGCGGTAGTGGAGGACGCGGCAAGACCAGAGGTAGTGGTTGTGGTTGACTAGCTGGTGGAGACAGCAGAAGGAAGATGAAGCCAGTTGAGCTCCCAAAGACGCTGCGAATCATGCCGCCGAGGGCTAGTACCAAGCAAAGTCCCCGTGCGGCGGACCGACGGTCCTGAACACAACAAGAGTCAGACTCAAGAACAACACGACAGTTGTGATCAGTGATTTGACCAGCCGACATAAGCTGCATAGTAAGTTGAGAAACATGAGAGACTGTAGGTACATGAAAAGAAGAAGTGGAAATGGTGCCTCGGCCTGCAACAGGAAGAGAGGTACCATCTGCAGTCTGAACAGTGGAAGGAAAAACTGTGGGATGCACGGAAGTGAGGTGGGTAGAATCTGGTGTCATGTGAAAAGAAGTACTAGAGTCTATGATCTACGGAGACAAGATACCTAACGAGGGAGGAGGCGGAGGCGAGGAAGACTGCTGAGAAGCAAGAGCCAAACAAGCAGAACCCGAGGAGTCTGAGGACGAGCCGGCTCCAAAGCGCTGGAGCAGTGAGAGGAGCTGCTGTGTGACGTCATCGAAGGAGCCCTAGCGAGAGGTGACAGCTCCTGAGTGGGAGGAACCTCCAGAGCCCTTCGGGGGACGTCCACCCCGACGACCCTGGTCCCTCCTCCACTTGTAGCGATCCCCGATACTGTGGCGTCCTGGCCGGCGAGAGGTGCGATGGAGACCAGTAGTAAGCGGCAACCACGGGTCTTGTTGGGGGCTGAGGCGAGGATCATTGTCGATCTTTGGAGAAGCAGGTGTTGAAGCAGACAAGATAGCATGCATCTGAGCCGCGCCACGGTGACGAGTCTTCTCAGCATGCACACCCGTGGCCTCCACCAAGCTCGGGCGCGGGTTCGTGTCAGGAGCTGAGCACACAGTCTCGAATTCAGGTTGGAGACGCGTCAGGAAGTCGTAGAGATGGTGGGTCTCCTGGTGAGCGCGAAGTAGCACACAACAGAACAGGTCCGGCAAACATCCGGTTCCAGAGAGTCAAGCTGATGCCACACCTCAGATATCTACTGGTAGAAGTCATCCACGGTGGCATCGAGCTGCTGAAGAGAATGCTCCTGGTGCACAACTGAGAGGTACATAGCATTACTCGTCGGCTGGTAGTGAGCTCGGAGGCGCTCCCACATAAGCTGTGTCGTCGGCAGCTCCGTCACATCCATGGAGATGGCCACGGGCATGCTACCCACTAGGATGGCGGTAGCATGAGGCTTGGTATCCTGTCATCGCTTCGTGGCGTCAACGGTAGTAGAGCTCTAGGGCCCCTCCAGTCTGACATTAGCGGCGTCTTGAGCCGCTCGACCGCACCACCGTGAAGAGCCGCGAACCGCAAAGCGAGGGCGAGGCGACGAGGGTGCTCGCCGGTGAGATGACCCCAGAGGCGCTAATTGTTGAGGTGAATCCTTAGGTGTGTAGCCCACTCCTGAAAGTTCGTCCCGTCGAAACGGACCGAAGGGAGTGGGATGGCGAAGGAGCCGCCAGCGGAAGCCATTTGGAGCAGAGTGGTGGTCGGATCGGTAGGCGGTGGCCGGTCGCTAAGCGATGTCTGGTGGCGGCAGCCCGGGCGTAGATGTTGCCGCTCGGGAGCACAAAGCGACGCTTGTTGGCGGCAGCGCCCGGCGAATCTTCCGCTTCGGGAAGCGAGGCGTCGGTATTGCTTAGGATCGGGGGAGGCATGGCATGAGGCTCCAATAGCGATGGCCGACGTCGAGAGCAGTCCTGATGGCGGGATCCGGCGCAGACGGGGCCCTGACGGCGGGATCCGCCGCAGACGGCGCGGGTTCAGCTCGGGCGTGCGGGATTTGGTGTAGGCGACACAGATCAAGCTCGGGTGGCGCGGGGAGGAGCTGGATCCGGCACAGGTGGTGTGGATCTGGCGATGTTGCTCGCACGGGGAAGAGCCCAGTGCGCAGGGGGCGACGGTCCTCTGTTTCAGAAAACAGAGGAGGTGGAAATAGAGGAAAAACGGAGGTGGAAGTAGAGGAAGGCTCGGGCGCAGGGACAGCGGCGGCGGCGATAGCTGTCACGGGGAACCCTAACCCTAGCTCTGATACCATGTTAAAATGAGGCTTATTGTCATTCCAATGGGCCAAAAGGCCAATATATAACTTGTACATGGTTGTCAACATGCAAGGAACACCCTAGACTATATATATATATCTAACAAATAACAGGCATACCTGTTTTCTTAAGTAGCTGTTACCTCTTCCAAAACAATATATCATGTCTGTTTAATACACTCATGATTCTTTCAGGATCAGCTCAGAGCATAAATCAACTTTATGTTGTGGCTACTTCCATCAATGTTGAACTTGCTTCTGTAGATAATAAAGTATGTAATTATTGTTGATTCAGTTGCTGGGTAGACATTTGTACTCAGAATTTAAATGATTAATTTTTCTAATTTATCTGCCTTATTTCAATCCCCTACTTATTTAGTCCTTGTGAACTTATGGCTTCATTGCAATTAAATCATTGTCAGTTTCCTTTCCATGAGTATGGTTACTTGTTAATTTGTGTAACTGGGCACTTTCAGAATTTCTGTACTGACTCGATCAGTTGGTTCTCTGAATTGTTCTGCAATCAGGGCAGTCTCAACCGCCATGCCACCTCTCAGTGTTTTTGGAAGTGACAGATCCCCGAAATACAACAAGTGAATGGAGCTGCTTTGTGAGCCATCGATTGTCTGTCATCAATCAGAAAGTGGAGGAGAAGTCAATCATGAAAGAGTCTCAAAATCGTTACTCTAAGTTAGCGAAGGATTGGGGTTGGCGTGAATTTGTGACATTAACTAGCCTCTTCGACCAGGATGCTGGTTTTCTTTTACAGGACACTGTTGTGTTCTCTGCGGAGGTTCTCATTCTGAAGGAAACTGCTACTATGCAAGAGTTTAGTTACGAAGATTCTGAAATATGCAGTTCAAGTTCTGGATGTCAGATTGATACTTCAAAACGTCCATCATTCACGTGGAAGGTGGAAAATTTCTTGTCGTTTAAGGAGATTATGGAGGCAAGAAAAATTTTTAGTAAATATTTTCAGGCTGGTGGTTGTGAGCTGCGGATAGGTAAAGGGAGTTTGTTTACTTTTCAGCTTTGTACCATATATTTTCTTTTTGTTTTCGGTATTTCGTGCTTACCTTACCACAACTTGCAGGTGTATACGAGTCGTTTGATACGATCTGCATATACCTGGAGAGTGATCAGTCATCTGGGATTGATCCTGATAAGAACTTTTGGGTACATTATAAGATGGCTATAATTAATCAGAAGAATCCTGCAAAAACTGTGTGCAAGGGATCTTCAATCTGCACAAAAACATGGAACAATTCGGTTCTCCAGTTTATGAAGGTTTCAGACATGCTGGATACTGACGCTGGCTTTCTTGTCCGGGACACTGTTATTTTCGTTTGTGAAATCATAGACTGCTGTCCATGGTTTGACTTCTCTGATCTTGAGGTGCGGTTAGGTGTACTATTTTTTCATGTGGCTTGTCTATTTGTGCTTGCAGTGCAGGGATGGAGGGCATTTTTATAATACTGTTCTAAGGCTCATATTCATATCGAATACATCCAAACTGCCTTCATGTGACATGGCATGCAAACTCTTAACAAACAGTAGTTGTAAGACCCAAAGGCTTTTGACAAGTGCTTCTATGCATCACTATTTCAAAGTTGCACATAAATTAAAGCATGAATGAAGGGTGGATTGTGATTACTTACCCCCTCCCTTGCTTTAATATTTGTGCAACACTGCGACTTGTATTGGGAGGTGATGCATGGAAGCACTTAGTCTAGTACACACATTAAAAGAATAATTTTTTTTGCAAGAGCTACTCATATTTGGTGATGTGGGTCATTTCTAATTAGGTCACACAGGACTTTTCTGCTGTCCTAACTGTGGTCTGTAACTCTCTGTATATCATGCCTTGTAAACTATTAATTTGATGCTTGCGTTTATCCAATAGTTTACTCAAGCAATGGGATATTCTATATTTCTATTAACATTTTTGAGGTTTTATTCAGAAGATGCCAATTTCTGGGGAATTATTAGTCAAGGTTGAGTGCATGGCTTTTATTTTATTTTTACCTTTAGGAAGTTACGGGTGATAGCATAGCATTTATCCATGAGTTGCAGTTGTTCACATGTTCTTCTAGTCCTTTCCTATGTTATACTTTGATAACAAAGCCTGTTGTGTTTCATGCCATATTTTTTCAACTGATATTCAGATTCTCTCATATGATAGAAATTGCTCTTTGCGTATAGTAGTCACAATTAACTTGTCTGGCAGGTTTTGGCTTCAGATGATGACCAGGATGAATTGTCAACAGATCCTGATGAACTTATTGAGTCTGAAGACAGTGAAGATATGAGTGGCGATGAGGAAGATATATTTCGAAACCTCCTTTCAAGAGCTGGATTTTCTCTTACATATGGAGACAACTGTACTCAACCACAGGTTACTTTAAGAGAGAAAATTCTAACAGACGCCAGTGCAATAGCTGGATTTCTTACTGGCCTGCGTGTTTATCTGGATAACCCAGCAAAAGTGAAGCGCATGCTTCTTCCTACCAAAGTATCCACCAAGGGTGGTGGAAAGAAGGATGCTTCGCAGTGTGATTCAAGCTCCACAAGTCTCATAAGTTTGTTGATGGGGGTTAGCGTCTTGAAGCAGGCTATTATAGATTTGCTTCTAGATATAATGGTTGAGTGCTGCCAACCTTCAGAAGAAAGATTGACATATGGCTCCTCGGCAAGTTCGAAGACTGCTCCTGATTCAAATGGGGCTAACACTCCACCAGAGCTCAATGTGGAAGGCGAACGGACAGAATGTGCATGCAGTAATGAGTATGATAGGGTGGAACCTGACAGCGATGATATTAGGCGTAATCTTGCAGCACAAAACACAGATTCGAGTACAAATGAGATTCCTGCCAAGATTCTAGAACAGTCCTGTTTTCCTCCAGAGACACCTGGTGCTGATTTGCCCGCGGATGAAGGTTCTGATCAGGCTTCCGGGGTATGACTTAAGGTTTCCTATAATGTTCAGCCTTATTTTCATATTTCCTATTGATAAGTTAACTGCTGATTTTTTTCAGACAAAATGGCCAGAACAATCAGAGGAACTGTTAGGACTAATTGTTAATTCATTGACGGCACTGGACAGCGCTGCCCCCCATGGATGCCCTGAACCAAGAAGACGGCCTCAGTCTGTCCAGAAAATTGCACTGGTACTAGAGAAAGCTCCAAAGAAGCTTCAGCCAGATTTGGTTGCCCTTGTACCAAAGTTGGTTGATGGTTCAGAACACTCACTTGCAGCTTGTGCACTGTTAGATCATCTTCAAAAGCCAGATGCAGAGCCTTCGTTGAGGTTAGCGGTAAGGTCGCCCCCTTAAACTATTGATGCTTTTTTGGGGCCTAATTTCATTATGTAAAAAAAACATAACATCTGCACGTTCTTTTTTTTTTTGAATGAGTGACTGGATTGTCTGAATTTGTACTACTGTACTGTGACTTCAATGTCTTTGTATTTATGGAGATCGCTATCATACCTGGTTAGCTGATATAGCAGGGCAATAAATGTGTAGAGTAAGTGATACCTGATATGATTCCTTTTTTTTCCATGGCAGGTTTTTGGTGCCCTGTCTGAGTTAGAATTTGAAAGTGATGTTTGGAAACGAGCATCTTTTCATGCACTCGAATTGTTGGCTGATTCAAATGACGAGCCTCTTTTAGAAGCCATTAAATATGTTCTCAAGGCAGCATCGCAGTGCCAGCATATTGCTCAAGCTGTATGTTACCATCCATGAATCTGTTGTTACTTTTCTATGTTTGTTAATCTTCTCATTTTTTTTCATATTTGTAAGCGCTTTTTTCCCCCCAAAGGCTAGAGCTGTCCGATGGAGATTAAAAGGTCTGGGCACTGAAGTTCCACCTTGCGTGCTTGATTTTTTGTCTAAAACGGTGCATAGCCAGCCAGAAGTAGCTGAAGCTTTATTAAAGGATATTGATTCTGACTGTGAGCCTGATAACAGTTGTCTCTCATCGCCTTGTAGTACTTGTAGTATAGATGGGCTTTCAGCTGAAGGGATGCATTCTTGGCAAGAGCAAGCTGTACATGGAAGAACTCATCTATCAGATGTTTTTGTACTGATAGAAATGTTATCAATACCTGGATTGTTTGTTGAAGTCACACAGGTTTTTGAGAAGGCATTATTGAGAGGGGCCTTTGGGCTGCAATTAGTAGCCATGGTGTTGGAAAGACGGCATTCTCACAGGTTAAGTTTAAAGTCTGGGGCTGTTGTGAATGATTCACAGAACAAACGTGTTTTGTTAGATGGGCAGTTTGAACCTTTGCCCGTCCAAGAAGATGATTTCACTTCAGTCCTTGCACTTGGTGAGGTATTATCTCTATCTACAGAAATGAGGGTGCAAGACTTTGTGCGGATGCTTTATGCTATCATGTTTAAGATCTATGCTGAGGATCATTATAGATATAGAATTCTGAAGGGCCTGGTTGAACGAGCAACAAATAATTCCGATAACTGCCAAGCAGGTGACATAGATATGGATGTCTTGGTATTTCTTGTTAAGGAGGAGTCTGGAATTGCTAGACCTGTTTTGAACATGATGTGTGAGGTTGCTGAAGTTGCTCAGGCTGACCGTGCAAATCTTTGGCACCAAATATGTGCTACCGAAGATGAGAATATTCGTTTGCGAGAGGACATGGACATGGAACAAACGAAATTCACCAGTGAAAAAGCTGCATTAACCCAACGGCTAACTGAGTCGGAGGCAACTACTGGACATATAAGGGTATTTCTTTTTTGTGATTCAGCTGCTGACCCTACTTTTCTTGTTTGTTTCTTAGCTTAACATTTGTTTATTTTCTCGTTATTGCAGTCTGAACTAAAAGCTGAGAGGGATCGTTTTACTCGGGAGAAGAAGGAACTTTCCGAGCAGATACTGGAGATTGAGAATCAGTTGGAATGGGTGCGATCAGAAAAGGATGAGCAAATTGCAAAGCTCTCTGCTGATAAGAAGAATCTTCATGATCGTGTTCATGAAGCAGAGACACAACTATCACAGTTCAAAGCACGGAAACATGAAGAACTAAAGGTAAGAGTTACCGGACAATACATGTCTGTTGAAATGTATTTATGTCTAGCAAAATAAATATTTTAGATGTTTCTTTTGATCAGTCGATACCTTGATTACGATGCTAATTTTTTTAACATGGTAATTGACCTTATCCTTATTGGAATTCCATCTTTCATGTTCTGTACTTCGATATTATAGATATCTGTTATTCCGTTTTTCTAAAGTGGCTTATACACCTAGACTGTAATTTTCAGTATTTGATGTATGAATTTTATGCCTTCTGAGGTTAAGATATTGTACCAGATCCTCATGCTCTTTCCAAAAACTGTAGACTCACACCTTTACTTTGGGAACTTACCACCTGCACTCCAAAGTTACTACAAGTTAACCCCATACTTTTGATTTTCACAAGTTCTTCACAATTTATCATCCATTTTTCATAAATTGTTGGAAGTAGCACATGATATTGTAAGGATGCGATAAGTTTGCTTCCAGCATGCCTTGAGGAGCAACTCACACCATACACCACCAGTAGATATGTTCATATATTATTTCAACTCACAAGGGCCTGTTTCCGAATCTGAAGATTATATCAAGCAAGCCATCTTGACTTGTTTTTCTGTTAACTATTTGTTATCGACTTATCATTACCTTACATAATAATATTGGACATGAACAACATTGATGCTTTACAATTTACATACAGTTAATGTTTTTGTATGCTGCAGAAAGTAACAAAGGAGAAAAATACATTGGCAGAGAGGCTGAAGAATGCTGAAGCTTCAGGGAAAAGGTTTGATGATGAATTAAAACGGTATGCTGCTGAAACACTGACTCGTGAAGAGATTCGAAAATCACTTGAGGATGAAGTAAGAAGGCTGACACAAACAGTTGGACAAACCGAGGGCGAAAAGAAAGAAAAAGAAGAGCAAATTGCTCGTTGTGAAGCTTACATTGATGGAATGGAGTCAAAACTTCAAGTTTGCCAGGTTTTCCACCTTGCTAATTTTTATGTTACCACTTAGCAAAATAACCGGTTGACCTATACTCAGAACTATATTTGATTGTTTAATTACTTCCCAATGTTCTTCTAAAGAGATGGCATATACTTGTGAGGTGAAGCTACCAAAGATGTCCTCACGGTGGTGCTCTTGTAGTGAAAAACTTCTCATACAATTGAGATGATTTCCATATGATATTTTTAATTTTGCCAAGAAAACAAAGTAGGCAAGGGTTAAGTAACTTGTAAAACCATTATTAGGAAGTAACCACCTTGATGTTTCATTCTAATTCATCTTAAGTTAAAATCCGTAGATCAAATTGAGAGTCTCAACTCTTTTCTTTTGCACCAATTTAGAGTGCTTTTAACGATCTATGGCTATGATGTTTATAAAATTCTTGTGACCTTGATTGGGAAAAAAATGACAACGAGACAAACACTTAACTAAGAAAGTGTGACGCTCCAAGGTTAAGCATGACCAAGTTAGGCATTGAACCAAACACCTATATCATTATCACCTGAGATGTACATCAGCATGCAGCTTTTATGGTGCTGCACTTAAAACTTAGCATCTTTGGATTAACCTTTGGTATTCTTAATGATGAGCAAGTTACACCATATTTGTCCTGATCATTTCTTCCTTCTTTTAGAACTTTGCATAAAAACTTAACTACACGTTGTATTTACTATTGTATATCCTTATTGCAGCAATATATTCGCACCCTAGAAACCTCACTCCAAGAAGAGATGGCTCGGCATGCTCCATTGTATGGTGTCGGTGTGGAAGCTTTGTCACTGGAGGAGCTTGAGACACTTGCAAACATCCACGAGCAGAGTTTAAGACAGATCCACGCAATCCAGCAAAGGAAAGGTAGCGGCCATCTCTTGAGTGCCCCCTCCCTCCCACATGTCCCTGGTTTATACCCCTCACCTCCTTCAATGGCAGTTGGCCTGCCATCCTCATTGATCCCCACATCCTCCATAGCACCTAATGGTGTACGAACCCATGGAAATGGGCACCTGAACGGTGCGGTGGGCACCTGGTTCAACCCAACCTAATTTTGAAGATGCAATTGCAAGCGGAAGATGTCCATTTTGTGCATTGATTCAACAGATCACATTTGCCTGGCCGTAATTATCAGCTGCTGAGCAATCCAACGTGATAGCCTTTTTGTTCTTGCCATTCCGTTCGGCTTTTCCCTTGTATTCGAACTGGTAGTGCTGTCGGCTTGATATCACATGAGCGTAGAAGGGTTCCGTATGAAATAAATTGTAATAATCAAGAGATCCGATGGAACTATCAGGTTCAAGTGGAAAGCTATGGAAATGGTTGATATCACCAATTGTTTCGTTATTTCCAAAAGCATTGGGATTTTTCTTTGTTACTTTCAGAAATGTGCAACATGAGTGTTCCAGGCATGTCTCTGTTCGTTTTTACAATGCTAACTGCTACTGCTCCTACTACTATTATTACTAGGGCATTTCCAATAACTATGACCTGGGGGTGATCTTAAGGTGGGGTCCACGTTGCTTGTTGAAAAGGGTGAATGGATTATATGTCAGCCTGTAGAGTGACACTTGGTCATTTGCCACTCTATTGAGTGCAATTGATTATTTGCCACTCTTTAAAGTGCCTTTTTGATCTTTTGTCACTTTGGACAATTTTACCTCTCTTTCTCCTCTTTTCTTCTTCTTGTTGTCGGAATCCATGTCACCCACTACATTGCCTACCGGTCGGCTCCTCCCTACCGAAGCTGCGTTGACATGTTGCTCGTCCTCCTCGCCGAAGCCTCGCTTGCTTGTCTCCTCCCTGCGGTTGGAGTTGCGATGCCATGCTCACTTCGCTCCTCCCAGCCTAAAGCCAGGTCGCCACCACGTCAACCCAGAGCCGCTTTGGACGCACCGTTGCGTTGGAGCCACGCGGGCCACCGTGTCGCCCTGAAGCCACGTTGGAGCCATTTGGCTCGTCGCTAGATCCGGAACCACCGTGACCAAATCTAGGTGGTTCCAGGGCGGCGGGCTTTGAGGAGGCAGAGGGCGACGTTAGAGGTGAAGATGGAGGGGAGGGTGTCGCTGAAGTTGGGGGGGGGGGAGGAGGCGACGGTCGCCGGCTATGTCACCATCGTGTGAAAGGACTCATGACGGCGGCGCTAGTGTAGGCCATGGATTCCAGTAAGAAGAAGGAGAAAAGAGGAGGAAGAAGGGGATGAAGGAGAAGATGGGTAAAATCGTCAAAAAGATGGGTAAAAGTAGCAAAAGTGGCAAAAGATGGAGTACCCACTCTATAAAGTGATAAATTATCAATTACACTCGTATGAGTGGAAAATGATAAATTATCCCTCGTGGAAATTGCCATAATGTTTAGTCCCGGAGGAGGTATTAAGGTAGGCTCCACGTTTTGATAATAAAATATCAACACACACCAACCGTCACCCACTCACCTCTCTCTCTCCACTTCTCCCCTCTCCGTTCTTGCTCTCCCCTCCAAACGCTTTCATTTTCTTATGAAGCTCCTACAAGAAATCACAATTTACTAAAATTTTACTATAGGAAATCAAAATTCAAGACTTCAAGATGACTTGACGGCTGACCTGCTGGCTTGGACTGTTCGGTGGCTCGCCGCGCCGCACTTTGGTGCTGGCTCGATGGCTCGCCATCCCTGCGATGTTCTTCGGTCTTTGCCTTAGTCGCCAAGCGCCACAGCCTGTACACGCCTCGGTCTTTGCCTCGATCTTGCCGTGTGACGCACCCTCATGCCAGCCTCACCCACGCCCATGCCGAACTACTGCCGTCACGTTGTGCTGCGGCGGTTGCATGGTGGAGCATGGATGGGCTAGTTGTTGGGGAATGGGGAATGGTTAGGGACCTAGGATTACTCAGTGCTCATGTGTGCTTCATTGCCTTGGGCTGCAACTAGGCCTGTCAGCTTCCACTCGGCGTCTCAGCCCTTAGCCCATGACCCACGGCCAACGCTTCTCCATCTACATGGCCCACACTTCTCCAGTCTCTAGGTGCAGCGGTTGCGTGCTCATGGCGGCTTGGCCGGGGGCGCCGGTGGGCTGGGCGGGGTGGGGATCTTCTAGCCTAGGATAGGAGACCCAGGGTAGCCGCCCCGACTTGCCCTAGTGATAGTTCTGCTAGTGGCCCTCGCCACTCTCTCTCCAACCATAGTGTCGCCCTCCTTCTCCATTAGGGATGGCAACGGGGCTATTCCCCGGCAGGGAGTGGTAGACCATCCCTATCCCCGTGACAAGAACAAATCCCTGTCCCGTCCCCATCCTCGTCCTCGGGTACTATTCTTTCCCGTTCCCCGTCCCCGTTGGGTTATCGGGGCCCCGCGGGGACCCATACCCGAAATTTGGTATTGCCATTTCTGGATTTTAGCTGCAGCAAAGAGAAATTTCTCAAGCCATGGATTCATAGATACACTCATACACATATAGCTGAATCATGAATTCATCATTCATGGATACACTCATACACATAAATTTCTCAAGCTTCCCAAACAAAGACAATGAGACGTACACTAATAATCTGATGGTCTAAAACACACTCAGTTGATAACTTCATATGAGCAAATAGACATCACATACCCACATTGCCAATCTGCCACACACCAAAATGAGACTCACACTCACACATAGACAATACTTTAGCCTCCCATAGCACCACAAATCATTACAATAACAGTTCATATGAGCAAACAGATTAAGAATAGAATAACTTGAGCACTTGACCATTGTAGAAGGAATTCCACATTTCCACTTGAACACTTGACCATTGTAGAGGGAACAACTCATAGTGTCATCTCCTACACATAACACAAGACATAAAATAGTTAGGCATTTGAAATGTAAGCACATTCCTTGAAATTGCTATTTATTTTCAAGTACTCCACTGCAAATTCTTCTTGAATGTCTTGAAGGCAAGTCCAGAAGTTAGAAGGCGCTCCCTTTTCATCATCTGTAAGATACAAAATGTAACCATTATTTTCTTTTGTTGACAATTGAGAATATAAGTATGAACTCTGCTATATACATACCTTTATATTTGTTTCGAAGCCAATCTTGCGAGCACATTAATGCCTCCAACATGTCAGAAGTGAGGCGACTGCGATGCTCACTAAGAATTCTCCCACTTGTGCTAAAAGCAGACTCTGAAGCAACTGTGCTTACTGGAATAGCAAAGATATCCCTTGTTACCATCCTCAGAGTAGGATAGCGTGTCCCAGCAACCTTCTACCAATCCAATACATCAAAATATTTCGTTGTATTTGGAACATAATTATCCTCCAAGTAATGATCTAACTCGGATTTATGCCCAAGAGATTCTGGCCTTTTCTTAGCAACACGAGCATTAAAGATTGATATAACAGCTGGAGCTTCCATTGCAGATAGTGGGACTGATGATTCTGTATTATCTTCTTCATTAGCTACTCGGTATTCATCCATCAAATCACATAATGAGGTAGTGACTTGTTGAACATAGTTCTCACACTTTTCAGTACTAATACCAAATAGCATTTCATAGCAAACCAGCAACATTTCAGACTTAAATCGAGGATCAAGAAGTGTAGCTATGCCCATTAATCCTTGAATGTCAGACCAATACTTATCAAACTTTTGATTCATGCTAACTGTCACTCTCTTTGGTGTGGTAGTCCAAAAAGCTACACTATCACGAATGTGTTCAATTGTAGGATGCATCACTTCCAAGCCATCCTTCACAATCAAGTTGAGAATGTGTGCACAACAACGCATGTGAAGCATTTGTAGGATCAAGGATAACCGACTAGGGGGGGGGGTGAATAGGAGGTTTTTAAACTTTTTGACTAATTAACAATTTAAGCCAATTTAAGAACTAAGTCTGAACTAGATACAATTCTAGCTAAGCAATTCAACACAATATAAATGTTAGAATTGTAAATGCGGAAAGTAAAGACTAGAAATAACCACAATAGAGACAACGATGTTTTCCCGTGGTATCGAAGACTTGCCGGTCTTCACTAGTCCACGTTGAGGAAGTTTGAACGAATCAAGCCAGCTCCACAAATTAAACCTTTTCTCGATCACTAGTGGTTGTTCTTTCTCCGCTCCGGAGATGGCGAACACCAAGCCACTCACAATCTTGGCACCGAGCCTCTTCACAATCTTCTTGAAGAGATCACCGTGCAACCTTCGCCACGCCGTCTAGGTGTTTGGCAAAACACCAAGAGTAATAAGTCGATGACCTTCGCTTGACGACACTCAAGTGTAATGGATCAATCTAGAATGAATGCACTTGAATTTTGGCTCAACTACCTCACAATAAATGCACAAGTGTATTTGAGGAGTTGAATGAATGCTCAAGGCTTTAAGGATGTTAAATGAGGTCTTGCACTCTGTCCTTGAGCAGGTGGAGGGTTATTTATACCCCCCACAAACAAATATGACTGTTGGGGAGGAATTCCCCAACTTCCAAGGTTTTGCGGTACTACCGCTCTTCACCAACTGCTCCGTAACAGCTATAACAGAGACATTAACTCCATCTGATATAACCGTTTAAACCGCGGCGTGGTACTACCGCCAACCAACATGCGGTATTGCCGCTGGCCGGACGTACCGCTCAACAATGGCGGTACTACCATTTCTCAAAGAATCTAAAAAGGATGTTCTCTTGAAAAAATGTACCGCTCAATATTTTGGTATTACCAAGGTGCGGTAGTACCGCTTGAACAACGCCGGTACTACCGTTCATAGGGTTTTGCAAACCAAACCGAAAAGGTGTCTCTCTGTTTTTTACGTACCGCCAACTAGAAATCAGAACAACAGGGTTGTGATAGTACTGCACCACGAGCACGGTCGTATCGCTGAGCGGTAGTACCGCCGACTTAACGTCGGTACTACCGATTGTCCTGACAATGCAAGTTGGCTTTTCCAAATCGAATTCAAATGCATGCATGATCCTAAATTGATCCAAATGGCACAAGAACATGCTATCAAGCTACTAGTCATGATCTCTCTTAATAGTACGACATTTAACCTAAAATCCGGTCTTCCAACCATTTCTCCTAAGACCGGTAAAATATAAAAATGATTCTAGACTACTTGTACCTTGTCTTTGAGCCATATTGAACTTTATGTTGTCCTTTAGCATGCATCTTCAAGTTATCAAACTCACCATTGAGACTTAACCTTGTAAATACTCAATAAACATGTTAGTCCCATATTTACATATTATCATTAATTACCAAAACAATTTTTTAGGGGCCTAGATGCTTTCAATCTCCCCCTTTTTGGTAATTGATGACAACCCAATTAACATGTGAGAAAGATTGTTTTGAATATACTCCTTGTTGTGAAATAAGTGTATATTCTTTTGATGACTTAACAACAAAATAATTCTTGCAATGAGCTCGAATGAGTTTTGAGAATTATTTTCTTGTTAAAGCCAAAATAAGAAAGCTCCCCCAAAACATGTGCATATAAATAATAGAGAATTCTTGCAAGCACATGTATAGATTTTTAGAATTTTTTTGGCGGAGTTTCTTTTGCTTGTTGGAACTTGAGGAATAATTGCAACAATATAGAATGACCACAATAAAGATTGCAATTTAGAAAAGAATATAAGCATAATATTAACCATCAAGTTTAACAAGATAACAATAAGATCACAACAAGGTAAACTATTACAAGCACATAAACATTCAACAATAACAAGCTTAACATTAAGACATAACAATAATCCACAATACACATAGAGTATATAGAATAATCATAGCAAAAGATTTCCTTGCTCCCCCTAAATCTTTCTCCTATGTTTCTCTTCTAGCAAGCTTCTCTTCTACTTCTCCCCCTTTGGCATCAAAGTACCAAAAACATCATGCAGTTGGATCCTGAGGGGGAAGAGTCGCTGGGTCCTGAGGAGCTGGAGCCTGAGGGGCTGGGGCCTAAGGAATAGTAAGTAGAGCAGAAGAGGTAGAAGCTCCTGGAGGTGTGTTAGGGCGACGACGAGAGAAGCACTGAGGAGTAGTCAAAATCTGCTCCATAGCAAAGACACACTCTGACATGGCAGTCATCCTGTTGTGAGTCTCATTCTGGAACTCTATCTGTGCTGTCTTCATTTCCAGTTGAGTGTCCTTTAGCTCTTGCTGATTGGTCATGACTAATTGCAGATTGTTGAGGATCATCTGCTGATTGTTGAGAATCTGAGCAAGAGTGACCTGATCCTGAGCAACATCTGCAGCTACCTCCTTTGGAGCATCATCTCCTTGTTGACCTTGCTGACCCTATTGACCCAGAATAGGAGGACCTTCTCGAGGTCTGTATGCCTTATGGGGAGAGCCCAAACCTCCATGATACTCTATTTTGTTGAGGATCAGAGCCATAATGTAGGGAGCATAATAAATCCTCTTAACTATGTTATTCTTTGAAGAAGCTATGCCCCTAATTATGACATCCACCACATCAAATTTCTTCTCATGCATAATGTTATCAATAATGTTCCATGCATGTCTTCTCATAGCATCAAAATTCCCACTCTTGGGAAGAATGGTATGATTAATAATTCTATTAATCAGACTAGGAATGAGTTTAAGACCATGAATCTTCCCTGGTGTATACCTGACATTCTGATCATAGAAATCTGTCCAAGCTGAGACTAGTAGAGCAGGCCTGTCATATAGCTTCTCCTACTTGCCAGATGATGTTCTCTGGACACGCTCAAAATCTTTCTTGCTGCTTTCCATATAACTGGTTACTGTCATCCATTTTAGCTTGGAAAAATCTAGAGAGACATACACGGTGGCATAGAACTGTCGCACAATCTCCTCATCATAGTTGTTTTTCAGAGCTACAAGATCATGAATATGGACTTTTTGAAAAAGCCGATACACACCATTATACTTGTCCAATGTATTGATGTGCTGCCAATTGATCCACTTATGATTTGTAAATTTTCTTTTTGGTCCATAAAGCTGCTCATAAACTTTTTCTTGAAACTTAGTGTGAAACCTTGGATTTATGGAATCCGAAGGATCAACATACTGATCACTGTGTCTCAAGATAGCATAATCATCAGCTGGAATTGTCCTTAAATCAACTTGATGCTCTTATGGCTCTCCCATTTCCTCATCTGATTGAGCCTGAACTTCTGTTTTTGTCTCAGAGTCAGACTCCGATTCTAACTCAGCTTGTGAGGACCTTTCCTCACCTTCAGACTCGCTAGCTGCTAGTTCTTTTCCCTTTTCATGAGTGTCTTCCTGGCGAACTTCTGAAGTTGGAGCTGCAGGAGGTTGAGAGGAAGAAGATTGTCCTCTAGGAGGGCTATGTGACTTGCGAGTCATGATTATTGTCCTTGGCATCTTCACAAGGAGAGGATAAGTTACAAAGAGTACAAATGATCAAGCAAAATAGAATTAATTTGAATGGAATGATCTTTGCTTTTTCTGTTAGGGAAATTGATAGTATCGCAGGTCTTTAGCCGGTAGTACCGTGATCCGGTAGTACCACCGTTGTTAGGCCGGTACGACTGCATCGCGGTAGTTCCGCGCTCAAAGGAGCGGTAGTACCGCTTTCCCAGAACAGGTTCGAGGGCACGAATTTGATTGAAATTTTTTATGTTTCTTATGGAGTGAATCTATGGAATAGATGTGTAATCATCATGAAACATCAATTTTGTCAATTTTCCCAACAAGAACAACATTAAATCATCTACATTCTAAATTAACCCTAAATGTGACCTAGGGTTTCAAACTAGGGTAAAACGAGAATGAAAAGGAGTCTTACCTTGGGGATTGAAGGAGTGAAACCCTAAAGATGCAAGGAATCAACGAGGATTGAAGAATCACCAAAGAAATTTGAGGATTTGAGAGAGGATTTTTGGGTTCTTCGGGGTGAGAGAGAGAGAGAGAGAGAGAGGAACTGGAACGGTGGGAGATGCGGTCGAACCGTTCAGGGGTAAAGGCACGAGGTAAAGAGAAACCGCACGACAGTTAATGCCCTTTTACCAACCGACGCGGTAGTTCCGCCTCTTGACTGTTGGTAGTACCGCCAAGCGGTAATCTGAGGGTTATAGCGCCGGTAGTATCAAGATCATGATCATCTGCGCTTAACCCGCCGGTAGTTCCAATTATCCTGGAACTTCAAGAAATGACTTTGGATTTGAGAATTATGCAAATGATCCTTAGTTTTGCACTCATATAAATATCATTTAGGATCATTATGCATTGAATATACTAATGTCTATCTAAGAACATAATTTTTATGAACATAGTAAACTTTAATAAAATATTTTGAAAATACTTTTATAAAAGGCTTCAAATAACACCAAATGAAGCAAAATGCTTGAGGCAAGAGTTCAACCAACATTTGAATAGTCTATGACATTTAATTTATTCCTCAATTTGCAAAAACGGCCTTCATCTAATGGTTTGGTGAAAATATCCGCTAATTGATCTTCAGTTCGGATGTGGCTAACTTCAATATCTCCTTTGCTCACATGATCTCTCAAGAAATGGTGGTGAATATCTATATGCTTGGTTCTTGGGTGTTGAACAGGATTATTGGCTATTTTCACGGGCACTATTATTATCACACAAAAGAGACATTTTATCAAATTTAATTCCATAATCCATCAAGGTTTGCCTCATCCATAGCAATTGAGCACAATAACTTCTTGCAAAAGTATATTCGGCTTCGACGGTGGATAATGCTACAGAATTTTGTTTCTTGGATTACCATGATACTAAAGATCTTCCTAAGAATTGACAACTACCCGAGGTGCTTTTTCTATCCACTTTACAACCCGCATAATCGGAATCCGAATATCCAATTAAATCAAATTTAGCACCCTTGGGAAACCATAGGCCAATGCTAGAGGAATGTTTTAAATATCTTAATATTCTTTTTACGGCCATCAAATGACACTCTTTTGGAGTTGCTTGAAAGCGTGCACATATGCAAACACTAAACATAATATTGGGCCTAGATGCGGTAAGATAAAGCAAACTACCAATCATAGACCTATAAAGCTTTAAATCTACCGATTTACCTCCCCCATTTAAGTCAAGATGACCGTTGGTTGCCATGGGAGTCTTGATTGGTTTTGCATCCTCCATGCCAAATTTCTTGATCAAATCTTTTGCATACTTTGTTTGGCTCACGAAGGTTCCATCTTTGAGTTGCTTGATTTGAAGTCCAAGGAAATAGCTTAATTCTCCGATCATAGATATTTCAAATTCCCTAGACATCATATCACCAAATTCTTTGAAAAATTCTTGATTAATAGACCCGAAAATAATATCATCAACATAAATTTGACAAACAAAGAAATCATCATCTAAAACTTTAGTAAATAAAGTTAAATCAATTTTCCCGATTTTGAATCTTTTTGATACTAGAAAGTCTCTAAGGCGTTCATACCACGCTCTAAGAGCTTGTTTAAGACCATAGATCGCCTTGGAGAGTTTATAGACATGATTTGGATATTTAGGATCTTCAAAACCGGGAGGTTGTTCAACAAAGACAAGTTTGGATATTTTTTCATTTAGGAAAGCACTTTTAACATCCATTTGAAATAATTTAATATCAAAGCATGATGCAAAAGCAAGTAATATCCGAATTGACTCAAGTCTAGCTATGGGAGCAAAGGTTTCACCAAAATCAAACCTTCGACTTGTGAATATCCTTGAGCGACCAACCTTGCTTTGTTTCTTATAACCATACCGTTCTCATCTTGCTTGTTCCTAAAGACCCATTTTGTACCAATGACGTTGTGTTCCTTAGGCCTATCCACCAATGTCCAAACTTCATTCCGGGTGAAGTTATTGAGTTCTTCGTGCTTTTCATTCACCCAATCCGGATCATCTAGTGCTTCTTCTACATGTTTTGGCTCAATAGGAGAGACAAAAGAGTAATGTTAAAAAAAGAAGCAATACGAGATCGAGTTTGAACACCCTTACTTATATCACCTAATATTTGATCTATTGGATGATCTTTTGCAATTGCATTGTGAATTCTTAGTGGTAGGTTGGATGGTTGATCATCTTCCTTATTATCCTCTTCATCGATTTAAATTTGATCTGTGGAAGAGGTAGGAGGTTCAACTTGAGTGGAAGATGATGGATCATCCTTGGGCTTGATGTCGGCAATTTGCATGTTCTCCATGCTTTTTCTTAAGGCTTCATCACCTGCATCATCCAAATTCTCGTGCTCTTCTTGAGAGCCATTAGTTTTATCAAATTGCACATTGTGCCTTTCTTCAATTAAACTGGAGTTTTTGTTAAAGACACGATAAGCTTTGCTATTTGAAGAATAACCAAGTAAGAAACCAACATCACAACGGCTTGCAAATTTTGAAAGACGAACACCCTTTTTCAAAATATAACACTTGCAACAAAAAACATGAAAATAAGAGATGTTCGGTTTTCTTCTAACAAGAAGCTCATAAAAAGTCTTTTTCAAAAGACGATACAAATAAAGACAATTTATGGCATGATAAGTGGTGTTAATTGCTTCTGCCCAAAAACTATCGGAAGTATTATACTCATCAAGCATTGTCCTGACGATTTCAATTAATGTACGATTTTTCCTTTCTACAACTCTATTTTGCTTCGGAGTGTAGGTTGTGGAAAGTTCGTACTTTATTCCAAGTTCATCACAAAAGTCTTCAACTTTAGTATTCTTGAACTCGGAACCATTATCACTACGGATTTTCTTAATTTTGAAATCAAATTCATTTTGAGCCCTTTTTGCAAAACTTTTGAAAATACCGAAGGTTTCGGCTTTGTTATCTAGGAAGAATACCCATGTGTATCTAGAGTAATCATCCACAATGACTAAACAATAGCTATTACCCCTGATACTCTTATAGGTTGTTGGCCCAAACAAATCCATATGTAAGAGTTCCAATGGTCTAGAAGTTGACATGATACTCTTGGAAGGATGAGAGTTAGCGACTTGTTTACCGGCTTAACAAGCACTACAAAGTCTATTTTTCTCAAACTTCATATCTTTCAAGCCAACAACTAAATCATGTTTGAAAAGTTTTTTGAGTTGAATCATTCCAACATGAGCTAGCCTTCTATGCCAAAGCCAACCCAATGAGGTTTTTGCAATTAAACAAGTTTTTAAGCACGATTCATTTGAAGTAAAATCAACCAAATAAAGATTTCCAAATCTAAAACCTTTAAAAACTAAAGAGCTATCTTTTGCATTTGAAATTGTAACACCTTCATTAGAGAATGAGCAAATTAAGCCAAGATTACATATTTGAGCAACAGATAACAAATTGAAATTAAATGATTCTACTAGAGATACATGGGAAATAGAAAGGTCATTTGAGATAGCGATTTTACCCAATCCTATTACCTTTCCTTTGCTATTATCACCAAATATGATTTTGTCAACTCCTTTACCATTCTCGAATGTGGTGAACATCTTTCTATCACCGGTCATGTGTTGAGTGCATCCACTATCAAGCACCCAATGTTTTTCACCGGTTTTATAGTTCGCCTATAAAACAAGAATAAAGTTCTTTTAGGTACCCAAATTTGTTTGGGTCCTTGGAGGTTGTGACCAAGGATTTAGGCACCCAAATAGCATTCTTTTTAACGCCTAAAATTGAAGTGCCAATAAATCTAGCAATGACTTTACCATCCTTAGTTTTTCTAAGTATATAGCAAGAATCATATATACCGAGGGGTGGAGTCTTACCAATAGGACAAGCTTGTTGTAAATGTCATATTTCCCGGCACTTATGTCAATACTTACCATTTTGCTTAACAAACCTTGTGGGCTTGTTTACCGGTTTCTTATCTTTCTTGGGCACATACCCAGGTCCTTCTTTGTTGAATGAGCACCTTTTCTCACTTAAGAGCTTGTCAAGGGTATCCTTACCCTTGAAGCATCGTTCCAAGCTTTTGGTTAGCTTGGTCACTTGTTCTTTTAGCTCATTGTTTTCAACAACAAGCTTTGCATCATGAGACTTAGCATTATCATGATTAGAGTTAATACTAGAACTGTGGATATCATGGGGATAAGTCTGAGATCTTAGGATGATGTTACAATTGGCAATGTCATTTAAGGTTTGTCGATTCACGCATTTTCGGCGAAGTTCAAACTATTTGTCGAGCTAGTAGCGATCGACCAGTCCGGTGGCGATCGGCCGACGGGTGATCGGGCACCGGCTTTGGGAAATCGGTCAGACCGGCCTTTATGAGATTTTGGATTTTAGAGCTGGGCCAAAAATAGAGGGTGTAGGGAAGAGAGTAGACTCTACTACACTTGGTCTCATAATTTTTGGGGCTTCCAGGCAAAAGTTCTATTGGTTTGAAAATTCCAGTAGGTTTCAGATTTCGAGGAAGGAAATTTGGGTAAGTCCCAGCTGGGCAGTCAAACCGGCCAATAGGTGACGGTCAGACCGACCAGGGGGCGGTCAGATCGGCCAAAGCGGTAGTCTGACCGGTTTTGGTTTGTTTCATCGGCCAATTGGTGGCGATGATTGTTGGGTTAGGTCAAGTTCATGGGTTTCATGGCATATGTGTTGCATGATGCATGTTTTGACTAACGTGGGTTAAGTTGTGAAGAACTTGTTCCCGGATTTGATTTTTTTGTCTATTGATGTGCATGTTGCTTGGAGGTCAATGACGGTCAACGGCGAGGATGATCGGGACTAAGCTTGGAGAGCTGAGGTCCAGAACGATCGGGGATGCCGGGTGAGGTCAATGGAGTCAAGCATGGCGCAAGAGGGACAAAGGTGAGCGAACGGGCAGTTCGGTGCGATGGGTTGGATCAAGCGGCGCGGGGGTCGGTGCAAGTGCCATGGTGGTTTCGGTGGGAGCCGGATGGGAGAGACTTGTCGACATGAAGAGAGCCGCTGGATCAACCTACACATGGTGAAGCATGGGAGGTGCTTCACGAAGATGGGACTCAGTCTTTGCAAAAAGATCGAGAAGGGGTATTTTGGTAATTTTACCAAATACCGCCTTGGTGACCTTTTGCCAACTCACTGCGCAAGGTGGTGCAAGGTGAAGCGGATTAGGTCAAGAGATGAAGACGGCACTTTAAAATACGTGCGTATGTGACCCGTTCGTGTGTGGGCCTTAACGGGAGCCCATTAAGGTTCAATCTTCTAGAAGGTCTAAGCCTCCACTATAAATAGAGGAGGGAGGTGGTTGCACCCCCTCAACCCTTTCATTGTGTTTGAAACCCTAGTTTGCTTAGGGAGAGGATTAGTGGAGGTTAGGGTTCTAGAGAGTTGGATTTGATTTCGTGCTCATGTGTTGAGTCTTTGTCCTCCATTGATGGAGTGGCTGTAAACCAATACCATATCAAATCAATCCAAAGAAAATTCCTTCAAAGATGAGTCTATTTGCTTTCTTTCTCTCTATTTGGTGATTTGTGGTCTTTCTTTGTTTCGCGAGTTTTTGCTTTTTTTCTTGCCGTGATCTAACTTGCTGTGACATGTGGGAACCCATCTAGGATCATCTTGATCATCAATCATCCACGAGCAAGTCTCTAGATCATATTTAGATTTTGACTCGGTTTTGGTGCACACTTTGTTTAATCTGAAAAACATAGGAACTTTGGCATGGATCTCTACGATCCTTGATTGGAATATGTTCCCAATATCTTAGAGAAGGTGTGTCTCAAATTTGGTAAGGTTTGATCTTACGGATCAAAAGTTAGATCGATTTGAGTTTTGGTTTTCGGGCTGATTTCACAGTTCATTAGCCTAGAGGTCTGACCGCCATGTATTGAGAGGTCAGACCGATTTCCTAAGGTCAGACCGATTTCTAGTTGGAGGTCAGACCGCCCAACTCATTTAGGTTTTGAGTTTTTATGTTTTTGGTTTATTTGCTTCGGGGTTTTGATTGGATTCAATACAAGTCTTCCACTATGCTTGTATATTGATCTTCATAGCTTTTATAGCTATTAGAGTGAAAATCGTGTTGAATTCGATCAAGGTGAAAAAGACATCGCGCTCCTATTCACCCCCCCTCTAGTCACCTTTTCGGTCCAACAAGTGGTATCAGAGCCCGGTTAGTTCAATCTTGATCTTAACCGGTCACTGAACTTGGCGATGGATAAGTACTCGACAAAGCCCCATGTCTTCGATGGGCTTGACTATGCCTATTGGAAGAATCGCATGCGAGTTTTCCTTGAAAGCGAAGGACAAGCTATATGGGAGGTTATTCGAGCCCCGCTCGTTTTGCCCGAAGTTGTTTCGCCGGCTTCAGCTGCCCTCTTGGCAAACAACAACAAGGCAAAGAGCCTTCTATATGCTGGGCTTCGTAGACAAGAGTACGATCGGATTTGCAACCTTGAGACCGCACATGAGATCTGGCACACCCTCGAAACTTACCATGAGGGATCGTCCCACATCAAGCAAGTGCGCCAGACGGTCTACAAGCGAGAGTATAACAAATTCGAGATGCGTCCTGGTGAGAGCATCGATGACGTCTTTACTCGCTTCAATAAGGTGATCAATCAGATGAGAGCTGTTGACATTGAGTACTCTCAATCTGAGAATGCCACCCACCTCTTGGCTGCAATCAACACCAAAGAGTGGGAGATCAAGGCTACTGCCATTGAGGAGAACGTCGATCTCTCTACTCTCACCTTGGAACTGCTTTATAGCAAGCTTAAAACTCATGAGATCACGAGAGGTAGACTTCCTAAGAAGGATAACATGGCTTTGGTGGCTGATCCTCTCAAAGGGACTCCTGATGGTTCTTCTGAGTCTTTTTCTGGTTTTTCTCTTGCATGTTTATCTGCTGTTCAAGAAGAAGAGTTTGAGAGTCTTCCCGAGGCTGATTTAGCTCTTTTAGCCAAGAAAGTCACACGAGCATATAACAATGTTAGAAACAAGAAGAGAGGTGGCCCTGTGACATGCTATGAGTGTGGAGAGCTATATCACATCCGCAAAGCGCCCCAAGTTTGAAAGGTAAGGGCAACCGCAAGGATGAGAAGCCTGCTTGGAAGAAGCCTCAAGGGGGCACGCCCAAGTATGACGCTGCCAAGCTCATGAAGGCTGCTCACCGAGTCATTGCCGCTTTTGGAGATCAATCCATGAGCGATGTGGACTCCGGGAGCGAGGAGGACAAGGAGGAGGAGATGCCTCAAGACAAAAAAGGGAAGGCCAAGGACTTCACCGGCATGTGCTTCATGGCCGACATCGTCGACATCAATGACAATGATGAGGATCGCCGCGAAAGGAGGAAGAACACATGGTTCGTCGACTCCGGCTGTTCATGCGACATGACCGAAGACTCAAGATGGTTCACTTCCTTCACGCGGTCGACAGGTGATAACTTCATCACCTTCGGAGATGATACACAAGGGCGGATCGAAGGAACTGGATCGATTAGGGTGAACGACAAGTTCATTCTCAAGGATGTCGCTCTTGTGGACGAGCTAAGGTACAACTTGCTTTCTGTTTCGCAGCTTCTTGATGATGGCTACGAAACTCGTTTTAAGAAAAATGCCTGTCGTGTGCTTGATTCTGCTGGTGAGCTTGTTTTTGGGATTTCTAGAGTTGGTAGAATTTTTGGAGCTGATTTTTACAATCTCTTCTTTGGATCTCTTAAATGTTTAATTGCATCTTCTTCGATATCGGCTTTGGCACCGACGTTTGGGGCACATTGATTTTGATCATCGACGCGAGTTAGCGGCCTTGATCTCATGAGAGGTTTGCCTAAACTCAAAGTCGTCAAGGATCTTTGTATGTAGTATACAGTAGCATGGCAAACAAGTTGCCGCCTCACACCTTTATTGACTATGGTCATGGCTGACGGACCGGGATAGTTGCTTCATATGGGTACTGTTGGTCCTGCTAGGGTTCGGTCAGTCGGTGGGAAATGGTACATTCTTATTATAGTCGATGAATTTTCGAGATATTCTTGGGTGTTCTTTCTTGCTTCGAAGGATAAGGCTTTTGATCATTATCATGATCTTGTTCTTCGTTTGGCTTCTGAACTTCCTAGTGTCTTGCGAGCGATCTGCAGTGACAATGGCACGGAGTTCAAGAATGCTTCTTTGCCTCTTTTGTCTTTGGCGAAGATATTGAGCATCGATTCTCTTCTCCACACCCCTCAAAGAAAATGGCGTTGTGGAAAGGAAGAACAGGACCCTAGTCGAGATGGCTAGGACGATGCTAGATGAGTATAGCACACCGAGAAGGTTTTGGGCTAAAGCTATTGCTACAGCTTGCCATATTTCAAACCGTGTCTTTTTGAGACCATCTTTGGGCAAGACTTCTTATGAGCTTCGATTTGGCAGAAAACCCTCTGTTTCGCATTTTCGAGTCTTTGGATCGAAGTGTTTTATTTTAAAAACAGGAAACCTAGATAAATTTGAATCAATGACTTATGATGGTTTATTTCTGGGTTATCCTGCTCATTCGAGGGGTTTTCGGGTTTTTAATGTTAAAACTAACATTGTCCAGGAGGCATGCAATGTCACTTTTGATGAGACTAGCCCTGGAGCTAGATCCGACGTTTCAGGTGACTTACAGGTGACAGAGAGTATTTTTGTTGAAGAAGATGAGGATGAACTTGATACTGCTCCTCCTCCTATTGCTGATGTTCCTATGCAAGCTGGCCAAGCTCCAGAACGTGCTACGACTGCTTCACCACCAATTGAGGCTCCTGCTGCGACTTCTTCATCAGCAGTACCTGCGGAGGTCGAGGAGACGCTATCTCCCCCAGGCGCTCCTTTGCACATTCAGAAGCAACACCCTCTGGATCAGATGATTGGTAATATCTATGAGCGAGTCACTCGCTCCAAGTATCATGATCCAAGTCTTTTCTCTCACTTTGCATTTGTAGCTTCTTTTGAACCCAAAGATATATCACATGCTTTATCTGATGCTAGTTGGGTCAATGCCATGCATGAGGAGTTAGAGAATTTTGAAAAAAATAAAGTTTGGAATCTTGTAGAACCTCCTAGTGGTCATAATGTTATAGGAACCCGTTGGGTGTTCAAAAATAAACAAAATGAGGATAGTTCTATGGTTAGAAACAAGGCTAGATTGGTAGCTCAGAGCTTTAGCCAGGTTGAGGGATTAGATTTTGATGAGACATTCACTCCTGTTGCTAGACTAGAAGCCATTCACATCTTACTTGCATTTACTACATCTAAAGGTTTTAGGTTGCATCAAATGGATGTTAAGAGTGCCTTTTTGAATGGTTTTATAGATGAGGAAGTGTATGTTAGGCAACCCCCTGGCTTTGAAAATCCCAAGCACCCTGATCATGTTTTCAAGCTATCTAAAGCCTTGTATGGTCTTAAGCAAGCCCCTAGAGCATGGTATGATAGGCTTAAGACTTTCTTGCTTAAGAATGATTTTGAAATGGGAAATGTAGATAAGACTCTTTTCATTTTTAGACATGGCAATGGTTTCCTGCTTGTTCAGATTTATGTTGACGATATTATCTTTGGTGGTTCCTCTAATGCTCTTGTTTCTAGTTTTTCTGAGACCATGTCCAGGGAATTTGAGATGAGCATGATGGAAGAACTCAATTACTTTTTGGGGCTATAAATCAAGCGATGGTAAGGAAGGATCTTCATCCATCAAGCGAAATGCGCTAAGGATTTGCTCAAGCGTTTTGAGATGGGTATCGCAAGCCGATCGCCACTCCCATGGCGACTTATTTTTTGGATCGAGATGAGGAAGGAGAAGCCGTGGATCAACGCGAGTACCACAAAGATGATCGGCTCCCTCCTATACTGACGGCCTCAAGACCGGACATCCACTTGTGATGCGCCTCTGTGCGAGGTTTCAGGCGTCTCCGAGGACTTCACATCGCCAAACCGTTAAGCGCATCTTCAGGTATTTACACTCTACCCTTCAGTATGACATTTGGTTTTCCTACTCTTCTTCGCTGTCCATTCAGGGGTTTTGTGATTCGATTTTATGGGTCATCGGCTAGATAGGAAGAGTACATCTGGCACATGTCATTTCTTAGGCACTTCTCTTGTCTCTTGGTCGTCTAGGAAGTAATCTTCATTGCACAATCCTTCTTTGAAGTGAATATGTAGTCATTGTTGCTAGTTCTTTGTGTCGATTTTATGGATGGTGTCCACTCTTAAGGACTTTGGGTTAAAATTTGCTAGTGTTCCTCTTTTCTGTGATAACACTTCTGCTATTAACATTGCTAAGAACCCAGTGCAACACTCTAGGACCAAGCACATAGACATTCGCTATCACTTCCTTAGAGACCATGTTGAGAAGGGCGATATTGTGCTGCATTTTGTGGAGTCCGAGGCTCAGTTAGCCGATATTCTCACCAAGCCTTTAGACCCGATAAGGTTTGCCACCTTGCGGAGCAAGTTAGGGGTAATTTATCCCTATGGGTTGGTTTGAGGGGGAGTTGGATCTTTTCTGATCTCGCCTTGTTCATTTGATCTTTTCTTGATTTTCTTTTGAACTTGTTGATATTTTTGATCTTTTTAGGCTTTTTAGGCCTTTTGAGCTTTTCTTGCATCTCATTGTATCATATTGCATTCACATGAAAAATACAAAAAGATGCATTGTAATATAAGCTTTTCTGCTTATCTTTTAATTGATGAAGCTTTGCTTATTACCCTTTGGAGCTTTAGTATTGCAATTCTTGCTCAATGCCATGTCTAGTTCCTTGACTTGCTAGAATTATTATGCTTTCACATGTGTAGCTAAGTTTTTGCTGTATGAGCTAGAACTTTAAGACAACTCGAACTAAAAACTGCAATTTGTGTATGTTTTAGTTAGTTGCGTAATAGTGCTCCTTTTGTGACATTGACATTGTCAAAATTGCTGTGTTAGCTCTTGAATCTAAAATTGATCTTTACTTGAGCTTCTTGTGTTCTTGAGAATCTAAAACTGCTCTTGTGCAAAATGAAAAATGAAAAATCAATTTCAAGATTGTCTTATGCTTAAATTGTGCCAAACTACTCTTACGAGACTGCATATCATAGACATGAACTTGGAGATAGTTTGATGATCCAGACGATCTCATGGGGACTGCTTGTCAAAACTGACATAAACCTCAAGATTTGTCGCCCTGGTAGAAGCTTAGGAAGAGTTTGTGCATGGCTCCTAGTCTAGGATCTTCTTCACTAAGATATACCTTTAATCAACTTCTGGTCAAAGCTCAGGAAGAGTTTGTGGATGGCTCCTAGTCTAGGATCTTTCACTAAGTTAGACCATTAGTCAACTTCAATATTCATTGCAAATGAAAAACTGTTGAAAAATGGGTGTTTGAGAAAATTGAGCAAAATGATTCATTTCAGGACCTGTTTGTCTCTTAATGTGGTCATTGTTAGCTTTTTGATCTCACATTTACATTTTGACATGGCGATGTCAGATTAGGATCCTGTTGATGAACTTGCGGTTGATTTGAAGCGTTGCTTAAAATGCTAAAATTCATTGCTTTACTTTGAGCCTTGAGCTTAGCTTTGATATATATGTCTTATCATGATCTTGCTAGCTATTTGTTAGGCTTGATATGTTGTTTGTGCAATATTAGAAATACTAGCTGGTTCTTTTGGGTAATCTCCAAAGCTTCTTGTAATCAAAAATTGAAAAATATAAAAAAATAAAGCCACTCCATTGCATTTCATGTATGCTCCTTTTTATGCTTATTCCTCATTCTGCATTTGTTATCTCTGGACGAGAGGAAGACGTGATTCCTTGATGACTCCATTGTCAAAGGGGGAGAAGATGGTTGAAAAAGGGGAGTTACGAAAGGGGGGGTGGGGGGGGGGCTACTTGGAGAAGAATTGAAAATTTGAGATTTTCTGAAATTTGAGGATCATAGTGAGGGGGAGTTTCTTATTTGCATTCTTATGGTCTTATTGCTACTTCTGAACTTGAATTGCAATTCTTGATCCTCACAATGATCAAAGGTCATATCGAACAATTATTCTTTCATATGGACCTTAAGTGAGTTTTTGATCTTTTCTGGAAATTGAAGCTTTCTCGCTTTCTTTTGCCGTATCTCACTTGTCTATGCTATTCTGAAGCCAACTTGGTTATTTCCTTTGCTTTCTCTTGCATATGGACCAAGTTGTGCCTTTGAGCGAAAACGTCGTGTTTTTACTTTTCAAACCTCAAGATTTGCATTTGTGGGAAATTGCCAATGTATTCATCAAGGGGGAGATTGTGAATATCATGGGGATATGTCTGAGATCTTAGGATGATGTTACAATTGGCAATGTCGTTTAAGGTTTGTCGATTCACGCGTTTTCGGCGAAGTTCAAACTGCTGTCAGGCTAGTGGCGGTTTGACCGGTCTAGGTGGCGGTCTGACCGGCCAGGGGGGCGGTTAGACCGGCTTTGGAAAATCGGTCAGACCGGCCTTTATGAGATTTTGGATTTTAGAGCTGGGCCAAAAATAGAGGGTGTAGACAAGAGAGTAGATTCTACTACACTTGGTCTCATAATTTTTGGGGCTTCTAGGTAAAAGTTCTATTGGTTTGAAAATTCCGGTAGGTTTCGGATTTCCAGGAAGGAAATTTGGCTAAGTCCCAGCTGGGCGGTCGACCAAATAGCAGTGTGATCGAGGCCAGGCCGAGGCGGTCGAGGCCGCCAAAGTGGCATCGACCGGTTTGGTTTGTTTCATCGGCCAATTGGTGGCGATGATTGTTGGAATTAGGTCAAGTTCATGGGTTTCATGGCATATGTGTTGCATGATGCATGTTTTGACTAACGTGGGTCAAGTTGTGAAGAACTTGTTCCCGGATTCGATTTCTTTGTCTATTGATGTGCAAGTTGCTTGGAGGTCAATGACGGTCAATGGCGAGGATGATCGGAACTAAGCTTGGAGAGCTGAGGTCCAGAACGATCGGGGATACCGGGTGAGGTCAATGGAGTCAAGCATGGCGCAAGAGGGACAAAGGTGACCGAGCAGGCGATTCGAAGCAAAGACAGTGGATCAAGCGCGCGGGGTGGTGCAAGTGCCATGGTGGTTTCGGTGGGAGCCGGATGGGAGAGACTTGCCGACATGAAGAGAGCTGCTGGATCAACCTACACGTGGCAAAGCATAGGAGGTGGTTCACGAAGATGGGACTCGGTCTTTGCAAAAAGATCGAGAAGGGGTATTTTGGTAATTTTACCAAATACCGCCTTGGTGACCTTTTGCCAACTCACGGTGCAAGGTGGCGCAAGGTGAAGCGGATTAGGTCAAGAGATGAAGACGACGTTTTAAAATACGTGCGTATGTGACCCGTTTGTGTGTGGGCCTTAACGGGAGCCCATTAGGGTTCAATCTTCTAGAAGGTCTAAGCCTCCACTATAAATAGAGGAGGGAGGTGGCTGCACCCCCTCAACCCTTTCATTGTGTTTGAAACCCTAGTTTGCTTAGGGAGAGGATTAGTGGAGGTTAGGGTTCTAGAGAGTTGGATTTGATTTCGTGCTCATGTATTGAGTCTTTGTCCTCCATTGATGGAGTGGTCAGAAACCAATACCATATCAAATCAATCCAAAGAAAGTTCCTCAAAGATGAGTCTATTTGCTTTCTTTCTCTCTATTTGGTGATTTGTGGTCTTTCTTTGTTCTGCGAGTTTTTGCTTGTTCTCTTGTCGTGATCTAACTTGCTGTGACATGTGGGAACCCATCTAGGATCATGTTGATCATCAATCACCCACGAGCAAGTCTCTAGATCATATTTCGATTTTGACTCGATTTTGGTGCACACTTCGTTCAATCTGAAAAAGATAGGAACTTTGGGATGGATCTCTGCGATCCTTGATTGGAATAGGTTCCCAATATCTTAGAGAAGGTGTGTCTCAAATTTGGTATGGTTTGGCCTTACGGATCAAAAATTAGATCGATTTAAGTTTTGGTTTTTGGGCTGATTTCACTGTTCATTAGCCTAGAGGTTTGACCACCATGTATTGAGAGGTCAGACCGATTTCTAGTTGGAGGTCAGACCGCCCAACTCATTTAGGTTTTGAGTTTTTATGTTTGTGGTCTATTTGCTTCGGGGTTTTGATTGGATTCAATACAAGTCTTCCACTGTGCTTGTATATTAATCTTCATAGCTTTTATAACTATTGGAGTGAAAGTCGTATTGAATTCGTTCAAGGTGAAAAAGACATCGTGCTCTTATTCACCCCCTCTAGTCGCCTTTTCGGTCCAACAAGAACAACATGGCATAGCAATAGGATCATTACATGAAGTAGATGCACTAGTCTTAGCAATTTCTGCACTAGACATTTCATCAATAATATCACATGTAATTCCTATATTAGAGCAAGACTTGCTTGAATTTTCTTGGATAAGTAAGTCATGAGCTTCCTTTAGCTCCTCATAAGAATCTTTTAGAGAAATATGCTGTCTCTTCAAGACTTTATATTTTGACATTTCTTTTCCAAGATATCCATTCAAGTCTTTAAGCATATCCATTAATTCATCATAAGATGGTTCATCATCATGAATAGATTTTACCTTATCTCCTTTTGCCATGAGGCAAGTAGGAGAGGAGAAGAGTGATGGAGCCTCCTTGATGGCGATGCTAACGAGTCCCTTCTTCTTGGGAGACTCATCTTCATCGGAGTCGGAGTCGGTTGACTCCTCGTTGGAATCCCACTCTCCAATATGGGCTTCATGCTTGCCATCCTTGTGAAGCTTCTTGAAAAGCTTTTTCTTGCTATCGTATTCCTTCTTCTTGGATGACTTGCCCTTGTCATCCTTCTTTAAAGGACAATGAGAGGCAATGTGCCCATTCTCTTTGCAATTATAGCACCAGATGTTGCTATAACGCTTGTTGTCACTTGAGGATTATCCTTTCTTGCTCTTGTCGAAGTTAAAGCTTCTATGTGGGCGTCTTCTTATGAATTTCTTCATTCTTCTCACAAGAAAGGCAAATTCCTCTTCGGAGTCTCCTTCTTCATCCTCATCATCACTTGACTCCGCTTTGACCTTGAAAGCGGTAATCTTCTTCTTTGAGGAAGACGACTCCAAGAGCTCTTCCTTATATTTCTTGAACAACTCATTTGTTATGAGGTTACCCAAAAGTCCCGTTGGCGGCATCCTTGGCAACTCAGGAGAGTTGAAAAATAACATCACCAACATCTTATACTTATCCGGAAGAGCCCTAAGTATCTTGCGCACAATATCAACATCAAGAAGGTTAGTGCCAAGACCTTTGAGTTCGTTCACAATGTTGTTGAGTCTTGAATACATCTCATTGATGTTTTCATGAGGCAACATTATGAATGTCTCATATTTGATCTGAAGCCTATGCAATTTGTGTAACTGGCCGATGTTCCAAGAACTCGAGAGAACCTGGCCGTCTTCCATTGCCAATCGTACCGACCCTAGTCATGTAACTTCGACCACTGTGTAAGGACCTTCCCACTTGGGAGAAAGTTTATTCCGATTAAACTTTGATTGGCGAGCCTCAATACCAAGTCACCTCTGACAAAGGCTGCGAGGTTGGACCTTCTGATCGTGAGTATCTGCTACCGGCTTGTTGGTAGGCTTTTGAGCGAATTAAGGCTGGTTTCTCTTTTCTTGAGTAGGTTGATGTCATCTGCTCAAGTCATTCTGGTTAGAGTCGTTGAAAGCTTCGACTCGTGTTGACCGTATCTTTAGTTCCGGAGGAAGCATGGTTTCGGCTCCAAAGACTAGGAAAAAGGTGTTTCACCAGTGGTCTGACTAGCGATCGTCTGACAGACCCATATCTGAGAGGATAATTCTTGTACCCAAGCCCCCGAGCGCTTGACAAGCTGGTCGAAGACTCGGGTTTTGATTCCCTGCATTATTTGGCCGTTTGCACATTCAATTGCCCCATTGCTTTGGGGATGGGCAGCAGAAGCGTAACATAGCTTGGTACCCAACTCGTCGCAAAATTCCTGAAATTTTGCGCTCAAAAATTGTTTACCATTATCCGTGATTATTTGACTTGGAACTCCAAATCGAGTAATTACGCATCTAAATCATGAACTGTTTCTTTGCTTAGTTGTTATCGATCCACGAGTTAAACCGATCCATTTTGTGAATGTATCAATAGCCACAAAAAGGAACTCAAAACCTCCTGGAGCTTTGGGGAACGGTCCTGGGATATCGAGACCTAGGTCGCAAAAGGCCAAGATAGAGGTATCGTTTGTAATGCCTGAGATGGTTGGTGTATTTGCTTGCTATGAAACTGGCATTGGACACACTTTTTAACCAACTCTTTGGTATCGTACAAGGCTGTTGGCCAGTAGAAACCTTATCGAAAGGCCTTATCAACCAACGTTCTGTAGGAAGCATGAGTTCCACAGATGCCTCTGTGTATGTCTTGAAGGAGTGTTAATCCTTCGCTCTGCGGAATGCATCGCATGAGCACCCCTTGAGTGCCTTGTTTATAGAGGACTCCTTCGACCAAAGTATACATTTTGGCTTTTCGGGATAAGCGATCTGCCTCGAGATCATCTTCGAGTACGGAACCCTTCTGAAGATACTCGTAGATGGGAGCCATCCAGGTATCCTCGTATTCTAGAGAGGCTGTCTCAATAGGAGGTGTCTCTGGTTCTTCGACCAGGGACGACTTCTGGAGTTTTTCCAAGAATACTCCTTTTGGTACTATAGATCGGGAAGAAGCTATTCGAGCAAGTCGGTTCATGAGGAAATTATCCTTCGAGGATGAATTGTGCCTCGAAACCGAAAAAATGCTTTTCTAGCTTACGCACTTCCGATAAGTACCAAGACATTGTCGGATTAGAGCACTGGTACTCTTTTCCGACTTGATTCACGACTAGTTGAGAGTCTCCTCTCACGAGTAGTCGGCGAATCGAGAGTGCTTTCGCAGCTCGTATGCCACCAAAGAAACCTTCAGATACGCCATGTTGTTAGTGGCCAGAAAGTTTAATTGTATGGTATACTTTAAGGTCTCTCCGGTAGGAGATACCAGGACCACCCCAGCCCCTGAGTCACTTAAAGTAAGTGACCCGTCAAAGTACATCGTCCACTAGTCGTGGGAATCGTACTAGGGATCCTGAACAGGTTCAGGATTTGTCCATTCAGCGACAAAGTCTGCCAAGATCTGGGATTTAATGGCCGTTCAGGACACGAAATGGAGGTCGAACTCCCTAAGTTCGACTGATCATTTTGCCATGCGTCCCGCTGTTTACATATTCTGGAGGATCACTCCCAAGGGAAAACTCAGGCGGTACAGCTATTTTGTGCGCTTGAAAATAATGCCGCAGTTTCCTCAAAGACATGAGGAGGGCATATAGAAGTTTTTGGACCTGAGGGTAATGCTCCTTAGGCCCGTGTAAAACTTCACTTACGTAGTAAACTGGTCGTTGTACGTTTTCACGTTCTCGACCCGATCTTTATCGCTTCCTTGCCTGTGGCGTGGCAGCTAGGTAAATTAAGAGCGTCTGTGACGACCCAATCCTAGGGTTCCCGAGAGATCCTCCAGACCTCTGGAAAGTCAGCAGACCTCCCAGAGGTCCTCAAGGACCTCTCGGGTTGACCTTCAAGACACGCCAGAGGTCAGCCAAGACCTCCTGGAGGTCCAGGAGATCACAACCCGAGAGAGGGTCTTAGAACCCGGGAGCACATGAGAACTTTACCACAGCCAAACAGAAGAGGATGAGGAGGACCGAGAGGGCTCCCAAAATCTCCCACGAGCCTCCAGAGGAGGTCGTGGAGGTCTGAGACCACCTCAGTACCTCCTGCATACACTCCACAGTGAGGGTGGGGAGGTTCAAATTTACTCCAAGGTTCCCTGTGAAACCTGAGCCAGTCCCAAGGATCATGGCTAGCTCTTCACAGTACAAGCACAAAGGTGATGACATCCAGAACATACCTTTATTGAAACATAATATTTAACAGTGTTGATTACAGGATGGCCTTGGGCCCAACACAAGTACATAAAAGCAAAAAGAGGTCAAAAGATAACACAAAAGTCCATCAACACGCCACGTGCGGTGATTGGAGGCATAACCTAGTCTTTGATCTCCATCACTACCAAAGTCTTCTCTGGCAAAGATTGTAATGAGCAAGAGTGAGCACTACCATCTGTGCTGCAAGTTACACCGTGGATTAACAATATGACATGCATAATGGGTAATCAAGGATGGCATAATAGGGTTATTTTGCACAAAGCCAATTTTCTTTTAAGTACCATTATTATGTTCTTAAAGCCAAATTTTAATAAATAATACTCCTTATATCAAAACAATTTTTCAGTTGGATATCAATCATCAAAAACTGGTGAAGGATACCCTCCTGATATTAGGCTCCCTGCCCAAACCCAAGGGATAACAATCCCAAAACAGATTTGAAACCATTTCTGGAAAACCCCAAAATCAATATCTAACTTCAAGTGGCCTTTGCCAGCATGTCCTTGACCGTGGACACGGCTATTCGAATAGATTTAACTCTGCAGAGGTTGTGCACTTTACCCACACGACTTGAGTACCCTAGTTTGTCTGGCATTCGTCAATACCATCTCTCACTACCAAAGGTAAGAGATCTAGAGCTCAAGATAAGGCTTTTACAATGCATCACTCCACCACAGCCTTTCCTTGCTAAGGTTTCACCTTCCTATGGATCGCAATCCGGGGAAAGCCCCTCTTGCACCAAAGGGAACAATGGGTCATCAAAGACCTCTAGTCGACAAGACCTCCCACACCACCAATGGAGCAGCATGTAGTGGAGTTTTGCAAATTACTCAGCCAGGTCCCACACCCCATTCTGGAGACATGTGGCTGCACGATTGTGGCATAGCCCATTATAGGCATGGCATTGGTCGCTCAAAGACCGGTCCTCACATGACTAGGGCAACATTCACTAACCCTTGGACCTCCACCCTAGCTGGTTAGAGTCCAGTGCATAAACATTGCACCAACCAAGCAATCCAATTTGCCCCAGTCAAACCAATTGTTTGTTCTCTTTGCTTACCCAGCACCATTTTCATACCTCCATGACAACCCAATGTCATGGTGAAAACATTTAAATATTATTTGGTTGTGTTGGTAAAGATTTCCCCAAATCAATAGTTTTGGTCTAAGCATTACTAAGCATAGGTTTTATCAAATGTTCTTGGCTTGTGCTACTGCATTAGCCAAGTTTAACTTAATGGTGACAAGGTGTTCAGTCCAAGCACAACAGAGGTCATACAAAGGAAATGGGGATACTCTAAAGTTAAACTGGGATTGAATTAACTTGATAAACATAGGCATGTAATATATTTTAAAAACAGAACATAATACTTTGAATTACTGGGTGCAATATGTTCAAAAGTGCAACTTGCCTTGCTCACTACTTTGAGATTCTTCCTCTTCAGAATCCTCAGACTCTTGGGAACCTTCACAATCTACACACACACATATATATGTATATAAGGCAAGTTCAAAGAAGATTCAAATAAAGATCCAATTAAGAACAATAAGAAGACCATAAGAATCTCAAAAGAACAACCAATACATATTCAACAGAGGAGGTTTCAACTCAGTTGGGTTCTTAGAGAGGAGGTCTAGGCTCACCAGATGAGGGTGGTCTTGTAACAAAAGACCCTAAGGAAGTGATATGAGTGATAGAACAAGGAGGTCTGCAAAGGCGACCCTAAGCAAAAACCAAGGGGGGTCCTTGTACAAAAAGCCACGGAAGTCCACAAAAGAAGGTCCCGTGAGGACACGACCAATTCAATACCATGATCAATACAGCAGTGAGGCAAAGTAGCAGAGGACTTACCAGGGACAAGGAAAAGCAATGGATGGAAAAGAGGTCGTGAACTACATGAACGCCCCTGGAAGGCCACTGGACCCGAGCCACAATGGTGAACGTGAAGTAGGCAAAATGACCGGGTTTCTTGGACTGCTAATAGTCAACAATAGGTGATAAAAACTAGACACTTACGTGCCAAGGATAAGTATAGAGGTAAGTCAAAAGTTGGTGATTGTCGTAGGCGGTGTCACCACCACCACGGTGAAAGGTACATTAAAAGAACACGATGATGCTTTGAGAAGGAACAAGGAAGTATGTCGAGTACAACTAAGTGACTAGGTTCAAGGTATACACCACGATTTGAATGCATTAAATGTGACAAGACACGCATTAAATGCCTAAGACATTTATGTGGCGGAGGAAATGAGGTTGACTAAGACTGACAAGTGGGGCCAGTAAATTTTGAAACAGTCGGGTCAACAATGGGGAGGTCTTACCCCGCAAGAGAGGTCCTTAGGGAGGTCCGAGTGGTTTAGGAGGTCTTAAGCCCAGGGACAGGGAGGTCTAAAGGTTATGGAGGTCCAGACAGGGGGAGGTCCTGACGGTCAGGATCTCACCACAGGAGGTCTGGCGAGGAGGTCGGAGCGGTTGGATCTCCGAGAGGGAGGTCCAACAGCCAAGAGTCACATGAGGAGGTCCTCAGAGAGAACAGACGCGCGGGGGAGGTCTAATCCCTTGGATTCAAAGCAAGGGCAGGTCCAAATCGTTGGATTGAATGTAGAGGGGAGGTCCGCTAAGGGGTATAGCGCATGGGAGGTCTGAACCATTGGATTCGAGGTGAGGGGAGGTCTTAGCCGTCCGATTCAGAACAAATAGGAGGTCTCTAAAGGGACATAACGCTTGAGAGGTCTAGACCCTTAGATTAGAGAGGGAGAAGGTCGAGACCGGGGATCAAATACAAGGGAGGTCCATGCGGAGTGGTTCCAGAGACATTCCACAAAGGAGTTCCTCTCGAGGAGGTCTCCTCGGCTCAGAGCGAAAGTCAATACAGCTTCAATTGAACTAGGAAAACGAAGGCACACAAAAGGGCCACGAAATTACAAAGAGGTCCAAATAAAGGGATCTGGGCACTATGAAGTGCCCAAGGATAAGAGATCTAAACCTAAGAGAAGTGCGAGCATAGAAATTGGTTTGAATCCTAAGAGATTCAAACCAACAAAAGATCTAAGTGACCAAGTTCAAAGAAAGGAGACTCGACAAAGGGATACTCCAATAAGACAAAGTCTTAAGCTTTTAAGGAGGTCTAAATCTACAAGACCAAGGAGATAGGTTACTGAGGAGAGTTGTCGAGCTCACTAACAAGAAGACACAACAACCCAAATCCTTCCAATGTAACCCAACTTTGAATTCTCACTAGAGCAAAATAGTTTTAATTTATTTTACACATTTTAAAAGCGCTTGGAAAAATCAGAATGTTACAAACCTACCCTCCTTAGAAGAATCTCGACCTCGAGATTCAAACAGAATCGAAGAAAGAGGTAGGGTAGTTGTTCTTGAGGTCCTCTTCTTTTTCCCATGTAGCTTCGCTCTCGGATGATGGCTCCATTGTACTTTGTATGATTTGATAATTCTACTTACGGTGACTCGCTCGCAACATCCGAATTTTAATCAAGCGCTCCACATATGTAAGGTCTTCCGCAAGTCTAAGTCGTCCCACAAGAAGATGGTCTTCGTGAACTCGTAGGCATTTCCTTAGTTGTGATACATGAAAAATGTTGTGTCTTGCCGCCAAGGACTCTGAAGTTCCAACTTATATGCTACTTCACCTTGTCTCGTTAAGATCTTGTATGGTCCTACATACCTTGGTGCCAACTTACCTCTAATCCAAATCTTCTAACTCCCGAATTGGTGTTACTCGAGGTAAACAAAGTCACCAACCTCAAAGGATAAGTCTCTCGTCGGGTGTCAAGATAGCTCTTTTGTCGAGATTGGGTCACTCTCAACCGTTCCTTAATCAACTTGACCTTGCTCTCGGATCTTTGATCGTGTCCGCCCATAAAGTTGATGTTCTCCCACCTCATCCCAAAGAAGTGGTGTCCTACAAGGTCTACCATATAAAGCCTCAAACGGGACATTTGAAGGCTAGCTTGATAGCTATTATTATAAGAAAACTCAAAGATAGGGCAAGTTTTTGTCCCAACTTTTCCCAAAGTCTAGTGCACATGCCCTAAGCATGTCCTCCAATATTTGGTTTACCCTCTCTGTTTGCCCATCGGTTTGAGGATGATAAGTCTGTACTAAAGTTGAGTTTAGTACCTAGGGCTTCATGCAAACTTTGCCAAAACCTCGAGGTGAATTGTGATCCTCTGTCGACACTATTCTTTTGGGCACTCCATGCAAACAAACAATTACGCCATATATAGATCTGCCAGACATTGCTAGTGTAGGTGGTCTTGACAGTATAAAATGTGCTACCTTAGTTAGCCTCACAACCACCACCCATATGGAGTCATACCCGATTGGGTCCTAGGCAAACCAAGAATAAAATCCATGCCCACTTGCTCCCATTTCCATTCGGTATGGGTAAGGGTCAGAGCAAACCAAATGGTTTTTGGTGTAGGGCTTTAACTCTCATACACACATCACATTGGGCCACATACTTAGCCACATCTTGCTTCATCTTGGTCCACCAAGACCTTTCTTTAAGGTCTCGATACATTTTGGTACCGCCGGGTGGATTGAGTATGGTGATCCATGTGCTTCCACCAAAATGAGTGTTTGATTTACGGGTTGTTTGGCACACAAATTCTGCTACCAAACCATATTACTCCTTTTTCATCCTCGGAGAAGCCTAAGGCTTTACCTTTTCTCATATTTCTCTTGATGTCTTGGATGTCCTCATCTCCTTCTTGTTGTTTCTTGATTTGATCCAGAACAGTTGGATATATCTCCAAAGTATTTATACAACCTTGCTCTACTATCTCCAAATTGAGGTACTTCATTTCCTCATATAGACTGGGTTGTTGTTGCTGAACCGACAAGGTATTACAGTACCCTTTTCGGCTTAAAGCATCAGCCACTGTGTTGGCTTTACCTGGGTGATAGTGTATCCCAAGGTCATAGTCCTTAATTAATTCTAACCACCTTCTCTGTCTTAAGTTCAGCTCTGCTTGTGTGAAAATGTACTTCAAGCTTTTGTGGTCAGTATATACCTCACACCGATTGCCAATGAGGTAATGTCGCCATATCTTTAAAGCATGTACAACAATTTGCTAGTTCAAGATCATGTGTAGGGTAGTTCTCCTCATGAGGTCTTAACTGCCTAGAGGCATATGCCACTACCCTTCTATCTTGCATTAACACACAGCCTGCACCTTGATGAGAAGCATCACAAAATATTTCAAAGTCCTTTTGAATGTCTGGGAGTGTCAACACAGGAGATGTGGTAAGTTTTTCCTTCAACCTCTGAAAAGTTTGTTCACAGGTCTTAGTCCACTCAAACTTCTTTTCCTTTTTCAAAAGTTGAGTAAGGGGCCTAGCAATCTTAGAAAAATCTTTAATGAATCTCCTATAATAACCAGCTAGTCCAAGAAAGCTTCTTACCTCGATCCTTTGTTTTAGGAGGTCTCGATTCAGATGACTTCCACTTTTGAGGATCTCTGACTACTCCTTTGGCTGAAATAATATGGCCTAAGAAGGCTACTTGACTTAGCCAAAACTCACATTTACTCAATTTAGCATAGAGATGCTGCTCTCTCAATCTTCCTAACACCCTTCTTAGGTGGTCTTCATGTTCGCTTCATTTTTAGAATAGATGAGGATATCATCAATAAATACCACCACAAATTTGTCAAGGAAGTCCATGAATACTTTGTTCATCATGGTCATAAAATAAGTTTGGAGCATTGGTCAATCCAAATGACATCACAGTGAACTCATATAGTCCATACCTTGTGGTAAAAGTGTTTTGGGAATGTCCTCTGCCCGATTTTAAGTTGATGATAACCAGACCTTAGGTCTATTTTGGAAAACACACTTGCCCCCTTAAGTTGATCAAAGAGGTCATCTATCCTTGGCAATGGATATTTGTTCTTAATAGTAACCTCATTAAGTGATCTATAATCCACACACATTCTCAAGCTACTGTCTTTCTTCTTGACAAACAGCACAGGTGCTCCCCATGGTGAAGAACTTGGTCTAATAAATCCTTTTTCCTTCAATTCTTGGATCTGTTTCTTCAATTCTACAAGTTCATTCACAGGCATCCTGTAAGGTCTTTTAGATATGGGTGCTGTTCCAGGAGCAAGGTCTATTAGAAAGGATATGTCCCTGTCGGGTGGCATACCAGGGAGCTCCTCGGGGAACACATCCAAATACTCTCGACCATTGGAGGTCTTCGACCTCACAACCTCCTTTAAATTAGTTAGAAGAGGTTACGTATGAAGGGAAGTCTTTGGTGGAACTCCACTCTATTTCCTTGTTCATTGGTAAGGATTATGGACTTAGTAACACAATTAATCATCCTTTGTTCTTAGCCAACCAATTCATACCAAGGATTACATCCATCCTTGAGTTGGTAAAACTATCAAGTCGGCATGAAATAATACTCGTAAATTTCTAAAGTGAGATTTGGGCAAAGGGTATTAGTCCTCATATCTATGCCCGGACATGTATTAACATAGGGTTAGCCAAAGGTATTATAGATAGTCCACACTTTCCCACAAATTTGCTTGAAACAAAAGAATGGGAAGCCCTGAATCAAATAAAACCGAGGCTAACACAGAATTAACAGGGAACATACCGAGGACAACGTCAGGTGCATCATGTGCCTCCTTTGCCGTGACATGTGTGACACGGCCCTTAACGACCTTAGTGGTAGGCTTCACACTTGAGGCACTTCCTTGAGCCGATACCCCTTGTTCAGGTCGAACTGACGCTGCGATTTGTAGCTTCTTTGGGCACTTATTTGCGTAGTGTCCAATTTCATTACAAAAGAAACAGGTCACACCAACTGAGGAGGTCTTAGTTGGCTTCTTTGGAAACTGACTCCCAGAGGAGGTCCTATGATAACTTGACCTGCTTGAATGCTGCTCCGACCCTGATGCTCTAGAGGAAGTCCGTGAGGACTTATGCTGAGAGGTCTGGGACTGGGAGGTCCTAGGCTTAGGAAATCCTCCAGGGTTAAACCTCTGCACAGCTTTCTTTCTTTTTCGGCCTTCCATCTTTTGGAGTTTGTCCTCTTGTCGGATGGCCTTACTCACCAATTGCTGGAAATCTGTGTGTTCCTGGGAAACCAGATGCACTGAGATATTATCATTCAACCCCTCCATAAAGTGTTCTTGCTTGCTCTCATCGGTAGCAACATCCCCAGGAGCGTATCTTGCTAACTGATTGAACTTGTGCATGTATTCATTAACAGTACGTCCACCTTGCTTCAAAGTGCGAAATTCTGTCCTCTTTAATGACATCATACCAGGTGGGAGATGAGCACGATGAAAGGCTTTCTTGAATTCATCCCATGTAATATCCTGAGGGTTAGGATGGGATTGACTAAAATTGTCCCACCACTCAGAGGCTGGTCCACTAAGTTGGTGAGAAGCAAAGAGTACCCTCTCATGGTCTCACTGCACCATGTCCAATTTTCTACCAACTGCTCTTAACCAATCATCGGCCTCCAAAGGTTCTGCACTCCTGGAGAAAGTTGGAGGCGCAGCCTCATAAATTCTGCAATACTAGATCTTGGTGGAGGTGGAGCTGGAGCTTGAGGTTGAGAATCTTCTGCGACTTGCAGAGATTGAGTGTTGGCAATAGGCTGTGAAAGTAAGTTTATCAATTGAGTTTGGTTGGCTATGATTGTGTCCAAGTAGGACCTTCAATTTGGAGGTGGGGTGGTTGTGATGTTGGTTGCCCTTGTTCACCCTCAACTCCTCTATTTTGGTTGGTCCATATGGCGGTTCTCGCCTCTTCCTCAACTTGTCGACTATGATGGCTTGAATTGCCACCGCCATTCCTAGAGGTGACCATAATGTCCCAAAGACCAAGGCCGGAAAAGAAAAGAGAAGAAGCTAAGGAAAACTAGCCCAACCATCAATTTCAGCAATCACAACTCCAACACAAAGAACTCAGCAATAAGAGCCTTTACAAAAACTTCAACTTATCACATATCATACTACACGTGTCTTACCCTTTTTAGGGAGGTTCTAATGTACCAGACCTAACTTAAAACCTCTAATAAGAAATTTCGAAGGCAAGAAGGTCCATTTAATATTATAAATGGGTATGTAGAAAGAGCAAGATAAGATGAGGTTAAGGTAAGAGAAAGAACCAGAAAAGATAAGAATGGAAAGATGACCCAGGTAAGAAAGAACATTTTATTGTTCTTTTGTCATAAAGAAATTTTGAAATACTACAACCATTTCTACTAGGTTACGACCTCTGATCGAAAGGTGCTCGATACCACTTTTGTGACGACCCAATCCTAGGGTTCCCAGAGATCCTCCAGACCTCTGGAAAGTCCAAAGAGACCTCCCAGAGGTCCTCAAGGACCTCTCGGGTTGACCTTCAAGACCGCCAGAGGTCAGCAAGACCTCCTGGAGGTCGAGAGATCACAACCCGAGAGAGGGTCTTAGAACCCGGAGCACATGAGAACTTTACCACAGCCCAAGCGAGAAGAGGATGAGGAGGACCGAGAGGGCTCCCAAAATCTCCCACGAGCCTCCAGAGGAGGTCGTGGAGGTCTGAGACCACCTCGGTGCCTCCTGCGCCACACTCCACAAAGGAGGTGGGGAGGTTCAAATTTACTCAAGGTTCCTGTGAAACTGAGCCACCCCAAGGATCATGGCTAGCTCTTCACAAAGACAAGCACAAAGGTGATGACATCCGAACATACCTTTATTGAAACATAATATTTAATGTTGTTGATTACAGGATGGCCTTGGGCCCAACACAAGTACATAAAAGCAAAAAGAGGTCAAAAGATAACACAAAAGTCCATCAACACGCCACAGGCGGTGACCGAGGCATAACCTAGTCGCTTTGATCTCCATCACTACCAAAGTCTTCTCTGGCAAAGATTGTAATGAGCAAGAGTGAGCACTACCATCGTGCGCAAGTTACACCCGTGGATTAACAATATGACATGCATAATGGGTAATCAAGGATGGCATAATAGGGTTATTTTGCACAAAGCCAATTTTCTTTTAAGTACCATTATTATGTTCTTAAAGCCAAATTTTAATAAATAATACTCCTTATATCAAAACAATTTTTCAGTTGGATATCAATCATCAAAAAGCGGTGAAGGATACCTCTCGATATTAGGCTCCTTGCCCAAACCCAAGGGATAACAATCCCAAAACAGATTTGAAACCATTTCTGGAAAACCCCAAAATCAATATCTAACTTCAAGTGGCCTTTGCCAGCATGTCCTTGACCGTGGACACGGCTATTCAATAGATTTAACTCTGCGAGAGGTTGTGCACTTTACCCACACGACTTGAGTACCCTAGTTTGTCCGGCATTCGTCAATACCATCTCTCACTACCAAAGGTAAGAGATCTAGAGCTCAAGACAAGGCTTTTACAATGCATCACTCCACCACGCCTTTCCTTGCTAAGGTTTCACCTTCCTATGGATCGCAATCCGTTGGAAAGCCCCTCTTGCACCAAATGGAACAATGGGTCATCAAAGACCTCTAGTCGACAAGACCTCCCACACCACCAATGGAGCGACATGTAGTGGAGTTTTGCAAATTACTCGGCCAGTCCCACACCCCATTCTCGAGACATGTGGTCGCACGATTGTGGCATAGCCCATTATAGGCATGGCATTGGTCGCTCAAAGACCGGTCCTCACATGACTAGGGCAACATTCACTAACCCTTGGACCTCCACCCTAGCGAGGTTAGAGTCCGATTGCATAAACATTGCACCAACCAAGCAATCCAATTTGCCCCGACCAAACCAATTGTTTGTTCTCTTTGCTTACCCAAAGACCATTTTCATACCTCCATGACAACCCAATGTCATGGTGAAAACATTTAAATATTATTTGGTTGTGTTGGTAAAGATTTCCCCAAATCAATAGTTTTGGTCTAAGCATTACTAAGCATAGGTTTTATCAAATGTTCTTGGCTTGTGCTCTTGCATTAGCCAAGTTTAACTTAATGGTGACAAGGTGTTCACCCCAAGCACAAGAGGTCATACAAAGGAAATGGGGATACTCTAAAGTTAAACCGGGATTGAATTAACTTGATAAACATAGGCATGTAATATATTTTAAAAAGCAGAACATAATACTTTGAATTCTTGGGTGCAATATGTTCAAAAGTGCAACTTGCCTTGCTCACTACTTTGAGATTCTTCCTCTTGTAATCCTCGAGACTCTTGGGAACCTTCACAATCTACACACATATATATATGTATATAAGGCAAGTTCAAAGAAGATTCAAATAAAGATCCAATTAAGAACAATAAGAAGACCATAAGAATCTCAAAAGAACAACCAATACATATTCAACAGAGGAGGTTTCAACTCCAGATTGGGTTCTTAGAGAGGAGGTCTAGGCTCACCAGATGAGGGTGGTCTTGTAACAAAAGACCCTAAGGAAGTGATATGAGTGATAGAACAAGGAGGTCCTGCAAGGCAGCCCTAGCGCAAAACCAAGGAGGGGGGGGGTCCTTGTACAAAAAGCCACGGAAGTCCACAAAAGAAGGTCCTGTGAGGGACACGACCAATTCAATACCATGATCAATACAGCAGTGAGGCAAACTAGCAGAGGACTTACCAGGGACAAGGAAAAGCAATGGATGGAAAAGAGGTCGTGAACTACATGAGCATACGAAGGCCATCGACCCGAGCCACAATGGTGAACGTGAAGTAGGCAAAATGACCGGTTTCTTGGACGCTAATAGTCAACAATAGGTGATAAAAACTAGACACTTACGTGCCAAGGATAAGTATAGAGGTAAGTCAAAAGTTGGTGATTGTCAGGGCAGGTGTCACCACCACCCTGGGTGAAAGGTACATTAAAAGAACACGTATGATGCTTTGAGAAGGAACAAGGAAGTATGTCAGAGTACAACTAAGTGACTAGGTTCAAGGTATACACCACGTATTTGAATGCATTAAATGTGACAAGACCTGCATTAAATGCCTAAGACATTTATGTGGCGGAGGAAATGAGGTTGACTAAGACTGACAAGTGGGGCCAGTAAATTTTGAAACAGTCGGGTCAACAATGGGGAGGTCTTACCCATGAGAGAGGTCCTTAGGGAGGTCCGAGTGGTTTAGGAGGTCTTAAGCCCGAGGACAGGGGAGGTCTAAAGGTTATGGAGGTCCAGACAGGGGAGGTCCCGTCGGTCGATCTCACCACAGAGGTCTGGCGAGGAGGTCGGAGCGGTTGGATCTCCGAGAGGAGGTCCACGACCAAGAGTCACATGAGGGGAGGTCCTCGAGAGAACAGAGAGCATGGGAGGTCTAATCCCTTGGATTCAAAGCAAGGCAGGTCCAAATCGTTGGATTGAATGTAGAGGGAGGTCCGCTAAGGGTATAGCGCATGGGAGGTCTGAACCATTGGATTCGAGGTGAGGGAGGTCTTAGCCGTCCGATTCGAACAAATAGGAGGTCTCTAAAGGGACATAACGCTTGAGAGGTCTAGACCCTTAGATTAGAGAGGGAGAAGGTCGAGACCATGGGATCAAATACAAGGGAGGTCCATGCGGAGTGGTTCGAGACATTCCACAAAGGAGTTCCTCTCGAGGAGGTCTCCTCGGCTCAGAGCGAAAGTCAATACAGTTCAATTGAACTAGGAAAACGAAGGCACACAAAAGGGCCACGAAATTACAAAGAGGTCCAAATAAAGGGATCTGGGCACTATGAAGTGCCCGGCGATAAGAGATCTAAACCTAAGAGAAGTGCGAGCAGAAAATTGGTTTGAATCTAAGAGATTCAAACCAACAAAAGATCTAAGTGACCAAGTTCAAAGAAAGGAGACTGGACAAAGGGATACTCCAATAAGACAAAGTCTTAAGCTTTTAAGGGAGGTCTAAATCTACAAGACCGAAGGAGATAGGTTCTGAGGAGAGTTGTCGAGCTCACTAACAAGAAGACACAACAACCCAAATCCTTCCAACAGTAACCCAACTTTGAATTCTCACTAGAGCAAAATAGTTTTAATTTATTTTACACATTTTTAAAAGCGCTTGGAAAAATCAGAATGTTACAGCGTCTCTTCTGGCCTCGGAGAAACCATAATAGGAGCACTCGTAAGATACCTCTTGACATCCTCAAGGGCAACGTTTGCCTCTTTCGACCACTCAAAACTCTCGTGCTTCCTTAGAAGTTTGAAGAAGGGTAGTCCTTTTTCTCCCAGCCACGCGATGAAACGACTTAAAGCCGCTATGCACCCTGTGAGTTTCTGGACTTCTTTCTTCGTGGTCGGAAGGCGCATTTGGACAATGGCCTGTATCTTTTCAGGATTTGCTTCGATTCCTCGTATAGATACTAGGAATCCAAGCAATTTTCCTAAAGAGACTCCGAACACACACTTCTCAGGATTGAGTTTCAAGCGGTGTTTTCTGAGGTTGTCGAATGTTTCTTGTAGGTCAGTGATATGATTAAGTCTCTTGATGCTTTTAACGACTAGATTATCAACATAGGCTTCCAGGTTTCGGCCTAGTTGAGATGAAAAAGTCGATTGCATTAAGCGTTGAAAAGAAGCGCCGACATTTTTTAGACCAAATGGCATTTTGATATTGCAAAATATACCAAATGGTGTAATGAATGTGGTCTTTTCTTCATCGTCTAGACACATATTGATATGGTGGTAACCAGAATATGCATCTGGAAAACTTAACACGTCACAACCTGCAGTAGAATCAACCAACTGATCGATACGAGGTAAAGGGAAATTATCTTTTGGACAAGCTTTATTTAGATCAGTGAAGTCTACGCACATGCGCCATTTGCCGTTCGACTTCCTAACCATTACAGGGTTAGCCAACCACTCTGGGTGATCAACTTCTCGTATAAAGCCTACTTTAAGTAGCTTGTCCAATTCTGATTTGATAGCATCTCGTCAATCAGGGGCAAATCTCCGTAATTTTTATTTTACGGGTACTTTATCAGGCCGTAAAGCTAGCTTGTGCTTGATCACCTCCCTGGGGACTCTGGGCATGTCGGATGCTTGCCACGCGAAGACATCTGCGTTAGCTCGGAGGAAGGTGATGAAGGCGTCTTCCTACTTGGGGTCGGAAGTATCCCTGATGCGAACAGTCTTCGAGGGCTCCCCTGCGTCCAGAGGAATCTCTTTGACTTGGTCGTTCGGCTTTGGTGCAGCTTTAGGCTTCGACTTGTTAGTCGAAGGCTGACTTTCTTCTCGAGTTGGTATTTGACCAACCCTCTCGAGGGATCGATGGTCGCAGGTATGCTCCATCTTCTTGTCACAATGGATTGTGATTACTCCTTTGGGACCTTGCATCTTAAGACATTGATACCCGTAATGAGTAGCCATTAAGAATTTTGCCAAAGTTGGTCGTCCGAGTATGGCGTTATATGCCATATCGAAATCGACCACATCAAAGGAGATCTTCTCTGTTCTGAAATTACTTGGTGAACCAAATGTTAAAAGAAGAGAAACTTGGCCAATAGGTTTGACCGAAGACCCCGGTACGATCCCATGAAAGGAGTATCGTACTGGTCTTACCTTAGTCCTAGGTACTTGCATTTCATCTAGGGCACTCGTAAACAGGATGTTTAACGAGTTGCCACCATCAACTAAAACTCGATTGACTCGACAATTGTTGATGGTGGGTTCGACTACGATTGGATAGCGACCTGGTCGAGTCGAAGGAATCGGGCAATCACCCTTCTTGAAGGAGATGGTGACTTCTGACCACTTCGGTAATTTATTGACGATAGGAGGGTCTATGGAGTTTACCTCGCGTTCGGCAGCTTTAAGCTTTCGCTTTGATTCATATGCCGACGATCCCCCGTAGATGTGCTCGACGGTATGTTGTGGATCTTGGAACGACATCTCCTCATCGTCATCCGACGACTTACTACCACTCGTTTGCCATACTTGCTCGAGAGTGGGAAGTGGTCCTTTGCCGTTGTAGTAGTCCTCGAGTTTTCGTTGGAAAACTTGGCAGTTGCGAAGATCATGTCCTTCCTTTTTATGGAAAGGACACCACCTAGTCTTGTCATTCTTTCGATCGGGGTGCTTACCTTTGCTTCGGTCAGAGTATGGTTTGGAACTTCGTGGCTCCTTGTCATTTACAGCCAAGACCTTCTTAGGACCGCTGGCTTGAGGTTTTTGGCCCTTCGCCTTGTTCTTGGATTTTTTTGCTTTCTTATCCTTCTTTTTGCCACCTTCGCCTGGCTCTCGAGAGGTATTATCTTCCCGATCGATTTTGTTGTTCCATTCGACTGCCTCAGAAGCAGTCGCATACCGATCGACCATCTCAAAAAGTTCGGCGGTAGCAGGAGGATTCAAAGCGATATCTTCCGTTATTCTTCTACTGCGGACTCCCTGCTTGAAAGCTCTGATGACAGATGAGTCAGAAACCTCCGGAATTGAATTACAAACCTGACTAAAGCGCCTGATGAATTGGCGCAAGGTCTCGTGGTCGTTTTGTCTCATCCGGTGCAAGTCGTCCTCCTTTCCAGGGCGATTGTAGGTGCCTTGGAAGTTTGCTGGTAGAAGGTCGCAGAGGTGTTGCCACGAATAGATCGACTCGAGTGGTTGGTTTAGTAGCTACGATTGAGCGGACCCTTCGAGCACAGTTGGAAGGTAATTCGCCATTACATGCTCTCCTCCTCCTGCTGCTCGGACAGCTGTTGTGTAAATTTGAAGGAATTCGATGGGATTCTGAGATCAATCAAACTTTTCCATGTTCACTGGTTAAAAACGAGGCGGCCAGCAAACTGCTCGGAGGTCAGGTGAGAAGGCCCGACATCCGAAAATGACTTCTTGACGCCTCCTTTGCAAGAAAGAAGGGTTGATATCACCAGGTGATCGTATTCGACGATACCCGGTGATAGGTTGACCTGACATGTAGTAGGTCTCGGTCTTACGAGGGAAATACTCCTCGTATTCCATCTGCAGCTGCAGATTTCCATGTCGAATGGTGAGCGATCACCTCTCCGAGTGGCTTGTTGATCATCTGACGTTCGAAGGACATTTCTTCGGGTAGGAGATTGATGCGACTTGTCGTTGCGCCGATCTTTAAGCGGTGAATTGTTCGAACGACTGGTAGTTGAGAAAGTCGTATTGCTACGACTTCCTGAATGATGTTGGCGAGGTGCTTCCAGTCTTGCCATCGTGTTCCGAAGACTTTGTGCGATCTCTTCGACGAAGAGGTCGTAGCCTGGCACTTGGGCAAGCTCTCAAGTCGGGTTCTCGAGGAGGACGTTGATGTGCTGGAGTTCTTGAGCTTCCTTTGACTGATACTGGATGCGTCCAGGCAGATTTTTCTGGGCTGCAATTTTCTTCCATCGAATTGCTTCAAGATCTTCCACATCAGATCCTTGAAACTGCCTCAATGGAGTGTGGGTATGTCGAGGATTTCTCTCACACTCATCAGAGTGTTGGTTCTGTTCATCACTGGTTGTGCCCTTGCCATTGTTACGAGGGGGCGCAGTGCGTGATCTTCGGGGAGGGTCCTTAGTTCGGTCTCTAGAAGGGTGACCTTGATCCGAGGAAAGGACGAAGACCTCCCATTGATGATTCTCACTTGCGCTTGAGGCCTCTCCACTTGAGGAGTAGTCGAGAGACACCATCTGGCGACTTGGAGTAACCCCCTCCAGGAAGGGGAACTCTGGGTTATAACTGTCTCTGTCCATAGGTGTGACCTGCAGAGAGATGGTCGAATTTGCAGAAAAAACATGCTTGATTCCATTCTCTGTGGCGTTAACCGGAGAGAGGACCACTAGATGCTGGCGAAGCCCTGGAATTGTGGCTTCCAGAACTTGTCTTGCCAAGTCGGACTGCCTTAGGGGGACTCAGACACTCGGAGGAAAAACTCTCGTCGTGTTGTGAGTCCGCCTGGGTGTAGTCCTGATTATGGTTGGATTGACCCTTGTCCTTTGAGGAAATCGATTCCTCTATTGGACGTACTGTTGTGGGGGATAAGGATCCCTCCTCAACTCCATCGGTGGCATGGTCTCCTGGATCTGCAGAAAGATCTCTGGAGGCAGCAATGCCATCGGATGAGACGATACTCGGCTCGTAGTTGAAACCAACATCCATGTCGACGTCTGCGTAATCTACCAAGTCGAACTAGTTCTCCTCGTTCCATTCTCCGGCCAAGAGTGCATGAGGATTGGAAAAAGAGAGTATGTTCACAAGAGATTACCGGAAAGTCCCCACGAACGGCGCCAACTGTCGGTGTTTTAGAACTGATCTTACGTAAATATTGTTTGATTCGGGGGGTCTCCAAGAATGAAATCATGTAGAGAGATTGACACGGGATTTTTATACATATTCAGGACTTCTCCGGAGAGAATAACAACCCTACTCCTGTGTGTGTATGGTATTGAGTGTATTTTCTACAATCAGGAGAAAGACAAAGGCTATTACAGAGGATAGTGCCTATCTTCCCGATTGCCTTCTATCTCGTTCCCTGTTGTCCATCCCGTTCCTCTCTGACTGCCACCTTTATATAGTTGGTGAAGGAGTGGCCGTTTCTCAAAGTGAAGTGGCGCATCATCAGTTCCTATAACAGGCGCATGTTTGCAGTAATCACCGGGGTATTAACTCCTCTGTGCCGTCTGGCAGTTACTTGTCAGAGATAATGGAGTATTATGTGCTGTTACTCCGTAGAATAACAACGTATATTGACTGCTTGAATTCCCCAATCAATTGGACCCACTCGTCTGTAGGCTCTATTGATCATAGGGTGGTCATAGCTGATCTGGTCGTAGAAGAGCTTACGACCATAGGGTAGTCGTAGAATAATTTACTACTGGATAGTGATCGTAGAAGAACTTACGACCATGAGGTAGTCATAGCAGGACTTACGATTATAGGAGTGGTCGTAGAAGAACTTACGACCACCTGGTTGGCTTCTCCCTTGTAAATATATGGGGTATACTCAGGGACCATATGACGTCATATTTACCCATAATAAGAATTATAGATAAATGATAAAATGAGGATTATTAGATCCTCGTTAGGACTTAACCTTATAAATACTCAATAAACATGTTAGTCCCATATTCACATATTATCATTAATTACCAAAACAATTTTTTTAGGGGCCTAGATGCTTTCATTATCGTACCTTTCACCATAAGCTTATTCGGCCCAATCTTCTTCACTAACAAATCAATTGTTTTGTCATTTTTAGAGCAATTGTCAAGAGTCACAGTAGATAGCTTCTCATCAAGATTCCAAGCAAGCAAGGATTCAGTAAGTTCATCAGCAATAACTTCTGCAGTATGTGGAGCTAGGACATAAATGAACCTACAAAAAGTGTAAAAGTTAGAACAATAATAGTGAAAGTTCATGAGCAACAGGAACGAATGTTGGACAGCACTACAACAACAAGAAATTACCTCATGACAATACTCCTAAGCTTTCATAAGTCATCGATAAAATGGGCAGTGATAGCCATGTATCCTTTCTTTTGGTTGTCAGACGTCCACATATCACTAGTGATAGCAACCCTTGATCTATTTCCCGCCATGTACTCAATAGCCTTCTTCCTTTCTTCTTTGTATTGGTCCATAATGTCCTTCCTAGCAATTGGTAAATGACAATCAGGAATTGGAATACATAGAAAATTTGGAAATCACAATTGACAAATAATAATTTAAACATTTCATACCTAATAGTGTTCCTTGACACCATCTTGAATAGGGGCTGAAGAGCGGTAACAAATCTTCGAAAACCAGCATGGTCAACCATACATAAGGGGTACTCATGCAACACCATCATGGCCTCATGCTCCTTTCTGGCAACCTCTTGATCAAATGTGTAGTTCACCATTGACACTTTCCCTTGCTCTTTAGAACCAAACCTCAAAGAAGATTGAGAAAATGACTTCTTGTTTGCTGCCATTTTGCTCTTCCTATATGGACATACCTTCAAATGGTCGTGAAGATGCTTAGTTCCGTTTTTCGGTTCTCCTCCAAGCTTCTTGAAACAATGATTACATTTCACCTTGATTCGACCCAAGACTTTCACTCTCTTGAACTCCTTCCAAACAACTGAAGTCAACTTTCTCTTCGAGCTAACAGTGCCATCTTCGTTTTCATCATCTGAAATTTCAATCTCCTCCTCATTCATATCCACATCCACTGGCGCTTTTGAGTCATTAACAGACTCAGGAGCAGACTCTCGTTGTGAAGAGGGTGTGGCTCTCGAGGATGATAGTTCTAGAGCTAGGCATTGGCTACTAGTTTCAGTATGAGGGGTCGACATTATAAATCTGGATATGTTAAGATATTAAGCATTAGTGAAGCTCGTATACACAAATCTGGATATAAATCTAACACAAGTACCACAAGCTCATATACACAAATCTAGATATGAATATAACAGATGCTCATATACACAAGCTCATAGTCATATACACAAATCTGGATATGAATCTAACAGAAGCTCAAATACACAAGTACCAACAGAACCTCATATACCAGAATCTAACAGAAGCTCATAATGAAATCAGGAGACCAAGCAGTAGTACTAGTATTACACATCCTCGTGAACACATGTATGAAGGAATGAGGGGAAGGTGATGGATTACCACTGGCGGCGGCGGCGGTGACGAACTGAGGTGGCGACAACGAGGAGGGGTGGCGGCGGCGTCGATTGGGATCGGCGGGAGGCGGAGACCCCAGCGTCCGGGCGATGCAGCGGTCGGAGTAGGTTGCCTTGATGGAGTGGGTCAGTGGCAACCGAGGCGACGCTTGGGGATGAGGACGACGACGAGGCTGCGCTTGGTGATGGAGGTTGGCGTCGGAGGGGAAGGGAGGAGGCAGACAAAGGCGGCGTCGGAGGAGGCGTCAAGCTGTTGGGGAGGAGGAGCAGGACTGCAGGAGTGCGGGATTGCTGTGGGAGCGGGACTGGTTGGGGACATTGGGGTCTTGGGGACTTGGGGGGCGGCGACTGGGATGGGAACGAAGGGGAAATGGGGACTGGGGAGGAAAAGTATGACACTGCTAGGGTTATGCACAAATGCACTTGGTTACGGGCCTTAAGGGAGTGGGTTGTAATTGTGTTATCTGGGGCCCATCGGGTAACAGGGATGGGGAGTAGGGGAATAGCCCTGGCCCCGCCTCACTCGATGGGGAATGCTTTTTTCATATTAGTATTCCCGTGGAGAATGAAATAGTCCCAAACCCACCCCCTAATAGGTGAATTCCCCATCGAGGAATGGGGAATAGGGCCATTGCCATCCCTCCTCTCCATCGCGTGTTGCCCTCCTCTTCACTCCTCCCTCTCCCCCTCTCTTTCTTTCTCTTCCGGTAACAAAGCAACAAGGTGGCGATTGGCCAGATCCGGTGGATCCAGCGAGGGAGCATCTCCACTGAGCTCCCGACAGCCAGATTCGAGCTCTCGGTGGTGTGGCGGCGGTCAGACCACTCCAATAAACTGAGATTGATCAGGAGCATTATCCTCATCCTCTTCCTCATCATTGTTTGACTCTTCATAAATCTCATCACTGTTGTTATTGTTGTCACTGTTGTTTCCGCTCTCTTCTTCTTCTTCTTCTTCTTCTTCAATCTCATCTTCATTTTTATCCTCTACAGGAGCTTTTCCTTTTGATGAAGATGGAGGAGCTGCGAAACGATTCACTGTTTGCTTGCGGGCATTGTCGTTGTGAAAGGAGTGAAGAATGTCAAAGGAATTCAAGGAATAAATTGACAAATATCCAGAATGCCATCTATCAGTCCTCTTTGTCATAGGCGGTCAGATCGCTGCCATGGCCGGTCGAATCGCCAGCATGGCCGGTCAGACCGCCATGTACAGCCGGTCAGACCGCCAACGACAAAAAGAGAACTGGTCTTGGGATCAACCCAAACTTGGAGATTCTAAGCAATGGCATAATGAAAACTTGTTACTCTAATCCTTATCTACTTGCATACTAAACATTTGCCACCAATTTTGAAGGAATTTAGGATTTTATGACACCCTAGAGATTTTGGGGCAGATCACAATGTGGATAAATTCGTAAGTAGGGAAATAGGGATTACCAGCTTAGATGAAAAGGAGAATCAAGGGAGATGAATCCTTGGAATGAAATTGAAGTGCCAATAGTCGGATTTTGATGAACACTCTTACCTAGGGTTCCATGGCATTTGAGATTTATCAAATAAAAACTCATGCCAAACCAAGGAATAGAGAGAGGAGGTGAAGGGGAATTGATAGATTACCTCGTGATGCACAAGAGATGGCCGGAGAGTTAAATTCGGGCCAAGGAGGGTGAAGACGGCCGGAGGGAGAGAGACAAAGAGGTTTTCGGGTGGAGGAAGAACCAAGTAAGAATATAACAGTTTGGGTGGAGATATAAGGTTCTTCATGCAAAACCGGTCAGACTGCTGGGCATATGGCGGTTAGACCAGTGGGCTTGCAGTTAGACCGCATGGGATGGCCGGTCAGACCGGTTAAGACTGAAACTTGCAGCAGATTCAGTATTGGATTTGAGAATAGAAGGAATTTTTGTATTTTGCTCCAAATTTTCACACAATCAATCAAACAAACATATTTTAAGTATTTCCAACTTATATGGCCCTTAAAAATCCAATTCTTAAATAGTTTTTATCAATTAAGCTTTTGTTTTCGCAAATGAAATCTTATTTTCATGAAACTTCTTCAAAAGATCCAAATGAGCATATGATGAAAATTTAGAGCATCCAATTTTATGTATGAGTCATTAATACCATTATGGACCTATTCATGTGAATAATTTTGGCTCATATGGCAAAACTCACTTAAGTGTTAGAAAGTGACCACTTAGGTCAAAATAGGATTTTAGACGAGTTTCAAAATCAAATAACTTTTGCTAGGTTGGCCTTTTTGAAAATCTTGTGAATACCAAAAGGGTTTAGAATAGCCAACTCTAGGTTATTTCTTTTGGGAAGGTTTTCAAATTCCTTTTAGAATAGATTTTACACAGAAATATAGTTTATGTCAAAAACAAGATGCTATGATCTATAATTTTGGCTAGAAACTCATTTTCACTTAAAATTGGTTTTTCTTGAGCCAAAACTTTTGGGAAACCTTTGAATAGCATTTGTATACATTTCACAACTAGTTTTTCAAAAGATTACTAATATTTATGAAATTTTTTACTTTTGACTAAAAGGCTCAATTTTGAAAAACAATACTAGCACTTAATCAATTTGGGCACACTTTGGGATGTGATATACATGATTATGATTTAGTGCTCCCCTTAATGTGCTACTAACCATCTTGCTCAAGATCGAAATAAACAAGATTTTGAACAAGAGCAAGAACGCATTTTGAAAAAGATTTTCATGAATGCAACCTACACATGGCATAAGGGTTAGATTCTTCAATGTAAATACTTGTTACTGAGATAGCACTGGTTTATGATATGAAGTGATCATCCTCAAGCTTGGCTTTAATTTTGATATGTGATGGAATCCACTTTTATATGAATAAGCTAAGCTTCCAATGCCTCTCCAAGTACCTATTAAGCATTTAAGTGTATTTTGATACCCAATACTTGGTTGGGTCCATGAATGTTAGTCACAATAGATTTGGGCACCCATACCGCCTTAGCAATAATTTTTGGTGAACTAACAATTCTAGCAAACACATTGCCATTTTTACCATTCCTAAGCAAATAATGATAATTATAGACAATAGGCTTAGAAGAGATACCTTTTGGACAATTCTTACTAAAATATCCCTTTTCCGGTAATTGTAGCAAGTTGGGCTCTTACTTCCCCTTCTTGTCTTCTTCTCTTGCTCCTTGTCGGTTCGCCTCTTCTTTGAATATCTTGACTTGACATCTATTTGATTTGGGCACACCGAGGTATTGTGGCCCTTCTCATTGCATCCAAAGTACTTGACATTCTTCGTGTGTCTTGCATTGTGCCTTGTATTACTATTTTTCTTCTTCTTGGGAGTGAAACCAATTCCACTCTAGTCTTGCAAGCTTTTTTGCTTGCTCAATATGTCATCGAGAGTGGCCTTCCCTTTGAAGATTCTTTTCAAGTCATTTTTTAATTTGGTGACTTAATCCTTGAGCTCTTTGTTTTCATCTGAAAGGTTAGTCTCAACAAGCATAGAGGAAGTAGAAGCATCTATTTTTGAGCTACAAGGATTATCTAGCAAATCATCACAAGAAGTGGATATGCTAACCATAAATCAACTGCAAGGGCTAGGAGCTATACATGGCATATTATCTAATAAATTACATGTAATGCCTAAATCCACCTTGGAGCTAGTGAACTCCTTGAGAAGGAGAGTCTCGTGAGATACTTTTAGCCCCTCATAAGAATCCTTGAGAGAAAGAAATTATTTCTTTAAGACTTTGAATTTTGACTTCTCTTTGCCAAGGTATTCATTTAGATCCTCTAGCATATCTATCAAATCATCATATGAAGGCTCATCATCGTCATTTACCTCATGATTACCTTTTGCCATGAAGCATGTAGACATGTCAAATAGTGCTGGAGCTTTATTTGCATTTGAGAGGTTTGATGGATCATCCTTTATGGCTAGCCTGGCAAAATGTCTTGTTTTGCCATCATTCTTCTTTCTTGATGACAATTTGGGATCTTCTTCATCTTCCTCTCCATAAGGACACTTTGAAGCAATGTGTCCCTTTCTTTGACAGTTGTAGCACCTTAGAGTCTTGTGGTGCTTTGTATTCGAAGATGAGCTTGAATTTTTATGCGAGTTTCGTCTCTTTATGAGATATTCCATTTCACTCATGAGAGTGATCATTTCTTCTTCAGTGTCATCATTTTCCTTATTTTGATCATCATCTTCACTCGAATCATATTTGGCTTTGACAGCATGAATTCTTTTGCTTGAAGGTGAGGCCCCCCTCCTTGAGCTCATCTTTGTCATTTTTGTACATCTTATTAGTGATGAAATTGCCCAAGAGAGTGGCAGGAGTCATCCTTGGTAATTCGGATGAATTGAGGAATAATATCACCAAGGTCTGGTATTTGTCCGGTAGCGCCCTAAGTATCTTACGTACAATATCAAGATCGGTTAAATCACAAGATAGGCCTTTGAGCTCATTTACTATGTTGTTCATTCTAGAATACATCTCATTGATGCTCTCATGAGACAACATGGTAAATGACTCATATTTGAGTTTTAGCCTATGCAATTTAGCTTCTTTGACTGTGGAGGTTCCCTCATGAATTTTTATGAGAGTTGTCCAAACATCATGAGCATTTTCAAGATTGCTCACTCTATTGAACTCCTCCACACTCAAGGCGCTATAGAGAGCACTTAAAGCTCGAGCATCGTGTTGCAAGTTTTGCTCTTCCCTTTGAGTGGGGTTTTGTGGATCAATTGGAGTAGCAAAACCCGTATCAACAATTCTCCATAGGTTTGGCCCCATGGCCTTAATATAGATGATCATTCTAATTTTCCAATAAGCATAATTTAAACCAACAAAGTGTGTTGCGCTACCAGGATGCATGAAGTCCATAGTCGTCATCCTTTACTCTCTAGACGGTTAAGTCTAATAAAAGAGAGACCAAGCTCTGATACCACTTCTAAGATCGAGGAGGCCGACTAGAGGGGGGGGTGAATAGGCGGTTTTAAAATTTTTTTAACCGAGTTTTATGTGGAATTGTAAATCAATTCGATTTTGCTAAATTAAAACCTATATCACTAGTCTTGACTAAGTGCACCAACAATATAAGTCTATTGATAATGATAGCAATCATATAAAGACATGTAAGCAATTTGATACAAGGAATATAAATTGCACAAAGTAAAATACAAGAGAACAAACCACAATGACACAATAATGTTTTACCGTGGTGTTCGGAGACTTGCCGGTCTCCCCTAATCCACGTTGAGGTAAGCCCAACCAAATTGGACTGGCTCCACAATTGAGCCAACACCTCCGAGGTAAGTCTAACCACTTGGAACGGCTCCAACACGAACCAACACTTCGATCCACTCGGGGTTGTTCTTCCTCCACTCCGAAGATGGTGACCACCAAACCACTCACAACCACCCGGGTCTTCTCACAACCTTCTTTGAGAAGATTACCGGCGCAACTCCTCCAAACCGTCTAGGTGTCGGCAAACACCAAGAGTAACAAGTCGGAGACACTCACTTGAACGAATCAAGTGTCTAAGCTCAATGGATACACAGTCCACTATCTAATGCAACACATGGGCTTAGGGTTTGCTTTTTAAGCTCACTAAGTGCAACACATACACATAAGAGATAAAAGGGCTTGCTCTTAGCTCAAGGGAATGAATAGCACCAGCAACACACCCCCACAACCAGCCACAAGGGGTATTTATACCCACACAAGAGAAACTAGCCGTTGGAGAGAATCTGCTGAAAAAGCAAGGAACCCCGGTCTGACCGCCATCCAATGGTCGGTCAGACCGCTAGAGGGGCGGTCAGACCACTCCACAAAGGAGCAAGCCAAAACCAGAAAAATACATTCTCTAGAAAAAGCTGATCGGAGATATTGACCGGAGTCCGGTTAGACCGGCCAACACATGACGGTTAGACCGGACACCCACCGGTCAGACCGGTCACTACTGGCGGTCAAACCGCTAGTTCACAAAGACCATTGCTCAGCCCAGTCACATAGAATGATGGGCCGGTCAGACCGCCCAATGGCCTGCGGTCAGACCACTAGAGCTGAGAGAGAGAACTTCGCTTCAACTCAATTTGCAAAACACATTTGCCAATTGAGGCATGATGCAAACAAGAGATAAATGCAAATTCTCAACAAGTTGCAAAACACATTTGCCAACTTTTAGAATCACACCACAAGGAATAAGGTACATGGACTTAAACCATTTGCAAAACACATTCGCAAACTAAAATCACATGCTACAAGAATTATGCATGAGCCTCAACTATTTGCAAAACACATTCACAAATATTGGCAATATGCTAACGAGAGCTAGAGCAAGTACAACGAGATATCAACACATGATACTCTCAAGCTACTAGTCAAGACCCCTCTTAATAGTATGACACCACATACTAGCAATCCGGTCTTCCAGCCAAACACCAAAGTTGTTAAAAGACTAGGAACACATCCTTAGCCCTAGCTAGTCATACCTTTGCCTTGCACATTCACTTAAAGCTTGATGACGCACATCTTTACTTCAATTCCGGGTTCTTGACTTTGATATGCATCAACCCATGATGCATCCTCTACTCCAAGCTCTTGACTTGAATATCATCAACACATGATGATCTTGTTTTGACTTGATGATCAACTCATGATCATCTCCTCTACGAGATCTTGATATGCATCAACACATGATGCATTCTCTTCTTGAATTGATGGTCTTCAACACTTTGAGCCATCAACTCTCTTCATCATCATGTGACTTAACCTATTTCACTAACTCACGCAAATATTAGTCCACATGACAATTGTCATTAATTACCAAAACATTCTATTAACACATAATGGTGGGTCTAGATTCTTTAGCCGGGCGCCGACCGCCTCCTCCAGGTGCCGCCCCACCGGATCTACGCATCCCCCGACGCCACTGCTCCTCCCCCGAGCCGTCGCAGCCTCCTCCTCCTCCCCCGATGCCGCCGCCTCAATCGCCGTCCTCCTCCTCTGTTGCCCTCCCTCTTCCTCCTCCCCTGAGGCACCACCGCCGCCCTCATCCCCTCGTCACTGCCACTGCGCCGCAACGCTAGCCACTCTTCCTTTTAATTTTTTCTTTTTTATTGTAAATTAATTAATTATGTAATAGTTTTTTATTGTAATAATTGTTTATTGTGATTATTTATGTAATAATTATTTATTATATTTATTTATGTAATACTTGTTTATTGTAATAATTGTTGTTAATTGTGGTCTATTGCGTTAATTGTCGTCAAATACAATCAATTACGTTAATTGTGGTAGTCGTCGTTAATTGTAGTCAATTGCGGTAATTGTAGTCAATTGCGTTAATTGCGGTAGTCGTCGTTAATTATAGTCAATTGCGTTAATTGTAGTCAATTGTGTTAGTTGTCGTTAATTATCGTTAAATATTGTTAATTGTCGTCAATTGCGCTAATTGCCGTTAAATGGCATCAAACAAACCATTACTTGTCTCATGGGCATTTTAGACATTCCCCATCTCAGAAGTTGCAGCCAGCATACATAAAAGCTAGATAGTCAAACACCAAACCTCTTCCGCCAAATTATTCAAATTTCTAGCTCAGCCGTGGCCGCTTTTGAAAAGCTACTACCGTATTCAAACAGCCCTTAGGCAAGGGCGGTGCATCATCCGATAACCGCTTCGGCTTCCGAGTTGGGGCGCCAAAACGACAGCCTTAGCCAAACTCGATCCTCGCAAGTCGCAATGGCGACCCTGGCACGCTCCCGCCCCCCGTTTTGGCAAGCCCAACACACCGCGCCTCAACGTAGATATCTCATGTTGTTGAAACTAGCGACAGCCCCCTACGTGAGAGAACAATCACAGCATGCACACAAGAGACACATGAATTTGTTTACGAGGTTTGGCAAAGCCTACATCTCCGGGAGTCAAATTGCGGCGGCTCCGTCCGTACGACAAGTTTCTTTCTTTTTTCTGATTAGGGTTACAAAGGGGCTGTGAGTATATATTTATACCCTGATTACATGTTCAACTCGAACACATAGTCTCTTCCTTTCACCTTGTTATATATGAGCCATACACAACACATGTCCGCTTGATTTTTTTTATCATTAATTTCTTGCGATTATTTCGATAAATCATAGCAGCCATGCAGTCATCCCCATATCGCATATATGACACGTGAGACCCATTAGAGACAACGCTACTACTATTGACAGTGACACCATAGTGAAAAAAGACGGAGGCTACCAGGGGAAGCAACTTCTCTTGGGGAGGGCCTCACCGAGAGGCCCTCCTCCACCGCTTGATCTCTACCCCTCGCGTGCCCGGGATGGGACGGCGGATGGGGGCTCACGAGCCCCCTGGATTTATTTTCCTACCAGGGGGAGGGAGAGACCAAGACAAGCTAGATAATGCATCCAATGTGTTCATGGTTGTTGATGTGTTATGATTTCATAACAAAACCGGTGCGAATGAGCTAAAATGACTTAATAGAGTAAGTGACAAGGATTTTACCATTTAACCCTTTTAATTTTTTTTTATATTAATGGCGTGGACAAAAGGGTTATTTTCTGGCTTGTGGCTAGATTTACCATGTGACGTGATAGTGTTGTTTGCGTGACCAAAATGGTCATATTTGGAAATAAGATTGGCGAGTGATTATTAATAAAAATAAATTAAAAACTTTAAATAATAAAAATTGCTCATGGAGAGTGACTTCTACTTGGTTTTTTAATATAATAATATTTTTTCTTTATCAATCTTAATATTGTTTTTTGAAGGAAAAGAGACCCCTAAAGGGACCTACCCTGAAAATCCATGCTTTCATTAATACTAGTAGGGTGCTCGTGCGTTGTAGCGGAATTTCAAGCCGTGCACTAAATAATATTTTCTTTAACACATGAAGCGAATCAATCAATTAAAATATTGCGATACATATATCTACGAGCATCATATTAGTGCAACATGATAAAACAAACACTCAGTGTGACAATTCTGTAAATGAACAGTAGCAAACAACATTTTTCCCATAGTATACTTCAATACATACATACCTGACAAACCATCTTGTAAAATAATATGAAACTAACCGATAACATCTTGCATTAAACAGAAAACATCAACGAAAATTTAGAAATGAAGCTAATGGGGCAGCCTTATGAAGGACGCATCCTTGTCTCTAGCTTGTCACGTAAAGAGAAAGGAAACACACTCTACAAAATAAATACAAAAGTTGAACAACATAACTCCATTGCATATTATATATAAGAGACACCAAGATTGAGTGACATGCTTGCATTATTTAATAATGCCCAAACATTCGAGTATACGCATCATTCCTTATCTTAACAACATCCATGACAAAGTTTCTTACGTTCTCATCGTGATGCACTATTGGTCGTAGTTCTGTTTTAACGAAGCACTGATTAAATAATTAAAGACATGCATATATTATTTACATGATTGTTTACTTTCGAGCTCTTGTGCGCCAACAACTTGAGATCCAAAGATGAAGTTGCTGCAACCCATTGTCATCAAGCAATCTTTTTAATAATAATGTATAGGATTAGTTTTTTTATAGCAATTTGTCGAGGAGCAAGAATGAGATGTAAAATAATGAAATAATCGAATTAGCTCTATACATACCATACTGACTATTCTTTTTCAGTATTGTCACGGCTAAAACATGGTGCTCTTCACTCGCAAGCCTCCATCATGTTAGATATCGTGAAATATCAAAACCGCCAAGCAAAAAAACACATCACGTCCATAATGCATGTTTACACCATGAGTTATGTTGGTGGTAACCATCATTGCCACATTTCACTTATTACACACCATCCAATAGCTTTGGGGCATTTAAGGCTTACAATATCTAAAAATTTCAATACATAAGCATCCAGTAATCACATGTTTCATCTATTATGCTATAATAAGTACACCAGTCTAGCAAGAAAGTAATGATGACGCAAGCCACAAAAAGAGAGTAGAACTTAGTTTAAATAAGCATTGTACAAAGCATAGAACATGTGTTAGACTTAGCCCACACTACCACAGGGCTGCCACCAAGACAATCACTCGATTGCAACTTGGTCACCTTAGATCACTGAAAAGCCATTCAAAATAGACAGTTGGTTTCCTCAATATGAAAAGTATTTTAAAATAGAAAGACCAAATGCTAATATTTAGATTTGTATGCATTGTAACTGGAGTGACACAAGTCCTCTTAATTTTGCAACCATCCATGTTGATTTCATGTTCACTGTTTCAATTTTAGACTTTTAAATTGCAACTGGAATGATACGAAGCCTCTGAAGTTATCAAATTATCAGAAATGACATCATCAATTGTTGATTAACCCAAACGGTAATAAAAGTACCACCTTTTGGATGCAAAAAGCTTGAACCTTAAAAACAATAGGCGAATTATGTAATAGCAAAGAGAGCATGAATCATCTATTTTATGTATATGTTTTGTTGCTCAGGTACTGATGAGTTTCAAAGAGGTTGGAGTGAGATGTAGTGTCCCGGAAGACATATAAGTTCTTACGGTTAGCAATGAAACTTGGCTAGGAAACTTTTGTTAGTTAACAATAGGATCAAATGTTGGAACAAATCTTCACCATCTAAATAAATTTTGATGGGAAGTACTGTGCCCGAATTCAGAATCATCTAATTACCTTTTGAAATGATGTCCTTTGATGCACAACCAACACCACCACTTTAGTTACTTGATGGTATGATCCATAGTCATCAACACTACAATAAAATATCTCAAATTTCGCAAGGAAAACTTAACTATGAACAAGAGCTCATGCCTTTCATTCTGCTAGAATAGATATCAGATACAAAGTATGAAATGACAAGCGAAATGGCAGATGAAGCAACTCAAGCAAGCAGAACCGTAAGACAACAAAGGAAAAAAATGTATGACCCAGTGGCTATCCATGTTTTTCTTCTTCTTTTTGAATCCCAAGGAAAAATCAGAAAATAAAACTAGGAGGTGTGTGATAAACATGTTCTAGTTAACAAGATTTCATTAGTATGGATAAACGAATTGAATGTAAGACTTTATTTTCCAGAAAACACAACTAACAGCTATAAACCCGGTGCTTAATCCTTGATATGCATAGTAGCAAAGTTTTAGCCGGCTGATCTAATCATGTAAGTTCTGTAACCTGGGAATATATTTAGTGAAGTTGCTAAATTGATGCAGTTCCAAACAACCAATTTCAGAGAACAATATTTGCAATCAATAGGAAGCAAACATCAAGAATTGACCTTGGGTCATGCTCCAGAAATCTTCTAATAGAACAATATTTGCAATTGATGGGGTGTTAACAATTTTTTATTTCAATAGCTATTACTTTTTTTGTCATGCAAATTACTCTACTTCTAACAGAAATCACATATTGCAATGATGACATGCGTTGTAGTTTTGTTATAACAGAAAAGCTATAAACAACTTACTATTATTCTTAGCAGGACCAACCCTATACTGTAAAACCAAAAAGGGGCAATTCGCTATATGCTACCGAATAACTTCAGATCTTCACAATATGTCACTGGTGTCTTACTAACATGTGGGTCCTGGTCCCACATGTCAGCCTCAAAATTTATTGCAAATATTGTTATCTGAAATTGGTTGTTTGGAACTGAATCAATTTAGCAACTCACTAAATATATACCTCTACATAATCTTTCCAGCTATGAGTTTTCTATGCAGTTGCATTTGTGCTTCTGAATTGAAAGACGTGCAACTTAATAGTATAAGACCAACATGCATTGTATTTTTGATCTCTTCTGCTAATATGCCATTCTAAGAGCGACCAAACTAGTGTAAAAAAAAGCGAAAGAAACGCAGACCCAATTGGCCATCATATATTAATCAATTTTCATGCAGAACACTTAAGCAAGATTGTGATCTTGAGTTAATGTGAAGCATACCTCTTACGTTCAGAGCTTGCTGTGATCTCCCCCCTCTCTGACTTCTTATCTTCTTCTTCCCTTTCAAAGTTCTACATTAAAAAAATATTAAGAAACACATCACCGACTTGAAGAGAATAGAACATGGATACAAAAAGCAACCAAAATCAGTAGCCATGGCCTCCCCCTCAATAAATAAGATGCAAACATAAATGGATATACTGTTTACACGCAGTACAACTTCCAAAAACTGTACAACAATACTGAACCGAAAGCAAGACCTAATCTGAATAGCCACATTCGAACAAAAATTAACTAAGATCAGTGGCAGTAGGTCTTACCTTGCTACTGGTGAACAGGAGCTCCAGGGGATCAGTAAAAATTTCATAGCCTGAGGGAGCAATTGGGCCACAATCAGATTTATAATCTGTAATTACAAAATCACACATGTGCACTGATGGTTCTGTAAAGATATAATCCATTCCTAATTGATGCAGAGGCAGATATAAGCAAATTAAGAAGCAAGGATACTACGCTTTGAATTAGAGATTTGAGCAGATTGAAGACCTTTATTGTACAAAAATATTCAAAGCGCCAATGCCACAAAAATCCAACCATGACCAGTAGATAAATGATTGACCTTTTTGCTGGCGTGCTTGATCGTAGCCCTTCTGTCCCTTGACCACGTGACCTCGAACCCCAATCAATTTGTCTTGATCCACCTAATTGATGCAGAGTCAGAAAGAAGCAAATTAAGAAGCGAGCAAGAAGATTACAAGCAACAGAGGAGCGAGCAAGAAGATTACAAGCAACAGAGGCAAATAGATAGGGGACCAGAGGGAAGTATTTACCCCGTTCTTTCGTGTGGGAGGAAGGGGAAGTGCAAGCAGGAATCTTGTGGAAGAAGAGCTACACCTTTTGTATTTTCAAAGGAGACAACCGGCATAGCACGCACACTCGTTTGTTGGTTGCAACCGTCGTACATTTAAACTTGGCAGTTTGCTCTAGTCAAGATGGGCGGTTGCCGAGGGAGTTGACGGCAATAGCACTGTGTTCTTGGCAGTTGGCGAGCTCGTGGCATCGTGGAGGATGACGACCACCGTGGCTGCTGCTGGCATATCCGGATGCGAGGAGAGGCACCGGCGTGATTCCAATCGTGGCGGTGGAGGTCACGGAGGCAGCTTCGCTACTGGCTGTGGGCGTGGCCGCGCATCTCCCCGGTCATTGTGGTGGTGCAGGAAGGACTAGCAAGAGGGAGATCGTTGAAGCTGGGCGGCAGGTGGCCCAATGAGGCCTCCGCACCGGTGGCAGGCCGTCATGAGGTAGCGTGCGTGTCCTCCCTTCTATCCACCGATCCACCTCGGCTTCCCCGGCGTGCGGCGACAGCAGTGGTGGCTTTACCATCAGCAGAGTGCTGGATCGGGAGCTGGAGCGACGACGCAAATGCAAGGAGAGGCGGTGGCGTGACCTCCAGGATTGGGGGGCTGGTCACACCTCCAGGATCAGGTATGACCATGGCGGTGGACACAGGAGGTGTCGAGCAGACTTCAGAGAAGAAGAAGAGGAAGAAGCCGATGAAGCTGCCAGCGGGCCCAGGCGGGAAAGCAGCGCGTGAGCTGGTGGACTTGTGTGTGTGCCAATGGGCCCATCCGGCAGTGTAATCATCTAGCGTTTAAAGTGTGTACTGTGGAACTTGCATGAAAAGAATGAACATTACTTTCCCCACCTTGTTCCTCTCGCTCTCATCTCTGCTCTGGTGATTCTCCGTTATCATCTGCCCTTGTAACTTCCTGATCGCTGATTATTCTCATTGTTGTGATCGGGTTGTTACAAATTGGTATTAGAGCCACCGATTTCATCGGAATTTTTTTTTGTTGGCTGATCCATAGAATCCCTAGAAAGGTTGGTGACCATCTCGGTCCCGTAATACCAATCTCAGGTTGGATCATCTTGCATCTTCGTCACGGCGCCAGCAAAACCCTTCCTGCAGTCGCGCCAGGTCATCATGGCAATTGAAGAGAACGCCGGGCACATTCAGACGACATTGGGCGAGATCTTGTCTCGTTTTGATGGTCAAGCAGAGCAACTTGAGCGATTATCGGCAGAGGTTAAGAATATCGGACAACAAGTTGGCATTCAGCAAGATAGCTTGGATGACGTCAAGTGCAACCAGGCGGAATGTTTACGCCAGTCGATCTCTGCAAATCCACCACCGCCGTCACTACCACCGGCCTTGAAGTTAACCACCGAAAAGGGTCAGGTGACGACGATGCAGCCCCCGAGCGCATTTGCAAACAACGAACCCCCACTGCTGCCGCAACCACACAGCGCATCGTCTTCGTATGGGGTGGTCACCACACCCACTTCTCCAGCAGAATCCAATAGATTCATCAAGCTGCCGAGATTGGATTTTCCAAAGTTCTTTGGTGAGAACCTGCGTCTATGGTTGGATCGATGTCGGACATATTTTGAGATGTATCAAGTTCCAGTGACCCAGTGGGTGTCCACGGCAACGATGCACATGGATGGTCATGCTGCGTTGTGGTTACAGGCTTACAAGCGACATCACGCCCTGATGGGATGGGATTTATTTTGTCAGGCTGTAGAAGGTGAGTTCGGTGTGGATGAGTACGACTCACAGATGACCAAGCTGTTGCAACTCAAGCAGACGAACTCAGTCGCCGATTATCGCACAACGTTTGAAACCAGCATGTATTACCTGCTCTCTCTCGATACAAATTTGAACAGCAAATTCTTTGTTACACAATTCGTTCTCGGCTTAAAGGATGAAATTCGAGCTGTGGTGCATCTTTAGGCTCCCACCAGTATCACCAGGGCAGCAGTACTGGCTAGAATTCAGGAGGAAGAATTGGAAACCAATCGGCCGCGTCATCGATTCACATCGCTAGCCGTAATCAGCTTGTTGCCTTACTACCATCTGAGACCCATTTTGACAACAAAGAAGAAGCGTCAGATGCCAAGAAGCCAGGCAGCGAGGAATTTTGGCGTGAACGCCAACTGTGAGACTATTGCCAAGCCAATAGCTTGTGTTTCAAGTGTGGCGATAAATACAACAAAGAGCACACATGTAAGAAATCAATGCAGTTGCTCACAATTGAAGTTGGCGATTTCGGAGAAGTATTGCCAGAGGAAACCTTGCAGGCATTGGACCTGTCGGAGACTCCTGCAGATACAAAATGCTTCAAGCTGTCAGTACACGCAAGGGTGGGGACCGAGGAAGTTGAAACAATTCGCCTTCGGGCTTTGGTTGGAAATCAGGTGATGCTCATATTGGTGGATTCTGGCAGCACTCATACTTTTGTCAATCGCAAGTTTGTGGATCGCACAACTCTCATCACTCAACCAATTTCAGTGGTGACTGTCAAAGTGGCGAATGGTGAGCAACTTCAGTGCAACAACATGGTTCTGTTCCTGAATTGGTGGATCCAAGGCATTACTTTCCACACGGATATGCACGTATTGGACTTGGGAGCTTACGATGCCGTATTGGGCATGGATTGGCTTGAACAATTTAGCCCCATGAGTTGCCATTGGGGTGACAAGACCTTGTCGTTTCTGTATGACGATAAACAAGTATGTCTTCGGGGAGTTCAGACAAAATGGCAAACATCATTAACAGAGCTGTCCTCTCAACAATTGCATAAGTGGTACAAAGGTAATGACTTATGGTCCATTACGGTGCTCGAACAGCAGTCTTCGACTAATCAAGAACAGATTTCATCCATGCCAATTGCAGTGCACACATTACTAAAACAATATATTGACGTTTTCCTTGAACCAAAAAGTCTGCCACCACATCGATAATATGACCATGCCATCACAGTGGAAACTAGTGCGCCCCCGGTGAATTCTCGATCGTATCAATACTCACCATTACAGAAAGACGAAATCGAGCGCCAAGTAATGGAAATGCTGAATTCTGGAGTGATTCAACCCAGTGTGAGTCCTTATGCGTCTCCGGTGCTATTAGTTTAGAAAAAGGACACAAGTTGGAGGCTCTGTGTTGATTACCGCCGCCTCAACAAATACACAGTAAAGAATAAGTTGCACTCAGTTCTTTTCCAAGTTAGATCTTCGCTCGGGATATCATCAAATCCGTATGAGAGAAGCAGATGAGGAGAAGACCGCTTTTAAAACTCATCACGGTCATTTTGAATTCAAGGTCATGCCGTTCGGCTTAACCAATGCCCCTGCAACGTTCCAATGTCTAATGAACACCATTTTTGCTCCTTACATCTGCAAATTCGTGATTGTGTTCTTGGATGACATCTTGGTCTACAGTCGCACCTTGCCGGATCACCTAGAGCACTTGCGGACAGTGATAGATGTGCTACACACCTATCAGCTATTTGCCAAAATATCCAAGTGATCCTTTGCTCAAGACCGAATGGAGTATTTGGGACATGTGATTTCTCAAGATAGGGTGTCCACCGACCAAGCAAAGACAAGTTCTATGCGCAACTGGCCCCAACCCACTTCAGTCACTGAATTACGTGGATTCTTGGGATTCACCGGCTACTACCGAAAGTTTGTTCAAAATTATGGGCTAATCGCCAAGCCACTTACTAACCTTCTGAAGAAGAAAAGTTTCCTTTGGGATGATCACGCATAAGCAGCCTTTCTGAAGTTGAAAACAGCTATGGTCAGTACACCCGTCTTGGCTCTTCCCGATTTCACATTGCCGTTTACAGTGGAGATGGATGCATGTGCCACTGGCATTGGAGCTATTCTAATGCAACAAGGTCATCCGGTAGCATATCTCAGTAAAGCCCTCGGTCCTCAGAATCAGCGGTTGTCCATTTACGAAAAGGAATTTTTAGCCGTGATTATGGCGGGCACTTTCGGTTTGTCATCCAGACTGGGTACAAGAAGTACTGAATACTTATGCATTAGATGCTGAGGCTCAAACCCTTCTAACTTCATTGGCCATCCTGAGTCCGGACAGTCGGGGTTATACTCTAGAACATGGATTGATTAAGTACAATGGAAGGATTTGGATCGGTACCAATTCGGCTCTGCGCACCAAACTCATCAGTAATTTTCACGCAACGGCCGTGGGAGGACACTTGGGTGTGTTGGCTACATATCACCGCATCAAGAAACTCTTTTATTGGAAGGGACTAAAGAGTGCAGTAGAGGACTATGTCCGGCAATGTCATATATGTCAACAAGCTAAACATGAACACTCCCAGACAGCAGGCACCCTTCAACCATTACCTATTCCAACAGGGGCATGGCAAGAGTTAACCATGGATTTTATTGAGGGGTTACCCAAGTCCAAAACCTGTGATGTGATCATGGTCATTGTGGATCAACTTACCAAGTACTCACACTTTATTCCTTTGAGGCATCCTTTTACAACATCTCAAGTAGCCCGAGTCTTTCTTGACAATATTGTGAAATTGCACGGGGTTCCCCACTCAATTGTGTCAGATCGGGATAAAGTCTTTACCAATATCTTCTGGAGGGAGCTCTTTCATGCGGTTGGTACCAAACTCCATTACAGCACGGCATATCATCCTCAAACCGACGGGCAAACGGAACGAGTCAATCAATGTTTGAAAATGTATCTGCGGTGTGCCATTCACAATTGTCCTACCAATGGAAATCATGGTTAGCTATGGCTGAGTTTTGGTACAATTCCAGTTTTCATTCGGCTTTAGACTGTTCTCCTTTCAAAGCCTTGTATGGAGTGGAACCAAATTTTGGTGCTATGCCCAATTTATCCGTTCAATCCTCTACTGAAGCTACTAAGTTACTGCGGGATCGCCAATCATATACAGAAATGCTCAAGACCCACTTGGCTAGAGCACATAACCGAATGAAGTTATAGGCAGACAAAAAACCGTAAAGAGCGACAATTCCAAGTCGGTGAATAGGTGCTGTTAAAGCTTCAGCCGTATGCTCAGCACTCGCTTGTCAATCGCCCATTTCCCAAGTTGGCTTTCAAATATTTTGGCCCCTTTGAAGTGTTGGAACGACTGGATGCAGTGGCCTACATACTGAAATTACCCGACAACAGTGCAGTACATCCAGTATTTCACGCCTCTCAATTGAAGCCTTTCACTCCTGATTATTCTTCGATGTTCAAGGATTTGGAGACAGTCACTGACCTAACTATAGGCACTCCTGAGCCGGTCGACATTCTTGATCGTCGTCTGGTGAAGAAAGGGAACTCAGCAACGCAACAGATTCTGGTTCAGTGGTCCACCTTGCCGGCACATTGTGCAACTTGGGAAGACTACTCGGTGATCCGCAACCAGTTTCCTTAGGCGACGATTTGGAGACCAGCTGTGTCTCAAGGGGGAGCAAGTGTCACACCTCCAGGATCAGGTATGACCATGGCGGTGGACACAGGAGGTGTCGAGCAGACTTTAGAGAAGAAGAAGAAGCCGATGAAGCTGCCAGCGGGCCCAGGCGGGAAAGCAACGCGTGAGTTGGTGGACTCAATGTAATGGGCATGTGAATTGGGTGTGTGTACCGATGGGCCCATCCGACAGTGTAATCATCTAGTGTTTAAAGTGTGTACTGTGGAGCTTGTTTGAGACATGCATGAAAAGAATGAACATTACTTTCCCCATCTTGTTCCTCTCGCTCTCATCTCTGCTCTGGTGATTCTCCATTATCATCTGCCCTTGTAACTTCCTGATCACCGATATTCTCATTATTGCGATCGGGTTGTTACCGGGGGGGCACGGAGGAGCGGTCCCCGGTGTGCGGCGGTGCAGATGTAGGTAGAGGCGGTGGTGTGACTCTGGATCAGGGGCAGAGGAGCGGGATGCGCCTCGGATAGCAGCGATGGTGGCGCCCTTCTCGCTATCCACACAGCGGCGGGGCGCTGAATCGGGGAAGGACGTCCAAGTGCTTAGGGCAGTGACGGTGCTGACACAATGGTCCCACTACGTGCAGGGGTTCATAGTGGATTTTTACGTACATCGGGTGGAGCGATGATTTTTTTGGCATTTCTTGCTCCTCTTTTTTTTCAAAACTATCTCACTTCCATCATAATTTATAGATTTGGTCTCCGTATAGTGCACCTACCCTCGGTCCCGACGCGGCAGTCACCCGCCTCAGCCATGTCTGGGCAGAAACACTTGCCCCCACGGGAGGCGGTGACTGCTCCATATGGTGGGCGCGGCAAGAAGGGGTAGGAGAGAGAAATATGAGAGAGGGAAAAGAAAAGGGAAAATTCTGAAAAAAATAAAAAAAATCCAAAATTTCAAGAAAATTACATAAAAATCCTTGGAACATGAATAGATTTAATAAAATATTTTTGAATTTAATTGAGGTTTATTTTATTCATTTAAAATGTTTTTTATTTTTTGAAAACACCAAGAAATACCATTAAATTCAAAGTGCTAAAAATGCAAGAATTTTCTACGATAGCTAGGTCATAATTTTAGATGAATTTAGGTGAAAGAATTATTCCAATCGGATTTAGTATGTGAGAGTTATAGCAATTTGAAAATCAGTTTTTTAGAAAATACTGAGAAATGCAATCTATCACTATTCATCCGATTTTAAATATATGGTGAAAATTTATAGAGCAGTGGTGGAGAAAAGGTTTACATTTCTAAATAGAGAATAAAATTATAATACCAAAATAACTTGGTTCATCTTATTTGGAGTTCAGAAACTTTTTCTATGAATTTTCAAAGTTAATAGCCTTTTTATGAGCCTTACAGGCGGGCCCAGGGCGTTGTTCGGACTGGCTGGACCAAGGGGTTGGGTCCGATCGGACTGGTCTGATCAGGCTAATTTGTTTAACTGTTTTAAATTCAAACCTTCCTACTTTGATCGGGCTCTATAAAATAGCAAAAAAAAAATCATAAAATCCTGAAATAATTCAGGAATGTTCTTGGGATGTGCTAATACTCAAATAAAATTTGAAACCTCAATGTTCAAGTGTTATTTGCTTAAAATAAATTCAAACCTAGCTTAGGTTGTTGAATAGAGTTTGAATTTTGTGTGGGTTGAATAGAGTTCCAAAAATTTGGAAAAAATTATATTTATTCATGATAAATATTATAGTATTTGAATAAATTTTTTTATAGAGGTCTTTATAAGGACTTAATTCTATTTTCTTTGGAGGAGTTGATTTAGGTCATAGTTTAAACTCTGATTAAGATTTTCCAAGTACAATAATTACTGCAAATGCTTGAAAAAAACAACATGCATACTCATGAGATGCATAATAACTCTATTTATTAAAATGGCGAGGCAAAGTGTTGTCACGTCTTACTTTGCAGAGAGTGGTCATGTCTTGCTTTGTACAGTCCTGTCTTTTCGGTCTAAAAAGTTGAGGAGATAGAGTGTTGTCATGTCGATCTGAAAAACTGGCAAGGCAGAGTGTTGTCACTTACCTTGGTACATGTCGGAGTACTACGACATACGTCACATGTACGATACTTAGAAAGGGGAGTTCAACTCCTATGACGTGCTCATGCATGCGTGCTTGCCGAAGGGTTTTTTATCGTCTTCTTCCTGTTTTCATTTTTTATCTCCTTTACGTCACATCGTCGTCGCGTTGCGTCTCATTGATTCACTCGCTGTCTGCGTAGGACGAATCTTGGAGCAGCGTAGCGTCGTTTTCGCGCAAAGCTGCTTCGTTGGGTTACGTCGTGCGCAAAGCTGCCCTCGGTGCGGGGGCGCGGTAAGGACCTGCCCTTGTGCCAGGCACAGTAAGTGACCTGCACCCTGTAGGGGGGGCGGTAGGTGGATTGCTGTAGCGCACGTGTTCGTTCAGTCGATTCCCGCGCGTCGTTTTCTCCCGTGCTTGGCTATTTAAATGCGTAGCCGCACACTCATTCTTCACAAGCCTCAGGTCTCACTCGCGAAATTTCCCCACTCGCTTGCTCGTTCCTCTCATGCATCTCTCCCTCTTTGCGAGGTGCCTCCCTCTGTCCGAGTAGGAGAATTAGTACTTAACCGTTTTGTTAGTCTTTTGTTGGCACCATTTGCCAAATTCGTTACTAATGTGATGTATGTTTGAATTTGCAGTCTTCTGTGTCTGAAGTTAAGAGACGGTAATGTTGTAACAGTAAGTTAATTTTAGCAAAGTGTGTATGGTTTTTGTGCTGTGTTTTGTTGAAGTATTGTGTTATTTTCGTTAGAAATGGAGACACTGTACGTGTTCCACGGCAACATGTGTGGCGGTCCAGACAGAGTTGATATGTCGGGCTGCCAGCACGCCTTGCTAAACGTTCCTAACCTAGCACACGTGGATTTGCTCGAGCTACGACGATGCATTCATCAGTTGTTCGATAGGCAAGTCGCTAGGAACAAGATAGTAATAAAGGCGGTCAGCGCCACCATGGTCCCACCACACGGGCAGATGTTGTGGGGCCCGGCGAAGGTGACCAGTTGTGCCACATGGGCATAGTACATGGCGATCGTTAGCAATCCTCACGCTTCGATCTAGGTGTATGTCCATTTTGTTTATCCCGCTCAGTCCTGGGGGGGGGCGCCGTTGAAGGGGGTAGCGGCGCTCTTGTCCCCCTCTTTGGTTCGTTGCCGACAGAAGAGTTCTCGGAAGCGCTAGACGTCGCTAGGAAGGGAACTCCAGTAGATGGAGATTCTGCTAGTTTCGAACCGAATGAAGGTTTGGATAAATGGCGGGGTGCTCGTGTTGACTGTCATGAGATTATTGATGGCATGTCCGAGGGCACTACCACCGAAGATGAGGATGACTTTGACTCGCAATCCAGTGAGGACAAAGCCAACGATGTGGGTGGGATCGTTGGTGGTATTGTTTCCACCGACACGAACTATGTTCCAAGTCGGTTGGACTGGCAAGCGGCCTCTTCCCTTGTTCTGCCACAGGACCATGAGTCTTCGTGGGCCTTCGATGCGGACACCCTTCTTGTGGGGCAACATTTCCCACATAAGACTACTGCTAAGCAAGCTATCGCTAGTTTTGCGGTGAAGACTAGTCAGACTTACTGAGTTTACAGGTGAGTTTTGACGTTGTTTACTGTATCTTCAACTATCTACAGTAAGTCGTACTAGCCATTGTTTGTAGGTCTAACCTTAACATGTACATAGTTAAGTGTGTGGTTAGCTCTTGCTTGGGCAAAGTCTGTGCGCAGAGATTCCCTGGGACGGGAACAGACTTCCGCATCACAGTCCTGACGGATCACGCATGTGTGCTTGATGAGCCGTTGCAAATGCATAGGAATGTGACCTTGGGCTACATCGTGACCATCATAAGCCATGTAGTTGTCGCTGATGTAACTGTTTCGCCGAAGGATCTGATGGCTGACGTAGCAAATTGTGGATATCATGGGGATATGCTCATGATCTTAGGATGATGTTACAATTGGCAATGGCATTTTCGGTTTGTCAATTCACACGTTTTCGTCAAAGGTTGAAAGGCTGTCAGGTTAGGCGCGGTCAGACTGGCTGGCGGTCAGACCGGCGTTCAAGGCGCGGTCAGACCGGCCATTGAATGGCGGTCTAACCGATTTTGTGCTTCTCATCGGCCAATCAGTGGCGATGATTGCTGGGATAGGTCAAGTTCATGGGCTTCAGTGCATATGTGTTGCATAATGCATGTTTTCACTAACGTGGGTCAAGTTGTGAAAAACTTGTTCCTGGAATCGATTTCTTTGTCTATTGTTGTGCAGGTTGCTTGGAAGTCAATGATGGTCAACGGTGAGGATGATCGAGACTAAGCTTGGAGAGCTGAGGTTCAGAACGATCAAGGATGCTGGGTGAGGTCAATGGATTCAAGCATGGCGCAAATTGGACAAAGGTGACCGAAAGGGTAGTTCGGTGCGATGGGTTGGATCAAGCGGCGTGGGGGTCGGTGCAAGTGCCATGGTGGTTTCGGCGGGAGCCGGACGGGAGAGACTTGCCGATATGATGAGAGCCGTTGGATCAACCTACACGTGGCGAAGCAGGCGATTGCTTCACCAAGTTCGGATTCGGTCTTCGGAGAAGGATAGAGAAGGGGTATTTTGGTAATTTCACCTAAATACCGCCTTGGTGACCTTTGGCTAAACCGCGGCGCAAGACAACACAAGAAGAAGCAGTTTAGGTCAAGTAAAGTTGAAGACGGTGCTTTAAAATACGTGCGTGTGTGACCCGTTTGTGTGTGGGCTTAACGGGAGCCCATTAGGGTTTACTCTTCTAGAAGCTAGGCCTCCACTATAAATAGGGGTGGCTGCTATTCAGCACCCTGAAGGACTTCATTTGAAAAAACCTAGTTTTGTTTTAGGGACTTAGAGAGGAAAGGAGAGACTTAGGGTTCTAGAGAGATGAGTTGAGTGTGTGCTCATGGATTGAGCTCTTGTCCTCCTGGATGGAGTGGCTGTAAACCCTCTCAATCTCAAATCAATCTATGCATGATTTCTCAAAGATGAGTCTCCTTGTGTTCCTTCTCTCTATTTGGTGATTTTGAGCCTTTCTTTGATCCGCAAGATTTCTCTTTGTTTCTTGCCGTGATTTTTCTTGCTGTGACATGTGGGAACACATCTAGGATCATCTTGATCATCAATCACCCACGAGCAAGACGTTAGATCATATTTTAATTTTGACTTGGTTTTGAAGCACCTTTCGTTCAAACTGAAAAAGATAGGAACTTTGGCATGGATCTTCACGATCCTCAACTAGAATAAGTTCCTAATATCTTAGAGAAGGTATGTCTCAAGTTTGGTGGAGTTTGGTCATGTAGATCAAAAGTTAGATCGATTTGAGTCTTAGTTTTCAGGCTGTCTATTCTGTTTATCATCAGGTTCGGTCAGACCAATTCTATAACACCGATTAGACCACCCAGCGGTTAGACCGCAAATTTGCCATCGGTCAAACCGATCTCTAGTCCGACCGCCCATTTGCCGACGGTCTGACCGTCCGTAGGAGTTGAGCCTTATAGTTTGATCTTTTGCTTTGGGGTAGCTTGGATTCAATACAAGTTTTCCACTGTACTTGTTTATTGATCTTCATAGCTTCATAGCTATTGGAGTGAGATTAGTGTTGAATATGATCTTTGTGAAAAATTGAGCGTGCTCCTATTCACTCCCCTCTAGTCGCCTATTCGGCCCTAAAATTGGTATCAGAGACCGGTTAGCTCTTCTCAGAGATCTTAACCAGTCTTAGGAGCCATGGTGTCTGACAAGTATTCCATGAAACCACTTGTGTTTGATGGAGTTGATTTTGCTTACTGGAAGGCTCGCATGCATGCCTACATCGAGGCTCAAGGGCACGCAATTTGGCTTAAGGTAAAAATCCTTATGTTGTGCCAGCCAATAACGATGTAATCACTCCAGATGTGGAGGCAAATAGCAAGGCTCGAAACTTCTTGATTCAAGGGCTTAGTCGATCTGAGTTTGAGCGTGTCGCTCATTTGAGGTCTGCTCATGAGATCTGGAAGACCCTCTGTGATTACCACGAGGGCTCTACTGCGATCAAGGAAGTGAGATAGAACCAACTCAAGAAAGAATACTCAAAGATCGAACAAAGGCCCGGTGAATCTTTGGATGAGTTATGGGAAAGATTCTCAAAAATCCTTCATAACTTGCGTGCTGTGGATCTTGTGTTCACTAAATCTGAAAAATGCACATCAGCTCTTGGGTGCTCTTGATGTGAAAGTCTGGGGGATAAAAATCACTTCCATCAATGACAGCACTGTCATGAGTGAGCTTACCATGGATAAGCTCTACTCAAGGTTGAAGAATCTAGCCCGCCATTATATGTTAATGGAGTGTTTTGGTGATTAATGACAAATGCATTTGTGAGACTAACATGTTTATTGATATACTTATTGTTTAGTCTAAATTGGATATAAAGGTGATAATCATGAAGGCATGTATGTGATTAATGACAAATCAAATTCATTGGATAAACAAAAGGAAAATCCAAACAGGTATGCATTTATAATGACAAATGCATTTATGAGACTAACTCTCTTATTGTTATATCTTATGATTAGTCTCGCTTGGGTATAAAGAACAAAAGAGGTATGCATTCTACTTTGTATTCATATACCCTGTTGCATTCCTCGGATCCAAAATATAGGTTGAACTTCACCAAAAGAATTAACCTAAATATGTGCATATGCTCTTACTACATATTCATGTATGCACACATATAGGGGGAGTTCATTCTATATTTTGAGGTTTCATTAGTATTGATCCATATTCCAGTTTCCACATTATTTAGGATCTTTACTTTGAAACATATCCTGTGAATATACTTAACTTGCATAGTTAATATATTCATATGAGTATATAAGACTTGTGTAGTCTAAGTATACTTATATGTGAGTATAACATAACTTGTGTAGTTCATGTGCACTCACATATCCTCTAATATATTTAACTTGTGTAGTTAATATATTCATGTGTGTATATGAGACTTGTGTGCTCATATATCCTTTGAGTATATACAACTTGCGTAGTGCCTATATACTCATACCAATCTACATTCAATTACTTGAAATTGAAGTGATTATCATCAATTACCAAAGAGGGAAAGATTGTGGTATCTTGTCCCACCATTATGAGTTAATGGTATGGCATGGTAATTAATGATAATCATATTATAGAACTAACACTTTCCATGAGTTGGATGAACAGGTTGAGTTCTATAATTGGAGACTCTAGAAGATCATCATGTGTTGATGATATTGAAGTCAAGAGCTTGATGTAAAGGATGCATCATGTGTGGATGCACATCAAGTTCAAGATAAAGAAAATCATCGTGTGTCGATGATGTTCATGAAGAGGAGATGATCATGAGTTGATCGTCAAGTCAAATGAAGACCCATCATGTGTTGATGGAAGTCAAGTAAAGGATGCATCATGAGTTGATGCATATTAAGTCAAGAACCCGGAGTTGAAGCAAGGATGTGCATCATCAAGCTTCAAGTGGTTGCGCGAGGCAAAGGTATGACTAGCTAGGGCTAAGGATTTGTTCCTAGTCTTTTACCGATCACGGTGTTTGGTTGAATGACCGGATTGCTAGTATAGGTTGCCGTACTATTAAGAGGGGTCCTTGACTAGTAGCTTGAGTTAGTCATGTGTCGATAGCTCATTGTGTTTGCTCTAGCTCATCTTAACATGTTGCCAATATTTGCGAATATGTTTTGCAAATAGTTGTGGCTCATGGATAACCCCTGTAGCATGTGACTTAAGTTTGCGAATGTGTTTTGCAAATGGTGTAAGTCCATGTACCTTATTCCTTGTGGTGTGATTCTATAAGTTGGCAAATGTGTTTTGCAACTTGTTGAGAATCTCACTTGAATCCTTGTTTGCATCAAAGATCAATTTGGCAAATGTGTTTTGCAAATTGAGTTGAGGCGGAATGAAATTTGAGGCATTGATTCTAAAAGTTGGCAAATGTGTTTTGCAACTTGTTGAGAGTCTTGTCTTTAATCTTGTGTGCATCTTTCATCAAATTAGCAAAATGTGTTTTTGCAATTTGAGTTGTGAAAAACCAGATTTCACTTGTTGGCTGCTGGCGGTCTCGATCGCCAAGATATCAGCCGATCCGACCGCTTTGGGCGCGGTCTAACCGGCGGTGTTGGTGCGGTCTGACCGACCTCCGAGACCCGACCCGGTTTTTTCGAGAGGTCCTTTTTCCGTCCTTAGCCATTTTTCGGAGCGGTCTGACCGGCGTTTATAGGGCGGTCTGACCGGTGGGCGGTCTGACCGGCCATTACATGGCGGTCAGACCGGCTGTAGGCTCAACGGCTAGTTTTATAGCCGTTGGAGCCAAGGGCGGTCAGACCGGCCATTACACAGCGGTCAGACCGATTTTGTCCAGAGACTCTGGAATCTTTTCCCAACGGCTAGTTTTTGAGTGTGGGCTATATAAAACCACCTTGGCTGGTTGGGAGAGGCTGCTGGTTGTGTGTTGGTGCCCTTAGACATTCCTTTGAGCAAAGAGCAAGCCTCTCATTCTCTTTTGTGCATGTGTTGCACTTAGTGAGGTTAGAGAGCAAACCCTAAGTGCATGTGTTGCCTTAGGTAGTGGATTTTGTATCCATTTGAGCTGAGACACTTGATTGGTTCAAGTGAGCGTTGGAGATTTGTTACTCTTGGTGTTTGCCGACACCTAGACGGCGTAGTGGCGTCGTTGCGCCGGTGAGCTTCTCAAAGAAGATTGTGAGAAGACCCGGGTGGTTTGTGAGTGGTGTGGTGCTCGCTATCTCCGGAGTGGAGGAAGGAGCAACCCTAGTGGAGCGAGGTGTTGGTTCGATTTGGAACCGGTCCAAGTGGTTGGACTTACCTCGGAGGAAGGCTTAATTCGTGAAGCCAGCCCAATTAGTTTGGGTTTCCCTCAACGTGGATTAGGGGAGACCGGCAAGTCTCCGATCACCACGGGAAAACATCGACGTGTTATTGTGGTTTGATTACTTGTGCTTTACATTGTGCAATTTACATTACTTGTATTTAAATTGCTTAATTGTATGTTTACGATTGCTATCATTTATATAGTCTCTTATTGTTGGTACACTTAGTTGAACCTAATTGATTTAGCTTTTAATTGTGCAAAACCGTATTTGTTTAGCTTCCGCATTAGAAATCGGTTTTAGTCAAAGAAGTTTTTAAAACGCCTATTCACCCCCCTCTAGTCGGCCACCTCGATCTTACAAAGGTTGAAGACGCATGAGATTGACTTCATCTCGCGTCTCCCCAAGACAGAGTCGATGGCTTTAGTGGTTGACCCATCTAAGGGTAGTTCTTCTGATACTTTGGATTTTGGCTCATCTGGGTTTTCATTGACCGCTTTACACTCTTTGAGCGATAAGCAGCTATAGAAGCTACCTGAGGATGACTTAGCCCTCCTATCCACAAAATTCACGAGAGCCTACAACAAGGTGGGGAGTAGAAGGAGAGGTGGCCCTGTTACCTGCTTTGAGTGCGGTGAGCCAAACCACATTCGGGCTAAATGCCCCAAGCTGAAGGGCAAGGAGGAGAAGGACTTCCGGAGGCGTCCTCAAGCTCGGGATGCGAAAGCCAAGAAGCCCAACTACAGGAAGTTCGTCAACTGGGTCCTTGCCGCTCTTGAGAATGTTGATATGAGCGATGTGGACTCGGGGACGGAGGACGACGATGATGATTCCCATGGCAAGAAGAAGGCCCAGGACTTCACCGACATGTGTTTCATGGCCAAGAACAGCCACGACATCGACTCCTCCAACGACGATGAGCTTTTTAGCGATCCCGATGAGGTATGCCCCTCACCAGATGAGATGAAACGTGCTTTAGTTGTTGCTGAATGAAATCTGAAAAGGCAAGCTAAAATGATTAAGAAACAGGACCCTTGTAGAGATGGCTAGGACCATGCTAGATGAGCATAGTACAGCTAGGAGGTTTTGGGCTGAGGCGATCTCTACTGCCTGTTATGTGTCCAACAGGGTGTTCTTGAGATTTGTCATAGGAAAAACTTCTTTTGAGCTTAGATTTGGTTATAGGCCTAAAGTCTCTCATTTCAAGATTTTTGGTTGCAAGTGCTTCATTCTTAAACATGGAAACTTGGACAAATTTGAATCAAGATGTTATGATGGCATTTTTCTTGGATATCCTGCTCATTCTCGTGGCTATCGTGTATTTAATTTGGATACTAACAAAATTGTTGAGACTTGTGAAATCACTTTTGATGAGGCTAGTCCTGATACTAGACCCGATGCTGTAGGTACACAGGTTCCTGATATTCGGGAAAGCATCTTCGTCAACGATGACTCTAACATAGAAGATGAAGGTCCAATCCATCGTCCAGTCATCTCTGAGATGGTTGGAGAGCACCTTTTACTTTTCCACTTGGTGGCGAAAGCCTCCTCCTATTTTCACCGGCGATTCGAGTGGCTCTGCTCCTACCTCCACGTTTCATGAGGTAGAGGCCACATCCGCACTGAGACCTCCTCTTCATATTCAGCGACAACACCCAACCGAAAGCAGATAATTGGGGATCTCCATGAGCGAAGTTACTCGCTCTAGGTTTATCTCTCGATTCTCATGCACATTCTCGCTTTTGTTGCGTCTTTTGAACCTCGAGATGTCACCCATGCTTTATCTGATTCCTCTTGGATCAATGCCATGCATGAAGAGCTTGAAAATTTTGAAAGAAACCAAGTCTGGACCTTAGTTGAACCTCCACCTAATCAAAATGTTATTGGAACAAAATGGATTTTAAAAAATAAGCAAAGTGAGGATGGGTTGGTAGTTCGCAACAAGGCTAGACTTGTAGCTCAAGGATTTTCCCAGGTAGAAAGCTTAGACTTTGAAGAGACCTTTGCTCCTGTAGCTAGATTAGAAGTCATTCGCATATTGCTAGCTTTCGCGACATCTAAGGGCTTTAAGCTTTTTCAAATGGATGTCAAGAGTGTTTTCCTTAATGGTTTTATAGAAGAAGAGGTCTTTGTCAAGCAACCCCCTGGTTTTGAAAATCCTAAATTTCCAAACCATGTGTTTAAGCTCTCCAAAGCTGTGGTTCCTAGGCAACATAAAGCAACATGTAGTAAGGGACCGACCGAATGTGTGCATCATCACCGACCATCATGCCGGGTTGCTGTCCGCGCTGCACACCATGCAGCATAGTACAAGCCCACCGTTCCAATGGAATGACATGCGCACACGTTGGTGCACATGGCATCTAGCTGCCAACTTCCACACACGCTTCCGAAGCAAGGACCTCATGAAGAAGTTCAAGAAGCTCTGCCTGCAGAACCAGAAGCGCAAGTTCGATGCCGTGTGACGGGAGCTTGAGGTCGAAACTGAGCATGCAAGTGGAAGTTATGGGCCAGACGCACCGCAAAGCGAGTTCGCTGAGTGGATGAGCATGCGGGACAAGTACGTTTGCAGCCAAATGAGAGGTGACCAAAAGCATGTTTGCATCATAGGCGATGTGGCAGTTTGCACATGCAACAAGCCTCAACTCCTGCACAAGCCTTGCTCCCACGTATATACTGCATGCGCTATATTTCACCAATCTTGTATCATGTACATATCAGAGTACTACAACATACGTCACCTGTATGCTACTTGAAATGGGGAGTTCAACTCCTACGGCGTGGAAGGCCACTACAAGGAACTATGGCTGGAAGCAGTGAAGTGGTCACCAAATGAAGCACTACAGCATCCAGGCCATGAGAGGCATCAGTCAAGGCACATCCACAACAACATGGATGCGAGCCAATGTGGAGACCGGCCAAGACCAACGAGGTGTAGGCTATGCAAGACTCATGGGCACTCGTTCAGGAACTACCCAAACAAACCTTCTTCCTCCGGCGCCACTTAGTATCTGTAAGCTATCCGGTGTATTGCGCTACGTTGTAATCCGGTGTGTTCGATTTAAAAAAATTTGTACTATCATGTTGGTCGTTATCTGGAAGGTGTAGTGATGTGAGTGTTGTGGGTCACGTCTTGTTTTCCAGAAAGTGGTCATGTCATGTGTCACAGCCCTAACTTATTAAATGAATTATTATGCATCTCATGCTAGCATTTCTAATCTTACTACGACTACGAACAGAGCATCAAGTGGTGCTGCACTTCACACCGGTGTTCCTACTGGTCATGCTGGAGTTCACTACTCCCGGCCATAGGATCTTGTAGTGGCCTTCCACGCCGTGTTCCTGCCATAGGTCTCCGATTTAACTGTTCTCGGGGCGTCGCCCTCTGGGAGACCGTGGGTTCTGCCGTAGGTCGTAGTGGGGCTCCTCACCCACCGTGGTGTCATACTGGGGGATCACCTGGGGTAGTAGCGTTGAGAACATCTCGGTGATCCAATCCCCTGGCTGCGTAGTAGGATCCGCGGAGGTGCACCAACTCGGCTGAGCTTGCGGGGTGAACTGCTTGGGGTACGGCGTGTAGCTGGACTGATACCATGGGGCCATATCGCCCATTTGAAAATTGTCCGAGAGTGTGGTGCTCGGCTGGAGAATCTGGGACAACCTCGGCGGTTCCATGTTGCGCCTCCGTGCTCTCTGGTACGACCTCTTCCTGCCTCCGTGTCGGGACCCTGAGTATGCAACCTCGAGACCCTCTGTGTATTCTGAACTAGTCCCAGATCAGTAGCCAGCTCACACAGTTGCAACATTGGTGTAATCATATCCATACAACAAACTATAAATAAAGCAGAAAAATTAATATTAATAGTGGCAGAAAGACCTTATGGTCAAGTCTTACAGAGTTGCCACGTAGGGCTTAACAGCAAAGGACAAACTTGCAGCGGTGAACAAAACATCTCGTGGTGGCCATTCGATGTATCCACAGGCAATCGAGTGGAGGACGCGACCTAGTTCGCAAAGTCTTCGTAGTAATCTTCCTTGTAGAACTTAGTGTTCCCTGGTTCTGCTTCGGCGTCTGATCAACAGAGGGTGTAAAGCCATAAGTACTTTAAAGTACTCAGCAAGTTGTAGGGAAATGTATGCAACTAGTATTCATGCAAGGCTTAACAAGGATAACTTTATGGCTATTTTACAGAAAGCGGTATTGACAGTAAATACAGTAAGTAGATTGAAAGAACAATTTAAAAGATTAATACATAAGTAATTAAGTTTCTTTAAATCAACTAGTGAACACCCCCGTTCACTTCCCAACCATCAACTAAAACCATCTACACAGATCCAACCAAACTATTCCAATATTTTTATAAAGTCTACCCCTTATGTGAAATCACCAGGCATTGTCCATAACTAGAGATACGGCTATTCGAATAGTTTTACGCTCTACAGAGATAGTACAACTTGACCCACAAGAGATAATCACTTAATATAACACACGTTTTCTTCGACATGTGAATCAAGGAGAGACTATCACAAGGCTTTTACAAAATTCTATTTTGACTCGGTTCTGCTCGCTAAGGATTTGCCGTATCGGCCCCCTCTTGCGCCATAATCAACCAAAACAGAACCAAATCAAAATATTGCTAATTAGTTTGCCAGGTCCACCCCATCCTGGACATGTGGTTGTACGGTATGGCCCAGATCAATGGCGCACAAAGTTAAGTCCTTAGTCACTACTCTGGCAAGGCAACCACATGCCAAAATCATCCCCTTTACTACACGATCACTCGCCTGAGTATAAATCATTTAGGGTTCAACCCGGCCAAATGGCTACCCTAGCTATGGCACAACATCTTTTAATAACAGTGGCCGCGCCACAATATCATAATTCGTTAAGTCAAGTTCATTCATAAGAGTATGTGATCAAGGATTCCATCGTATAACTAAAGCATTGGCTAAGCACAAACGATACCCAAGTTTGTAGTACAATTATGTCCAACTAATAATTAACCAACCTAAGGTGTTCAAGGATTTATGTCATTCAAGGGTACATGTCGTTCTCAAATCATCAAGGAGGCATAATAGCAATTAGGTAATTAACTATTCTCGAAACAATTTTTATACAATTAGCCATGCATGTTTATACCAAACAATATACTTTTATAAGATGGGTTCAATATGATCAAATGTCTACGACTTGCCTTCGTTGAAGAGTTGAGATGCTTCGGTCGTCGGGTCCACGAAATCTTCTGAAATGCCGGAATCTGTACGTGCGAACAAAGCCAAATAAATAAAACAATACCAAATAAATACCAAATAAGCACTAACAGCAAGATAATGAATTTAGAAATATGAATCACTCCAATCGGAGTTCGAATGAGGAAGTTATGGCCTCCGGAAGTGGGAACATGAAATGATGAAATGGAGATTTTCCTGATTTCTTGATTTATTTTTGCAAAGGAAAATCGATTAATTGCGTCAGATGACGTCAGCAGAGGATAATCGGCTGAAAAGAAAATTAAGAAATAAAATTTAAATGATTATGACAGGTGAGGCCCACTTGTCATAGGGTTGGCGTATGATGGACTTGGTTCACATGGTCTTGGAATGGTTTTAGGGTTGGAGTGCCACGTGGGCTACTGACGGGGCAGCCACGTAGGCCAAGGAGCTGACGTGGTCGCTGACTAGGCACTGAGGTGGCAGCCACGTCGGTGAAACGGTGTCGGCGGCTCGGGTGGAGGCGATTGGCGGCGCTCCGGCCAATGGCGAGGGCACGGAAGGGAAGGGGGGGTCGCGGTGACCACGACTCTCATGGACTTGGTGACGCATCGCGAAGAGAACGCTGGTGGTGAGGATGAGGAGCGGTGGCGGCGACGGTTGGTGGCGGCGACGTCGTTCCAGTGGGCTCCCAAGGTCAGGGTGGTGCGCACGGGAAAACCCTCGGCGTCGCAAACTCGGAGGAGGAGTCGGGGGTAGTGGCGCAAAAGGCGGCGGCGCAAAAGGCGGCGGCAAGGAGCTCGGTGGCGGCGGCAAAAACTCGAATCGCGGCCGGGCTAGGGCAAGGGAGCGAGGGGGGATAGGGGGGAATGGAGAGGAGAGGGAGGCGCGACTGATGCTCACATTTATAGGACACGGGGAGGCTCGGAGTGTGGAGAATGCACGTGGAGCAGTGGCGGTTTTCGCGGGAGCTTGCGTGCCCCGGGTTTCCGCGTGGAAAAGAGGGGGAAAGACGGGAGGAGCGAGGTCGGCGCGAAACGGGGCATTCAAGGCACGCGTCCACGTTGAGAATCGATGAAGGAAGTGGGGGGATTTGATGGAGGTTAACGCGGCCATCAATGGCAGTTTGGAGCGGGCGCACGCGAAGACCCAGCGGAGAAGAAGAGGCGTGGGGAAGAAAGGGGCACAGGTGGCTAACGGGTGGGCCACCCGTGTCAAAGAGAGAGAGGAGCGGGGAGGCTCAGTTGGGCCACGCGCGGTGCGGGCCGGGGTGGCTGGGCCACAGGGAGGAAGGAGGAGGTGGGCCAAAGGCGAAAATTAGCCCAAGGCCAAGGGGGGATTTAACATACCTTTTGATTTAAATAAATGCCAAAAAAGGAAAAAGGATTTTAGAAAATAGTTAAAATAGTCCAAAAATTTTTGGAAAATTCACAGAAGTCCCTTGAATTAAATAGGACTTAATAAAAATACTTTGAACTATATTTTAGCTTTTAATTTTGTAAATAAAATAGTTTTAGCTTAGGGAAAAAAAGGATAACCATTTCTAAATTCTAGAAAATCCAATAAAAGACTTAAAATAATAAGTTTTGACTTTTAAATCCAAGAAAACTCAAATGAACCAACTTTAATTTAATTAAAGTTTGATTAATTCAAATTAAATGGTTTTTGATTTCTAATTTTCAAGTTAAGCTTTACCAAATCAATAAAACCAAATGGTTACTTTTAAATTTTGAAAATTTTCAAAAACTCGGGAAATTTGGGATGTTACACTCCGTGACGACGACATCATCTGCGTAGAGTCCCTACGTCGCAACTGCACGGACGATTGGCCAACGACACTGCGCCGCTGGGTCGACTCGCTTGGACGGGAAGATGGAGGGGGCGAGGGTACACGACGATACTCTGTCCGATGCCTCAAGTCGACATCGGTGGGCCTTCCACAGGTCATGCTGCGAATGACATGCTTAACATCGTCAACAATAGCCTTCATGACCGCATGAAGTAGTTCAACTGTGTTGTTCGTACCTCGCTCGACTTCCCGGCGGCCGCGCTACACAACACTCTGCAAACGGTTCAGCTACACGGTTACCAAGAAACAAAATTTTGTTAGTTAAGCCTATTTTGGAGGATGCTTTATCTGCTAAGTGCTCAACGTACCGACTTGTCATGGCACACTTCACGGTGCGGGTCCAGTCCCAAGCCCAAGCGTTCAGCGTGGCTAGGATCTGCATGTCGGGCCGGAGGTGCACCTGTCAATCTCGCCCGCGTGTGCCGTACATACCACTCCAGGTACGTGCCACAAGTCCCTGCATCGTAAGGCCATGCCTTGTGGAAAATGCAATCAGTGGCAGATTGTCGTGCATCTATCCACGGCTGCTGCGTCGGAAGCCACTCATCGTTCTTGCGGCCCTTCTTCGTCCGCCTGATGGTGGAACAAAATAAATAAATTATGGTACTAACATAACATATGAATAACGGACCTACAATATGAAGCAATGTAACGTACTTACAGGTGGCTACGGCTTGCAAGCTGTCGCCCTAGAGCTGGGGGGGGTCTCCTGGTGCAGCTGGAACTGCCTCATCTCCCGTTATGGGTTGTAGGGCTCAACCATGTGGGAGAACACCAGATGACAAGTTGTCCTCCAGTACGACGCATCCTGGTGGCATAGCTAGCTCAAGCTGTTGGGCGCCGTGTCCTGCATGAAGGCATCCGTCCAAGGAGCTCATATTATGTCGTCCTCGTGCAGGGTCTCGAATTCGTTATGGAGCTCGGGTATATGCGACGCGCTCTCTCTCTAGCCCACCCCGGCACTACCACAGTTCATCGGGATCCCATGGTCAAGCCTTCCATGGGATCCTCGTCGTCCGCCCCACCGTAGAAATGCTCTGTGCATGGGTAAGGGTGGATTGTGGAGTGGAGGTACTGCCGTCTGACCGCGAAGTGCTCCCACGACCATAGCTATAACAGCGTGTGGCAACCCGAGAGCACAGGCTCAATTCCCGTGCGACATCGCGAGCGCCGCCTGCAGACCCGCGATGCGTGAAGCGCATGCATACCGAACCCCAATCTGATCTTGCGACACGTCTTCATTGTCGGAGTCCACGATGGACTCCGCAAGGTGAATGTAACTAGGGTACACCATGTCCCCCTGCGTGCTAGGGAACATGACCCACCCGAATATAACAGCAAATATACAATTAGGTGGCATCGAACCACCTCCTCCATTACATCATTTGGGCAATGCATAAATCATTGCAACCAGGAGTGTTGGATGCCCTTACACCTCTCGGGGATAGGCTTCTCGAAGCAATGGCCGAGACGCGCCTTCCAGTCCGGCGACCTCGGAGGGGGAACAACTACAAGGCCTCCCAACGACAGTCCAGTCAAGAAGCTGACGTCCTGTAGTGTCACGATCATCTCCCCCCACCTGAAGTGGAATGTGTGGGTCTCTGGCCGCCAACGATCCAGGGTGGAAAGAAGGGAGATGTCAATCAAGAGGTTCTGCCCCATGTTCAGTATGCGGGCGAACGCAATCAGCCCAGACTAACGAAGCCTCCCAGCATACCGGTAGTCCAACAGCCAGGTCTCCCTCGATCCCCATGTCACCAGGGTTGGCGGCCCATCGCCACCGATCCAAGAGTGACAGTGATGCTGGACGTCCCATGCCTCCTCAAGTAGGGTGGTAGATTACATGCCATTGCTGCAAATAGAGAACAACTCATAATTAGCGAATTCATTTAGGTGGTAGATTACATGCCATTGCTGCAAATAGATTACAAGACAGATTGACAGTAATTCTACATGTAACAGTTGCGACTGATATAATGTACGCGCATTATTAAGTAAGTACTTAGCGCTAAAAATTGCAATAACAAAAGTATTAAATATTGTAGGCGAGCAAACGAATGATCGGAATTTGTTTAGTTAATCTAATCAGAATGAGATTTTTGGCTCAAGAAAAATTGTCGACTACGCGTTCGCTTAAATAAGTAGGAAACGTAGACAGTGAATGACTCGACGAGACGCGACACAACGACGACATAACGTAAAGGATGGAAAAACAAAAATAGAAGAAACCAAAACAGCTTTTGGCACGCACAACACCAACCTGCTGCCACTACTAGAAACCCCCACGTTCCCCACAGTTTTATTATTTCCCTAGTGGTGGAAACTCAAATTGCTCAAAAATGCATGAATTTTCTACAGTAGCTACATGATGATTTTAGATGAATTTACGTGAAAGAATTATTCCATTTCGAGTTAGTATGTGAACGTTATAGTAGTTTGAAAATCAGGTTTTGCAAAAAGGCTGGAAAAAACACTTTGGTTACTATTCATCCGATTTTAATTATTTAGTGAATTTTTTGTAGAACAGTGGTGGAGATAAGGATTACATGGATAAATATATAATAAAATTATAAGACCAAAATAACTTGGTTCACCTCATTTGGAGTTCATATGAATTAGTTATGAATTTCCAAAGTTAATAGCATTTTCTAGTGTAAAAAAATAGGTTTTGGATTAATTTCCAAAAACTACAATTTCTTGGATGGATATAAGTTTGAAACCTATTCCAAATTAAATTTCACTTAATAATAAAATTATCAAAATTGGTTTCACTTGATTTGGAGTTACTTTGAATTAGTTATGCATTTTTGAAGTTATTCGATTTTTCAGTGTATAAATAATGATTTCCGAAATTTCTTAAAGCAATTAATACTTTCTACCGGAGCCTACCCTAGACTCATTCGCTGATAGTGGGGTCCCGTGCACAATGCCATTTTTCATTTAAACTTGAGTCTGATCGGAGTAAGTCTGCTGTTAAATGCTCGTCCGACGGGCGATTCTGTTCGGACGGTCCGACGGGGCGAGTCTGTTCGACGGTCCGATCGGAGCAGGGTTTGTTTGGACCATCCAAATAGACCTGGCCCGATCAGATCGTCCGAACAGATCTGCCCCGACGGACGGTCCGAACATACCTGGCCCGAGACTATTTTAACTTTAAACTCCTCAAGTTTGACCGGGCTCAAAAAATAGCAAATAAATTCCTAAAATTCTAAAAAAATTTAGAGGCATTCCTAGGATGTTCTAGTTGACATAAAATATTTATTTACCCACTTTAAAAGTATTATTAACTAATTTTTAATTTTTTAAAAGAAGGTTCATTAGACAAAGGTTTTGAATTTTCTCAAGGTCAACTATGTGTCTTAAAAATTGGAAAAATTCATATTAAATCATGATAAATATTATAGTATTTGAATAAATTATTTTAAAGAGGCCTTTCTAAGGACTTAATAATGTTTTCTTTGGAGGAGTTGATTTAGGTTAAAGTTTAATCTTTGATTAAGATTTTCCAAGTGCAATAAATGACGCAAATGTTTCAAAAAACAATATGCATGCTCACGGATCACCACATGTCCCTTAGGGTTTAGGTTAGGGTTTAAAGCGGGTTTCGGCGATTTTTTTTTGAATTTTAAAATATAGCAAACGTCTTCAAAAAAATTATGAAATTTTACGTTGAGCCTCCTAACACTGTGTACATCCCTCCTCCATGTGCGTTTCTTTTCCACCAAAAGCAAAATTCTTTGTCATACGTCATTCGCTGTCTCTCCCGTCTTGTCATCCCATCTCATCAATCTATTCGCTGTAATCTTATCTGTCGCATGTAAATTAAGACCTCATTCCCTCCCGGCTATAAATTAGCGAGCCACGAGCGCGATTTCATTTCGCAGTCACTCGTTCGTGTAATACCCCAAAATGGCTGTAAGGAAGAAGCTTGAACAATTAGTTTAAATCAGAGTTTAAGGAGGGTTTGTTCAGCATTTCTACCATGCCCTAGGCCTGGGCCTTTGGCCAACAGGGCCAAAAGGGGTGGCCGAAAGGCCCATGGGGGCAACCGAGAGAACCCAAAGGGGGGGCGGCTCTTGCCCTAGCCCATTCTCCCACTCCTGCGCCTCATCCCTCCTGGCAGCCGCCCCTACCTCTTCCCCTCCCTGCGCCCCATCTTCACCTCCCCGTGGTAGCCATCTTCCCCCTCCTCCATTGGTGCCACCGGCCAAGTCAAGGAGGAAGAGCCGGGAGGCCGTCGTCCATTGAAGATCTGTGCAAGGATCAGCGTTTCACGCGTCTCCTAGGGTATCAACTCACGTCCCTGCTGTTTTGATTCAGTTCGTTCTTGGCTAATGTCGTTTTTTTATTTGTCTTTGGGAGCGGTGGATAGAAACAGATTGTTGTTCTCTGTTGTACGTTGATTTTTGTTTAGATCAAGGCTGAATTAGGATTTGTGATCTCTTAGAGAGTTGTAGGTTATTTCGTCAGGTTTTCATAGCTTTTGAGTTCACCTGAATCTGAGTTGTGGTTTGAAAGTTACGGCAATTTGTTTACTGCTGTCCAGAACCTCGGTTAATTCTCAGTAGTCACTTTGTTTAGCAAGTTGAATGTTGTTAAGGTCTGAATCAGGATTTCTCCCTATTATGAAAATTGTATTATATTGTCTTAGCTTTCCAGGTTGATAAAGAATTCCATTATTGGATCAGCCAATTAAAAGTTATGGCTGTTTTGATTCTGCTGTTCATACTGTTTGTCAATTTCTGCCAATGGATTTGAGCCGTGGGCCAAAGTTTGTTAAAGGCAAAATCTGAGATTTTGTCCAACTAGACTTTTGTAGTATTTTTTCTTAGCTGTTCAGATTGATAAAGAACACTAAGTTTGGTTCAGCCAATTAGAAATTATGTCTGTTACCATGCTGTTGTCCAAATTGGTCGGTTAGTTTTGACAGAAGATGTTCATCTGTCTATTAAAGTTATTTACAGACAGAATTCGGGATGTCCACCAAATAGGTTATTATAGATATTTCCGTTATCTTTCCAGCAAATCTTATTTAGCATTTTTACGATTTTCGGAGTGAAAGTTATGTAGATTTTAAGGATCCTATCCAGATTCGTTTTCTGTGATTTTGTGGTCTGTTTTCAGAGTAGATCAAATAGTTAATTCTTGGGTTGTCAGAAAGGTGTTGTAGAACGTTGCAGGTAGCGTCCTGTACCATGAGGGTTAAATCTATTTTCAGCAATTAGAATAGTTTAAATTTCCAAGTAAAGTAGGAGTTTGCAATAGGAGCTTACATCAGGGTTATTGTTCATGAGGACTGTTCATCCGACTCGGATTACTGTTCACACACACTGTTCCGAATCAGTTACTGTTCATCCAAAGCTCTTGTGCTTGTGTGGGAGGCTATATAAGCCCCCCTGGCCACACCTTGAGGGTGGACAAGTTATGATATGAGTTAAGAAATAGATACCAGAAAATCACCGTGGTTTTGGTGACAAGGTTAGCATGTATTTGAGATTTCCACGAGGAATTGTTCTTTGGTGCGTTGAATCCAATTGAAGTGTTGGGTTTTGCTTGCTGGAACTTTGGTTTCCCTACCTTTTCGTTCACGAGCTGAGGTGCACGTGGGAGAAAGTTCTATCAAAAGGAGGTGTTGTTCTAGTGCTTGCGCAAGAATCAGGCAAGGAGAAGGCAACCAGCCAAGGAATGCCGTGAAAGATCAGGGCTAAACAACACGATCTCGCTAGCTTGCTAGTTGGATCCGCATCAGCTTACTTGGGATGCAGCTGGCGACATTCCAATTGTACATTGTCTGTCGCTGGTCCCCTAATGACTTTGAGGTGTACAAAGAAGGCTTGGCACACCTGCGAGCTGATGAAGCTGATGGTTCGTCTTAAGCTTGCTGAATCGCATACCCAATTTGCAGTGACACACTTGCTGTCTTGTGTTCCAACAGTTTTTGCAATTGTTTGTGCGGCCTTACTCCTGAAGGGTGGGAAATTCTGTATTTCTATTTGTCCCATCTTTTATGAGCTATTGGGAGGTGTAAGCTGATCGGTATAACATACCATATCAAAACGATATCATGTAAGAGGTTGATTCAAATTGTGTATCTTTGAAAGTTTTTGAGATAAATATTCAAGAACGTGAACACTTGTTTAATTGTGCTATTGTTTCTGAATTTTATGATTTTTTTGAATTTTTTTCATAGCCAGAATTTTTTATCTTTATTGTTCTCAAACGGCAACAGAGATTTTGTTCTCGAGCGGGAAGATTTTTCCTTAGGATTGAGATGATTTTATGTGCCCTCAAAATCCCCCACAGGAATTTTGCCCCTGATTTTCCTACCACTTCTTCCAAACAAGCCCTGATATGTGTTGGTGTGAGCTTTTGGTTGGTAGTATTTGGGATTTGTACTCAGGAAAGATTAAAACAGGGATTTTGGGAGGAGAGGGAAAGCAACGATGACCGGAAGGAGTATGGCTGTCTGGGCATCGGAAGGTACGGCGATTAACGCCAAATCCACTAAGGAGCCAAGGGAAGCTCCTGAAGGAGGTTATTCATGGGGACAGGAGTACCTTGGCCGGCGCCGGAGAGGGAGCAAGCCACCACCAGGATAGCCATGGCGGCGGACGGCGTCATGACTAGGTATACCCGATCTGTACAAAAAGAAAAGTTTTGTCGGAGGGCGAGAGGACGGAGAACAAGAGGAACTGAGCCCCGTGTGGAAAACTTATCAATCTTAATAGGTCTTAATAGGGAAAAGTAACAAGGTATGCAAGACCATGAACTGCGACGGGTGCATAGAGCTAGTGTTCGGTTCCTCGCATTGTTGCCGCTACCGTGCCAAACAAAATGAGCCCTGCTTCCCTCACTCAACACTTGTCAGAATTCCAAACCATTCAAACTACAGATGTGCAGAAGAATAGCCTCATACTGCAAGAAGATCTAACATCCAACAGCAAACTTCAAAATGCACAGCGACTGAGATTAACTAAATTGCATCGATTCAGGAGAGGTGCACAGAGAGAGATGATATTCGCTCAACAAAGCTCAAGAGCTACTAGATACTCAAGATGTTTCTTCCGCTTAACACAGCTCTAAAGGATACTCAAGATGTTTTCTCGCTAGTTATGAAGTTCTCTGTTCAACATTAAGAACCAGCCCATCAAAACCTGAAACTGCAACATGCTGACACAAAACCACCCCAAACTTAGATGATGCCAATTTTGTTGGTCACATCAAGAGCATCATATTCTGGCGTGAGCTTCACATAGGCCTTCTTCTCGCCAGGCCCGCAGAACAGAAAATCGTTCAGTTCACCAAACAAGATGCAGCATATTCAGTCATGAACAGACGAAGAGTGTAAGAGATAATGACCTGATCAGTGTGTTGACTTTCTTTGCCTGGATGTCATACATCCTCTTGAGTCTTGACAGCTGACTTGATCATCTTCTTGTCAGCCTTGATGTCGACGATGAAGACAATGGTGTTGTTATCTTCGATCTTCTTCATTGCAGATTCAGTTGTAAGGGGATACTTTTTTTTTTGACGTAGCAAGGGGATACTTGACGATTTGGTACTGATCAAGCTTGTTCCTCCCAGGTGCACTGATTCTTGGGTACTTAGGGTCCCTCGCCTTCTTGAGAGTTTTTGGTCGGTGAAACGTCACAGATGTGCGGATCTTCTTGGCCTTCCTCTTAGTTGTGCCGGATTTAACTGCCTCCGAGCCACCCGCCAGGATCCGGCGCTGTGTGCAGCCGTAGCGCCGCCTGGCTTTCACCTCCGTGCAACCTTCTCCGCCCTCGGATCCGGTCCTCTATGTCGCCATGGAGCTTTCCAACACTGCCTCACTGCCACAGGGCCACCGGCGACGGGTGCTCCCAACACCCTGGATCGGGCCGCCGTCGCCTCGGCTCCCCCGGATTTGCCGCCAAGCGCTGCCCCGATCTTCAATATACACACAATATTCATTACACATGGAAGGGGGCAAACAAGAGAAATTTAGAAAAACAAGAAAAAAACAATTAACGGAGTAAAACACTAAATTATAATGTGGACAATTAAGACATGGGAATTGATACTCATCCTACGTCCGGACTGAGGACTAAAATCGGACGGCTCACTCTTCTCCACTCCCACTGACGCCAAGCCAAGATTCAATTCACCACTCCTACCCACTCGCTCTTATCCCCTTCACCTTATCCCATCGCCTTATCCCCGCGCCCGCACCTCTGCCACTCGCTATCTCCGCCTCCTCCTCCGCGCATCATGCCCGCCTCCCTCCTCCCCCTGACCTTCCTCCACCGCCACCGCCACCGCCACCGCCTCTGCCTCCCACCCGCACTTGCTCGCCTCCTCCTCGTCGCCTCATGAGCTGCCATAACTTCGAGCCATCGCCGCCATCTCCCCTCCACCGTCAACTCCCTCACGTCGCAGCCCCTTTGCCTTTGTCTTTGGTGCCCGAAGCGCTGGCGGCGTCATGCTCTCTGCCGTCCTGCTGCTGCTCCGGGGCCTCGGCGCCACGATGCACCCTCGCTTCGCCGTGCTACTCCCCTTCCGCCACCGCCACCGCATCTCCTTCACGCTCGACCTACTCCTCTCGTCCCTCATCCACTCGCTTTCCGTCTCCTACCGCCTGCTCCCGCACTCGATGTTACTCTCCTTCCCGCCCTCCCTCTCCGACCCTACCTCCTTCCCGCACTCGTTGGTACCAGAGATTTTTTGGTGGGTTTGTTGATGCTACACGTTTATATAAAAAAAAATGTTGCAACCGTGCAAAAAAAAATGTTGCACACGAGGGGAAAAAATGTTGCATATGATTCTGAGATGTTGCATCTTTTTTTTATATGTTTGGTGTCCTCCAGATGTTGTGCGGATGTTGATTCTGAGAATGTGTTTGCGTCGTTTTGATTCTGATGATTTTTGTTTGTTGATCTTGAGATTTTTTAGTAATGTTGCATACGAGTGTTTGATATGTTGCAGCAAGCCAAATCAAATGTTACACCTGACTATTCTGTGTGCTGCATTTCTATGTGTTGCATCGGGGACCGTACGGTGGGAGCCTTCCCACCGTACGTCCGATTCCTAGTCGTTCCCTTAAGACATCAAAGCTGGTCTAATGAGAACTCTACGACAACAAAGATTACCGAAGCACAGAAACATGAGATTAATGCATGCTTAATCTATGAGCTACAAATCGTGCATCCTTGATTGTTCATAGTCTTAGACTAGATCTGGTACAAGGACCTAAACATCAATTCTACACATCCGTGATCATCCGATGTATGAATAACTTAACATCTACCGACATTACATGCAAGTAGATAGATAAACCTAAATTCACATACGAACCAGCCTATTCCAGAAAACCAAAAGGCTAACCTAAACCCCAATCGAACCATTAGCTTGAGGTCGACGCCAAAATGGGCTCTGGTACCAAGAAAAAAAAATCCACCACAGAACTTGTTATTCATCCATGGAGCGAGCAACGAATCGATCTGTTGACGAGAATATTAGAGGAAGGAGAGACGGCCTAGGTTTACCTCCGCAGAGACGTCGTGCGAAGCCGGCGGACGAGAGCAGAACCCTAGCGGCTGCGGCTTTTCAGCGAAGGGAGTTTCGATACCGGGAAGGTTATTTACCTTTTGCTTAGATGGGTTTCAAAAATATATCTTTCTTCTTGATGTAATTGGTTTTATACCCTTTGCTTAGTTAGATTCTTAATGAAATACTCTCTTTGTATTATTTTATTAATATCTGTTGTTTTTTTTCGTTTTGGCCACACAAATTGCCTAATATGCCCTCTCCCAAATCAGTTCTACCAGAATTCCATGCCACCTCATATCTCCTTCACAACAACAACAACAAAGCCTTTGGTCTCAAATAAATTAAGGTAGACTAGGAATGAAATCTCCTCAAGATCAAAGAGACGAAAGCCTTACAGAAAAACCTACAAGACTAAAACCTTATGACGTACATCCTGCTATCTGAGCCAAGAGTCTAAAACACCGTCCCTAAACCTTCTTATGGTTCCGGTACGTTGATCGCTAACTTCCATGTGCTCCTATCCAAAACTAATTCTTTAGCTACATTCAAATCCCTCAAATCTCTTTTAACTGCTTTCTCCCACGTCAGTCTTGGTCGACCTCTTCTTTCTTACGCCAAGACGCCTTAAAATTCCACTACGTACTGGTGCCTCAGAAAGCATCCGTTGGAGATGTCCAAACCATCTCAAGCGATGTTGGACAAGCTTCTCTTCAATTGGTGCTACCCCCACCCTATCACGTGTATCATCATTGCGGATTCGATCCCACCTTGTGTGGCTACATATCCACCGCAGCATCCTCATCTCCGCTACACTTATCTTCTGTATATGTTGTCTTTTAGTCGCCCAACATTCTGCTCCATGTAGCATCGCAGGTCTGATCACCGTCCTATAGAATTTACCCTTTAACTTTTGAGGGACTTTTTTGTCACACAGGACACCCGATGCTTGGCATCATTTCACCCACCCCGCTCTAATCCTATGACTCATGTCTTCATCAATCTCGCTATCCCACTGTAGCACCAACCCCAAATATCAAAATGTGTCCTTTCTAGTCACTACTTGTTCGTCCAGACTAACATCTCCATCATCTGCCCTGGCACTACTAAAATCACACTTCATATACTCAGTTTTAGTCCTACTAAGTCTAAAGCCTTTTGATTCTAAGGTCTTCCTCCACATCTCTAGATTCCTATCGACACATATCCTACTCGCATCAACTAACATTATATCATCAGCGAAAAGCATACACATATGATATGTCTTTACAAACTACAAAGTGACGCTTACATACTCATCGTTAGATCATTTTAACTAGAATGGAGCCCGCACCCATGGTGCGGCTACAATTGTTGTTAGAGCAGAGGGAAGCAGGTATTTTTGTGTGTATTGTTTTTTTTAGTGATGATACGTGTGAAAAAACAATGTCTACCGTTTGTCAGGTGTGGTTTCTATATAATGTAAGTTTCTAAATGGCCCGAAGATGTTGTTTTGTGTGTGTGTGGGCGAGGGTTCAAAGGGCTACATATATAGTTTTTCTTCTTCTTCTTTTCAATGGTATCGACGCGGATCATCATTAGGTGCACTGTCGTGTTTAGGTTCATATTTAGATAATTGTAACTCCACACGTGAGTTTTCCACAAACAAGAGATAACCCAGTAGTATATAAGTACATTAATATTGAGGTGCAATATGAACAAATCAACATTAGATAGGAATAATGAATAGCAAATGGAAGCGAAATGAACGTTAAAGAAACTCATTTGAAACATGTACAAATTAGTAGTAGATAGGCATAACGAACAGGGACCAGAAATAAAATGAATGTTAAAGAAGCTTGAAAACGTGGGTACCTAAGCCGATAGATAAATCATGGTAATCATGTATTCTTGTGCACAGGCAGATCCCAACTACACACACACACACACACACACATATATATATATATATAGGCCATCCTGCAATAAGGAAAACAGAGATAGGTAACATCCATTTTTTGTTGTAAGGAGGAGGATTATAGATGTTCACATCTAATTTATAGGATAGCTGAACAACACAAAGTGTTATCTTCGTTCACAACTACTAAGCACAGCATGCGTCATATATCAAACATAGTAAAAAATAACAAAAGAGGCATGAACAACCAAATTGTATCGAGACGTCGTGGCACACGCGTCCAGCGGTTCTTTTCATCAAACCACATTGGCCAAAAAGGTTTAATAAAAATAATCAACGAAAAGGATGGAGTGGATAGATTTACATTTATGTGAACAAACTATTTGTATTCTTCTATAGAAAGCCTATCTAGTTTCATAAAAGGAAAAGTTGTGTAAATACTATGAACATACAACATGTATAAATAAGTAGTACATAGGTATAGTGAACATTAGGCTAATATACAAATGAACTTTCAGGATTCTGCACATGTAGGTAACAATAAAATCCTTTTAGCTCAGACCTAAGTGTGCAACCTAATACTGAAAATAGACAGCTAAAAAAAGCATCCGAAAGATAATTGAAGGATCTATCATGGCATCCTTGAAACGGCATGTAAATTCAGTGAGAAAATAACATCTGCAGGCGAGACAACGAAGGAGCTGAAGTAAAGGTGAGACCGCATAAGCTTTCCAGTTTTACGAAAGCAATCTATCAAAGAAATTTTAGATATCAAAGTAAAGTAAATGTGAACTGACAAACCTAATATTAATATACAGTCTAGGAGTCTATTGAGACAATGGATATTGTCAACAATGTTTCACATAGAATGAATTTAGTGGGCGAAAAACTGTATCTGATAAGTGAATACCTTTCATATCCAAGACCTTCTAGAACCAATGACATAAACTCCCCGAATTTTATAGGCTCCATATTTGTTACGAAGTAGGTCCGAAAAAGAACATAAAAACATGTCATTGGATCTCTAAAATAAGATGTTAATGCTAAATAAGAGGCTTACTTTTACAGAAAATCTATTTGCACCATCTTTAGACGAAAGAGTTGTCTTTGCACGAATATGGACATATGGCACATTTTGGACATAGGTGAGAGTATAGTAGTTGTTCCCATAACAAATAATGTAATGTAAATGAAAATATGAGCAAACAATTTTTTAGGAACTATTCAAGATAATACAACAAAAGGTGGTAGTTCAGTCACCTCATTGTGAATCTCTCTGGAAAATAGAACAAAAGAACAGATAAGGCAGTTCAGAATGATTAGCACATATATTCTGTCCGATATGATTTACATTAGTAATTGTTAAAAACAGGGGCGGACCCTATTGGGTTAATGGGTGTTCAGCTGAACACCTATTATGTTTTGCAAAAAAATCCATTGCATAGTATATGTATTACATATATAATAAAATATACTCTTAATTGGACCAACCAGACCACAACTCCTTCTCAGTCCATCAAACCCATGTCTCCCTCCGACGCCCCACAACCTCAAACTGGCACATGTGATGGCCAGCCCATGGTCACACACCATTTGGCCTTTGCCCTTTGAGCATTAGATCATTCGGTCCAGCTACAACAAGGTCATTCCCCCTCATCTCTCTCTAACCCTATCAATCAATAGACACTAGCCGGCTCTCATCTCTCTCTCTCTCTCTCTCTCTCTCTCTCTCTTGATGCGGTGGAGCAGCCACGACGAAGCCAAATGCGACGGCAGGGCAAAGGTCGGAGGAGCAAGGTCGGGCACCGGCTACCGGTTGGGCCATTGCCGTTGGGACGCCGAGCGGTGAGGGCGACGGGTAGCCCTGCGAGTCGTCTGCAGTCGGCAGTAGCGACCCAGCGCCTCGCATAGCTCTTGACAAGGCGGTAGCACGCCAACGCGTGGCCACGGTACCCAAATTTCCAACAACATATAGGTGAGTTCAATTCGAATTACCAGATCCTCAATTCCCAAATCAGCAAAGAGTAAACTCAAATGCCCAAATCAATAATTTTGTTTGTGTTAGTTTGAATTGTGATTGGTAAATCTTGTCTTTTCTTGATTATTTTGTAATTTCACTAAATTATTTGAGATGTTGTAATTAGTACGAATAATTTGTATTTTGGTTTTTGCTACTGTGCACATTTATGTTTTATATTGAACAATATATTTTTTTTAACTTCGAACACTTATTTTAGAAATCCTGGGTCCGCCACTGGTTAAAAAGGCATTATGATTCTATTAGATGGGGATTCATAACTTATAAATATCAACATATGAACACAAACATTGAGACAGACTCATGAATTACAAACCTAGCATAAAGAAATCCAAACTCATGTCAGAACTAGAGTACCAATCTACTGATCAGACTGAGAAAAGCATATGCATGCAGTAACTAAAAAGCACAAAAGCCAAGGTGTGCAATGGCTGCTAGATTGTTTTTCAATAGAAACGCTAACCATATGCATTTCCATTTAGAGCTCCATCGTGCTAACCATGTACATCAAAAAGACAGCAAAAGGACTAGAAGTGTAAAATAAACCAAATGATTGCACATCTACACCAAAGTATCAGAAAATAGAATAACCACAAAGTGTTGGTTCTTCTCATGAGAATTAAGCATATAAACGGATAAACTAAACACGTTTTCATGAGAACTAAAAATGTAATGTTTAGCACTAATAAGTAATAACAACATGGCAAGACTTTGGACTAATCCTCATGCATAGTTCTAGATTTCTCTTGTAAAGAGGCAGCCAAAGCATACACAAATTTACCATCTCGAATTAGGATGCACAACTGCATGTTTGTTGTACTATGCGTTCGCTTGATTACAATGGCCAAAGGATAGCTCATACATGGATTTGGTACTGATTCCCGTGTGACGATCAATGACTAATAAATAAAACAAAGTGCAAACAATAAGCATCCACGCTAATAAGGCTCCCGAAAATAGTATAATTCTAAAATTTTTGATGTGCTGGTGATCTACTCTATGGTAGGTGTCTATTTTTTGGGCTTTCATCAACGAACCACATGGAAAAAACGATAGTGCATTCCAGGGGAAAAAAGCAGGCTTCATGGCATGGAGATGAGCTTTGTAGGTATGCTTAAACTATAAGATGGAAAGAAGAGAACTGAAGCAAATGTATGTATAAGGGAGATCCCTCTTTCACAAGAAGACATAATTGTTTTCCAAGTGAAAAGGATGGAGTCTGTAATATTGGCTGAACTAATTTTTTTGGTATCAAGATTTCGTTTACTACTAATAAGAAATCACAACATGGCTCTTTTTTTTTTTCCTATTTGCTATCCCAGTTTGAAAGCTATAATTAGAGGTAGACTACCTTCATTAATAAGTTTCAGTGGGTGCATTTGCAGCTTGAACAACCTTGATTTAGAGCACAGCAACAATAGCTTCAACTACACAAGTGTAGTATTCCAGTAACTATGGAATTTCAACCTCTAACACACTATGAAAGTCCAGCCTCAACATTAATCTATTATACTTCAGCACCAACAGATCTAACTCTAGAGAGCGAAATGTAAAAACTCTCACACAACTGCAAAACCACACAAAACTCTGAAATTTAGAATGGACGATTGGATTCAATGTATTTTGGCAACAATATATTTGACCAAATGAATCAGTCCAATATCAAGCAATTGCAATATGAAATAAAGCCTTGAATCCTAGATTTTCTTTATTAGTATGCTTGAGAACCACAAAAGCACACGAAACCGCCATTACATTTCAGCTCAATTGAATATGAGCCGATTAATGTCTAACCCAAGAAAGCAAAATCTTTCAACACATCTACAACATGAGAAATTACTAAATACAAGATTTTTTGGTGTGGATTTGGCAATATGCTCTGCTATATCCAAACACAACTCCATTTACACCTAAACCAGTACAAAGATGGACAAATCCTATGTAATTGCCCCCCTAAGACTTATTCGCAGTTCACACCGAAAAGTGCAAACGAAGATGCATGTAAACATACAGCTGATTCGGCAGCTGATTGCCAGGCGGCGGTGGGCAGCGTCGGCTACGACCAGGAGGAGGACGACTGAGCGTGAGGAGGCGACCGGGCGGGAGGAAGCGACCATGCGGGAGGACGGAGTCGGACCGATGTTGAGGAGGAGACTGGGCATGGGACCACGGGAGGAGGCAACCAGGCATGAGGAGGGGAACCGAGAGCCGCCGCCGACAGAGGCACTTCAGCCCTATCTTAGGGGAACTAAGAGGTGACGATGGGCATGATGGGAGTCCCGCGGGAGCAGATCAGTGGCGGACGGAGAGGGAGGATACGGGAGGTAGAGGGGAAGGAGCGAGGAGGAGGAGAAGGGCGACCCGCTGCACGACGTAAGGCGATCAGGGTAGGGGAAGCGCAGATGCGATGGGAAGAGACCCGCGGGAGCAAAGCTACGGCGGACGGAGAGGGAGGAGGCAGGAGGCAGAGGGGAAGGAGCAAGGAGGAGGAGAAGGGCGACGTGGTGGCGGAGGAGAGCCGGGAGGGGAACGGGAGGTGGAAGGGGAGCGGCCGCCCTGCAGGCGTGGGCTCGAGCGAGCACGAGGAGGAGACAGATTGCGGCATAAGAGAAGAGGGAGGGCGCTGAGGGAGGGAGGGCGCTGGAGGGAAGCGTGGGAGGCGGCGGGAGCGGTAGGAGGGCGTGGGAGGCGGCGGGGAAGAGGCGAGGGGCAGGAGGGCGTGGGAGGTTGGGGGGGAGGCGAGCGGCAGGAGGCGCACTCGGGAGGAGACGGGAGGAAAGCGCTGGGTTTCAAGGAGCCGTGGCCGCGCGAGCGCCTCTCGTCCCCACAACGCGCACCGGGCGGGATCGGGCGGTCCTGAGCACGCGCGGGCGCGATTGGACGGTGGTCCTTTTGCGGGTGACGTGGCCACGCGGGTGGAGGCGCTTCCCTCCGGCTGTTAAATAAGGTAATGTAAATGTATCATAAAACCGGGTTATTATACCTTTTACAGATTGTCTCCATGTAGCATTCTGCATATTGGAATCCAAGGGGCTTAGGTGATCCATTCGATTTCACCATCTTGACCACTCACGAATCTTTCTCTTCGTCTGCCCGTAGCTGTCTCCGGTCTGCAACTAACACAAATGTGTTTCAAAAACTGCCGGACCAAAAATTTCTATACGCATGTAACGATCATGGAAAAGAACAGGATTCATTCATACAAGGTGAGAAAACCATATCTTGTACGGTACTGGACCTAGGAGTTCTCCTGGACCTAGTCTGTTCAAGTCTTGCACATTCATTGTCATCAGAGGAATAGTTGCCAATGCTTCTAAGTTCTAATGTATAGCTAATAGTTGCTCAATTCTGACCATACCAACACACCACCACCACCACTGATTCCCTGTTCAAGCCCTCGGAGGATCTGCAAATGAAATGATGTGAAATAAGCAAATAATCACGCACCATTTAGCACTTACAGAGATGCATGATACTGCAATGAACATATTTTGCGGTGAGCAAATGCTGCACACCTTGCCTGCGCCAATGCGCATTGTCAGTGGCCTTCCGCACTTGTAGAGTTGTAGTAGCTGCAACGATCAGTACATTTACAAAGAGCAAAGCGAAGAAACTTATGATCTGCACTACGACAAATGCAAGAAACCGTTCTCTCGGCACTGACATTGATGAGCTCGCCGCGCGGGGGCTGGACGCCGGTGCCGAGGGCGACGTCGCAGTACCCAAGCCCACAGCTTCTCCCCGACCGTCGCGTAGTACTCGATGCGCGTCGCACCGGCGTCCCCGGCCGGGCACAGCAGCGCGGCGGAGGCCAGGAACCCCGCGCCCAGCGCGAGCAGCCCCCTCCTGCCGGTGCCGGCCGTTGCCACCGGAAGAGCGGCGAAGGATCTAGTTAAGCGAAGGCATAAAACCATTTACATCACGAAGAATAGTATATTCTTAAAACTTATTTAAATGAAGGGTAAATAATCAATTTTCCGTTAAAGAACGCTGCTAGAGGTGGCCAAATGAGCGGCACACCCTACACAACCCAGCTAAGTAAATAAGTCGTTGTCGTACAGGCCTATAGACTCGGCCGCCGACACAGACACGGCAAACTAAGCTCACGAGTCGTGCCGTACGAGCCAGGTCAAACTGTGTCGGATATAGTACTGTGCGGACCAGTTCAACAGTATCTTGGACCGATCTGACAGACACGGCCCATTAGTCGTCTAAATGGTGGTGGAGCGAGTGGGTTAGGCTGGGCCGACATCGGGGAAAGGCCATACACCGGTGTGCATGGAGCGGTAGCTCTTTTCCGTGGGCTGGATTTGAGTAGTGTCTCGCAGATCCCGAAAGAGATTCCTTCTGCTGCTGATGGATGGATCAGTATGTTGGTCCGGCCCATAACACACAACGCGGATGAATAAATCGCGACAGTACGTGGAGGACTCTTTCGAGAACACAACGGTACGTGGCAAAGAATAAATCGCGCAGGCTCTACGTGTCGCTGACTATAGGATACGGAATGGGATTCGCTTGGCACAAGTTTCATCGAGAAGATGGATCGCGAGAGAATTTAGTCAGGATGACAAGCAAATCGATCCTATTCCCTTGCCACTGGCGTGCACCGACGTCCAACCAATATAATACCTTCCGCCGAATCGGAGAAAACCGCAGTGACTTGCTCATCCACCGTCCAGACTCTAGATAGATAGATACGTTTTAGTTATCTTCAGCCCGAAGCACGATGGATCCGGACCGAGCTAGCACAGCACGGCCCAATGCCTAACTCTACGCGCAAGCGTGCACACACAGTCGGAGGCCCACGGACTCATAGCCAGCCGAGCGAAGTGGGAAGCGCGGGGCGTGTGGCTGTGCGAGGATCGGGCGGCCGCGCGGCCGCAGGCGGACGATTAGAAGATGACGATTTTGTGGGCGACATGGCCATGCCCAGAAACGCCGGAATCCACCTGATTTACTAAATAGAATAGATGAATAGCCATTTTTTGTTTGGTGAGACGCATAAGGTTCGAATTCCCAAGACGAACCCTGGCGGGCAGCTAGTTCACATGGCGTATCTAGCCATCCGATACTGAAAACCGTTGTTGGTGGAGGCCGAATGAAATCTTCCAAGCACTTGTCGAGGAGGGTCCGCTCCGGTCCGGCGTTTTGAGCAGATGCGTTTCTTCAGTTCGAGCGTCAAGAAGCGTCAGTGTGTGTTCGTACAATGGTGTACTACTGCCTGACGTGTCAACAGTCCGTCGGGCCCACATGCACAGCGGCCAGGATCCTCTGCGGCCGCCAGCCGTGGGCCCTACAGCGGACCGTGCCAAGTAGGAGTGGCGGGCCCCCTGGTAGGTACAGTTTCGCCTTCGCGGCCTCGCCCTCCGGGAGGATCCTCGATCTGACTGACGCTCGCGAGAACCGGGCAAGAAAACAAAAACATACCTAGCATCACACGATCAGTTGATCACGACCAATTCACGGGCAAACGAGCTGGTTTTTGACTTGACAAATAGGCTTTGCGTGTTCGCCTGATTCTCATCATATCATTGTTCCAAGCTTCTGGCTGGTAAGTAGACGATCCAGGCCAAAGGAAGCTCCAACCTGAACGGGACATATAATTTGGATAACCGGCGAGGCTCGATCTAGAAAGTTGACGGGTCGATGAATGCGTCAAAAAAGGTAAAAAAAACAAAACAAAAAGAGGCATGCAACGCGCTACGATTTCCTGTACGAAATAGTGCATGACCTGACGTGCGCATTGGCAGATAGTGACTACCTACTGGGGCCTGGGGGCCGGCAGCAGAGCGGCACCATGCACGTTTCGTGCGCACAGAGGATTTGTTAGGATGCTGACAAGCTGTTGTAGAATTATTAGTACTCCATCAAATCCTCTATCAACTAGACGAGAGTAAGCATCTTATTCTTACCACATGACAATATATGCTATGGAACTTCTTCAAACGCCAAATGAAAGACTTTTCTATACTTGAAAGTGCATAACATGCCGATAGCTTGGTATAAAACCTATGTATCCAGGGGCGGACCTAGGGCACCGGTCCAGCCCACCTCCTACAGTCTGTCATTCTCTCTCAGTCCCGTCTTTTAGGGCTCTAGTTTCTTATCACTTCCACTGCTATCATTTTCTTGCTCTATTTCTGGTCCGCCGTTGTTTGTATCAGCAAAGTCTAGTAAAAGGACTGTGAGGGCTGAACCCTAACCTAAGCTAGAATTTAGAAGCACGCTTCTTTCCCAGTTAGACCAAACACACTGTTACCGACTTACCTCATATTTTGGGAGTTTTGGAGCCTTCGAATTATACTGTTAAACGTTTACGATGCGGGCTGCAGCGGTAACGATTGATGGCCATGATTTACGATAGCAGCAACAGCAACAGCACCATAGTCCACAGCAATGAACTGAGTTGCGCTATAGTGAGCACCGGGCCCACGTGTACGCCAAAGGAGGCGACCAATAGTAAAAGTGCCACACACTGACACACACGGCCGCACAATCGGCGGGTAGCGTGTGGCCGCCCCCGTTGCGTGCCCCCTTACCCTACCCCACCCGGCCGCTCTCCATGACCCCGCCACCGACAGCCCGGGCCCACGCCCACGGCCCGCGCGACACGTGGAGCTCGCCCGCCGCTCCGGCTCTCGCCGTAACAGTTTCTCCCACTTCCATTTCCTTCCTTCCCTTCTCTCCCGCGAGAACTCGTCAGGTATTTACGAGCGCTGGCTAATCTCTCGTTGCTCGCAGTGGTGGTGGGATTGAACCGCGGGAGCTAAACCCTAGCCGTGGCCGGGGGCTTTGGGTTCGTGGCTGGCTTCCATGGCGGCTCTGCAGTGGGGTGGGTGAGAGTTCCGTACCCGATGTTGGTGTTGTTTCGATGCTTCTATGTGACTTTCTGGGTGCTGCTGCGGGGTTTGTCGGGCTACTGTTCCTTTCCCCCAATTTTCGGATTATCCGCTTTGGGGGGTAATCTATATATCCTTCTTTTTGTTTAATCTGAGACGGACTGATCCGTGAGGCCGTTTTGATCGGCTCTCAGTTCAGTTGAGTTTGGATTGGAGTACGATCGTTCTTGTATTTTGTTTAAATTTTCTGCGAAATTTTTCGGTGTTGTTACTTGGCTGGGAACCTGGGGTTCTGTTGTTCGAGTACTTGTATGACCGATGCTTGATCCGTAGCATCTGATTTCTTCTGATAGGATCGCGCATAAATTGTGGCTCTTTATGGTTTTGATATATATCTCTGTTTCGATCCTATTTAGGATTGGAATTTCGGTCGCTTAGGATATAGTGGGGTGATTGGTGAACTTTCTCTCTCTCTCAATAAAGTCTAGTATTTTTTAGTATTCTTTTGTTTAATGTAATGATGAAAAGCTAACACTGCATGATATCTTCATGTTGCAGACTGGAGTGGAAGATGACTAAGGCTGTCTCGGGCTCTTAACGACGCCGCGAATGGTTGATGATATAGGAACAGTACAGATACCAGTTATGCTGAACCAAAATTGTGTATGCGCGTAGATTCTTTCGAGTCCGCAGAGGAGTGATTAGTTTTGTTCAACACTTTCACCCTGATCATGGGTGGCGTCTGCTCAAGGAAGAGAAGCCAATTGGTGGACGAGGACGATTCTTTCCAGACATCGGCAAGGTTCTCAAAGACCAGCAACTTGAAATGGCTGCTGCTTACACTGCACCGCAGCAATTCTGATGTCTCCCTCAAGGGACAGGGAAAGGGCCCTGGACGGTGCCCGTCGCTCATGGAGCTTTGTGTGGCCAAATTCTGCAAGGTAGTTTTGTGACTACATGTGTGTTTACCTTTGCCAAGGAATGTTGCATTTTTGTTTGACGGCCTGGAATACTTGCAGGATATCAATAAGTATTCTAGTTTCGCGATGCTGCCAAGGGATCTCAGCCAGCAGATTTTCAATGAACTGGTGGAGTCGAACTGTCTCACGGAGTCATCGCTTGAAACTTTTTGGGATTGTGCGCTGCAGGTGAGGTTACTGTTTTCTATGTTTCGCTTACAAGTCTGGCGCACAATGCGGTCTTATAAGATATAAAACTTAAAAGATGGGAATTTATGGAAACAATACGCGTGTGTGGTCTTTAGCAAGAAAGTAACAAACCTGTTCCATCAAAGATTTATGTAAGATTAAGGTTCTTAATTGCTCTTTCCTTCTTTGGAAACTCAGTGATTACTTAAGCACATAAATATATAACCAGCTTTTGCATTCAGAAGGTCATCTGACACCGAGCTATCTATTGACAAGGCACAGTGTCAAGCCTTTCTTATAGCACATGTCTATGATACTATGAGGCGGAGTTTTCTCTTTGTGGGATAACTGATACTTCATATATTTCACAATCAGGACATTGGTTTGCGGGAGTATCCTGGAGTGAAGGATTCTTGGATGGAAGTAGTGGCTTCTCAGAGAGAGTCATTGTTATGCGTTGACATTTCTTGCTCTGAAGTAACTGATATTGGGTTAAATCTTCTTAGAGATTGCTCAAACATACAAAGCTTGGCATGTAATTACTGTGATCAAATCTCAGAACACGGCCTAGGAACCTTGTCAGGTCAGTAACACGCTGCTTACTGAATTTATCTTATAGTCTTATCTAAATGATTGTGGGTCATCTTGGAGGGGTTTAAGCATGAGCTTATAGCTATTACCAATTCTGCGAGCCTAATCCATTAATCAAGCTGGTTTTGCAATGCCTGTTATATAAAGTTGAACTCCTTATGTTGGAAAGCCTAACCCTCCCCTGCCTTATGGGCTCATGGGGCTTATGCAAACCCAAGCCTTTCCAATGTGAAGTTTCTTCCTTATAGTTTTCTAACTTTTTAGTCACTTATCTATTTTGTTCTACTACATATTCATGTCTTTTAAATCTGCAGGTCTTTCAAACCTGACATCTCTAAGTTTAAAGAGAAGTGATGGTGTTACTGCTGAAGGAATAAGAGCACTTGCAAATTTAGCTAATTTGGTAAATCTCGACCTTGAACGATGCCTAAAGATTCATGGTGGCCTTGTTCATTTAAAAGGTACTTCTGCGCCTGAACATCACAATTACACACTTACTGTAGGTATCTAAAATTCTAAATTGGATCCTCTGGAGTCCCTTTTCCCCTTTTGGAATGTCATAATGCTCTCTGATGCCCACTACTGATCTTGGTCTGTCTCAACTTTGTCTACTTTTTGAGGTGTTGATGTTTTGGTATATCAGCTGCATTTATCTTTTTTCAGGACTGAAAAATCTGGAGTCACTGAATATGAGATATTGTAACTACATTGCGGATTCAGATATCAAGTATTTATCAGGTAGTAGCACATCTATTTGATTCCTTTGAGATTTCGGCTTTGATATAGCATATGATGCACTTAGACCCCTTGTCTTAACATTAATATAAACTAAGCCATTGTTGTTTTGAACAGCCAAAACTAAGGAATCTATACCAGATCTTCCATTCTTGCAAGCCTGACTAGCACCTTTGTTTTTGCAGATCTCACAAATTTGAAGGAGCTGCAATTGTCATGTTGTAGAATCACAGATTTGGGTATTTCTTATCTTAGAGGTAAATAGGACTATAAGTTTTCTCATTCCTAATTAGAATGTTGATCTTTTCCTTAATGATTTGAAGATTCGTCCTTTTTGTTGGTGTTTTATGGGTCTACACATGATTGGTATTTTAACTGTTTACTTCTGAGCCGATCTAAAGCTTCTCAGGTTTTCTATTTATCATTTCTTTTCTGTAGGCTTGTCCAAGCTAACTCACTTGAACTTGGAGGGCTGTCCAGTGACTGCTGCTTGTTTGGAAGCTATCTCAGGTCTTGCAACTTTTCTTAGTAGTGCCTTGTGCCACTACAAGTCTTGATAGTGTTCAACTTCTGTGAAAGGTTCTTTTTTTGGGGGTGCTTGCTTGGTTCGTATGCTCACGTCGAGCATGACTTTAAAAAATTGTATAAAACAATGTTCTTAGTGGGCAGATTTTATTCCCAAAAAAAAAACATTGGGCCATTTCTTAGAAGAAGGTGTTGATCACAGTTTACAGTAATCAGACAACCGCTTATGTGTGAGAAGTTAAACTGTTTCCACATGTTCATATGATAGTGTACAGTCCTCTTTTTTCTTCTCACTCATTGAACATTATTTTTAATGTTGACTAGGGCAGTTCTGGTTTTCCGGGTGGTTTACAGAAAAAGGTCCAGTTTTGTTTTGCATTTTTTTTAAAAAATTATGATGTTTGGATCATATGCAACAACAATAATACATGTATTCCGCCTAAAATGGAGATCGTGGCCAGTGTGGTTGACAGTCTACTCTGAACCAGCATCGAAGACCGATCTGGGCCCGATTCCGAGAAAAACCAGGCAGTTCCCACTGGTTTTCCAAACCCTGGGCCTGACTTGCTGCTCTTGCACTGATCATTGATTTATATGGGCCATTAGTACTAGTATATTTTCAACCATGTATGTTCAGATGTTCTGCCATGCTTCTTCTCTTGGATTCCAATAGTCGTTGCCTCGTTGATGTTTAATGCATCTCTGAAGTACCTGGTCTCATCTGGAAGATATCATAACGACGTAACCTCATGGGTTGTTCGCTTCTGTAGGATTGGCTTCATTGGTGTTGTTGAATTTGAATCGGTGTGGCATATATGATGAAGGCTGTGAAAACTTCGAAGGTAAATGTAGTGCTGATTGCTGACTATGTCTGGAGTATTGCAGTTTTCACAATATGCAAGCATATATGTTAAGGAACATTAGGTTAGTGGTGAATGTGGACCATTGAACTGAACTTAGGAGTTAGGACTCTCACATCAAAGCTGGAAGGACACTTATGACATATGGGACTTTCTTGTTGAAGTCTTGAAGATATACTCGTCACTGAAACCTTGTCCTCCCATTATGCACTGCAGTTTTAGCAAATGGTCCCGTAAACTCTATTTAAAATGCCTTTTTGTTTCTGATGCTCAAATAGTATAGAAGTTCTCCCCTGCTTTTCTGCTCAGCAGATGACCACTGAATTATTAAGCTGAGAAAGTTTTCTTTATACGCTTTGCTTAATAAACAACATAATATATATTGTTATGCTAACTGTTTTATACCATTTTTGTGAAAGTTTATGCCATGCATAGCTATTGTTTTATTCATTATAATAGCGCTGCTTTGCAGGTCTTAAAAAATTGAAGGTTTTAAACTTGGGGTTTAACAATATCACAGATACTTGTTTGGTGCATCTGGAAGGTAAGAGTAAGACTACGTTTTTGTTTAAATCTTATATTTACCTTTTTAAAGTTTTGGATGTTTACATAGACAGTGGAGGTACAAGAGTCACATCTGCACCGTTATCTAAGCCACACGCCTGGCTTGGTTTTGCACACTTTGGCTATGCAGTAGTGTTGGAAGATATTTTCCTTTAGAAGGGGCCTTATACTGTTTGGTGTGCTTTCTATACGTTTCTAAGTAAAATGTACATCACTGACTTAAAAAGAAGATTAAAAATGGGTTTCTCTGGTACATTTGTTTACATCATGCTTGTTGCTATAGACTGACAATCCTCATCTTCTCTTTTTGTACATCGAAACTAGAACATCATTTTATAGTTCCACAACTTCTATGGGGTTAAAACTAACTGATGTTCCTTTGTTTCTTCTAGAATTAATCAATTTGGAATCCTTAAACTTGGATTCATGCAAGGTTGGAGATGAAGGTCTATTACATCTGAAAGGTGAGTTATTTTTCACCCGTCTTCAGACTATTACTGTACTACAGCATTTCTTTAAGGAAAAATTGATTATTTGCCACTGCAAAAGAGTGAATTTTACAATTTGTCACTGTATGTGAGTATGCCATATGGGTCCCGGGACCACATGTCATACTCACATCAGTGACAAATAATCAATTACGCATGTTTGGCAGTGGCACATAATTGAATCCCCCTTTATTTAAGTACCATTCTGTTAATTCTCTCCCTTTTCAGTTTGCACAAGGTGTTTTATCTCATAATTAGATTGCATCCGATAAGTGAGATTTGTAATTGCTTATCCCTTGTGATTGCCTCTACATTGGTCCAGAATTAGCATCAAGGATACTATTGTCTACTGCACTTTGTTACAAACACTATGTTACGGATTCCTTCTTTGGCAAGAAGTATTCGCGTCGGAGTAAGACCTTGCCGGATACGACTGTGCTTCATCTGGCAAATTAGATAGCATGGGAGGCTGGGACTCGGAGTCCTTGCGCACGGCAGGAAACCAGTAGAAGTTGATTCGGTTTTGGCATTAGATATATTAGGTAGTATCCCTTATGGATATTTGAGATTATAAGCAATCCCTTTAGGACGCGTTTAGTGGTTAGTCCTCCATTTAACGGACACACAATTGTACTCAATGAGTTAAGCAATAATCAATATAGTTCTCCTCCCCTGCCGAGTAGTCTAGAGCCTCGCGGCGCTGGCCGGGAACAAGTCCCACCACGTGCACGAGGGCAACTCCATCGCTCTCCCTACCCATTACGTTCTAATTCTGATTCGCGTTCCAACCTTCTTCCACCTCTAGCCCAACGTCTCAAGCTGAGCCGTATCACACTATTTATTTAACTACTAAGCTGTCATGTTGGCTTGTATCTGTTAATAAGTGCTCTTTCTATTGTACTTGTATCTGTTGTAGAGCATTATTTTATTGTAATCATGGGGTATATTTTGCTGTTCTATGCTTATGACAATATGCCCTTTATGTAGGCCTTGTGCTATTGAAAAGCTTGGAGCTTTCTGACACCGAAGTTGGAAACAACGGACTCTGGCATCTATCTGGTTTGTCCTGACTTCTGGCATTAATATTTTTAGTTCTCATTTTCTTTAGCACTTAAGTGTGATGGTATTCGTATTGTAAAACACTGGATAAGAGTTGTATCTGATATGTGATGAAATAGTGCAAGGATTTCCTGCATTAGCACCAGCCTACTAATGCATTGTACAAGGTTGCTATATGGAAAGTATCTCTGACAAGTGACAAAACATGATTTATGTAAATGTTAGAGAGTTTTATGTGCATCTTGTAATCGTTTTACCATGCATTTTCGTAATCTTCTTACTGTATTATATCGAGTAGCACGTAAATGGCTACTGAATAATGTGATGCTTTTCACTCACTGGATGTTTTGTTCAGAGAAGTCAAAGACTCCTACCTTCGCTATCATATTATCGTTACGTCTGCCGTTCCTGAATATTGTATCAAGAAACTTGTCAAGATGTGCTCTAGTTACAGTAAATGATTTTGCATTGTTTCCTCACTTTTAGCCAATTCTAATGCTAATTTGTCACCAGAACTTGTTGCATCAGAAGTCCTCTGCAGTGGTTTTGTTATTATCCAGATCTGCCTTTTATTGCATGGGCAGCACGGGCACTGGAAGACATCTTGATTAGAAAGCTATTCCATTTTTGCAGGTCTTCGGAATTTGCAAAGCATCAATCTCTCGTTTACGTTGGTCACAGACACTGGTACGAAGAAGATCTCCACGTTGAATTCACTGAAGTCAATTAATCTTGACAATCACCAGATAACTGATGTTGGCTTAGCGGCACTTACAAGTATGTATAATTGTATCATGTGCTAAAGTTGTGGTAATGCATAATCCTTTTCAGTACTGATTGCAGTAAAATAGTAATAATCAATAGTGGTGCTAATTGCCAGTTTCTGCTGATTGCTTGGGTAAAAGTCGGGCAGTTTTGATTTTTGTATTGGCATGCTGTTGTGGTTTTCTCTGATATTATTTCTTCTGGTATTTGGTGAAATGTTATTATGTGCTCTTTTGTGCTCAATATTAGTTGACTTGATAACTGTTCAAGGTTATTTGTAAATTCTCCATAGTTATGCTGTGAGTTGTTGCAAATCCTGGTTTTGTTATCACTTGATATTGATTGACGTTTGATCCCTGGAGGTAATGCAGGTCTCACTGGGTTGACTCATCTTGACCTTTCTGGAGCTCGGATAACTGACTACGGCACAAGCTGCTTCAGATGTAAGAGCATACTTAAAATCAATTTCAACTGTAGGATTGATTATGCTAAAACTATGTTTGTTGCATCCGTTTATCCAGAGACTACTCACTGTCGATGGTTTGATTTTCAGCAAGTTTAGAATCTTCTAAAAGTATCTAGTTTCACTGCATAGTAATACCAGCCTTATTTGATGAATCTTCTAAAATGGATTATTAATGTAACATAAGATTGACATTTTTTGTATCAGCATTTGTCAGTCTGCTGTACCTTATTAGTTGATGTTATATTAGATATGTAGAGCCAGTTGCATTGTACAAAGTTTGCTTCTGCTGGACCTTGTCAAGTAGGCAAGCTACCATATGGGATTCGTTTAAGTGTCGCAGTATCCAATTCTAAGACCATTTTGCAGAAACATCATTTGAAGTTAGTGTAATTTTCTGTACGTTGCCATGCCACATCACCTGACATGATTTATGCTATTTCAGATTTTAAGAATCTTCAGTCTCTTGAAGTCTGCAGTGGGTTAATTACTGATGCTGGAGTGAAGAATATCAAGGATCTGAAAGCTCTGACGCTCCTCAACCTTTCTCAAAATGTTAACCTGACAGACAAGACCCTGGAGCTGATTTCTGGTATTCTTCTTCTCTGTGTTCAGATGATTTTGTTTGTTTGTTCCATGTGTGTCTCTTGCTTGCCTGCTTTTTCTGTGCTCTTATCTCATGGTTACCTGCTGTACAGGCTTGATTGCTTTAGTCGCACTGAATGTCTCCAACTCTCGGGTATCAAATGCCGGTCTGCACCACCTGAAGGTGCTGCAGAATCTGCGCTCACTGTCACTCGATTCCTGCAGGGTGACAGCAAACGAGATAAAGAAGCTCCAGGTGACGGCGCTTCCCAATCTGATAAGCGTCCGGCCTGAGTAGCTTGGCACCCATGACCTCCTGTAAATGATTATCCGTCTGAAGCAGGCTATCCTGTAGATATCTTGCAAGAACCTGGAGTGAAGGCACGCAAGTTATATTAGGCGTGTACATATGTCTTGCCCCTTCCGTTTGACGGAAGCCCTTCGTTTTGAAGTACTGAAAAACTACTACTACTACTACTAGTGGTGGTGGTGCCTCCTTTGTTCCGTACGTGCACCCTCCAAGGTGCGACGGGAAGGAACAAAATTGTAAATGCCGCGCTTCCTCACCATAAGGGATGCTATGTGTACATCACCTTTTATGTCCATGATAATTGGGGTGTCATCGAGTGTGGCGTTTTCATAAAACACCGTTTTTTTTCAGATGATTTTTGCTTGCCCTCGTCAGTCAACTCCAGGCTGACAGCATGTAGGCTGAAGTTCAAAATGGTCATCACCCAGTGGCTATAAATTTGACCTCTGTGCAACTTTGAGCAAATTAAACGGTTGAATTGCAATTAACCCACTACCCCAGCATGCTTACAATCATTGCAAATTGGAATTGATTTATTGTATGTCACTGAATTTTTTTCGAAATTCCTAAGATTACTTATTAGTGAGATAACGAATGACATATAATGGATGAGATAAACTTTCGGTGGCAAACGTACCCACCTTAGGCAATGGCCACCACGGTGTAACAGCTTCACATTCACTCGCACTGGATCACACAAAATGGTCACAACGGGTATGTAGCTCCTCCCCCTACGGCCACAGTGACACGAGGCAGTAGTAGATCTCGATCGATTGCACATTTTCAAAAGGGTGGGAGGCATCCGCCGTTGCAACGAACTTACGAAGCTGCTGCTAAATTTACCCTTTCCACCGCGCCAAACGCGGTTGCTTGCTTTCTGCGGCCAATCGAGCTGAACTGCCGAACTGAAATATCACTGCACCGAGAAGGCGAGAGGCGCTCACGAAAGAATTTCCTAGCTAGGATCCCATGGAGAAGAGCGGCCGCGTCCTCGCCGCCGTCGCCGTGCCGCTCGTCGCCTTGGCCCTGCTCGCCGCCGCCGTGCAACCTTCCGCTCTCTCCGGCGGCGGCGGAACCACCAACCAAGACGGCCGCACGAGCCCCAGAAAGCGTCGCTGCCGCCGACGAGTACTCAACGCACCAACAAGAGGGTAATTAACACCGCGCGCGTATTACCATGTACCGAGAATACTCTGCTTACGCGGTGATGAAACGTTCGCTAGTACGGTATCACATTGAATTTTGTGTGTGTGTGTAGGTGATCGGAGGTGCGATTGAGGAAGGCCTGGGCCGCCTGGCTCGGTCCCGGGCGGCCATCCGCCGGGCGGCTCGCGCGGCGCCGACGGACGAGAGCGTCCGCCGGAGCTTCAAGGACGTCGGCGATGCTGTTGTGCCGCGCGGCGCCATCTACCGCAACGCGCGGGCCTTCCACAGGTACGCACGTAAGTTCAATCACAAACAACGTCGCTACGCGCTCAGTTCTCATCACCATTGTGAAGTCCAACATCTGATGGGATCGAACTGGCTCTGATTACCGTTTTCAAAAAAAAAAAGAAAGAAAGAAAGAACTGGCTCTGATTAATACCCCTCTAAAACGAAAAAAAATCGATGGTGTCTGTCATTTTTAAGCGCTTGTTTAATTTGCGATGGATTGATCAGAAGCTACCTGGAGATGGAGAGGAAGTTCAAGATATGGACGCACAAGGAGGGCCAGCCGCCGCTGGCGCACATTGGCCCGGGCACGGACATCTACTCCGTCGAGGGGCAGTTCATGTACGAGATCGAGGATCCCCAGAACCGCTTCGCCGCCCGCCGCCCCAACGAGGTCCACGCTTTCCTGCTCCCCATCAGCGTCTGCAACCTCGTCCGGTACGTCTACCGGCTCGACGCCACCGCCAAGCTCAGGGGTGGTTCCAGGAAAATAAGCTATTGGGGTCACCATAGGTACATTAGAGTCATTATAGACATGAATTAGTAATGATACTTTGTAATAGCATCATAAGCATTAGTTTCTTCATAGGTTAAACTAAATGGCATTGGGGTCACTTGACCCCAGCCCTTGTATGTTGGATCCGCCCCTGGCCAAGCTCACGCCGCTGTGCTGCTGTGCCGCCTGGTCGCCGACTATGTCGACGTCGTCTCCGAGAGGTACCATGTTACCGACCTCTCGATATAAGGTGTATTCAGATAGAAATCGAATGTATTATACAGAGTTTAGAGGAGTATTTGGGGGAAGAACCAGAAGAGAGGAGGAGGATTTAGAGAAGATTCAATATAAAGGAGATCCCCTATTACATCAGCCGTAACTGAAACTCAAAAAGGAAACACTACTTAAAGACCATCAACTTTCCTCGGGCCTGCCAGGTGGGTCCGCTGACCGCTAATCTCCAACACAGCATCGAATCAATGAACCCAATCGGACGTTGGAAAACGCGCGCTGGGCCTGCGAAGCCTTTTCGCTGCCTGTCTTCCTTTCCCTCTCTCGGTAGACTGTTCCGCGTCTGGCAATGTAACAATCTCCCCTTCTTCAGACACGGCTTGCCCCCAAGCCGGTGCAGAGGGGAAACGAGTCTTCAATTCCGCCAAGTCTTCCCAAGTAGCCGCAGTTGGTGAGACATCCGACCATTGGACTAACACCTGAGTCCCTGATGCAGATCCAGATCGCTGCAAACGGTTGCCCAGTATCTTTTCAGGCACACCTCCCGCTGTATCATCCGGTAATTCTTGTTGCACTGTCTCATTCGGAGCTAATCCTTTTTTCTATTGAGAGGCATGAATCACTAGATGTATATGACATGTATCTGGCAACTTCAATTTGTAAGCCACTGATCCCACTGATTGCTCAATCTGAAATGGTCCAAAATAGCGGAAAGCCAACTTATGGTTCACGGGATTTGCCACTGACGTTTGCACATACGGCTGCAACTTCAAATAAACCCAATCGCCAACAGCAAAACTGCGCTCTGATCTCTTTCTATCAGCTTGAACCTTCATCCTTTGAGAAGCCCAATGAAGATGTTGGCGCAATAGTTTGGCCATTAGTTCTCGGTCCAACAACCATGCTGATAATTCTAGGGAATGGCAATCAGCAGCGTCCACCAAACCAAAATGTCGCAGACTATGACCATACAACACCTCAAATGGTGACTTGCCCAGGGTGCAGTGGAAGGAGGTATTGTACCAAAACTCCGCAAAAGCCAACCATTCCGACCATTTACGGGGACAAGCATGTACAAAACATCTCAAATACGCTTCGAGGCACTGATTCACTCGCTCTGTCTGACCGTTAATTTGTGGGTGATATGAGGAACTCATCCTCAATTGAGTCTGCACTAACTGAAACAACTCTCTCCAAAGGGTACTGGTAAAGATATGATCTCTATTCGATATCAAGGATTGTGGCAGACCATGGAGCTTGAAAACATTGTTGACATAAGCTTGTGTGACTTGAAATGTCGTAAAAGGGTGAGAAAGAGGCACGAAGTGAGCATACCGGGAGAACTTGTCCACCACAACCATGACACTGTTATAGTTCGCAGATCTGGGTAGACCTTCAATAAAATCTAAGGACACCATCTGCCAGGCTTGATCAGGGATCGGTAAGGGTTGTAGCAAACTGGGATACTTCACATGTTCATTCTTAGCTTGCTTGCATATTGAAAAAACCGATACAAAGTCTTTAATCCCTTGTTTCATTCCTGGCCAAGCAAAGAGTTTGCGGATTCGGTTGTAGGTTACTTGAAACCCCGAATGTCCTCTGATCGCGCTAGCATGCATCGCTTTGATGATCTTCTGTTGCATAGCAGTATTAGCACCCACCCACACCCTTCCAGCATAGCGCAACAAATTGTCATGCAGTTTAAATTTCGGATGTGTTGTGCCTTCCACACTCAGCCGAGTCAACAGGTTAGTTGTCGAAGTATCTGAGGAATACCCTTCGACTACTTCAGATAACCATGAAGGCACACGGGTGGACACAGCCAATAAATTCCCCACCAGACCAGTGGATTGCCTAGACAAAGCATCTACGGCCTTGTTCTCCACTCCTTTCTTATAAATCAATTTGTATCTTAGACCTGAAAGCTTGGTAAGAGCTTTCTGTTGCCATGGAGTATTCAATCTTTGGTCATCCAAATGCACAAGACTTTTTTGGTCTGTCTTGATCACAAACTCAGAATGCTGCAAATACGGTCTCCATTGATCAATAGCAATCATGATTGCCAAGCTTTCCTTCTCATAAGTGGACAACCCTTGATTGCGCGGTCCCAAAGACTTGCTGAGGTATGCTAATGGGTGTCCCTCTTGCATTAATACGGATCCAATGCCTTTGTCGGAAGCATCGGTTTCTACCACGAACTGCTTGTTGAAATCTGGAAGAGCCAACACAGGGGCAATCATCAGAGCGGTTTTGAGGGACTGGAATGAAGGCTCTTTGTATGGCGTCCACACAAAGACCGAGTTCTTTTTGAGCATGTCTGTGAGAGGCCTATTGATCAAACCGAAGTTCTTCACGAATTTGCGATAATAACCGGCTAGTCCAAGGAACCCTCTCACTTCTTTAACATTAGTAGGAGTTGGCCAATCACGTACTGCAACAATGTTCTTATTATCTGTCGCCACTCCTTCTTTGCTGATTACATGCCCCAAGTAGGAAAGTTGTTTCTGAGCAAAGGAACACTTGGACCGTTTAATCCTCAATTGATGATCCGATAGAGTCTGCAACACTGCTCTCAACATTCCTTCATGTTCTTGCAAGGTGCTACTGTAAATCAATATGTCGTCAATAAATACTAACACTCCCTTACGCAAGAAAGGGGCCAAGATAGTATTCATCAATCCTTGGAAGGTAGCCAGTGCACTAGTTAGACCATACGACATCACCTTGAACTCATAATGCCCATTGTGAATTTTAAAGGCTGTCTTATGTTCATCTTCTGGTCTCATCCGAATTTGGTGATAACCCGCTCGCAAATCTAGGCTTGTAAACCATTGGGCTGCAGTCAATTCATCAAGAAGTTCATCAATGATAGGCAAGAGATATCTGTTTTTGACTATCGCTGCATTCAAATGGCGATAATCCACACAAAATCGCCACGTCTAGTCTTTCTTTTGAACCAATAACACCGGAGACGAGAAGGGGCTAGAGCTCTGTTGGATAATACCTTGAGCTAACATATTCACCACTTGTGTCTCAATTTCATCCTTTTGAGCTGGGCTATACCTGTAGGGTCGGAGGTTAACTGGTTTAACCCCAGGTAGCAATGGAATTGCATGATCAAATTGTCTGCTCAGGGGTAGCCCTTGCGGTTCAGCGAACAAGTAATCAAACTCAGTTAGTAGCACTTGTATAGATTGAGGTATGGTTTCCAAAGGGGATGTTTTCTCTACTTGCTCGGCAACACACAATGACAGTTCTGTACTCACACTGAAATTACTCCCAGGCAGTTCTGAATATTGCAACCAAATCAGACAACAGTTGGACTGCTTCCACTTCACTCCTTGCAAGCATATATCCCTGCCTTGATACGAAAATGATAGAGTTTTCTTCAACCAATGCACATTCATAGGGCTATGTTGCTCTAACCAATCCATACCAAGTATAATATCATAACATCCCAACGGTAAGACTCGGAAGTGGGTTTGGAAGGTGTGATCTTGAGCAGTCCAAGTACAATGGAGAAACTCCTCATCACACAACAGAAGTTCCCTATTCGCAATACGCACTCTCAGTGGAGTTAAGGATTTGCTGGCACTTTTGATCAGGTGTGCCAATCTTTCACTCATAAAACAGTGAGAACTCCCCGAATTCACCAACATAGTAACTTGTCGATTCTGAATTTTGCCTTGCAACCTCATGGTACGTGAGTTTTCAGTTCCTTGAAATGCCTCTTTGGAAATTGACATTAAGTCAGCCTCGGTTTGCGCTTCTTCCACCTCCTCTTGACAGGAATCACTGTCCGACACCTTCAAGATATCCCATAATTCCTCCACAACATGCAGTTGCACGGTAGGTCCACAACGATGATCACGAGCTCACTTTTCTCCACAAGTGTAGCAAAGTCCTTTAGCTCTTCGGTAGGTACGAAGAGCAACCAATTTTTCATCCGTCGGAGTGTTCCGTGCCCCTTCCGGGCCCCTTTTTTCCTCAGTCTTGGCACTGGTATAAGGCATCCTTGGAGGCAAAGGAAGGGGAAAGGCTGTACGTGAGCCAGTACACACTCCCGAGGCTGGGTCGCCTCGACGAGTATCTTTGCGCATGGATTCTAGTACCTCTTCCTATAGACAGGCCAAAGCCACAACTGTGTCCAAATCCGGTGGTCGGTGTAAGACCACGGCGGAATGGATATCCATCTTCAATCCATCCACAAATTGAGTGACAAAGAAAACTGGATTCCAAGAGTCATGATGTGCCAGCAAATGATGCATCAGTTCGTTGAATTTCTCGGCATATTCTGCAACTGAAGTCGTTTGGGACAAACGATTGAACTGGCGCACCAGTTGTTGCAATTCCTCATGCCCAAACCGATCACACACTGCTTCAGCGAACAGTTCCCATGTGTTGCAGCTGATATGTGCTTTGGAAGCTTGCAACCACCTTAATGCTCCTCTGACAAAAAAACATGGTGGCTATATTTACCATATATTCGGGATGAACTGAACAAGCTCTGAAGTAATTCTCACATTTAAGTTGCCAAGCCTTTGGGTTGTCGCCATCAAAAGAAGGGAAATCCATTTTTGGCGGAAGTGGATGATGATAAAAGGAGCCTTGCTGCCTACTGGATGGAACAACCCCTTCATAAGAGTTCGACCACCATTCATTGCGATCATGCGTTCCGTTGTGCGGAAACGGCCTCGGAGGAAATTTATCCCCAATCATTTTTTCACGAATCGGGAATTCCTCCTGGCGGCTGGTTGATCCCCGGTTGATTTCTCCCACCCAGGCAATATCTGGCTTGACTTCCGGCGCTGGCAGTATCGGCGGTAGTGTTCCCGATCGACCTACTGGACCAGAGTTATGGGCCAGTTGGACCATCTGCGATCTCAGTTCAACAACCTCCATGCGAAGGCCGTCGACCGATTGCTCCATTTCAGGTTTCCATTTCTGCAACTCTAGAACAGCCGGTTTGATCTCATCCACGGTGGCTTGGATGGCCTCACCCCGGATCTCCAATTTTTTTAGGGATTCTCCTTGAGCCAAAATCACTTTGGTCAGATCAGCAAGTTGTTGTTCCATTTCCAACGAGCAAATCTGTGAACAGGTTCTAAAACGTGGAACCTCCAGGACGGCGAACAGGAGCTCTGATACCAATTTGTTACCGACCTCTCAATATAAGGTGTATTCAGATAGAAATCGAATGTATCATACAGAGTTTAGAGGAGTATTTGGGGAAGAACCAGAAGAGAGGAGGAGGATTCAGAGAAGATTTAGTATAAAGGAGATCCCCTATTACATCAGCCGTAACTGAAACTAAAAAAGGAAACGCTACTTAAAGACCATCTGCTTTCCTCAGGCCTGCCAGGTGGGTCCGCCGACCGCTAATCTCCAACACAGCATCGAATCAATGAACCCAATCGGACGCTGGAAAGCGCGTCTTTGGCTCGCGAAGCCTTCGCTCCTGTCTTCCTTCCTCCTCGATGAAGCGCTCGCGTCCGCAATGTAACATACCAAGATCTTGAACCGGTCTCATGGCGCCGACCACGCCATCGTGTCGGGCCATGACTAAGCGCCGCTGGTCTCTGGGGTGAACCGCACTCTACGCTAACGCGATCCGGGTCTTGTCAACGCCAACACCTCGGAGGGTTTCGAACCCCGGAAGGACGCGACGCTGCCGGAGGTGAACCTCGCCGACGGCATCCTCCGCCACCTGACGTTCGGCCTGCAAATTCCTCTAAAAGTGCTCGTACAAGTTTTTAAAAATGCTAAAAAAAATTCAGATACAGGTAAGTTCATGGTCTATATCCATGCATTTCAATCACAAACTCAATCTCCGTTTGTGAGATACGAAAAAGAAAAATATGACCTGTAAAAGTGTCAACAACGTTGAAGGGTTTTGGGACACTTTTACACGTCGTATTTGTCTTTTTCGTATATCACAAAAGGGATTGAACTTGTTCTTTAAATTTTGCATAGACATAGAACCTATATCAGACAATTTTGTGACAATTTTTTAAAACTTGCACGAGCACTTTTAGAGGAATTTGCACCATTATATATCCGTATGGCAACTTTCTTAAGTATTACATTAGATTGCATGACAATAATCAGACGAAATGCAAAGAACCTGATACCGAAATTAGATACCACAGCACATGCAAACAGGTTAGGCATTTCGGCTGAAATCACAAACCACTTACTCGGCAAAGGAGATGAGCCCATCACCGTTTCTATCAAATAGCATGAAAAATTCAGAAGGGGCACAGAGTAGCTCGCCGGGGTTGCGCTCCCCACTGAGTCTCCCTTCCCTGACAACTTTCGATTCGGATGGGGGGGAAACGGGAACAACTGCCCTCATCAAGTCGGTAGGCAACATGTACACTTCGCCCTCCGGGTTCCGGACGGACGCGAAGTACTCAAAGATCTAGCAGAAAGAACACCACAATTATAATTTAGAACGGCAACAATTTATCAAACCACACAGCGCAAAGTTATACTGAACGCAACGTGCCATCGTTACCTTCTCAGGAGAGCTGCGCGTCCGAATCCTCTTCTCGTAATTGAAGAACACCCTTCTGCGATACGAGTCTACATAGGAAGAATTGAAAAGAACCGTGAGCAAATCATTGCGCCGTTTCCAAGAATCGGTAACATGAGCATGAATACAACAAATGGCTAGAAACGTTCGCCCGTTTCATGATCAAAGAGCGCTAATGATCCAAACAAAAAACTGTTCCCACCCTCCCACAAAATTCCAAACAGAAACTAGACGCACGGGGGCACTCGAATTCGTCACGTACTCACGTTATAAAACCTATCCAAAATAACATGTATGGATATGGCACCACCGACGGAACAAAACAAGGGCGCTCACCTCCGAACAGGAACTTGCGCCTCTCCTCGCGCTCCTCCGCCGCGCCGACATCCCCAAAGGCCGCCTCGGCCACGGAGAAATTTCCCTGGACGGCGGCGGCGTCCGCCACCTGGCCGGAGTCCGCGAGCGGCTGCGACGTCGGGGGCAGCAGCCAGATCCCCAGCCCTGACCCGGCAGCGACCACGGCGGCCTCGGCGGCCGCGGAGAAGGCGCAGGGGGAACCGAGCCGTCCGATGGCGGATCGGAGGAGGGACGCGCGGGTCAACGCGGCCATGGCGGTCGGATTGACGGATTCGGAAGGAAGTGGCGACGCGGGTGCGCACGGGCGAGGTGGACAAAATGAGAGGAAGGAATAGGCGATTAGCGTGGAATTTTTTTTAAAAATAATCTATTTTTTATTCGAAATATCAAAAATATTCCAACGATATTTTTTTTTACAAAAATATACGTCTGTCGCCCAATGGTTGAGCGACGAGCTCCTATCGCCCAACGGTTGGGCGACTGCAAGCCTGTCGCCCAACCGTTCGGCATTTAAACTCTACAGGAGGCGGACGGTTGGCGAAATTATTACAGTCGCCGCACGGTTGGGCGATAGGATCCAGTCGCCCAACCGTAGAGCGACTGCATGTTCCAGTCGCCCAACGGTGCGGCGACTGGATTGCCTATATAGGCACCCGCGCGGTCCCCAAGCGATTCGTTTAAGAGCGTAAATGATTCATTCGGAGAAAAAAAGAGGAGAGAGAGGAAAAAGAGAAGGAGAGGAGAGGAAAAGGAGGAAAAAGAGAAGGGGAGAGGGAGAAGAGAAGAAAAACTTGGATTGCGAGGAGGTAAGTTTGATTTATTTTGCGAGTAGGTATTTAGTTAATTAAAATAGTAGGTATAAGTAGCGTTCGTAGAAAACTATAGTTAGCAAAAAAAAAGTAGATTTGTTGATTTGTATGTAAGTAGAAGCGATAAAAAACTTTAGAAAATCCTCAAACACCAAGCGCATAGTAATAAGATAAAATAAATAGATGCGCGAACATTCAACTATAGTGTTTGATAGGATACTTCAAAGGAATCGAGTTTCGGTGATACTTTTGCAAACAAACGGGAATGTAGAAATGTCCTTCGCATATAGTCAAACCCTTCGGACAACTATTAAAATGGCATACAAACTTTATTCCTTCGTGTACAAGAATTGAAGCATCGAGAGGCGTTCTCGTCTGCCATGTGACTAGCCGGTCTTGATCTTAGTGTAATGTAGTGTATTTTTGCAAACCGGTCTTGAAGGTGAGTGTAATGTAGTTGATTTGTCCTAGGAAACTTTATTTTGTAGTATACTTTTTTGGGTACGTAAATAGTTTATTTAGTTAAATGACTAGTATAATAACACCCGTAGGAAATTGTAGTTAGAGAAAAAAATAGAAAACCGAAATGTTGTTGATTTGTATGTAAGTAGTAGCGATAAAAACTTTAGTTAGAGAAAAATAGTCTCGTGAGGGAGCATTATTAGTATTGTTTGTGAGATATATTGTAGTAGTGTCGGTGTGTGCGTGGCCAACTATTCTTTGGTGAATAATGCGTGACCGAGCGCATAAGGAGGATGAATTATTTGTATAAACTAATTAGTAGAAGTAAATTAGTATGAACTAACTGACTTAGGTAATTGGTAGAAGACCGGGATGCCGCTTGTAGCATTTCGGGTTGCAAGTTAGCGTCCGAATCGGATAATACCTGCTATGGAATAGCTCGGTTTTTAGGTTGAATCTGAATATCGTACCACACGTTCATTGCGGCCTCTGCCTTAGGGAATGAATGATGTCTTGATCATGCTGTCGTGTAGTTGTCGACGATAGGCGAAGGGCCTTACAAATGTAAATTACAATCACTACTACAAAACAGGCTATAGTAGACGCCCCATCACGAGCGGTTCCTTTGGAACCGTCGTATTAAATCGGGTCGGCCAACATGGGGCGGCGGAACAACTATCACAGACGGTATTTTTAGAACCGCTCAGCGATAGTCGGCTATCACTGAGCGGTTGAGAAATAGAACCGTCAGGAATTATCCTGACGGTTCTATTCACAAACCGCTCGTGATAATCTCTAATCACGAGCGGTTTTACGTTACAACCGTGCGTAGTATCCTGACGGTTCTTATTTAGAACCGTCGGATATTTTGTTATCCTGAGCGGTTCTTATTTAGAACCGCTCGGAGATCCTCTCGCCACGCCAAGCGTCAGTGTCCACCGCCGCGATGGGCCGCCGCCTCTGCCCTCGCCGCGATGGAGCAACCCGGCCGGCCCCTGCGCCACGGCTCCGGATCAACATACCTCCACACTTCATGCTGATGGGATGAGGATCTAGCTCTTACTATGGGCAAATAGATATTGTAACTTCTCCTCCAAACTTTTTTAAAATTTTGGAATTTTCATATATATATAGCCAAACAACGTGCGTGGCGATAGCTTACAAAAGATTAAAAACTAGAAACCTATCTAGTGGTGGAGGTAGGTGCTATCTCCGTCTTCAACACTTCAGAGGCGGCGGCGTCTTGGGCGGACGGTTTAAGATCGAACGAATCTGAAATCGTCCACTACGACGCGCTCATTCGAGTGTGTCCCAAGACCCTCGACCGTTGAACCAAGTTGAAGAGAGCCCATAGGCTCTCTTCTTTGCTTGAGGGTCTCGGCCGGTCGACTCGATCTTTGTTGCCTCGATTAGCGATCAAGTGACGACAAGCCTCCTGAGACGTGCAACTTCGTTTTGGAGGACCACGTCGACGACACGATAAACTTCGCCGAAAGTGGGAGATCACCCGAAGACACGGCGGAGGAGAATGTCAAGACGGCGGAAGGTGGCCGTCACCCTCCGGCAAATTCTCGGACGGAGGAGTGAAGACATTGTTGAAATAGTGTTCTTCAGCCGACGACTCAACGTATAGCGAGAGAGGTGCGCAGACAAAGGCGTGTCTGAAAGAGGCTGACCATTTACGTTTTTGTGGAGAAAGGGATCAAGGAGGTTGTGTGAAATACATTGTAGAAGGGACACATCTATATATAGAACAATTTCGGCCGGAGCAGGAGGCGAAGAGATATTTAGGGAGTCAGAAGCGGCGTTGGAAAATGAAGAGATGAAGCGCGCGTGTGATCGTGAGACGAAGAGACACACGCAGAAAATGAAGATGAAGAGACACGCGGGAAAATGAAGAGTTATCACGAGCGGTTCCGTTGTATAACCGTCAGTGAAAAAGAATCACTGAGCGGTTCTATTTAAAACCGCTCGTGATACGTTCATATCCTGAGCGGTTGTAGTTAAAAAAATGTCAGGATTATCCTGAGCGGTTCTTTTATAGAACCGTCGTGATATATTATCCTGAGCGGTTCTCGTTATAAACCGTCTGTGATATACTTTTATAAGGCGGAAACGCTAGGTTTTGCTCTCACTTGTCACTTCCTCTCCGCGCCCTTAGGCTCTCGCGCGCTCGTTCGCCTCCTCTAGGGTTTAGGGCTGCCAGTAGTTTTCACCGCCGACTCGACCTCGGCGCGCCGCCCAACCTCGGCGCCCCGACCTCGGTGCCGCCGCCCGACCTCGGCGCCGACCTCGGTGCCGCCGCCCGACCACGGCGCCCGTTCACCTCCTGGCCAGAAGCCCCAACGTCGCCGCCTCAGACCTCGGCGCCGTCCTCCTCCCGTGTGGGCCTCCTCCCTCTGCACGGCCTTCTCCCGCGCCGTCCTCCTCCCTCTGCACCGCCTTCTCCCGCCGTCCTCCTCCCGTGTCGGCCTCCTCCTTGCACCGTGAGTTCTTGTGCGGCATCCTCTCTGTGAGTATTGCTCCTCTGTGGCGATTCGGCTTTGTTGATCGATGGGCTTTGTTGACATGCTCTGTGATGAACTATGTCTTATCTTGAGATTGAATGTGATAGTTAGTTCATACTTGAGCTCTATTGTATTACTTGCTCTTGTCAATATGATCTCTTGTTAATTGGTTACTTTCGGTTGAGCTCATCGCTACATTGCAAATTGATCGGTGGGCTTTGTTGACATGCTCGTGATGAACTCATCTTATCTTGAGATTAAATGTGATAGTTAGTTCATACTTGAGCTCTATTGTATTACTTGCTACTATCAATATGATGTCTTTGTTAATTGGTTACTTTCGGTTGAAAGCTAGTTATTCGATTCTTCATGTTCGATTCATGGAGAGTATTCGGTTTTAGTTGGTAATCTAATGACTAGTTTGTGATTCTTCTAGTAGTCAGTATGAGCTCATTCAACTTTTCATTTGCCATCTTGATCTCTGTAGTCAACCTCTGTTTGATCGAAGTTTAATCTGTTTTAGATTATGCTTGAGATCGTTTGACGCTAAGCAAAGTATTGTTTAGAGCTCATAGTTTGAATTTATATTATCATATTCATTTAATGAAGAGTATAGACAATAGGATTGAGATGGCAAAGACTTGTTCTTTAGCTACTCTCCTTCCGAGAGCACATAATATCATGAATCAATATGTTGGAATAATGTCTCATGCCTTCGTTAATCTCTAGACCTTTTATTGGTGAGCATTTCCTTCGTCGATCATTTTACTTGATTCTAGTTCTATGTCTTCATTAAAGGCTAGTCTTACGTACATGAAGCATTAAACCTTTGCTTAGCATTTTCTTCGTCGATCTCGACACACTTGAGTGTACCTTTGCTTCGTGCCAATCCTCCACGGCACAAAGCAAATGGTACACTCGAAAGGTGTCGAGCTTCGATGAAGTAGGCTCGAACAAAGATTTGTATCACTAGTTTCTATCTATACAAAGATCATAAGAGAGGCCGGTGGATTAAGGAGTGTTAGAATAGAAGTTTGGTGGATTAAGGAGTGTTAGGAATGTTAGTAGTCTGTATGAGCTCATTCAACTTTTCATTTGCCATCTTGATCTCTATAGTCAACCTCTCTACTTCTTCCCGAGATTAATTGTTTCATATTTATGCTGGAATTATTTATGATTATTTGCTATGTCTATTTTACTTGATTCTATTTTGTTTCTATGTCTTCATTAAAGGCTAGTCTTACGCACATGATGCATTAAACCTTTGCTTCGTTGATTAAGGAGTGTTAGGAGTGTTAGAATAGGAGCAGGGGGGCGCGAGCCCTACAAGATTAAACCTTTGCTTAGCATTTCCTTCAATCGATCTGACACACTTGAGTGTACCTTTGTTTTATGCCATCCTCCACGGCATAAAACAAATGGCACACTCCAAAGTGTCGAGGTCGATGAAGAGTATAGACAATAAGATTGAGATGGCAAAGACTTGTTCTTTAGCTACTCTCCTTCGAGAGCACATAATAGGAGCAGGAGGCGGCGGCGAGCCCTACAGATTAAACCTTTGCTTAGCATTTCCTTCGTCGATCTGACACACTTGAGTGTACCTTTACTTCTTGCCAATCCTCCAAGGCAAGAAGCATATGGTACACTCCGGTGTCGTCGATGAAGAGTATAGACAATAGGATTGAGATGGCAAAGACTTGTTCTTTAGCTACTCTCCTTCCGAGAGCACATAATAGGAGCAGGAGGCGGCGAGCCCTCTGAGATTAAACCTTTGCTTAGCATTTCCTTCGTCGATCTGACACACTTGAGTGTACCTTTGTTTCATGCCGGTCCTCCACGGCATGAAACAAATGGCACACTCGAGTGTGTCGACCTCGATGAAGTAGGCTTCCTAGAAAGCTAGTGGATTAAGGAATGTTAGTACTCTGTATGAGCTCATTCAACTTTTCATTTGCCATCTTGATCTCTATAGTCAACCTCTGTATTTCTTCCCGAGATTAATTGTTTCATATTTATCTTTGGAATTATTTATGATTATTTGCTAATATTGCACATGTTGAGCATATTATTAAGTTTCAATGTATATGTTAATTTGGGACACTTGCAATCCATTTTATTGCATATGTAACTTATATAGATAGCAAGTAAGCGAGATGGCGAGACATCGTCTTCGCCGCCGTCACCGACGCCCTTGAGATGGAAGAGGCGCCGACGAGGTCAGCCGACACCGACGTCGCAGATGGAAGAAGGCGCCGACGAGGCCGCCGTCACCGTCGGCGATAATGACATGGGCGAGATGGCGGAGGACAATCGAAAATGCCTCTGGCCGATGGGTCATCACGGTCGATGACTTTGGGGTCCCTCTGAGTCCCAAGAGATCGTGGCGGATTCCGGACCATCTGCGGGATACTTGCAAGGAGCGGGTTCTCATCACCACACCAGCGTGGAAGGACTGACGAAAGAAGCGAAAGGCGTACTGTGGATGTAACTTTCGAGAGAGTTCACTATTCGAAGCACATGTGGCATGCGTCGACGGACGGCGATGCTCACGATGGGTAAATCGTGGAGGACCTTCAAGAGCATTCTTGTCACGGCACGTGAACACGGTCAAACGCCCTTCAGCGAAGACAAATTCTTGGCGCGGAAGCATGGGACACCTTTGTGGCTATAAAACGACGGCGAATTTATGGAGCAAAGTGCGGCGCACAAAGCTCTCCAGACACGAAACACTCACCAAGACAGACTCGGCACGGCCAGGCAGCGGTAAATCGAGGAATGGGCGGCGGAGAAGGAGAACCCGTTTCGATGTCACGAGACCAGCGTTCCCTAAAATTTGGTTAAGCGAGGCACAAGTCTCGTCTTGAGCAGCATCTCCTTCACAAACCCGGACAGAAGTGTCCCAGCGTGTGGTAAATATGTCGAACTACTAAGTTGTTAATAAGTCCATCACTTCATAGTGCCTATAATAACATGATGACCTCTTGCGGCGTGACTTGATCGCCCAAGCTTCCCAAGGCTCCTTCCATGCGAGCGAGGAGAATGATATACTATCTCGGCCTTGGGAAACAAGGAGCACCTGAGTCGCACGCGAGCTTTGGGGTTAACGTACCTTGGAGTCATGGATTCGCGGACGACTCTCGCACGTATAGGACTAGGAAGAGATCCAAGGCGAAACACGACAACCGGTTAGTGCAGATGATTACTAACCAATTTCAAGTAGAGATGGCGGCATTGCGAGTCAAATGGATATACTCATGAGCGGTGATGCAAGCCGCCCGCTAATTGGGAGGCGCCTCCTCGGCGTCGGAGTAGGCGTCGCGTCGCGCATAATTGTGAACATGACGACGTCCGATTCTGGATAGACGACATCAAGGTAGCGTACATCTATGGATCGCACCAAAGATAGACCTATAGGGCGCCTTAGCTAATTGCGTATCATTTTGTAGGAGCCGACGCCTGTAAGCTCCAAGTGAGGATGGATGGGTCCTTTGTATTGAGGTCACAGAGGATGGTGTATCCATACGAGGAAGGGCGGTCTGACCGACGGTGCCCGGTGGCGCCGCAGTTACGCCAGGTCAGTGGATATGGTACATGTCAATTTCCGAGCCGTCCGTGAAGATTTGCCCGAATGAAGAGATCACAACACTAGGGGATGCCGTCCTCTCTTTTATCCGATGGCCCAAGAAGGACATCGCCTGGACCCAAGAAAGGCCGCGATCCGGACACGACCATTCCTCTCAGCGGGACCCTCGATGACTCCACCTCATGTTTAGCCTCATAAGGCCACCTCTTCGATTCCGTGGAGAAGACGCCAAGGAACGACAAAAGCGTGCCGCCGTATCCGTTCGAGTCATCTCACAAGAAGACGCCGCCAATCGCTAAGGCCAAATCGAAATCCACAAACGTTAAGGCGCCTCCCAAGTCCGGAAGTCCGCGATACAGGAACTACATCATCGGAAAACCATTGTGCTCCGATCAAGATAATGCACTGCTGGATATGCTTGTCGGGCTTTGCATACCGGTACTGGCGAAGACCCAAAAGAAGGGTGCGATCTTCGGAATCACCGTCGAATCGAGGATAAGCATTTCTTCAGCGGACGAGGTACTTCATCGTGGGCTTCAATGACTTATTTCAACTATTCAACCTCGTTGGCCTCGGCGTCTCGCTTCTCGATGTTGGACAATCGTAAGTGCGTACAATCAAGTTCTACATTCATGTAATACCAATAAATATCACAACTCATTGCTTATGTATAGATACATCTTTGAAAAATGTCCGGAATGGAAAGAACCGGTGGGTTTCCTCGACCCACATGTGGTATCGTTGCAAACCATCCAACAAGACTCCTCCTTCGCCGAGAAATACATAACGAGGATTGCTTCGTCGACGAACATGAAGTACATAGTGGTGCCCTACAACCGAGGGTAAGTGTCACTACTTGCTATACAAATTTCATTTGTACTTTATCTGTGACCACGAACTTAGGTTTAATGACTATAGCGACATACATGAGTAGGTACCATTTGGATCCTTTTAGTTATTATACCCAAGAGGAACCATGTGATATACCTTGATTCCCTAAACCGCAACAAGCACGACTTGACACTCTAAGAGGAATACTCGAGAGGTATGCTCATTTCCTCCTTACATAACTCTATTGTAGTCTTCATTCGTTTGAAATGGCCGAGGATAACCTTTTGAATCATGTAGGTCGTTCATCAATTATGTTGCCAACAAAGGAATATACAATGGAAAAAGCGCCTAACTAACACAGGATGGATTTTCGATGCAGCGCTACAACACTATAATCCTATATCATACTTCATAATAACGCGTCTCGAACCGACTATACCTATATATGTAATTCTATTTTTTGCGGTCTGCTTGAAAAAAAGATGATGAGTTATGTGCAATCTACGTGCGCTATCATATGCGACTAATCCTTACTGACTAGGAAGAAGGATCACGAGGTTTGTCAATCTCAAAATAATTATTTCCTAATTATAAATTTAAATATATATATCTTACCACTTTACTCTTGCTAGTGGCAGGCCTTGAATTTACAATGTGATTCACTCGTTGCGGAAGAGATCAAGGACATTCGAGGAAGCTCTGCGCCTTTATCAACACGAAATCATTAACGACAACGGAGAGTTTCACTCCGTCGCCAACCCAGAGCATCACCCCACTAAAACCTCTCAACGCAAACAATTGTAATCTAGTTGTAACTATAGCGACAATACTTGAACAAATGCGGATCTTTTGTAATTTATTTTGAGTAATGATCACTTTGAGTTGTCATGGCTCCTTGAATCTGTTTTTGTGAATGCTTGAATCTGTTTACGTGAATGCTTGTTTTGAGAGGGCATGGCTAGCAATTCCCGAGGCTAGCCAGAAAACACCAAATTGTGGGCGGGGAAGTGCGAGCTATCACGAGCGGTTTTACGTTAAAACCGCTCAGAAATCAAGTATCACAGAGCGGTTTGAGCGTAAAACCGCTCGTGATAGGAGAATATCACGAGCGGTTCTAAATAAAAACCGTGCGTGATAGATAGAAATATCACGAGCGGTTCTACAAAAAAGCCGTCTGTGATATTCGAAATCACGACGGTTTTATTTAGAACCGCCTGCGTGATATTCTCTATCACGAGCGATTTTACTGTTCAAACCGTCGTGATACTTGACTTCCGCGAGCGGTTTTTAATAAAACCGTGCGTGATATTCGTATCACAAGCGGTTTTGTACCGTGCGTGATAATATCTGTTATCACGCAGACCAACAAACATAGACGGTTGGAAGCCGTGCAGTGATGACGATTCCGAACCGCCTGCGTGATGTCGGTTCTGTAGTAGTGAATGTAGCGATACTTGCATGTCGTATGCGTTGCGGTGACTAATTGCAATGTTGGAAATATTTGCAGCCATACAATAAGTCATGCTGTACCCACTACATTGAAAGTGTATTACGGTGTTGGCACCGCTCGTGAAAATCCGTCGGTGTTGACTTGGCGATTTTCCAGCAAGCCACTCTGGTACACCCGGACGGCGAGAATGCACTGAATCGAAGATGTGAAGCATCGGTGACCCAGCTTCTCTTTGAACCTGAGGTGTCTGGCGTCGACATACAAGGGCTTTGGGCCGGTCTTCCACGAACATCGGTGGGAGTTGAGAAGACGATCGCCTGGCGATGTGGAAGGGCTTTATAGAAGGATATCGTGGCCGTGGATATGAGTGTGTGATACTTGTGCAACCATGCCCAAAAAGCCCAAAAGAAGCTGCGCAGGGGCCCCTGCGGATATCATCCGGTGTTCTGGCGGCTTCGGGTGCGGCATGTTGGTGAAGAAGAGGACCCGAGGGTCAGTGTTCTGAAGAGTTCGAGAGAATGTTGCTTGTGATGAGCCCGATCACGGTACATATAGGAGAGGAAGATCGGGCACCACATGGTGAGCCTACAGGACAGGCTGATGAAGGAGAGCATAGGGATTACATATTGCATCAAATGGAAAGCGATGACCGGATGGCCTTGGCTGAAGAGGAAGCTTTACAAGAAGACGACGAGGGCAGTTCCGATGAGGACGGAGCTCCCATCCCCCGGGAATGGAACAGTTGTGGCCGAGGTCTATATACGACGCAGACGAGCACGAATCGCCGTGGGAGTACCATGCCACGGAGGTTCGGTTGCACTCAATGTTTCTTGATAAGACATCCTTGCGGGATGCCATTAAAATGTGGGCTATGTCTATGCAAATGGACGTTTGGTCGTCAAATCTAGCCAAGAGCAGTACACCGTCAAATGCGATCCGGTTGTCCTTAGCGAGTGCACGCGCATAGACCGAAGTATGAGACTCACTGGATTGTCTCGAAGGTGGAGCCGCACTCGTGCATGCTCAGCAGTGTTTTGTGCAGACATCGTAACATAACGTCGATATTCATAGCTAATTTGATGTATGGAGAGATAGTGGAGAAGAAGGATATGGAGGCCAAGCACATTATGGTGGCTATTGAGAAGAAATTCAAGTACAAGATCAGCTATGGGAAGGCGTGGCGTCTGAAGCGAAGGCTATGGAAAGACGGTTTGGATCTTTTAAGGCGGCGTCGACAACCTTCCTCGTATGCTTGAGGTCTTTGCGGAGAGAAACCGAACACGTACATTGTTGTGAAGGACATGCCATCTAAAATTCGCGAGGTTTTTAGTAATGCATAGGGCCTTCGTAGCCTTGATCCTGCGCCGAGGCTTTTAGGCATATCTTGCCCGTGATCTCGCTTGATGAGGACTTTTTGACCGGGAAATACAAGGGGCAGATCCTTACCGCCATAGGCGTTGACGGGAACAATCAAATTCTGCCATTGGCCATCGCATTTGTCGAAGGTGAGAATTTCCACAGCTGGTTGTGGTTCCTTCAACATCTGAGGGTGGGAGTTGTTGGAGCTCGTCCTGGTGTGTGCGTGATTCATGATCGGCACGCCCGGGATCTTTGAAAACCATAAAAACTTCAGGAAGACCCGGAGGAGCCGTTCCCTTGGCCGGATATGACGAGTAGATGGTGTATTCGCCATTTGGGGGCCAACTTCTTCAAGAAGTTCCCGAAGCAACCCTTGGTGAAGCTATTCAAGAGGCGGCTATCGTAACCGGCTAGCGCAAATTTGACGCTTATGGGCGCCGCCGATTAACACAATGAGAAACACGTGGACACGAGGAACCAAGGAGCGTAGTCTCGAACCGGTGGTCCGAGGCGGAGGACCTCGAGGAACATCGAGTGCTTCTCCCCTCGGATCGAGGCCCGACCATTGGACAAGTGGTCTCTTTGCGATGACACGGACGGGGGCAAGGTGCGGCATAATGACCACTAACCTTGCGGAGGTGTACAAGCCCCAGGTTCTTAGGGGCCTTCGTTCTCGGCCCTAAATCGCCATCGTGGAAGGTGTTACGCACGCTGTCGGGTATTTCGGGGAGAGGCATGCAAATGCCGCGACTTCATGCCACGAACCCTCAAACACCGTCTTGCTCGAAGATTACGGCATACATGCGGCGAAGACACGAAGGGCGGTCGCACACGGTGTACGTGATGGGCAATATAGACATCGTTTCGGCGTGCTCTTGCGGGATAGAGCCGGTTTGGGGCGGCTCGTTCTCTTGTCACCCACGAGGTATGCCTTGGAGATCATGTCAACGAGCCTAGGCATGCGTGCAACAAATGAAGCTCTTACACAAGCCATGCTCTCATGTGCTCGCCGCATGCGGGGTCAGGCGTATGGACCCTTTGAACTTTGTGTCCGAGTATTTCTTGAAGGAGAGGTGGTGCGGCGTGGTGGCGAGCTTAGGGCTTCGGGTTGTGGGTAACCGCCACCTTGGATATTGCAAATAGGATCTGGATTAGGATATTGACATCTTTGAAGGCGCAAGGGTCGTCGGCAGAGTCGTCGTATTACCAATGATATGGACGGAAGCACAAGCGAGGCGTTGGGTAGACGCTGCGGGAATCGCGACGAGGAGGGCACCTGACCCGAGACGATGCAAGGCACCGGTGAGGTAAACCTTTGCTATGGTTTCGCGTTAGCACTTCTTCCGATGTGCAAAGTGGGACCAAATGGCAAATCGATGTACATTGTCATTTGTACTTTGTATTGTTTATGTAGCTGTTCGGTACTACCCAATTTTCATTTGATGTACGTAATGTCTTAGTAAGACATGTATCGTATGTTGCACATAATGTTTATTTAAGTGTTGTACTCTTGTACTCTTTTGATTTTGTTTGTTTGCAAGTTAAATTTACTCATTCGTTACACTCGATGTTTTATTTCCGCGTGTTGCTAACTTAAAGTTGTTTTGCGGTATGGCTCACGGATCTTTGGAGTTTTGGCCTCTGGAGGAGCGCATCGGCCAAAGTACATCGTGCGTCGCGTCATGTCCCTCATCCTCTGAAATTTGCCGACGCCTTGATCGTGTTGGGGGTGATCATGCGCGGACACCTCGGGTGGCTGGAGGCTAGACCCACGGCCGACAGGCGAGTTAGTATCGTCCACACTATCTTCTCATGAACCGTACCTTTCGTCTTGACCTTTTGTTCCTTCGAGGTTGGCTGTCGGTCTACTACCTATCGCCGGATGGTGCGAGCCCTGAGCGAGGACGAGCCAAGCACCACCCATGATCGGCGGCAGCGGAGACGTCCATCTTTGGGCAGGCGATCCACGACCCTTCCGTTCGATCGCTCCTGGCAGCGGCTCTTGTGGGCCGGTGGCGACCAGAGACTCACACTTTCCATCTCCCATTCGGGAGATGGCCCCTACGGGGCGTCTCCTCGCTTCTTGGCCTCCCTATCGCGGGAGGTGCCGCCTTCCGCGAGCCTCCGGACAAGCGGCGCGAGACCTTGGCGGGTTTGAGGAGTCCTCCCACTGTGTTGGCGGCGGGTACTCGTCATTCGGAGGCCGAGAGGCACGGGCGCCCTTGCGGTGGTTGTCGCGATTCGCATGCGTGTTCCACACCGTGCTCGTTAGTAGTGTCATGTTGTCCTTTCCGTAAAGGGTCTTATTATATTTTTCGTTGTGCACAGTCGGCGGATGGACCCTCACGCGGACGACCGGCGGGTGTCCACGCCACCGAGGCGTACTTGTTGTGGCTGTTTGGTTGGGTCTTTGTTAACGGCGATCCGCGGCGACACCGTCGGCCGAGGCTCATCAGCAGTCGCCAGAACCATCGCCGGCGGGAGGCCCCAGATCGGCGGGGGTTGGTGTACTTGCGCCACCTATCGCGGCTTGTGCGATCGTGTCTCGAGTCGAGACCGAACTCCATCCTCCGGTGTCCTCTCCTCTGCGGTTGTGGTCGTTTGGCGCTTTAGCCTCGGGCGGCCTGATGACAACAGCGCACGTCGGGTGGAGATGTACAACGAGCGAGGTGGACCGGCGGCGATGGGCTCTCTCACAGTGCGGCGGCAGTGCGTACTCTTTCCGTGACTAATTTTTCATATTACCGTCGTCCTACCTAATATCTTTGTGTTCGTTGCGGTACAATTCGGCGCGACGTCACGGTGACACGGCGTAGAGCCGTTCGTGGAGCAATTCGGCCGCCTCACGGCGGGCGGCGTTAAGCTTAGAGCCATACTCGCCTCGGGAGTTACTTTCCGCGCTCCCCCACGGCTGTCCTCGTTGTGCTTGCGAGGCCGAGAGTGGGCGACCGCGAGTGCTTGTCTTCGGCGTCTTCGTGGAGGACTACGGGCGCATCGTGTGATCGCCCGATTCGCCCCTCGCCGGCGAGTTCGATACCGATTAGGCGTGTAGTGCGAAAAACGTGCACTCGTGAGTGTCGGCATCGTAAGTTGTTTTGTTGTCCTCTCTTACACGCATTGCTAACTACATATTCGTCTTGCGGCTTGATGGGAAGAGTCGCCGCAACCTGGCGGGGAGTAGGATGGGCCGTGGGTAGCGCGGTGGGAGGGCGCACTACGGGACCGTGTGCGGGGAGGATATCCACGACCACACGAGCTATAGCGAGTATATTATTGATGCGCTCCGCGATGCGTACGGGCTCGTGCTCGCTGCGACGAGCCCGCACCACGTGTCCGGCACCGGCAAACCGTACCACAATGCATTTAGCGCGGGGCGTACTGCTGCGATGCGTTACGTGCAACTCGAAAATTTCGCTTGTGTTATCCGCCATTCGGTTTTCACCGTGTCTTCTTTTTGATGTGGCGGGCATGGTTCTTTGAGCTTGCGGCGGAGTGCGACTCTGGCTGCGAGGTTCACGAAGGTGTGGAGGCACCGCGGCGACCGACACGCCCGGAGTTTTCCGTCGTTTTCGGCAAAGGTCGCGGGCGTATTTTCGGCTGGCGTATCGTGCACGAGCTCCGGAGGTTGGCACGCTCGGCTGGTCCACACCGTCCGTCCGCCCGGCGAAAGGCGGCGGCCACAAAGCGGGAGGGTCACCGGACCACGTCCGACACGCAGCGCCACGACGGTAGCTCGGCAGACCACCTCCGACAGCAGCAGCGCCGACGGTGGCTCGGCGAACCACCTCCGACAGCAGCGCGCCGACCGAAGCTAGCTCGAAGCGAAACACGTCCGACACCGGCGGCGTCGCGCTCGTTGTGCCACCTTTCCGTGTGGAGAGCTTTGTACACGCCATGCCGCTGGCCGAGGGTGCGTCCGTCTCTCTGGTCGGCCGCGCAGCGTTTTATATTAACTAACAATATTTTGTTGTGCGGTACATTGCCCTATGGCGGCGTGGGCCGCGCATCACGTGGGCCCGGGCGAGGACGCCAGGGACTTTTTGGTGGATGAGGACCCGCACGCCCACACCTCGGCCACACCCGCCGAGAGTTCTGTCCGACTCCACGGCTTCTCGGTGCGCCCCACACAACAGACTCAGTGTTGTCCACCCCTTTGCCGCATCTCGGTCCTCGTCGGATCGGGGCTCGAACCGTCTTACCCTATCGGGGCGAGGCCCCGACACCCAGCAGAGGAAGGCGCCAAAGCGAGCCGTGGGGAGGACGCGGAGGTGGATGGGCGGTGGCAGACGCGAGGGGATCTGGGGTGCGGTTGGGGGCTAGTAGGGGCGTCTTGGCCTGCTTGGCACATTTGTTCTTTATGTGATACTTTAATTTTGCACTTAATATATGATGTCTGCATTACTTTTGCGTTCTTGTGTATACTCTTTCATATAATGCATGTTTGTTCAATGCATATCAACGCCTATAGCTTAATGCACACGACTACTCGATGCAAAAGCCAACTCGATAAATGGCAACTGCAATGACGCGTCCACCATTCACTTACATACGTTACGAGATTGAACGTAATTGCGACACATCGATACAACATGTCAACTCGATAAAAGGCAACCGCAATAACGCGTTCACCATTTAGTTACATGCTTCATGATATTCAACATAAGTGCATACGGAAGGGGACCCTTGCGACGTACGAGCTTCTCCGCCCCTCCCTAATTGTAGAAGGTGCCTCTCGCAACCCACATAGAGTGTTCTCCAGTTGGGCGCCTCGGGCGTGGTATTTGTCGTTGTAGTGGCATGCACATATGCGACTAGGGTTAACCGCAAAGACATGCGGGATCATAGGAACTTTCTATGTTCACGACCTCCTCATTGCCCCTCTCGCGCTGCATCTGTTGGCGGAGGTCGTCATTTTGCTCGTTCAGATCGTCAATTTGTGCCTCCAAATGAAAGATTCGGTTCCACAATACATCCAGTACCGCTATGTGTCGTTCATGGGGAGGATCGATCCGGCGAGTGAAGTTGCATTTCGCCATCTGCTACAAGGGACGGTTAGTATGGATGATGTATTACCAGTAACATAAACAAAACTACTTACCCTAGAGTATGGGCATCGGAAGAAACGCCGTCCACCATCGAAAGGGCCGTCTATAACTGCGATAAGCGTCCTCCCGTGTCGCATTTGACCACTTAGGTTGAACACGCTTGTTCGGCATCAACCGGTGGTTAGGGCGAAGTCCTCCATCCTTCGGGAGAAGGTCCGCTTCGGTGAACCGGTTGGGTGGTCCTGGCGTCTGCCATCGTATATTCTTGTAAAGCGGAGAAGTTTCTTCCTTCTCGGTTTGAAGGGTCGAGTGGTCGTAATTCGGGCGTGGGCGTGCATTTTATAGGCCAGCGAGAGACTAACAAAGTCGGGCGGCTTTGTGCGATGATAAGACCAAAGGAGACGACTTTCTGCGGTGACAAGACCACGCAGGCGACTTTGCAAACTCGAAGACCACAGGCGACTTTGCGCGCGATAAAGACCGAAGGAGACAGTTTTCTGCGATGACAAGACTACGGGCCAGCTTTGCGCGATGATAAGACCGAAGGAGACGACTTTGCTTGCGATGACAAGACTACGGGGCGACTTTGCGCGGTGAGAAGACCACGGTGCGACTTTGGGCGATGATAAGACCAAACGAGACGACTTTGCGCGATGGAGGGTTTAGGTTTAGGGTTAGGCTTTTCGGATCGACTTGACAACCTGACCACCTCGCCAGCTTTTAAGACCGAAAAGACAAGACTCTGTAAAGAAAGACGTGAAAACACTCTGTCTTGCCAACTTTTCGAGACCGATAAAACAAACACTCCATAAAGCAAGCCATGACTTCTCACCAAAGTAAGGCGTGACAACACTATGCCTCGCCAAACTTTTGAGGCCGACTTGACAACACTCTACCTCCTCGGCTTTTGAAATTAAAAACAAGACTCTCTACTCGCATGAAATTAACCACACCATGCCAACCATGGAGCTTATAAAGAGGGTTGAACCAAACCCAACTCTCACAACACTACACAACACATACCCGACTATGGACTCTTGGCAAACTTCTCGCGAGGTTGTTGAAGAAGCAAAAGTAGCTCAAGCGAAGAGGAACAGCTACAATACCGGATAAATCAATGAAAGATGCTCGGTACCACCACGTTTTCGATCCGCGGTGTGTGTGTGGCGAACCGCGAGATCATTGATCCACACACCTGACACGGCTGCAGGCGTACTACACATGCGGGCATCACCTCGTAAGTGTTTCTTTTCGCGTATCGATTTTCCTCTCCCAACGTTCAATTCCTTAAATTTTAACTTCATCCCCACGTAATGGCGGCCGAGATCGCCGCCACTTCTTCGATGGATCGGCGGCGGAGATGTCTGACAGGCATTCATCGGCGAGTACATCTTTGAACTACTCGGTGCGGGCCGAGAACTTCGTGCGGTGGAAACCTTACGTACCGGACCCTATTGAGGAGGCACCGAAGGAGCCCAGTACTCGCCCGGGCGTAATCCATATCGATGACGTCAGTTATGAAGAGTTTACATTCTTATTACGTAAGGTTTCCCTGTACGGTGCACTTACATCCGTCATACAATCGCAGGACATGGACAACTTCTACATACCGGCCCGGCGTGCATACCCCGCGACAAAGGCAAGGAAAGGCTCATGCGGTTGACCGACCGCCCTGGCGTATCCGTCGCCCAGCGTAATCCGTATGGACGGCGTGAGTTCTGAAAATTAACATCATTCTTCGATTTTCACTATCGGTGCCCTTACATCATGGAATCGCGGGACATGGGCGACTTGACATACCGGCCGGCGTGGGCGATCCGCGACAAGGGCAAGGAAAGGCTCATCTTGGTGAGCCCGCCACAACAGATCCGATGCGCTGGCGTAATCCGTATTGACGGCGTGAGTTATGAAGAATGTAAATCCTCCTTACAATTTTAAATATCGGTGTACTTACATGAAGGAATCGCGGGATATGGGCGACTTAGATATACCGGCCGACGTGGACACTCCGCGACAAGGGAAGGGAAGGCCGCCCGAGGAGTTCAACGCCGAAATTTGCCAAGGAAGGAAAATGGCCCCGTCCACGCAGATGGTCGGTCATTACGTAGTAGTCCTCGTCCTACCCCATGTTTTTACTATCCCTAAAGGCATGTATACTTACATGGTCCGGATGCTTGTGTTACAATGTACCGTAGTAGTAGCGAGGATGACTAAAGCAATTAGCGAACCATCATGCCATGTGACTCGTGTAGCGTGCTTCGTCTGTGGACTCTAATGTAGTTACGGTTAGGAGACCCATCAAAGCAAGACTATATTGCAAGTATGCCTCTTCTAGTGGAATCCCGAAAGAACCATTACACGACATTGAATCCTCCATGTTTTAGGCCATCTTCATAATCACAATGGCGTTCTCGGCCCTTCACTCATAATGCATATAAGCTTCATAAAATGCGACATCGACTACGTGCCTACATACGCATATCGTTCGACGACTTCATCGTGATATCACTTACCTTTGTACTTACATATCATTCTTGTCTCAATCGTCCTCACAAAATTCAACGAAATTTACCGCACTATAACAATATACAACGATCACAAAATGTTATTGCGAGTCTGACAAATTTCGTACCCATGATATTCTACGAAAATAACAAACAGAGCAACCAACATCGTGACAACACTATTATTTTCAAAATAAATAACATGATATAATCAGATTTGCTAAATTTAATTAACCTACAAAATGTAATATTCATTACAACTCAATTAAACAATAATTAAAAGGCAAAAAGGATGTGGGACCTCCTATCGTCATAGGGTTGGGCGATGGTTCCTGTCGCCATAGCGTTGGGCGACTAGTTCCTATCGCCCGGCTATTAGGCGCATCGAAATACCCGCGAGGGTTGGGCGATGGTTTCGATGCGCCCAGCGCTATGGCGACGAGAACGATCGTAACCCTATGGCGGCAGAGTGAAATCGCCCAACCATTGGGCGATAGGCGTATATTTTGTAAAAAAAATATCCTTTGGAATATTTTTGATATTTGAATAAAAATAGATTATTTAAAAAAATTCATTAGCGTCTTGGTTAAAACATCTCTGTTGGGCTTTTATGGTGAAGACAAGGGCGTGCGGTTTTGTAGTGCGATGGCCTAGAACCATACACGCAACAAAATGTTATTTCCATTGCCGTGAAAAAAGCTGTTTTGGATAATGTGCGTGTTCTTCTTCTTTTTATTGTAGATTTGAGACTTTGTTATCCATATTTGCCGAGAAATACTATAAAATGCTATATCGTTTTCTCAATCTAACGGTACAAGGAATCCACATCCGATCAAACCACATGTCCCGCTCATAGCCATCGATTTGAGGCATGGAACCACTTCATCAACCTTATCTCTCCATCCACCTTGCATTCATCTCCTTTTCGGGACCATCTCTCTCAATCAATCTCAATCTCAATCCACGTCCGGTTGAATTGCCGTTGATGCTAGTGTGTATCTACATGCCATCCCACATTAGGGGCGGTGAGGCGAGACACGACTAAGCGTCGTCGTGGGAAGGTGAGGAGGCATGGCGCAGAGTAGGCTCTATGACAGAGCCAACGGATGGACGTGACAGCGTGGTAGGGAGCCTACACGACGTTGCATTGCATCGTTGCCTCGATTTCCGTGTTCTGCCGCGTCTGCACATGTGACGACGTCGCCCACCGTAACTGTTGTCACCGCCAATCCAATGCCACCCGCCGTTGTAGGTGGGAAGGCTAACGGCCACGATGTCCCGGTGAGCATAGAGTTGTGGCGGCGAGCGGACGCGTGGCCGCAAGTGCGCACGTTGGGATTTTTTGCTTTTGTTTGATTTTTGATGAAACTTGTTGAAACTTTCTTTAACTTCTTGAAGCTTTTTATGCGAAACTTGTTGAAACATGTTTCAAGATGCTTCTTGATACTTTTAAAACCTTTTGAGTTCCAAAATCGATACTTTTGAAACTTCTTGAAATATGTTGAAACTTCTTCAAATTTCTTGGAACTTTTTTTGTGCGAAACTTGTTGAAATTTGAGTTCCAAAATATGATACTTTTGAAACTTCTTGAAACATGTTGACACTTGCTGAAACTTCTTGAAACTTTTACATCTAAAACTTGAGTTCCAAAATCCAAAACTTATTGAAACTTCTTGAAAATATGTTGAAGCTTGTTGAAACTTTTTTTGTTTGAAACTTGTTGAAAACTTTAGTTCCAAAATCAAAACTTGTTGAAACTTCTTGAAATATGTTAAAACTTGCTAAAACTTCTTGAAACTTGTGAAATTTGGGCTTAAAACTTTCTTGAAATCTTAAAACTTCTAGAAATACACTAAACTCAATTTGAAACATTAAACTTTTAAAATGTTTTCACGAGACTTCCTTGAAACTTCATGAAATTTGCTGAAACTTGTTGAAACTCTTTTGTCTGAAACTTGTTGAAACTGGAGTTCCAAAATCTGAAACTTATTGAAACTTGGGCTTGAAATTTTCTTAGAATCTTTTAGATACTTCTAGAAATCTGAAACTTTTAAGCAACTGAAACTTCACGAAATTGCATGAAACTACTATACCGTTGGAAATGCATTCCAACAGTATAGTGTGGGCTAGGCGCTCCCTATTTGCCATATGATATCGATTTTTCATAGCAAAAGCTCTAAGAATCAACGATGAGAAGGTTTTTTGGTAATGTTTAGGTTCTCTTTAGGTTATTCGTGCTCATAGAGCACTTAACCTAAGGTATTCGTGGTGGCAAGCGACATCATATGGATGCTACAATTGATGGTGCAACGGCAATGTTATTTTCAATGGTTTGTGAAATAAGGAAAATACTGCTTTGGATAATGTGTCTTTGGTTCTTCTTTTTCCTGCGAGTTGAGAGACAAATTTTCGGATTTACCATACAACAATCGATTTTTCATTATAATAGCCCCAATGATCAACATTGACAAAGGTTTTTAGCATGCTTAGGTTATTCGGGTCCATCGATCACTCAACGTAAGGTTTACGTGGCGGCAAGTGATACATAAGGATGCCACAATTGATGGAGCAACAGTAATGCTATCGAAGTTGGAAGCGATTAGGGTTGTAGAAACGAGGGAAAACGGATGGAAATACAGAACACTAGTATTATCGCCCGCGCTTTGCTATGGGTTTTTTTTTTGCTAATGATTATTTTTACTATCAAAACTAATAAAAGTATTTGTATACAGTTTGGGTGTCATAAAAGGATGTCTTTTCATGAAACAATGCATACAGTTTTATAAAACCTTTATCTTTTCAACTAAAAGGTGTCTAATCAAAACATCTCTTAAGTATTTAAGATATAAGGGTTAATATTTTAATTGAGTTTGATATAATGGCTACAGTTTTAACACTTATGTGGTATAATTAGATGCTGCTTTTATGGACAATTTTAGATGTAAGGAGCATGTTGGGTGGAAGAGCGTGGAGTGATGAGATCCGTTAGAGCGAGGTGTAAAAGCCAAAAAGCGATAATTAATTCTCTATACACCGACAAAAAAGCGGTAGAAACTTTGAAGCGGGGGTTACCGATATACCAATCTGCATTGCCATGGAGCTCTAGGCTTTGCACGTGCACAGGTGTAGGTATGCTTTGTTGCAAGACAAGCATCCAAAGACAAATCCGATATTCAATGACTAATTTTCTCGCCATCGGGCATCCTAGCTAGGTTTCTCCTTTTCCTTTCTCTAGCACGCATTGCCGCGAGTCAGGAGAACTTCGTTGTTTCTTGTGAACATACGCGGATGAAATTAAAATCCTATCGCAAGCAGCGAGCGTTACAAGCTAGCTAGCTACAACTCGCGCGCGGCGGCGGCGGCGGCGTGAAGCCGGTGCAGCGCCGTTTCGCCCATTCCGCTGGAGTTTTGGGCGAGTTATCTGTAACCCTGGCCGGCACGCGGGGTTTTGTACCTTTTCGTGCGTGTTGGCAGAGGCGGGAGGACTCCGGCTCACTATGGGGGTATGCCGCGCGTGGGCCCGCGCCGGCTGTTTAATTTGGAGCGGAGAAAAGGTGTCACGAGTCAGCCCCGGAACCGAGGGTTCGATTGCGCGGGATCTTGACCTGCTGTCACGTTTCGGATTTAGTGAGTGTCTCGGCCCGGTGTACGGACTTGTTGATTTCCTTCTCGGGCTCGGACTCCTATCCTAATCCGACTAGGAGTCCGCGTACCAGCAGATCCATGTCCTCTCGCTCTCTATATAAACCGCGGGCTGTGCGTCCTGTGCCACGCCGAGTTTTCTCTTCTCAAAGCTACTACGTACATACGTGAAGATGGCTGGCCATAGCTATAGCTACTACGCATACATGGCTCGCCGTCCCGACGTCGTCCACGGCTTTACGCACAGCGTCCGGAAAGGCGATGGATACCTGCGCATTCACGCCAGGAAATCAACACCTTCTTTGCTTTGGCGTGGCCCTCCGCTTCAGCGCCGTCATCGACTGCACACCCGCCGAGGCCCGCATGCCGCCGGTGACGATCGACTTCGTCAAGAACGAGCCGGGCGGCGCCAGCAGCAGCAACGCGCCACCCACCCTGGTGGCTGAGTTCACACGCGATACCGGCGATTTCATCCTCATCAGCAGGAGGTGGGATTTTGAGGCGATGGTCGCTGCCGCGAGTTTCCCGGTCTTGGCGCCGTCGTGGAGAACCGCCTCTGTCCAAAGCATGGCCGCGAGCTCGTTACGGGTGGCGTGGCGATCACGGTGGAGATGGCGCCGGCGAGCCATATCGGCGGCGACCGTTCCGACGAGGAGGAGGGCGGCGAGGTCGGAGAAGAATGCCCAATCTGCTGAAGAAGTTCGTGGTTGGCGGTCGCGGCGGCCGTCAAATTGTCGTGCTTTCGCCGCGCTTTCCATCGAGCGATGCTGGATAAATGGGTGTTAAAGAAGAGGACCTGCCGTCTTGCCTCGCCGGGTGCCACGAGTCGAGATCCTCTGTCTGAGGACTACCGAGCTCGAGGAAGAAGACGATTCGGCGAGCACCCCGTCCATGTTGCGGATAATGAGACTGGACTGGCCAGTGCAGTTCGAATCTGTGGCGTAGCATAGTTTGGCCTTATACTTATGCGTTGAAATATGAGAAGATTGCATTGTAGGTCTTTGAATTTGTAAGATTGTATCATTTAGCTCTTTAAATTTGTATTTTACTTTCTTGCGAGGCTGTGTCACTAAGTAAGTTCATGACTTACATTTTGCTTTCTCAGTCCTATGAACTTACTAAGTGACACAGGCTCACAAGTTTATAGGGCTAAGAAAGTAAAATAGAAGTTCAGAGAGCTAAGTAGTACAATTTCGTAAGTTCGGAGGGTCAAAAAAAAAGTAAAATATAAGTTCAGAAAGTTAGGTGACATAATCTCACAAATTTAGAAACCTACAGTGCAATTTTCTCTTGAAATATTGTACTTCGATTGTGCATGGATTGTATTTTCTTTGTATTTTGGTCATCGTGTCTTCCTACGTATATATATGCTTGTGAGTTGTGATCGCTTTGTAGATCCATGGGCTTTTAGGTCCATGTAGGAAATCCATACTATATATAGTCTGAAACCAAAGTATAATATAAAAGGAAAATTATAGCCTAAAGCATTATTATAAGCTCATGATTCAATAATGCTTCCGTTGTTAATCTGGCAGAGCACCGACTTATGAATTTAGCGGGAATTGGCTTAACCTTGTTAATCTAGACATGTCAGGTATAATACACGATGCTTTTACATGCTTAAAAGAGAGAATAGTCACATTATCAAACAACCAAGTAAAAGTCATCTCCTCCACCTCTTTGACTAGTAATCGTGCATATGCAATGCACGTTTTTCACAATATATATCCCAATCAAAATTTAGAAACTATATCCGTTGTAGTACAGTCTAATCCAATTTGTAAATTTCTATGGAACACTTACGGTAAAAATGCGAAGTAACCAACATTATCAATCACTCATGCTCTGCAATAGCAAAAAGTGATTATTCCCGCATGAAACTCAATAAATTTTCACCATGCTACTATTAATGGAAAACATGATTATGAGAAGAAAAAAAGTACAATTAGACTTATGAGCTGAGTATCAAAATTATATGTCCAGTAATAATCTAGTAAAACAACTGCAGCCTTTTTTAACTATCTTAGCTTGCGGAATACATAAAAAAAGTTCAAAACAAGACACTTATCGGTTTCCTCACTCCATGAGGCTAGCAACATACAACCGGAGACAGCTTCTTTGCCGAGTGCCTCAGGCACTCGGCAAAGGCCGATATACACTCGGCAAAGGTTTTACTGCAAAGTGCTACACTCGCAAAGGCGCTCGATAAAGCGGTTTATCGGCAAAGACCCTTTGCCGAGTGCACTATCGGGCACTTTCGGCAAAGGCTTTCTTGAGTGCTATCGACACTTTCGGCAAAGAAAAGTCATTTGTGACGGCGGCGCCACTAGTGACGGCGTCTTTCTTAGAGTGTCAAGGTCAAGCACTTTCGGCAAGGTCTCGCTTTTTGCGAGTGCCATTGAATCAAACACTTTCGGCAAGGTGGCGTCATGCGTACGAGTGCCACCGGAGGACACTCGGCAAATAGGCCATCTTCTTGGAGTGCGGCGCGTGGCTTTTCGGCAAAGCATGTTCGGTGGTCACTTTCTTAGAGTGTCATGGCCATTGCACTCGGCAAAGTATTTAAAAACAACCTTTTCTATTTGTTTTTTACATCCCATCCAAACAAATAGAAGATATATATATAACAAACATCATCAACAGCACATATATATCACCAACACCACATATATATCACAAACGTCACATGTCCCACAATATATCACAAATAACTTCACAAGTAATCCAAGTGCTCCATCATCTACAACCATAATTGCAAATAGAAGTACCATTAACAACCACAAGTAGTATCACCAAGATGGCCAATGAGACTGATTTGGTGAAGGATTCACTGAAGCATGAGGATCGTTCGATCCGTAGATTGATTCTGCACAAAGGAGAAGAGATTGCATGTGTGAGACAAGATAAATATATACCATACATGAATAAAACTTTCATACTCCACTAGGTTTGGTAGTAGCATGAACATACAAACTAAAACATTTATACTCACGGGAGTAGAATAGTAAGGAGGTGGAGGTGGAGGCGAATAGCGAAGGTGGCGAAGCTACACCCAAGTGGCGCCAAGACTTTGCATGTCTTGAAGAATCTCGCCATCCTCCATTGCTCGGCCTCACTTCGGCCTCCACCTCTCCATCTTCGCATGCATCTGCTCCGTATCCTCCTCTCTTGTTCGGTGGGCCTACAATATATTCACCCCAATGTTACAATAATGCAAAGGAAAGGTATGAAAAAAACCAATGAGCAGCGAATAAACCAGAATAACCTCGAGTGCCCCCACCCGGGTGGTGTGAAGTGTCTCTTAGGAGTCGTATGGTAGGACTCGTGCTCGTCTTGCTTTCGAATCTGGGAGAGGCGGGAGTAGCGGCCGAGTCGATTCTTGCGTCGCCAATCGATGTCGCCCATGCTTCTTGCCTCCTCACCCTCATGGCGACTTCTCCATCAAGGTCCTCGGTGCTCGGATCGTACTCGGCCCATGGACCTCCCTTGCCATCGATGTGTACTCGCTAAAGCGGTTGTGGGCCAGTCGCATTCTTTGTACACCTCGGGCGAATCCTCGGGTTGTAGTCGGCGTCGGACGTCGCCTTGCCCTTGTGGGCCATAGCAAATGCCTTGAAGATGGAGCAAAGTGGCCACCATGTGGCCGATGCATTGCGAAAAAAAAAGAAGATGATTAGAAATCATGCGAATTGAGCGTTAGAATAAATAAATGAATTCGCGTACCCATGTTTACCGCGTATCCGTGAGGTTGCGGCTATCTTGATGGTGTGCTACACGGCATCATCAAGCGCCGCTCCGGCACAAGTTGTCGTCTCCTCCGCTCGCGTGAGCTGTACTTGTGCACCATCTGTTCAAAGCTTTGAGGGATCTTGTGGCACAAATAAGGAATCATCTACGAGCCATCAAGTACATGACATATCGAAAGATGAAATTAAGCCTACTTAATCTCAAAAGGAATCGATATTAATGTTACGTATTTACTGCAGTCTTGGTCCGGTCGGCGTCATGGTTCTTCGTCCCTTTGGTGACCTTCGTTCCAGGGCGGTCCGTGGTAAGTTCTGACGGCTTTGGATCGCGCCTCGTAATGCATGTCCACGACGAGTTTTTTGCGACATTTGGTAGCCACGCGTCATACAGCCTCATGTCGATCTGGCATCTAAAGAAATCCGCATACAAACCACGATGTATCCATTCATTATTTCAAGAATGTCCAATGAATACGATGTATTGAGCAATGTAGTCACGAGGAAGACTTACCCACACTACTACCGACGGCTATTCACGACGGTTAAAAGCCGTTGAAAAATACAAAAACCGTCGGTTTTAATTTCTGACAGTTAGCAGTCGAGTAAAACCTCTCGACCCTAGTGGTAAGAAAATTCACTTTGGTGACGGTTGCCGTCGGTGAAATGAAACTTGACGGTTTTACCGTCGATAAAAGCGATAATTTTCACGAGGGCCAAGGCCGTGAGGAAAATTTATTTCTTGGCGGTTATGTGACCGTCGAAAAAATTATCTATTTCTTGACCGTTTACGGTGACCCGTCAAGAAAATGTTTTACTTGACGGTTTGCCGTCGAAAATTCGATATTTCTTGACCGTTAAATTACAATCTGGTCAAGAAAATGTTTTTAAGCGGCGGTTTCTTGCGTCGAGAAAATTAATTCGAATAGCAATATTACATTTACCTTGTGTTCAAGTACACTAAATTTACAAATGATTGTAGTTCAAATAAAGTATATCTCAGTCTCTCAAATATAATCCTAAATGGCTCAACAGTCCCGCCTAAACATTCAAAAGTCTATAAAAAGATATTGAAGAATCAACATAGCTTTCTTACCATGAAAAATCCGCGGATAAATTTGTAGTGGCACTCAATACTACCTTCATGGGCTAACTTTTTCAGCCAACCAATCTTTGGACCCATCTTCCTTCTTGTAAACATCAACCTTTGATTGCTTTTCAGGTTCAAATAATCAACCTAAGTACAATATAACAATGAAGAGTATTAGATGACTGACCATGGACAAGACTAACTGTATCAGGAAACAATAGTTAGGGGCATATGAATTTGCAATTTTCTGGACATTTTAAATCTACTGATTCTATGTAAAAAAAATACTGATTGGAAAATGTGAGCAACACCAACAAAGTTGAAAGTAGAGGTACCTAACCATTTCCGGATCAAGAACAAGAAGACAAAAGGTATCTACTGGGCCAGCTGATGGATCGAGACAAGCATCCTTAACGAGATCATTGTCTGCAACAGGAATACCTGGGCATGGTCCTAGGTACTGCAATCTCGACTTTACTGAGCTTGCAAACCAAGCTTTCTCTCTGCTGTGTAAAGAAATGACAGCTAATGTTTACAATGGATTAATGAAAGTACGCTACATTACATAAGCAACACAGCACGGTAACACACCGGTGCTGTTTCTGAGCATACACAAAAGCTTTGAATGGTGAAAGTTGTGGAAACAATGACATAAGGTTGAGCTGGGGTCCGCAGATGAGATGAACAAACCACATGTGTGAACTAAAACCTATCCTAAACTAAACTACTAGAACAACCGACTAGTTTGCACATAACCAAACCTGTGCACTACAGTTATGCCTCCGTTTCTAAGACATCTCCACTATACCGAATAGAGCGCAAGGCATACTGTACTGTACTCAGCTCTAACCTGGAGTTTGGCAGGGTCAGGGCTCCAACCATCAATCACATCTATGCTTCCGCTGATCAGGAATTGTTCCCAAGTGTCAGTGAAGTACCAACATATCTGCAAGAAAATACAAGATCGGGTCTTTCTCTATAGGCATTTGGCAGTTGTAATGCTTAAACTGTATCTTCATATATCTTACTAATGGTCCTATGGATTACATAATGATATATAATTGTGCCTTTGTTTTACATCATACCTCACGAAGGGCAATTCTTGATCTCACCAATCTGTTCAATCACAATTCACACATCGAAACATACAAGGCAATCAGTGAGCTGTAGCAGCGACAGACAATACCATCCTCTCTGGCCATATCGAGAATACCAGTTCTTGTCAAGGTTTGGCCCCTATATGATGCCCAAAGGCAAAGCTCATCTGGGTATTGCAGAACATCAAACTATTCACTATTGGCATGGGCGCATGGCTACCATACCAAGAGAAACAAATTCTGCAGGAAACTAAAAAAGTGGATAGAAACATATTATATAATTAGATTGAATTATTATATAATTAGATTGAATCAGGCATAATCGACATTGAATTAAAAACCATTTCACAGTACCTGATCAACTTTCTGACCAGGATCATCAGGTTTTGTTACAGCCGCCTTCACCAATGCTGAGTAGTAAGCCTTCTCTATCTTCTTGTTCCTATCTTTGCTTGGCTCCTCAACTTCATCAATATAGGCAACCCAGTGATGGATAACTGCCAAAGAAAATTTCTTTTAACAATTATTTGATGAAGTGCATAGTTTGAATACCACTATATTAATAGAATCAGAATGTATTGCAATGGTCAATATCGACAACAGTAATAAGGTAAAAAAATAATGGAATGTCATAGGACACCAGTCGCAGTATGTCAAAACTAGATTAGAACCCAATGCACTGATGCAGCACAGCATAAAAAACATAGCTCTTGTATACACTCACGGAAGACAGGAAAGATCTCAGAACTGCCAAACATATGTGCAATACTTCTATCCTTGAGACAATCCCACAACCGTAACACGATTTTCTACAGTTTGACTACAGATCTTAATTAATTTTCCTGTGGGGTACTCTGCAAAAGATTGTATTCCAGTTGTCAAATAAAGGAAATGTCCATTATCTCAATAAGAGAAAGAAATGAACCACAACCAACATATTTAGGATGAATAAAAAAATTAAGTGGGAAAATTAATGCCTTAATGGAAGGATTGGCAAGGAACTCTTATCCTAATACCCACTACACTTAAATCAAGACTTACGTTGTTATCAGTCTCAGAATATCCTGAGCACGGGATCGCCAGAACGTTTATGGATACCGTATTGCTGACATGATACAACGTATGTAAACTTCATGTCAGCTATAGCTTTGCATTAGGTCAACAATGGTGATTCATCGGATAATATGGCAGCTGCTCTGAAACCTTCCATAAGATCAACGAATTAATCATACAGTGTTCAGAATCAGGAAACAGGCTCAGCGACTAACAAATACCATCCTCTGGCCATATCGAGAAAAGCCTGAAGCACCAAAGCTTGTCTGTAGTACATCATCCCTCTTACTGTGAGATAGTGCAAATATTATTAAAGGCAAAGCAATAAAACTACCGATCACAATACCATGCACAATATGTTTGTTGAGAGAAGAAAGTATAGCCAGCCACGACAGATTGGGGGAATACCAGTTCTCGTCAAGGTTTGGCCCCTATATGATGCCCAAAGGCGAAGCTCATCTTCCAATTGTTCAGTCTCACGGAGTTCCTCTTCGTTCTTGCACTGCACCCGTTCAAGAAAATTTTTCCATTCATCTGCAAGGAGATAGGAGGAACAAAACATTGTTTTGATGTTTAGAAGACTTATGGAATTATTGAGACATCTCAAGCAGAAAATTTGACATAAAGTACCTGGGTAGATTTTTTGCAAGTAGAAAAGGATAGAAACCCCATCCTCGTTCTGGTCCTCAAGTGCTTTTGAAGAGAAAGAACGTCTTCTGTGTAATAAGGACTCTGCGGTACACAAGTTGTCCAAATAAAGAGGCAACAAGCCAAGTATTAACTAGAACATCATTGTTACTCACTCCAATCAATGAAATCTTTGGGGGGGTTGAGCAAAGGCAGCACTGCATTGGAAGCAGTCTGATGGATAAAATATAGCTATCACTAAGCAAAACGGGCTGAGGTAAAAGAAAACTCTCCAAACAAACACACATACACACGCTTGCATGATTTTGTTCAGGGAGAAACCGAAGTATAATTATTTAAATGATATAGAAATATTTAAAGTGGGAGCAGACAACAGAAATGTTTACAATCAAAGATTCAAAATAAGGATATCGATCCTAATATCCAACTGAATGCTAAATCTGAGACATTATTCTTTTGCTGGAGTTATTTACTGTTTTCTTAGAGTTGCTAAGAGAAGAAGAGCTTCCTTGTTGGAACCAACAGAAGAAAATAACACATTTATTTATCAACTAGCAATTGCCATTAAAAGGCAGCTAGAAGCAAAGCTCCATGGACAACAAATGATGATATGTTACCAGTAAAACACACAAGAAAGCTAATCCAGTACACAATGAATCAAGAATAGTGCGGTACAGCATAAATTTTAGCGAGAACAAAAGCTTACGAGAAGGGCAACATGTGCACTTTTGGAGCACTTGGCATCTCCATAAAAGAGAATTAGCAAGGAAAGATATCCGCCTTCTAGCATCCAGGTTTGTAGGAACATCCATAGCAGATTCCTTCACTGTGAGCAGAAGGTGTACCCTTTATCTGAAACCAATAGAACAGGCATAATCACAACACAAGAAGAACATAAACATCAATGTTATAAGCTTGCCTTTATTACAAAATATTCAAACATGTGCTTGCTTCAAACAAAAATAATAAAAGCAGGTCGAGAAATATAACCTTTTCAGTCCATGCATGTGATTCCTTAACAGGAAAATCAATGTCACCTGCATTCCATGCATACAAACTCTGATCGTTTAATTTAGCTGAAGCATAAAGTTTAGGAGAATCTGAAAACAATAAGCATATTAAAGCATTGATACAATGTCACCTGCATTCTAACTACACCATTAATTGCTTGGCATGTCAGATTGCTCTATATATCTGGAATTCTGGATGCTATGACTATGATAAAAGAGATTTCATGTCTGAAATAGCAGGTTCCATCTACTTCTATACATGCACTTATATTTGTAATTTGGTTAATTCTCTCTTGATTAAATTTATGATCAAGTAAGCAGTAAATTTATGACAGTCAATTGCTTGTGGAGTTGTGGTGTCGGGAAATGAGGCCTACCTACTGGCTAACTAATTGTATAACTTCTGTTCCAGGGCCGGAGAAAAAAAAAAGAAGAAATGTTAAGAGAATACTGATAGATTTGACAGCTTGTAACTGTGTATTGAGCCTCTTTGATGCCCACTACTCAGGATATCAAGCAGCTAATGATATTTCCACTGCTATTTTAAAGGAATCTAGAGAAGAATACACGCACAAGCAAACAAGGCATGTCAAAACAACCCTAACAGCATTTAATTCCGCAGCTTATCCTTACAACATGTACAAAAATAAAATGAGAAATCAAACAGGCTGGGCTAATTGGAGGTGACACTAACACCTAACTTCAATATTACCAAATGGCAGCAATGAGCAACGATTGCAAAATTGATAATAATACTGAAACATTTAGAGTTTGTAGAATCGCGGCACTGAAACATCATAATTTCACTAAATAAAATTCTCATACATATCGACTTGTGAAGCATATATTGATATATACATACCTCCCTCTGAAGAGCCTCGTCGAGATCCTGCTTGTCGACAGCCGTGATGTCCTTGGCGTACAGCTATCTCAGGCAATTCCGAATCCTGCGCAGATAGCAACAACAACAAGAACACAAACATGAAACATTAATTTCCTTCTGAAAGAATCGAATGTGACAGAAATCGAAGGAAGCAAGTACACCAATTTCATTTTGGCAGTAGAAGATTGCAATGCAGACATATATCATGGAGTAATTGGCAGACCTTGCAGGCTTCTGGTTGGAGGGAGAGGGAGTGGAGCCGAGCTGAGTTTTGAGGAGGGCAGGAGGCGCTGGCCCTGGGGCCTAGGGGGCGGCGGCGCAGTGGAGAGGAGGCGGAGGGGGTGGAGTCGCGGAGCCGTGAGGAGAGCTGGAGAGGCGAAGAGGCGCTCGGCTGGGCCGGCTGCTGGGGAGATGGGCTTGGCGCACCTCCGTCTCGGGCCGGGTGGTAAACCTCGGGCGGCGTGGTGGAGTCTCGGGCCGGCGTGCTGGAGCTGGGGCGGCGTGCTGGAGTCCCCGGTGGCGTGGTGGAGTCCCGGGGCGGCGGGGAGGAGGCGGGGCGGCGGGGTGGAGTCAGGGCGGCAGGGGTGGAGTCGAGGCGGCGGCGGCGGCGGGGTGGAGCTGGGGCGGCGGGGTGGAGATCCGGGGCGGCGTGGTGGAGGCGGGGCGGCGGGGTGGAGGCGCGGCGGCGGTGTGGAGGCGAGGCGGCGGCGTGGTGGAGCTGGGGCGGCGGGGTGGAGTTGAGGCGGCGGCGGGGTGGAGTCGGGCGGCGTGGTGCGGCGGGGTGGAGGCGGCGTGGAGGAGAATGGGGCTGGATCGATTTAGAGGATTTGGATCTAGGTTTTTTCAGTTTCCCTCTTCTTTTTTCTTCTGCCGCGCGCACACACGAGGTTCCCTCTCATTTTTTTCCAATCCGGACGGTTGTAACCGTCAGGAAATTGCATTTCACTGATAGGTTTGTTATAACCGTCAGAAAATTACGAATTTTCTGACGGAGTTACTACTCCCGTGAGCAAAATAGTAAAATCGGCGGTCGTTCTGGGCCCGTCGGTATAATTCAGGCCCGTCGAGGTTTCCTTCACTTCACGGTAGTGACGACTCTTGCTTCGCTTTGCTCCGTCTTGTTGTTGAATACCTGCGGGCCGTCTGCTGACATCGAGCGGCGGCGTGAGTGGTCAAGCAGTAGGCGGGCCCGTCACTCGGCGTACTCAACCGGGCGAGGAAGTGCTCCTTGCCTGAAGGCAGGGATGCCATTGACTTGGCGTGTGTGAGCACCTCCACTCGCCTGTCGTCGATTCTGCCCAAGTGATTAAGAAAAATTATTAATTTCTATTTTGATTTTCAACATATCATATAAAGTAGTGATAACATCTAAAGTTACTTACTTTTCCCCTCGAATTGAATCGTGAGGCGTCTCTCACGAGTATCGATCATTGAGGAGGCTCGCGGGACCTCGCAAGTAGGCGCTCGACGAACTAGAGGAAGCGGAACCCCCTGCTGTCGCCTCCTCCTCATCGTCCTCCTGCGCGTCCTCCTGCGCGTCCTCCTGCGCCTCCTCGTCGTCCTCCTGTGCGTCGTCCTGCGCCTCCTCGGCGTCCTCTGGGGCACTGCTCCTCCTCCTCCTCCTCCCACGGCGACAGGCGGCGGCGGCGACTCCCTCTGCTGTTGCTCCTCCTCCTACTCTCCCGGTTCGGCGGTCCTTGTCCTTGGTACAAGGGCGTTAGCTTCCTCATCCACCGTCCACCATCTTTGTTCAATCACGCAATTAAAAAGAGTAAACCAATAAGCCGAGATAAACAAAAGTACTTAGAAAGAGATGCAAAATAAACAAAAGCGTAATTACAAAATAACATAGTATTACATGTATTAGAAATAATCTTCATGATCGGGATTAGGCTTGGATCATAAGTCTCATCATCACTATCAATCATGTCGAAATAATCAACACTATCAGAATGAGCAATGTTGCCATTGTCATTGTCTAAATGTAATCGCTCAAGCATTTGTAAGTCCTTCACATTTTGCACCTCATCTCCGGCGTCCTCTTCAATAACTTGTTTCATTGTCTACTTCCATTCCGATCGCTTGGTTAAGTCTATCTCAAACCTCCTTCTAGTCCCTCTTCTTGAAAGAACTCTCCGTCATATGTGTTTGGGTCTAAGTTGTAATCTTCATCGTTTGGGGCGGGCACTTTACGTGTGGCGATACCTTGTGCACAATATCCCAACCCTTAAGATGCCTTATGGTTTGACACGCATATGGGAGATAATAAACTTGCGTGGCTGTTGGGCCACAATATAGACATCGTCTCTGGTAAAACGGAATCTGTCAATTTGACTAGCCCAAGATTAGAATATGTCGTCTCGTTACTTGAGGATCAAACCAATGGCATTTGAATATGGCGGGATTAAAGGTTTGGAACCATGAAACTTGAGTTAGTATATTTCTTCAATTCTTCCATAATACTCGACCTCGTCAGCGCCCGGCGTAAAACTCCGGAACTTGTGGTTCTTGATTGGGCGACTACGCTCGTAGCTTGTTGTGCGGCGATATCCATTCACGTCATAACGAGAAAATGACGACCCTATAGGCAAAGCCATCGGCAACTGTCTCAACTTCGGCACACATAGGCGCATCCCTCGTACCTGCAAGCTCAAGCGGGATACATCGTTATATTATTCGCGCGTCACGAGTAACTTGGAATGTCAAACTAAGTCGAGCTAAATTGGGCAGTACCTTCCATTTGAACCAAGAAATGAAATCGGGCATTCCATTTCCGCACCTGTCTAAGAAGGGTATCTACTGCGTGGGGTAGGATCCCTTGATTGGCCTTGAAATTCATGAAGACACCCATATTATTCCCGGTGTCCATACTCCTTCCTCCCAAGCACGGACCAATTCATCAATCCACGGGCTCCATGAACACACCCATATTATTCCCGGGTGTCGGGGAATTATCAGCGACAAGAATCGTTACGTCGTTGAAAGCATCTGTGAGGAGATTGAGGGGATAACGAACACGGGCCAACATGTGTATGGGGCAGCCATCATTCCATAAGTTGAACCCATACATTTGCGGTATAACCACGTACATTCTGAGCCTCTTTAGCTTTCTCATGATGAATGCCATCAAAGTGGGTCCATGCTTCACCATCGGATGCATGTACCATCTGTCGAGGATTATGTCGTTTGCCATTTTGTGCCATGTCATCATTTAGCGGATTCCTCGGTCATGTATAGCCGTTGGATCCTCGGTATGAGCGGAAGGTGCCGTAGGATTGTCACGAGAATGTCAAAATTTGCCTCTTCGGCCATCACGAAATCTACCTCCGGGAACCTAGATGATTTACACTTTGGGCGGTACTTTGCTTCCGTATTCGTTCCTAAATAGGGCGCACCCCTTTGGGCAAGCATGTATCTGCTCATCACGGCATCTTAAGTGCGAAGGAGTTTACGTGACTCGTGCATGCTCTTTGGCGAAGGTGACCCTCGGAAGTAAGTGCGCAATAGCATCAACATACCATCGGCGTCTCGACTCGGGCTATCTTTGGGACTTTACGCCATTATCGTCCAATGGCATCCGGTTGAAAACCTTTATGCGGCGTGAAGGGGTTTACGTCGCGGCAAACATGTAAATAAACGCCTTTGCGGTTGCCTCTGGCTCCTCCTCCGTCGTCCTTCAGCGAAGCGTGCCTCGTGATAGTTATTTAACATGTCGGCTACCCGACATCGGCATCATAATCCTCGTAGCGTGGTCTCACCACCTCCTCTCTCATCTGATCGGCTTCACCATGGTAGACCCAGGGTATAGTCTGTAGTAAATCCATTCTTCAAAGATGTTCCCCATGACCTTCTTCGTTTGTCTTTTCTGTTTGCACATTTCTTTGCGAGGGCTGACAAATTTTACTCGCTCCTTTAGCGACCCGCCAAATGCGGTTCAAAGCATCGGTCTTATCGATCCATTCATTGGTGACGACCCTAACTACGCGGCTGTGTACATCCACTCACGGTCCTCCATCCTCTAACATATATAGCGGCGAGTAATATAAACATCAATTGCATCTACAGCGTTCCTACTATCTAATAGGTGAGGATAGGTCCTAATCCTGCGAGGATCCGTAGATGAGGTTAGTTTCCATGCTCTACTCCTATTAAGAGCGAAATTTGGCGGCACCTCCCATTGTTCTCCAAATACCGTCTGCCGGGGAGAGTGTGTATCAGGAGAACAACGAGGGAGATGATGCAACTGTCTCGGATCGAGCGAACCATGAAACTAACCCCTTCGCATCCGTGGTGTCCAAAAACGTGGACAATTGAAGCGAATCACGGTTTTAGATATGGAAATATCGCATATTTCCAACCGTATCTCTTCGAGCAGGAGAACGCCTAAGCGGGTTCGTGATCTCGACCATGATCTGGAAGAGGGTTATACCTAGGGTGGCGGTGGAGTCGGGCTAAGCGGTAGTGGCGGAGTCGGTGCGATGGCGGCGGCAGTGCGAGCGAGACCAGCGGCGAGGAAAGCGATCGAGGTCGTAGAGGTACTCGGCGCCGCTCGGTGGCTCTTCTCTGCAAAAAAAAACATAAAGCTGTCGATACAAAATTTGGCGGACACCTCCACTGCGGTGAGGTTTCCAAAACACCAAGAAAACCAGCGACACGATGGCCGACATGCACATATATATGAGCAGCACGATGGCCGACATGCACAAGATTATATCCAACCACATATATATAACAATGTCACAACCACTCCTCGACTACTTAGACTACCACCACTTTGCTACTCTACCACTACTACTACGCAACTACTAGTAATACTCTGACGGCGGCGGTATGGCATACCTAGTGGGCGTCGTGAGGCGGCGGTGGTGAAGGGGCCAAGCGCCCGGTGGACAAAGCGGCAATTTGAGAAGCGTCGGGGATGTGCTTGCAGCGGCAGGCGCCTCCTCCTCCTCCTTCTCCTTCTTCCTCCTTCCTCCTTCTTCCTCCTCCTCCTTCTCTTCCTCCTTCTTCCTCCTCTCCTCCTCCTCCTCTCTTTCTCCTCCTCCTCCGTGGCCTTGGCCTGGCCTTGGCCCTGTGGCCAGGTGTGTGTGTGTGTGTGTGCGTGTGTGCGTGTGTGCGGTGTGTGTGGGCGGCCAGGCGTGTGAGATTAAATCCCTTTCTTAAGTGCCCCGTCGGCACTCGGCAAGAGGGGTTTTTAAAAATTTAAAATTCTTTGCAGTGTCTTCTCATGACACTTTCGGCAAATAAACTCCTTTCTTAGAGTGTCTTCTCGACACTTTCGGCAAAACTTCCTTCTTAGAGTGTCATTTTTGACACTCGGCAAATATATTTTTTCCACTTTTGACCTCCAAACTTTTCTGCGGTCCTCATACAATACAGTACTCCATGTTCCAATGTGGCACATTTCTCGGACTTGTTCTATATTTCTTTAATTTATTTCAATTAATTGAATTTTCTTGGATAATTCAAATTATAAGCTGCTAGTCATTGAATAATGAAAAAAAATGAATGGAAAAATGATATTCATGTTATTTAGTATAATGTGAGTAGTAACGAGGAGCAGACCACCAATTTGAACATCTTGTTCACGAAACATGACCACGACCTTGCGGTCGAGTTGTTTTAAATTGTATAAAAAGCAAGCGAAGTCAGAAAATCATGAAACTTGTCAAGATGTCATGATATCATATGTGGAGGCTGTGATAAAAATTTGAGAAGGTTTAGCGCAAGTTGTCACGTCGATGCTTGCAAGCGAAAAATCTCAGAAGAAGTTGTCACGTATTCTTACATTTTTCTCGGTTTGCAAGCATCGTAAATGCATGAACAATGTTTTTTAAAAATGAAAAATATGAAATGTCAAAAAAACTTTCTTAGAGTGTCAAAAAATGACTTTTCGAAAAAAAAAAATGGTTAAAAAAAGTTAACGGCATGCTGCCGTTAGCAGTGGTGCCCTTTCTTGAGTGTTACGGTTTGCGAGGTGCAGGCACTCGGCAAACTGATCTTCTTAGAGTGTAATTTTTTTTGAGTGCTCGGCACTCGGCAAACCATCTCTTTCTTAGAGTGCGGATGTTTGCGAGTTCTTTCTATCGGCACTTTCGGCAAATAGCCTCTTTGCCGAGTGCAGATAAAAGCACTTCGGCAAAGTCGGGACACTTTCAAAAAAGCCGTCTCCGATGGTTATGTAATATCCAAGTACATCCCTCTTCGTCTACCGTCAGGACATCACATAGAGGAGTACAGGAACGAAAATAAAATAGCATGTGTTTTTTTTAAATCAAATAGCATGTATTTTTTAAAAAATAATAATCAAATAGCATGTTCTCAATTTAGAATAGCTAAACATGTGTCTATCTTATCAAGCAAGGTAAAATAAGAACAACATAAGCCTGCAGTCCCTATCCGGTGCCGACTCCATCTCCTCCCCTGCGCTGTTGCCATCGCTCGGTGATGCCCTCGCCACTCACAGGGCATTGGCACAACCGTTGCTACTCAGTGGCGTCACTGGCTCGCCACTCGCCCCTTGTCACCCTTGCCCCTCGGCCTTGGTGGCGGCTAGGGTTAGGGTAGGTGGTGGTCGCATATGCATGGCGCAATTGCGCCGTTGGGGTGGGTTGAGTGTGACTTGAGGCTATGGGGATGGGGAATTGGGGTGGTGGCTTTGTGTCTGGTTAGTGCCTTAGTGATAGATCTGTTCATGGGCAGCTCAGCCCGAGCCTAACCTGAATTTTTCGGTCTCGGGCCTTGATTTTTGGCCCGAAACCCGAAAAAGCCCGATGAAGGCAATAAAATAATAAAAAAATTATTCTCGAAATGAATTAAATATTAATTATTATTCCAAAAATAATTTAAATAATACTATTTTATTGGGAAAAAAAATCGATCTGGGCAGGCTCGGGCCTACCCATTCAAAGTAAGACTTTCGGGCACGGCAGGGGGTTTGAAACAGGCCTACTTAGTGATTGGGCTAGGCTAAATGGATGGTGTTGGGCGGTTGGAGACCGGTGTATGTACGCTGTAGAACAATTCGGGTATTTCGGCCTATTTATTTTCAAACGAACCAAAACCGAAACCATCACCGAACACCGAATAGGATAGGATTTTCTACCAAGCATCACAAAAACCGAACAAAGAGATATTGATTAATTACATTGGGATCGATGGTCGGTTCCAGTGTAAAAATACCCACCCCTAGTCTAGGACGTTGAATCAAGTTGCGAATTTTTGGCCGTATTGGTACTTTTTCACCGCATATTTACAGGAATGGTCGTCTTCGGATTTTATTTGAATGGCACCATTGCCGCACGGCGGCCGTGCGACAACCCCTCCCCTCCCGCCACGTCACCTGTTGCCACACGGCCGCCGCACGGTAAGCTACTATAGCGCTGTTGTTCTTACGATGGCCGTCTTGACAACAACTATAACAAATTATTTTTCCTTTAAAAAAAGCATTTATGTATATTTTTATAGGAATTTTTAAATATATAAAATGGGCTCCAAAAATTATGAAATTTTTGTTGGAGCTTTCTAACATAGTGTACTTGCTTGTATAATTTTTAAATAATTTTATCCATTCTAAATTTTTCTCAAAAATTTATTTAAGTATACTGTTTGTAAGAATTTTTTAATATAGAAAATGAGGTCCAAACATTATGAATTTTTTTAAAGGCTCCTTACATAGTGGACTTGATTGTGTAATGTTTTTTAGAATTTTATATGTTCTGAAAATATCTCAAAAATTAAGTGTTTATGTCTCGAAAATTAGAGTTTTAGGTTTCGGAAATTAGGGTTTCATGATTTCATGTGACTTGAAATGTGTGAAGTTTAGTACCACATGGACTACTCTAGGTAAGAGATACTTTCAAGAGACACTCGTTAAGGGTTTAGGCCAACGCCCGGTCTCCCTCCTCCGTACATCTGTCACCCCGTCGCTATGTCCCCCCTTGCCCGCGGTGCTGCACCTCGACAACGCCTCCGAAATGCTCGGCACTGTGACTACTTTAGGAATTCTCGAATGGGATGCGAAGGGCCTAGTGAACCATTTTATTTAGTTCCTGTGCTGATTGATAGGCAACGTAAAAGGGGGCAACTTTGATTGTGCCTTCAAGCTAATGAATAAGATGATGCATGAAAGCTTCCTGGGACAGCGGCATAACAGAGTGTTTTTGCCATGCCGCGAACCCTTAGTGAACCGTTTGTTTCCCTTCCTAACAAATGACATCATGATTTCATGTGACTTGGAATATGGGAAGTTTAGTACCACATGAAATAGCGGCATGATTTCATGTTCACCCTAGTTAGTAATAGTAGTAGTATTACTCCAATCGAGCTTGTATGAGGCCAACTTAACTCCTAGAAAGCCTTAATTGTCAGAGTTTCTAACCCCTCGCAGCAAACAAAGAACTTCCTTTAACATCGTTGTAATAGTACTTGTCCTGCTGCATCTTTCGGTGTTGTTGTAGTACAAATTTGAAATAGACCAGAATGTTTGCTTGTCGACGATCGAGTCGCCGATTTTACGAAATGAAAAAGAGAAAAATGGCAGAGAGTTCATGGGAGAGAATGAGACTGCTCTTTATTGCTATGAACTGGCTATTACAGGGGGTGCCTTTAACAAGGCGGTTGACTAATCCTAATTACACTGAGCGTAATACTTGCTATGCTATTAAAATCTAATCGTTTGTTGATCTTCTGAATTGGATTCGATATCTCCTTCTCCTGCTTGCATTCTTCTTTAAGTAGTTGACGAAGTGGCGGTAGTTACTCCTGGAAGTAGTGCCTATTAGGAAGTGACGCGTTCGGTCAGAGGGAGGCAATGGTTGACAAAGTATCAACCGTTTGGCAGTTGTGCATTTGTGAGACACACAACCGTAGAGTGGTTGTTGTCAGTGTCTTTAGATTATGAAACATCGCGTGGTATGGACCAAATATGACATATGTTTCATTCATCACACGATATGGAATATACCCGGAGTCAGATCCGGATGCCAGTTCATTGCTTCTCTGACGGTCATCAGTCGGGGCTGAGTCTGAGCCCTCGTCCGACCAGGGTATCCTCAGAATAACCTTTAGAATCCTTACTATCATGGAGGTCGTGAGCCTTAGGGGTTACGACCATGAAGACACATTGATGAGGCCCTAGGTGCATCTACTACAGTGGTCAACATCCCTAAGTTGCAAGTTTGTGCTAAACCTCAAGTTGAGCCTATTATGCATCAATGGAGAAAGAAACAAGAACAAGGTTCAGCCAAGAGCAAGGAGAGGGAGGTAGGCCGAAGGGGGAGCTTGAGCGGACATGGGAAGACACAAGGACCGAGGGCTTTGCATGTTGAAAAGTTTGTAAAAGAATCCGGCCAAGAAAAGACAAAGGATCGAAATTCAAACTCAATTCCGAAATTAATGCATTTTTAGCCTAAGAATCCGAAATGGATTTGGATTGGAGCTATTCCAATTCGGATCTTTCTTTAAAAGAGATTAATTTTATAATTACTTGTAATAGGATAGTTTAATCTATTTTTAGCAATTAGAGTAGCTTAAATATCTCATTAAAGTAGGAGTTTTGGGTTCGGATTACTGTAGCCGACTCGGTTTACTGTTCATCCGTACACACTGTTCACCAGGACTATATATTTAGGGGAAGACCCCCATTATAAGCAAGTGAGACTTGAAGAAAATACAGAAAAGTCACAGGTTTATGTGGCGCATAATGAATACATGCATTTCGGATATTCCCATCTAGGGTTTTGTGATTGCGTGAATATTGGAGGGAGGTTGTTCTTCCAAAATTCGTGATTCTTTGTGGATCATCTCACCAATTCGTAGCATCCTCAATTGCTCACGGTTTGGTGTTCTCTTCGGGTTTGATTTTGTTTCTCTCTTCGAATTGATTCAACATCAACCAAGTATTACTTGCTTTGGAGATACACTTGTTCTTCTTTTTTGCTGAACCAAGAAGGAGGAAAGCTAGGGCTTTACTTCGATCAAGACTGAAATACAAGTACCGTGAAAGATTGGGCCACATTACTCATCAACTACACGTTGATCCGTATCATCTTGGTATCGGAGCATGGTTGATCACGGTACGTAGAATTTTTTCTTGGTACTTTGAGGTTGATTATCATGTCAAGAACTAGCCAGTGTGGTTCTAATGATGGATCGGACGAAGAGCCCATGTACGGTGATACACTATTATCGGACGTATGTGCTTAATTTGATGCTACTACCGGCTATTTTCTTCGTCGCGAGAAGGTGTTACGCCATCAACTTGAAGCTCAAATCCAAGGGGTGTAAGACACACTAAACGATCATCTCAACGCGAATGAACGGCGCATGATGGAAGGTTTCGACAATCTGAACCTTGCTATCCGTCGCTTGGAGAAGAGGCTACCACCGTCACGAGGAGATAATGTATCGGTGCTACCCCAACTACAACATGGACGTGCACAACATGTTGTACGTCGAGATGGAGATGACTTCTACCCTGCTGATTCGGAGGAGGCTATTTCTGATGATCGTGGAAGACACCAACGATGTCCACGACGTGATTACTTTGATCGTCGAGGTGCTGGACATGGTGGGCGTCATAATGGAGGTGATGAACATGAAGACGATGGTATCGGGAGAATCAAGATCACCATACTGGAGTTCAAGGGCAGATCTAATCCGGAGGTTTATTTGGAGTGGGAGATGCGTGTCAATCAAATTTTTGACAACCACCACTACTCCGAAGAGAAGAAGGTTCGTGTTGCCTCGATTGAGTTCACCGAATATGCTATTATTTGGTGGCCGGGATCAATTGAATCGTGCAGGAGAACGTCCTAACACTTGGGAAGCAATAAAACAAGCTATGCGGGAACAATTCATGTCGGCATACTATACAAGGACGCTGCATACAAAGCTACGACGACTTACTCAGGGTGCTAAAACGGTGAGCGAGTACTATCAAGAGATGCAAGTGCTCATGATCCGTACAAATGTGCGTGAGTCGACAGAGGCGACCATGACATGTTTCTTTGAGGGGCTCAATGATGATGTGTGAACCGTGTTGATTTGATGCAATACAAGACCGCGCAAGAATTACTTCATCAAGCAGAGCGTGCTAAACAATGGGTGAAGGACACTCAAGCAAGGGGTGGCCGAACCACTCATAACTTGGGCGTGCAACCGCGCCAGCGAGAGATGCAGGATCAACTCCAAAACCGGTTGCATCCACTACACCAGTTCGGAGTACATTCAAGGAAGCCTCGAAGCCTATAAGTGCTGCGGGTAAAGAAGCCTCACATGCTGATTATAGTGCATTCTCTACAGCTAGAATTAATAACATTGAATGCTTCAAGTGCAAGAGCCAAGGTCATATGAAGAAGGATTGTCCAAACATAAAGACGGTGTTGCTTACACATGATGGCTATACAGCGAGAGAGCGACAATGATGAATCTGAACCTTCAATGAATCTAAAAAGCTAGAGCCAATCATTTGTTATCCATAACAAGGTGTTAGCTTGATGGCTCAAGCGGTGCGGCGTGATAACTGCTTGTTATTGTGCGAAGGGACAATGACATCATATCTTTCAAACCGATTGCAAGATTAAAGAGAAGGTATGTAAGCTGATTATTGATAACGGGAGTTCAAGCAACTTGATTGGCAAGAATGTGGTGGAATCACTCTCATTGTCCACATAGAGACATCCTAAACCATATTATATCCAATGGATCAACAACGTCGTCAAAGTCAAGATCACACACAAGGTGAGAGTGCCACTTACAATTGATGGCTATGTCGATAAGGTGGAGTGTGATGTGATACCTATGCATGTTGGTCATATTCTATTGGGATGTCCATGGCAATTTGATTTGAATGCTACACATCAAGGACGGTCCAACTGATATACTTTCACGTACAATGGAGAATTCCATGCTTTGCTGTCAAAGACCGATGAAGAAATCAAGAGTGATTTGGTTGTGGTTAGCAAGAAGAAGGCCGTAAAGACTACACTAAAATCAAGGATGGTTTTGCTTCAAGAAGGGGAGGATGATGAGGCCCTAGGTGCATCTACTACGGTGGTCAACATCCCTAAGTTGCAAGTGTGTGCTAAACCTCAAGTTGAGCCTATTATGCATCAATGGAGAAAGAAACAAGAACAAGGTTCTGCCAAGAGCAAGGAGAGGGAGGTAGGCAGAAGGGGGAGCTTGAGCGGACATTGGAAGACACAAGGACCGAGGATTTTGCATGTTGGAAAGTTTGTAAGAGAATCCGGCTAAGAAAAGACAAAGGAATCCAAACTCAATTCCGAAATCAATGCATTTTCAGCCTAAGAATCCAAAATGGATTTGGATTGGAGCAATTCCAATTCGGATCTTTCTTTAAAAGAGATTAATTTTATAATTACTTGCAATAGGATAGTTTAATCTATTTTTAGCAATTATAGTAGTTTAAATATCTAATTAAAGTAGGAGTTTTCGGTTCGGATTACTATTCACGTGAACAGTACCGACTCATATTACTGTAGCCGACTTGGTTTACTGTTCATCCGTACGCACTATTCATCGGGACTATATATTTAGGGAAAGACCCCCATTGTAAGCAAGTGATAGTTGAAGAAAATACAGAAAAGTCACAGGTTTATGTGGCGCATAATGAATACATGCGTTTTGAAAATTCCCATATAGGGTTTTGTGATTGCGTGAATATTGGAGGGAGGTTGTTCCTCCAAGATCCGTGATTCCTTATGGATCATCTCACCAATTTGTAGCATCCTCAATTGCTCACGGTTTGGTGTTGTCTTCGGGTTTGATTTTGTTTCTCTCTTCGGATTGATTCAACATCAACCAAGTATTACTTGCTTTGGAGATACACTTGTTCTTCCTTTTTGTTGAACCAACAAGGAGGAAAGCTAGGGTTTTGCTTCGATCAAGATTGAAATACAAGTATCGTGAAAGATTGGGCCACATTATGCATCAACTACATGTTGATCCATATCACACATGGTCTTTTATTATGTATTAAAGTAATACATCAAGAGTTTAATCCTCGTCAGCTAGCCCCCAGACTTTAAGTGAATTGGTCGTGTGAATTATTTTTCCCGATGAAGTCATACCGGGTAGACCCTCATTTAATGTCGTGACACTTGAGGTGGTCTGTATTCACTTTAAAGTTGAGAAACTGCCTTGGGACCCGAAGAGTTTTTCTGTCCGTTGGACATAAGGTTTTGTCCGTTGGACTCTTGGGTAACTCTCGATTGCGGTTAAAGAATGGGACTGCTCTTTATTGCTATAAACTGGCTATTACAGGGGGTGTCTTTGACAAGGCGGTGGACTAATCCTAATTACACTGAGCGTAGTGCTGGCTATGCTATTAAAATCCAATCAGCTGTTGATCTTCTGAATTGGATTTGATCTCTCCTTCTGCCGCTTGCGTTCTTCTTTAAGTAGTTTACGAAGTGGCAACAGTTACTCCTGGAAGTGGCGCCTGTTGGGAAGTGATGCGTCCGGTCGAAGGGAGGCAGTGGTTGACAAAGTATCAACCGTTTGGCGGTTGTGCATCTATGAGACACACAACTGTAGGGTGGTTGTTGTCAGTGTCTTTAGATTATGAAACGTCGCATGGTATGGATCAAATATGACATGTGTTCCATTTATCACATGGTATAGAATATACTCGGAGTCAGATCCGGATGCCTGTTCATTGCTTCTACGAGCAGTCATCTGGTCGAGGACTGGGTATAGGCCCTCGTCCGACTAGGGTATCCTCAAAATAACCTCTGGAATCCTAACGACCACGGAGGTTGTGAGCCTTAGGGGTTACGACCATGAAGACATATGGTCTTTTATTATGTATTAAAGTAATACATCGAGAATTTAATCCTCGTCATTGCTAAAGACATTTAGAGTTCAAATTCTACCACTACTGTGATATCAATCTTACTGGGTGAAGAACTAAAGGCAGGTGCCACGTTATTCACTATCTAAATCTAAATAATAGTAGTATGATTGGTACTACTCGGAGTGAAAGAAAATAGTATGGTACCCAAAATCTAAATAATAATAGTATGATTACTACTACTATGGGAGTTCAAATTAAGCCACTCTTTGCTATAGCTATCCCATTTGCACCTAGAGTGGCCTATGTGGTATTAAACTTCACACATTCCAAGTCACATGAAATCATGAAACCTAATTTCCAAAACATAAAACCCTAATTTTGAGACCTAAACCCATAATTTTTGAGATGTTTTGAACATATGAAATTCTAAAAAAAACATTACACGATCAAGTCTACTGTGTAAGGAGCCTTTTAAAAAAATTCATAATGTTTGGACCTCATTTTCTATATTAAAAATTCCTACAAACATTATACTTAAATGAATTTTCAAGAAAAATTCAGAAAGGATAAAATTTTGAAAAATTACACAAGTAAGTACACTATGTCAGGAGGCTTCATAAAAAATTTCATAATTTTTGGAGCCAATTTTCTATATTTAAAATTCCTACAAAAAGTATACATAATTGATTTTTTTTTTAAAAAAAGGGAAAAATGCTACAGTGTTGCCGCACGACCACCGTCTTGATAACAACAGCGCCTGATAACTTACCGCTTACGACCACCGTGCAGCAATAAACCACGTGGTAAGTGGGAGGCGTTGCCGCATAGCGGCCGTGCGTCAACGGTGATATTTTTGCAAATAAAATTCAAAGACGGCCATTCCTGTAATTACGCGGAGAAAAGGTGCCAATGCAGCCAAAAACTCTCAAGTTGCTCATACCGTATCAGAAGAGTAAGGAAGCTTTAATAGGAAAAAATATAGCGTGCTACATTGTTCAATATTTGACATGTATTGTTTGTGTGTACTTCACATTACATTTTTAAAACTTATAAAGTCACATAAAAAGAAAGCAAGTGCCAAAGTATTCAATTTTAATAAGAAGGAACTTGATGTTTTCATAAGCAATCAACGAAGTAAAAGATCATTTCAGACAAATCTTCGAGAATGCTAAAAGTTATGTTAAAAAGAATAAATAATTGAGGAACAATAAAGAATAATACTTCAAGCAGATTTCAACCATCATAATTTAGAATGATCTTATATTGCTGAGTTATAGAAATTGATAGAGATTCATAAAAAAAACTATGTAAATATATAGAAGCCAAGTAATGGTGGTTTATGCCCATTACACACTGAACCAAACACAATAATATTGATGTACAAACAACCTTAGACGCATAGATTGGGTAGATCGGAGACAGGATTAAACCTTGCCTGATTTAGTTACATTTTAATTGCAAAGGAGTGATATGCCCAATTTAATTGTATGTTAATTTTATAGGAGTGATTATGGGGTAAGGATCTAATGCTGCATACCAGAGATGGATGGCAAGGATGCTCTCGATCATCCCTGCAGTTAATATGTCAAATTTAAACTCATACTTTTTATATTAGTATTAGTATATATAGATATGCTTACATGGTGTAACATCCTAATTTTAGACCTTTTAAAAATTTCAAAATAAAAATAACCATTTGATTTTTCCTAAATTGTTAAAGCTTACATTGAAATTTCGAAATAAAAATAATTTAATGTGAGTAAATCAAACTCCAATTAAATAAAAATTATTTTATTTGATTTTCTGATTTTATCTTGGATTTCCTTTTTCCAAGACTTTGTTGTTTTCCCTTTTGAGTTCTTTTCATTTCTTTCTAGACATCCCTACTTCCAGAGCATTTTTAAAGCTTTAAAAATTAAAATGAATCATTTGCATTTTATTGGATTAATTTAAAGCTTAGCTTGAATTTTCCAACAAATTAAAACATTTTAAATGATTAAAATAAACTTTAATTAAATCCAAAATTATTTTATTTGATCTATTCAAGTTCCAAGAAATTTTATAAAATTTTCTTGGATTTTTCTAATTTATTTTATTTTTCTTCTTTTCTTTTCTCTTTCTTCTACCTCCAGCATGCTTCATTTCTTGCCGTTGCACTCTTGGCTCTACAAAGCCGCCGCTCACGCCAGGATTGCTGGCCTCCACCTATCCCGCCACCCTTTGCATTGACACATGCTCTGCCCGCCGCCCATCTCGTTGCCACCCTGGACTTGCCCCTTATCCTCCCGCGCTGCACGCTGGCTCTGGCTTGCCCGACAACCCAGCACACCCGCCACCTTCGCACCCAGCGAGTCCTGCCACTGCCACCTGGAATCCCACCGCACCACCCGGTCCTGCGCCCACGTCTTGCCCTCGACCCACCTTGCAGTCTGTAGGCCCAGACTGCCAGTGCATGCACCCCTTGTGCACCCACGTCGCCCATGCCACTCAATCCCCTCCTCTCTCTATAAAAGTCGGCAACTCTTCCTCCTCCCTTCCCCCTCCTCTCCTCCTCTCCCCACCCTTGGAACCCCCCAACCGAAGCTCCTTGCCATTTCTATTTCTTCCTCGACACCAACCGCACCACCTCCTCCTTCCATCTTCCTCTCCAGCCATCTTTTTGCCTCGCCAGCCGCATCATGGTGTGCCCCTCGGTCTCCTCCACCCATCCCCCAAGTTTCCCCTCCTCTCTCGCTTTCTTTTCGCCGGATTTTGAGTTTTACCGCCACCGGCCAAAGCTCCTTCCTCCTCACGTTCCATCACCATCATTGATCTCCCGGCGACATCAACACCACCTTTGGATTCGCCTCGCGATGTTCTACGCCGTGCTCCCTTCCTTTTCTGCAGAGCACCACTGGTTCGCTAGAGCCACGTGTGGCCCAAATGCCGCCACCACCACCCTTGGCTTCCTCACCTCGCTGGGGTTCCATTTTGCTAGTTTGCCGGCCGGCCCATCCCTCCCCTCGCCGGCGCCCTTGCTCTGCCACCTACAGCTTTTAAAAAGACAGGATGGGGGGCATTTAATCAGTTGTATTGTAAGATGGGAAGGTACTTGCAATTATATGATGTGATCATAATCAAAATGCTCTACATTACAGAAAACTAAATCTATTCATTTATTGACATCCCATTCTACTAACCTACTTTCTGTAAGAACGATGAATACTTTGCATTACACAAAAATAAAGCCAATCTTATCCAGCCAATACAGCAAAAGGACAACATAATAGAATGTACCTAGCAGGCAAAGTTGTTCTTTATTTGATTTTACACCAACAATCAGATTCCATGACATCTCATTCTTATACAAAACAATCCCTAGTCTATTATGAAATTATCAATTAAAGCATAACGATTAGATATCGAGAAGGGGAGAAAAACCGGCTGCAAGAGTAGAGTTTCATGAGGCGATACCATGTAGACTACAATTGCAACCATTTCAGTTGAAGCTTATGTGGGAATGCCATTTCATTTGTAACATAGAACAACATGGTATACGGTTTGTAAAAAAAGATAGGGAAAACAATGGCAGGATATGCCTGCACATAACAGATGAAGAGAATGAGTAAAAAACTGGACTCGAAATAGTAAATATAGTTAAATAGAGAAAACCAGGTAGTACTAATAGTAATAGGTGTGAGATTACGTTGAAAAATTTAATGAAATCTCAAGTGTCAGAGAACCAAAGCCTTTGTCAAGAATCTGGTGCCATTCCACTGCCATCTAAATAATGCAAAATCAAATGGCTAGCTTCTCCTTTTTTTTCTCCAGATTATACAGTCAGATTAAGTCAGGTAAATGTGTGTTTATAGATATACGATGATCTACCCCGAGGAGCCATAGAACATTATTGTTTCACATTTTCCTCAGTTAGGAAACAAGTATAATGTATAAGTGATAGAGCCATAGAACATCACTATCGATCATCTCTTAATATTTTGCATTGGATGACTCGGTTGTTATAGCGCCTAGGCACTCAAAGAGCGAAAGAAGAAGATTCTCCTAATACCTTAGCAAACAACTAAAAGTTCAAAATTTTAGATCATGCAATCAAGTGAATATGATCGAATTTTATAAATTCCTATAAATAGCATGAGGAAACATGCATTAATAAATACAAGTGTCAATTCATTACATGAGGATGAATGCTATTAGGTGAAAAATTGTATTCATCTAACTATATCAGAGTGGACAAACAGTCACTTGAAATACTGGCATTAGCGCATTCATACTGAAAACAAAAACTTAACACACACCGGGGGTGAAAACGAATGCCAGTCTGCTCCCAACAACCCTGTAAGCGATAATATTTCTTGAAGCTGTTATGCATATCTAAAAGAATCGAGCAAACAATCAACATCCCTTTAGCAAATCAAAAAAAAACTCCCTAAGTTGTTTCGTAAATCGCTACACACCACATGCCTACATCAAAGTCTATATGATGTCACATACAGAAACCCTATTAAATCGTCCTCTTCAAGATACATTCTCCCACAAATTCAGTTCCTGAACTTGAAATATAATAAACAGCCGACCATTCCCTAGCGCATCAGTGCAATACAGGATCGTCCTTGGTACCTTCCAATTTCTCCACCACGGTTCTATCCAATTCAAGCAAGACGTAAATAGTACCAAGCTCCAATGACGAGAAATAGATAGGAAGGAAAGCAAGTGTCGTCACCTGAATGATCGCGAGGCATTCGAGGAGGTCTCGCCGTGCTTTGCACCACCACAACCTCGGTGAATTGGCCGGCCTTGCCCTCAACCATGGAGGCGGACGACATCCCTAGGACTGCTCCCAGCACACCGTTCCAGGGGATCTACGGGTGGTGCGAGGAGGAGGGGATGGGGTCGAGGAGGGCTGGCGGATGGTGTTGTGGAGGAGGGGATGGGGTCGAGGAGGGTGGCGCAGCGCGGATGGGAGGTGAGGGCAAGCTCGAGGTGAGGGCAAGTTGAGGTGGTGAGGAACGAGGGGTCATGGCGGCAGAAAGGGTGGGCGCGGAGGTAAGGGCTCGAGGGAGGCGCGGGGTGGAAGTGGGCGTAGAGGAAGCCCACCCGCTTGACGGCGAAGGCGAGCGCCTTAGTGACGTAGAGCTGGAGGGCAATAGTGGTGTCGTAGTCGAAGGAGGCTATGACACAGAGCGGTGCCTCCTGGCGGGTGATGCGGATCTGGCGCACAATGAACTCTTCCATGGTCATCTTCTTGTCGAAGGAGCCGGCCGGGGAGAGACCCTTGGGTGGCGGCAGCGGCTAGGAGGAGCGCGCGTCGGGCGGGTTGGAGAGGTAGATGAAGGAGCCATTAGGGAGGTTTAAGGAGGCGAGTCGGGCAGCCGGGTCGGAGAGCAGCTGCTGCAGGGCTGCGGTGGAGGGGCAGGAGGAGAGCCGAGGAAGAGGAAGGTGCGGGAGCCGAAGGGGACGGGGAAGGGGAAAAGAAAACAGGGTGGGTGAGGTGGTTACTATATTTTCGTGCGAGGCGGCGAGGTGTGGTGGGATGATCACCTGCGCCACCGCTGGCGTGGGGTAAACCCGAATGTTTAGTAGTTAATTAAGATTAAGAAGATAAGAAGAAATGATGTCCTCTATTCGGAACAAAATAATGAGTTGCTCGGTTGGTTGTGTGGTCAGATGCGAACACTTAGGTCTTGTGTTCGAGCATTGCCACTGCAAAAAAACAGTTTTTTGGCATTTATTTCATTTCACAATTTTAAAAATGATGGTTTATTATTAATGATAATAAATAAATTGAAAAACACAAGATAAAAAATGGAGCGGTACATAAGCCAACCAAATATGTTTCTTCAATATTGAACTATTGTTTGTCAGATGTCATTGATCTTGAACTAGTTTGCCTGTAATATTATAAAAATCAATACATCTTCCAATGTAATAGATTATATAGTCACTCTACATTGGATACAATTGCTATGGTGAGATAATAGGCAGCCACATTATGATGGCATGTATATTCCTTTCTTATAAAAACAAATAAACACATTAGTGCAATTAGAACAGCGAAGTATCTTAGCCCATCGTTCGCCCTTGCTCTGCCACCTAGAGATGCTGCCTGTGCACTGCTTCTTCTTCTTCCTTCCTTCCTTCTTTCTTTCTTTATTCCACTTCCAAGTGAGACCCTTTTGTCACTCACTCATTCTCTCTCTCTCTCTCTCTCTCTCTCTCTCTCTCTCTCTTGCAAGTGGGCCATGAGGTCATCCTCTCTTTGCTTTGCTCTATAAATAAAAAACAACAGAGATTCAATATTCTATTTCCCCTTTTTTCTATCATTTCATATGATCGCAATCTTCCGGACGTTCATTCTCCTTCATACGAACTCCGATTCCGTCGATTCTTGTTTCTAAATTCATCAAAATTCTGACACTTTATGTTTTTTTTTTGCTAATTTGCTAATTTTTGAATTTTAATTTGAATTATTGTATTTATTTGGCTCTTTTCGCACATATAGATTCCCGTGTTTCTGAAGAATTCCTAGACCCGTCGGCCGAAGCCATGCAAACCTTCAACGAAGGCAAGTCGTAGACCTTTGATCATGTTAAACCCATTTTTACTAAACTATATTATTTTATATCAATATGCATTGCTAGTTTTATAATAACTGCTTTTGGGAATAGTTAAAGTCCTATTCTACATTATGCCTTCTTAAATAATTATGAATGACATGTACTCTTAGGCACCATGGGATGGGTTAATTCTAGTTGGGCATATATATTTTAGTACCAACATGGGTATCGTATCATGCTTAGCCATGCTTAGTCGCGATGGGATTCATGATCACATGTTCATAAATGATAAATTTGACCTAATGATATATGGAATTGTGGCGAGAACACTATTATTAAAATTTGTTCTGCCATGGCAAGGGTTGCCATTTGGTCGGGTTGAACCAAAAATGGTTTCATACTCAGGCGATTGATCGTTCAGTAAAGGGGATAATTTTAGGACGTGGTTGCCTTGCTTGAGTAGTCACTAAGGACTTAACTTTGTGCGACATTGATCTAGACCATACCGTACAACCACATGTCCAATGTGGGGTGGACTTGACCAACTAATTAGCAATGTTTTGATTTGGTTCTGTTTGAGTTGATAAGCGGTGCAAGAGGGGGTCTTGAATCACTACAACAGGACTAGGTTATAGCAACACGCGTATATGCTGCTATATCTACAAATTTGTGTTGCTAGGATGGATAACAACACATGTGATAAGTGATGTTGTTGGTCGTGTTGCTATAAGGTAGGTCTACCGCAACACAAATTAGGTGTTGTTATACAAAAGAAAAGGTGTTGCAAAGCTTACAACACAATTTTTTATTTGTAACAACACATGTTTTCGAAACATAGCTAACACTGTTAGCAACATATAATTGATATATTGCAACACAAATTAGTATCACAGGAAAAATCGATTCATTTGTGTGCTACATACATAGAAATTATAATTGCTACAAAAAATTTATTTGCTAATTAAGCATGTCATATTGCAGAATGTATAACACAACTCAACACGATCAATGTTCAAAAAGTAGATTGCATTGCATTAAGGAAATAAATATAGATATTGTTAACATCATAACACATTACAAAAACAACTGATTTGTTGTCAACACAATAGCTTTGAACAAGAGTAAAATTTGAGTTCTAAAATATAAATTCTAACTACTACTTTCTTTTCTTCATGAAGTTCCTTGATTCTTGATCCGTTGATCAAAGAGATAAACATCCAAATATAGTAATTCAATTGTTGAACTTTTCAACCTGTAGGGATAACAATAAATCGCAAGGATGTAAATATGATGTAGGACAAGTGAATCTGATATAAATTGAATCTAGCTAAAATTAACATACACAAATTGAAGGCCAAGCAATCGCTCTTCTTTTGGTTTGACCAATTGTCTTGTAGTTCTCCCATAGCCTTATCAGCACCTCATGTTCTTCAATAGGATAATTAACACGCACTGTCCAAAATTGGCTACCAAGTTTGAAACCACCAACTTGTGCATATGGATCACTACTACTCAAGAAAGTAGTATATGCCACATGCTCTTTGTTTGGATATCTGTTGGCAGACTTGAGTAGTATGGTGGTACCAAACTACATTGGAATTTAATAATCATTAAAAGAAATACTTGAATTAGATCTAACACAGTTAAGAAGGAACATTTCTACAATTCCTATGTACCTCCATTGCAGAAAGACGGATATTCTTTTGAGTCAATTTTTCTTGTCTCTTTTTCATGGTGTCTTGTAATTGCTTCAGCTTCTTATTTTGCTGTAGTTAGACAAAACAAATGTTATGAGACCCAAATATGATTAAGGATATAAAATTCATATTCCATATTTCCCAATCAACGAAAATTTTAATATTCATAATCTTGCATGCACTGCCATATTTTTCCTATGCTCAATAGAGTTTCTTCTCTGTGTATGAAACTAAAATGAGGAGATAAGTTTAGCTTCATCATGCAGTGTGAACAAGCTAGAAGAAATATGTTTCATGTGAAGGAAATGCAGTAATGCTTTATATGTAACATGATCTAATTACATCCAACTGAAAATGGAGTGGCAAATTCTGCATTATAGAGATTCAACACAAAATAAATACCTGTTCACGTGGAAAATCATGAGCAGAACATGGTGATGATGCTTCTTGATGGGTTACTTCCTTGATATTTAAATCCGCATGTTGCTAGTTACATCATATAGTCATGTAAATCAACTAATAATGGTATGATCTTATAACATAAGTAACAACGCTATGCTGACCTTTTTAGCAGAAAATATATTATTTTTCTCTCGTGCGTTGTGTGTGTCCACATGACGTTTTTTATTATAAAATTAAATGGGGACACATTAGTTATTTTGTAAGTACATAATGTTGTAGTTACTGCAGAATATAGAAATGAAATAGCTGTAGTAATAAGAAATTTACCAGTAATGCATCTTGTTCAGTGAAAGAGTTGTTTAGGTTCGATACATTGCACTCAACTGTCTGCAAATTTAAACATTGATAAAACAGAATACCAAAAGGCTAACACTTGATAAACATTTTGATAATACCTTTCTTTTAGAAAGTATCAGTTGAGTTAAATTTCAATATGAATGATAAATTATTATTTTTACCTCTGCTGGTTCTATGTTCTCACGGTATGCCAAATTCTTTACCAGGATAAGATGGTCCAAGAATTATTAGAGCGAGCATAAGAGAAGAAGATTTCATGCATAATCATGGAGGAAGGTTGTAGGGTACTAAGACAACAGGCCAACAGCTATAAGTTGAACTCATTATCCCAAATGGATTGAACCCATCACTAGCAATTCCGAATCTAATGTTCCGAGAATTTGATGCGAAGTCTGGATACCTAGAATCAATTGCCTTCCAAGCCTGTGAATTAGTTGGATGACGCAATGATCCATCCTTGGTATGTTCCTCATCGTGCCATCATGCGGAAGTAGCTGTTTCTTTGTGCATAAAAAACCTCTTCAGCCTTGGTTTAATTGGAAAGTATCGTAACACTTTCCTTGGGGTTGCCTTCTTTCTTTCCTTCTTAGTTAAAGTAGTTTTATCTTATTGGTTTTTCCACCTTGAAGTTCCACATTTCAAACAGAAATCATCATTTGCCTTGTCTTTACGATAAAGTTGGCAATTGTTTGGACAAACATGAATTTTTTGATAACTAAGACCAAGTTTTGCAATTATCTTCTTAGCCTTAGCAAATGTTCTAGGTATGTTCTTACCATTAGGAATTGCCAATTGCAAAATTGCTAGCAAATCATTTAAAGATTTATTACTCCACTTGTTAATGGATTTTGTGTGAAACAAAAGTACAAGAAAATAAAGCTTTGATAGTTCACACCCTTCCCATAAAGGTTTGTCAGCGTCTCTAAGCAAGTTATAAAAGGCTTCTGCTTCAGCATTTGATCCAGTTTTCGAAAAATTTGGGGCATCAGGTTCATTCATTTGATGTCCATTGTCTACATATATTAAAGCATCTTGGACTAGCTGGTGCATATCATTATTGGGTTAATTCCTTATTTGCCATTGGAAGTTGACCGGCTCCCCAAAATGCCATCGCTAAATTGCTCATCCCTTTTTTTCCACTTGTTCTCAACTTCTCTCTCTTTTTTGCCACTCCCGTCAGTTGACCGTGAACTTGACCGTTGACTTAGCCACGAAAAGACGATTTTGCCCCTAAGTGAATTATTTAGGGCTGAGATCTTTAGGGAATTATTTGACATAGTAATATAGTTCTAAAAATTATGAATTTTTCAGGGAAAGTTCCTCACATAGTGCAGATTATTATGTATGACATAGTGCAGATTATTGTGTAATTTTTATGAGGTTTTATTTGCAACATATTTTTCTCTAAAAATCTTTCAATTTTCGGTTTTATGCATTTTTATTATTCTATTTGATAAAAGTTGGTAAAAACATTTTTTAAAATCCAAAATTGATGTAATGTTACTGTCAAAAAATGGGAATTATTTAAAACATGTTTTTACCAACTTTTCTCAAATAGAATAATAAAATACATAAAACCAAAAATTGAAAGATTTTTAGAGAAAAACATGTTACAAATAAAACCCTATAAAAATTACACAATAATCTACGCTATGTTAGGAACTTCTCCTAAAAATTTCATAATTTTGGAACTATATTACTATATCAAATAATTCCATAAAGATATCAGCTCTAAATAATGCACTTAGGGGCAAAATCGTCTTTTCGCGGCCAATTTCACGGCTATGTTCACGAGAGTGGCAAAAAAAGGGAGAGAAGTTGAGAATGAGTGGCAAAAAAAGGGATAAACAATTTGGCGATGGCATTTTGGGGAGACGGTCAACTTTCAATGGCAAATAAGGAATTAATCCATCATTATTTGCCATATCATGTTGTGATTGTGACTCTTGGTTAGCATGGATGTATGCTGCAGTTTCACCATGACTATCCCAAATAGTGTATCCCCGTAGCATTCCATGACAAACTAAGTCATCATATACTTCATTTCGCTTCTTCAACCGTCTATTTACACACTTCAAACATGGACACGTGATCTTCGCATTAGGACTTTTATCCTTGTATGCAAATTCAAGAAAACCCTCTATCCCTTTCATGTAATCATCACTTGGTCTACGGGAGCACAATAATTTCTTGATAGCTTTCAAATCCATCAAAAAACTGTGTTGAAAATATCAAATATTATTAAACAAGTTATTCAAATACCAAACTATGTGTAATAAACCTATCATTAAAGGAGTTCATTCTAACAACAGTATAAACAAATGAGGAACTAATGTATTGCAAACCATGGTCCGCAAAAATATAGCAAATCCAAGTGTACTACTTTTTCTATGTTAGCTATAGATAAGATGCATAAAAGAGCCAAATTATTTTTTGATAATAACCTTTATTGGCTTAACAACCTTTTTTTTATAATAAGTTCATACAGGTTAGGTCTTAATGATGATCCTCATGTTGGGTCTTGATGATGACAACTAAATGGGTCTTGGTTATGATCTCTTCTCGATTTGAAAAACCTCACCCAAACAAAGCTAACAAAACCAAAATACCTCAGGTCACTTGACAAGGTTTCCTCTAACTCAATTTAACTAGTTCAAATAAGAGCAAATCTTACCAAATCCCAAGTGTTGACATCGGGATAACAGGCTAAGATGTAACTACAGATACTCAAAAGCTGAATCTTATTTTACAATATGCACATCCATAATTGAAGCTTAACACACAGATATTACGGCACAATCAAAAGTTGCAATCAGAAATTAAACAAGTGGTTTTATTTGTCAAAAATGACACAGTGCTCAGTACACTAGCTTTCATAGTTAAATATAGTTCTAATTAATAGAAACTAGTGACAAAGAACCTAATTAATGTTGTTTTGACATAAAATGATATCCAAAAATGCCAACTCAAATACCGGAGGGGGTGGCGGTGAGGCAGCGAGGCAGAGCGGTGGTGGGTAGGATCTTTGGACTCCTTGAGGCGCCGACGGAGGAGGATTGGCGAAGGAGGAACCGACCGAGGGAGGAGGAATCGGTTGAGGAGGGATGAACCGGCGGGGAGGGAAGCATCAAGCGGAGGAGGAACCCGAGAGGGAGGAATCGGCAGAGGAGGAGGCATCAAGGCGGGGAGGCACCCCATGGAGGGAAGGAGGCGCGATCACTGCTCTCAGTGACAAATGAACGGAGAGGAGGAACCGGGGAGGAGGAGAGGAGGCACCCCATGAGGAAGGAGATGACTACGGGCGGTGCGTCTGCTCGAGATGGGCAACTTGGGAAGGGAACATTTGGGCTGAGGAAATTCGGCTGGAAGAGATAAGATGTGAGGTGCTCCTCTCTTGTAATATCACATTTGATGTCCTCCATCTTGAACGAAAGCGCTAGTTGTTCGGTTGGTTGTTTGGTCTGAGGTGAACGGGGACGTCCTGGGTTCGAACAATTGCTACGGCGAGGAACAAATTTTTTTAAATTTTTGTTTCACAGTTATAAAAAGCTATGGATTATTATTAATAGTAAAAAATAAATTGAAAACCACAAGATAGAAAAAAAAGTCATTCACGATTTTAAAAAATGATGGTTTATTATTAATAATAATAAATAAATTGAAAAACACAAGATAAACAATGGAGCGGTACATAAGCCAAACAAATATGCTTCTTCAATATTGAACTATTGTTTGTCACATGCCATTGATCTTAAACTAGTTTGCCTATAATATTATAAAAAATAATACATTTTCCAATGTAATAAATTATGTAGTCACTCTACATTGGATACAACTGCCATGGTGAGATAATCAACAACCATATTATGATGACATGCATATTCTTTTCTTATAAAAACAAATAAGCAGATTAGTAGAATTAGAACAACGAAGTATCTTAGCCAACAGTTCCTACTACTATAATTACCAATTTATTTTTATTACTACTATAACATAATTAAATGGGTCATAAAATTTGTTCATTGACCTAGCAACACGTCTATTAAGTGTTGTAACTTACACTATAAAGTGTGGTAACATACTAGCTAGGCGCTGAGTATGTTTGGAGCTTTCTACACTTGGGTCGTAGCAGCATAAAAATATGTGTTGCGGTTGAGTTTTCCTGCAACATATGCTATATGTGTTGGCGGTGTGTGTTGGAATAGATTGGTCTTGTTGTAGTGAATGAAGAAACCTTAACGAGTAGAACTGGGTCAGAACAGAGCTTTGTAAAAGTCTTGTGATAATCGTTTAGTCGCACACCTTCGAAAGTATGTCAGATGTTATAAACTGATTATCTCTTGTGGGTCAAGCTGTACAACCTCTGCAAAATGTTAAAAACTATTCGAATAGCCGTGTCCCCAGTTATGGACAATGCCTGATGATTTCACACCAGGGTTCACAATTTTGGTGAAATTTCGCCGAAATTCCTGAAATTTCGTTCCTTTCGTTACCCTCTGAAAGAAATTCATTTCGTTCAATTTTTTTTTGTTTGAATTTGGATGGAATTTGAAGGGTTAAAAGGAGTAAACACTAGTAAAGAAACATCAAACCGAAGCTAGCCTGGTGGCAAGGCCCTCTTGCTGGTTTCCTGGATATTAGGGATCGAATTCCACTCAAGGCATTAATTTTTGCAATTATTTTAAATTTTAAATTCAAATTTGATTCAAACCAATTTGAAAACCCATTGAAATTCCAAAATTTCGGCTCCCAAAGATTTGTTTTTTCAAAAACGAAACTTGTTTCCCTGTTTCACACGAGGGGTAGATTTTCTCAAAAATGTTGGAATGGTTTGGTTGGGATTCGAGTAGGATCTAGTTGATGGTTGGGAAGTGAACAGGTCATTCACTAGTTGTTTCAAAAGTACTTGTTTACTTATATATTTAATCTTTTTAAATTATGCTTTTCAATCTATTTACTGTATTTACTGTCAATACTGCTTTATGCAAAATAGCCATAAAGCTATCTTTGTTCAAGCCTTGCATGAATACTATTTGCATACATTTCCCTACGACTTGCTAAGTACTTTACGTACTCACGGCTTTGCACCATTGTTGATCAGTCACCGAGGAAGAACTAGGGAACACAGAGTTCTATGATGAGGAATACCTTGAAGACCATGCGAACTAGGCCGCGTTCTTCACTCGATTGCATGTGGGTATGTCGAATGACTACCTCGAGTTTGTTTTATTTCAGTGCAACTTTACTCTTTTGTCTTTAAACCCTGCGTGGCAACTTTGTAAACCTTGACCATAAGGTCCGTTGCTACTAAATAATATTAATTTGTCTACTTCTTAGATATTTTTTTTTGTATGGATATGATTTCATCGATGTTGCAACTGTGTGAACTAGCTACTGATCATAGGACTAGTTCAGAATACACAGAGGGCTCAAATTTAGTGATTCAGGTTCCTGACACAAGGTTATTTTATCTATTAATTAGAGGTAGTTATATGCATAAGTATCTATTAAGTATTGGTGGAAAATCAAGCAAGGATGCTACAAAATTAGCACCATATCTATCCTATGTGGTAAGAAAGGATAATTTTATTTTGCTAAGCACTTTTTCACAATACATGCCCTTAACAATAGCGACACAATCTCTACTACTTAAAAAACACTCGGTGGGGTCATCCGTTCTTTCCCTACCTCATCCCAACTCCGCCAGACATGCCGACAGGTGGGCTCTACGTGTCAGCTAGCACGACCAACCCACGTCTCACGATCCTGGCAACTCCCCCGTCTTGACCTTTCCTACCGACAAAGTCCCAAACCACCACAGTCGCCCACTTCTTCCGCACATAGAATTGTAGGTGCCTCCCTCTTCTCCCATTCGCATCTCCTTCTTCGGGGTCCCCTTCTTTCTTTGACCTCACCGCAAAAAGGGAGGCATCACCAGGATCAAGGAGGAGCCACCGCGAGTAGAAGGGGAAGGGGCAAAAATCTACCTCCTCTTTCTTGAGCATGCCAATGACAATCTCTCCGACCTCGACTACGGTAGCATGAGCGGATTCGATGGGGAGGCGGGGCCCAAGCCTCATGAGTGCGGTGGATGCAGCAGACTGTGATGACGCAGGGCAACGATAGCGGTGTGGATTCACCAGAGGGTTAGCTGGAATGGGAATGCTGGCCATAGCCGCTGCAACCGTGATATCTCCAGCACCAGCCGCTGGTAATACGAGGTAGGAGAAACACAGTACCAAAGGTTCAAGACCTCTGTTGGTCCTGCTGCTTAGGCCGCACCTTCACCAATGTGTGGCAGGCCCAGAGGTAGTGGGAGCAGCATACGTGGTAGGGACAAGCTAGCATCCACCACATCCTTCTTCATGTAAGATCTTTGATGTAAAAAATCCCTATATAATTCTTGCACCATGGTGTGTGAGGGTGGTTCCGGTGGATTTGTTTGACTTCTTGAACCTAGAAGTTTCCTGATTGATTGGGGTTTGGGTGGTTGGATGGGCAACGATCAAGGAGGCTTGCATAAGTTCAACATAAGGAATTTTAGAACTGGTGTTCGATTGGTTTAGCTTTGTATTAGTCAAGATTTGGATATGGGTGGTGGTCGATTTAGGAGGGCGGTTTGCGGTGTCATCAGTTTCATGTTGATTTTGGTGTGGCTTTGGTTGTGATCTAGGTTATTTTGTCTTGATTCTGACGTAAATTGGATGTATCCATCTTGATTTTTCCAATCTTGCCTACAAGAAGCTTGAGTTAATTTCTAAACTGGGTGCATTGAGCATTTTTCTTATGTTGCCTATCAGGTGCTCGGCAAAATGCCTAGGAGATCAAGCCACTTTGCATGTGCATAGTACGGTCTTGCCTGTGTACTCTTCGCCATGCCTCACGAGCTACATCTTCCTTAAATTCTTGTTCCCACCACTAGCGTGGGCGCATGGCCGCGACAGATGTGGAGGAGGTGGTGTTAAGCACCCCCTTGTCTAAAGTCCAACCTTGTGCGGCGTCGTGAGAACCGTGGATCCTGCTCAGCGCTGCAGAGAATTACGAGGTGCAAAGTGCAGAATGTGATACTGTGGCTTTGGAGATATGGTGTTTGTGTTTACTTGTAGTTGGTAGTTTTCATTAACTTTATTAAGAACAATTTTTCAGGAAATTTTGATCACAAATGTACCCACTGTTTGATGAATTCCATTCTAACATGGTGTCATTGTTTGCGTAGCAATTTACATGTGTGACTCTTATCACAACTTGGTTTGATACCAAGTTGGTCACCAGCGACGCTGGCGATCTAAACTGGGGGTGGCGGTAGGGCTAAGGGTGTTGTGCACGTTGAGCATGGCGATGCAGGCTCTGGTGATGAAGCCGAGGGTGTGGTGACGGAGGCGCGATGTAGGTTGCTAAGCAAAGCCGAGGGTGTCACGCTGGCGCAGTCCGAACACGGTGGTGGAGCTCAACTACCCGCTACGACGGGGCCGAGGGTGTGGTTAAGCCTGGTAATGGGTTGGATTCATACGGTTTTAATGGTTTGGGTTTTGATTTGGGTTCTCAATGGATTGGTGGAAACGGTTTCTATTTTGAATCGGGTTGGATTGGAGCGGGTTGATTCATATAAGGGGTTGGATTGGTGCGATTTGGTTGCTGAGTGTAGCACTCGAAACAGGCATAACCCATGGGTTGAACCCACAGGTTGAACCCATCCAAAACGTGGCCTAGCCTCTAGAACCCTCGCTACCTCGTGTGACATCGCCGCCGTTGGCCCCATCCGCGCGTCGCCTCGCTGGCTCCCCACCCTTCCCCCCTCACGTCGTCGTCCTTGGCCACCATCCAGGTGTAGATTCTTAGGTAAAGTTGTTCTTATGAAGCCTTATCCCGATTCTTCTACCGTCGTCGACTTCCTCCTCCTCCCTCGATCTTCGTCGCCGTCGGCCATCGCGTGTCCCCCGCCCCCGGATCTCCTTTGCCCCCATAGCCAGGTGCACCTCTCTCTTGTGTGTTGCTTTTGTAGAATCCATGGATCTAGACATACCTACCATTTCTCATCCTCATCCGGTCATCCTCGGATCTGTTTTTTTCCCTTTGTGCGTAAGGATCCATGGATCTTGACATTCATTTGTGTGTTGGTAAGAATCCATGGATCTAGACATTCATACATGCCATTTATCATCCTCATCCGATCATCCTTCAGACCTTCACATCATTTCATTGATTAATATACATATATTTTGGTTGGCTTAGTTAAAAAAATGGTTTCTTTCGTCCATCTTTTCTTTTTTCCCTGTGTGTATTTAGATTTGACATGGACACGTCTAATGCGCTCTTTGTCGATGGTCTGTCATCAATAATGCAAAAAAATAAGAAGGAAAACCAAATGAAAGGAACATAACCTCATTTGGGATAATTAGGTATTACATCCTTAGTGTACAATAAAGTACTTATGTCAGCTTTGCTATGACTTCTATCATAGTTTAGATGATCATGATTTCAATGAAATTTGTTTGGGTCACCTTACTTGGTCCTCAGATTCAAATTTAATTGTATCTTGCATACATATGCTTGTTGGCAATGAATTTGTCTTCCACAGTGCTAGGTGAAAATCTTAGTTTTTTATGTGCATTTGATTGACCTACCTCAAAAACTATAGTACACGTCTATGCTTGTTTGTAGTAGCCTATTAGGGATAGTAAGTGAGATATAAGTTACTTGTGGAGTTTTCACGATTCTAGTGATTTTGATGTGAGTTTAAATATTAAGGGTTCTAGAATGTCTCTACGAAGTCCAGCCAGGTGAGGTGGTCAATGTGCAGGGTGTTTTGTTTATTCTTTTTTGGCAAGATCTCCTTGTTATCAACAGTCAGTAGGCAAGGCTTGTATCAAAACATTACCATTTTAGCCACTAGTAATGTTCTGGTAGAAGCCTTGAGGTTGCTGAGGTTTTCTGATGCATATAGTCTCAAGCTGTTGCCCATGGCTTGTTAATACACAATACCTTGTTTTTCCTGAAATAAACTAAACTTGTCTTCTCCATTCATTTTATCTAGTTTGTATGTCCTAGTTGTCTTTGCTAAAATTTGCTAATGTTGGGTAACTAACAGATTCTAAACATGTCTGCAAACGTGTCTATTTTGTAATTCAATATTATTCATTGATGGGTCTACTTATATACATAGAGAGCACATGCTTTATCCACAGTTGATGGCTACCGTGGCTATGGAGCTGAACAAGGTGAAAAGGTACTATTGATTCTCACTTTACTAGCATCTTTCTGTCAACGCATTAGTAGACAACATTAGATAGCTACAAAGGTGTACATAATTATTTTGCCACATATGCTTGTAAAATTAGTGCAATCCCTTCTCAAATTATTCGAGGAGGATAGATACTCTGCTAATGCATGTAGGTTTAGTAACATCTAATGGCATCTGCTGCTCTGGTTCATTGAGTTATGTTTTTGAAATTTTAATTTCTTGCCTTAAACTTTCTGTCTCAAAGAGCAAAACTTATTTTATCACAGCTTCTTGATGAGTTGATGCTTAGCTTACTTTCTTTTACTGACCCATCCAAATACTTACATGACTCTTGATTTTGGCTTCGTGAGTTCAGATTCTTCAGCATCACACCACCGGCCATTCCCCTGAACCCATTTCCTGTACCTGTAATGAGTGCATGTAAACATGTTGCTCATGAACATCACATTTACTAATTTAATGAGTGCATGTAAACCTATTGCTCATGAACTAGCTAAGTTATTAGGCATTACTTTAGTTGGTTTTGATTAATCATCATATCACTTGATGTTTACAGGTATACTTGCTGTCAACAATGGGGCTATTACTGGGTTGTGCCATCTGATTGCCAACTTGCCAAGCAGTCGACTTTTATCCTTGCTGCTCCTAGTGTTCTTTGTGATCAATAGTGTGGCTAGGCCTACAGGCTTAATTCATGACAGTTGAAGCTAATGATGTATTGTTTATTACAAAATTATTTTTGTGATGTCAATGTGATGCATGTATGTGTATGGCATCTTAAACAAATTGTTAATTGTCTTTGAGTAAATGCTAAATATGTGACAAAAACTAGTTGGACACTATTTGTAATTTTGTATGCCATGCTTAACGTTTTTTATTGTTGAGAAGGATACTCATTTTTATCATTAATCCCTACTTTAAAAATATTTTACACCCCCTCCCCCCAAAAAAAGAGTTTCTTGGAATTTTATAATTTTCACTGTTTTCCATTTTTGGATTCATCTACATTTTTTAATATTTTTTCAGAATTTTTGTGGATTTATCTAAGACCCATATCCTAGAAATGGTTTGAAAATGGGTTTAACCCATTTCTGTGATTTGGGTTGGATTGGTTTGGGTGGAAGTATTGTGTGGATTGGATTGAGTTGATTTGTGAGAACTACTGTTCGGATTGTGTAGGGTTGAGTTTTCTTTATTTTTTTTGTGTGGTTTGGATTCGGTTTGGGTTGAGTTCTCACCCATGAGCAGATAAGGCCGAGCTGCGGGCGTGAGACTAATCGAAGCCCAACGGGGTTAATCAGCACGAGATCCAGGCCCACGAGAGCCCAGCCGACCTGCATACATTAGCCAGCGCGACGAGTAGGGTTTTTGCTTCGGGCATCCGTTCTCTCCTCTCGCGCCGCCGCTGCCGCCGCCGCCTGCGAGCATCAGCCATGGCGGAGCAGGTCAGTCGCCTCCCTTCTTCCACTGCAGGCCCTCTCGGTTCGCTCGTGTTTGTTAGACCCGAGACGATGCAGTTCGAGCTCTCAGGGCGTTCTTTTAAGCTGAACTGCTAAGACTTCTCTCTGGTTCGTCTGATAGAGACTTAAAGATCTAGCACGGCCTTGTAGCTCTGATTAGATGCTTATCGGTGTTAAGATATTTGCTTCGGATATAGGTTTGTAATGGCCGGAGCAGTATTAACGCCCTGGGCTGGTGGTAGTAATTAGTATTTGAGCTGTATGGTTTGATTAATTGGCTTCGCTTATCTCCAAATGATTTTAACTCTGGTGCTCTCAAGTAGTGTCAGATGTACGTTTGAGCGTTGCATCTTTACGAATTGCTCGTTCTAATTCTGTGTAAGTGGATTGATATAGTTTATACGGTTAGCTTGTCATCATTTTGTGTGAAGATGGCCGTGGGCCTCTGTTAAGTAGTAAAAATTAAACATTTTCATGGCTTTTGCAGACTGAGAAGGCTTTCCTGAAGCAGCCTAAGGTGTTCCTCTGGTAAGAGGAAGTGGTGTTGTTTTATTATGAGTTGGTTGTTGGTAAACTCCGTGTGCAGAACTGCCGATCATGACTTGATTTGTAATTGCAGCCCGAAGAAGACCACCAAGGGGAAGAAACCCGGCAAGGGGGGCAACAGGTTCTGGAAGAACATTGGCCTTGGTTTCAAGACTCCCAGGGAAGCCATTGAAGGTATGTTATGGAGCTCCTTTCTCCAACCAATGCTATAGTTTAGATGATGTGTTGCTTTTGCCATTTTGTAATGTCCTACGTTATTAATTAGCTTAATATAGTCAATTGACTCGTTGCTGCATATTGTTCTATTTTCAGTTTCAGAATACTTGACCCTCGTTGACTTTTCACGGTCTCCAAAGTTAAACTTTGACTCTTAATTTTATACTAATACCTTTATAAAATCTATGGGAGTATAATATTATGAAAGTATTTCTTACGACAAATCTAACAATACAATTTTAATACGACCAATCTAAATATTTAGAAAAATATCATTGGTCAAAGATTATCAAGTTTGACTGATCAAAGTCAAGGAGGGTCAAGTATTTAGAAACAGAGGGTCTATTTTCAGTAGTTTTCTGCTTGTATCCATCAAGGTTAAAAAAATGGGTACTAGGCGCTCGGCGGCAACCTCCCGCCGTGATTTCACCAAAGTCAGTGAGCTAGGCGCGGAGGCTGCCTAGTCAGTCCTGGTCGGTCAAAGTTGGCCTAGGCGGAGCTCGGCGCGGTGGGCTTGGGTGGGCGCCAAGTGGCCTGCCTCGGCGGTCGCCGAGGTGGCGCTGGGCGTTGAGCCGACAGTCATTCCGATCTCCCGCGCCACCGAATCGAGCTTGCCGTTGGTCGATCTTGCTTGTCCTGTCACCAATCGACACTGGCATTGACCGGAGAAGCGTCGCAAGCAGGAAGATGAACGGGGATTTTGGGATTTTTGTGGGCTGGCGGAGGTGTTGGGTCGACATGTTCTGAATGGAGAATGAAAGAAAAGAGCAGAGGAAGATGAGCTTCGACTGCTCCATGGAGAAGACAGAGAAAAGAGAGTATGGAAGAGGTGGTGCAGCCTGCAACCTTTAGAGTTGTTTATTACTTCACTTCTTTTATATTTGAAAGTAGTAGCACAGTAGCTAGTGACTTCCAGCTGGCTGCAGCAAGATTCTTTGTGCACGGGAAGCTCCTTTCTCCTACTGTGGCTGCTTGCTGCTCCCCTCACCTTCTGCTACTGCCTGCTGCTAATCAGCAGCCGCCTAAGGCGTCCTAGGTGCTAGGCACCACTTCACCGCCCGACTAGCGCCTAGCGATTTTTAGAACATTGGTATTCACATGATATTTGGCTAGATATATATTGTCTTTCGCTTATCTACATCTGAAAGCTTAGTAGAGTCTTCAACTCGAGGAAATTCAATTGTTCAATTCTTCATTGGATGTATGATGCCCTATGTCTTAAGTTCAAAAATTTCCTTGCGAACCTGAATGGCTTTCAGCTATTGAGCATTTATTGATGTGTTGTCTCATTTGAAGCTGCAATCTATTTCTTCACTGTTGGTGATCTTTTGTTCATAAATATGCATTGATCTATGAAAGTTGATGCCTTTAATGAATAATGACATTGTCATTGAGCTGCTCTATTTCCCCAGGAGCTGCAGAGGAGCATTTGATTTGACTGGAGTGACAACTTTGACTGCTACTTCTTCCTTGGGTCTCTTTATGCTCTTGCTTCTTTATCTACCTGATTTGATATGAATATATGCTCTGATTGTTCTTTGAAATTAAGATGTTCACTATAGGGGTTACTTTTGTTTTATATATTGCATTCAGCATTTGTGATTGTTTGGTTTGCTTCACATTTTTGCCAGATTTGGCATGAAAAACTTGTTTGATTGGTCTCTTCATGATATTTTTGGGATACCCTTCATTGTGTGCTTGTCCAATTGCGCCATACCTTGCACAAATGTAGAAACCTATGTTGTGTCTGTCCATAATTTGGTTCATGTTGCAGGAACCTACATTGATAAGAAATGCCCATTCACCGGCACTGTGTCGATTAGAGGTCGCATCATTGCTGGGACATGCCTCAGTGCTAAAATGAACAGGACTATCATCGTTCGCAGGAATTACCTTCACTTTGTCAAGAAATACCAGAGGTAAGCCAATCTTCTTTATAGTTTTTAGTTGTTTTACTTGGGTTATTACATCATACTAACCATTATATTGGTATTCATGAATAGGTATGAGAAGAGGCACTCCAACATCCCTGCCCACATTTCCCCTTGCTTCCGTGTGAAGGAAGGAGATCACGCGATCATTGGCCAGTGCAGGTAAAGAAAATACTTGTATATGCTTTATATTGTATCCTATCTTTTCCTCTCTTTTTTGTTGAGAACTAGTATACCCTCTCATATAAGAGATGATCTATATAACTAAAATTGGTTAACAAGTTGAACATGCCTTCGGTCAGGGAGGTTGTTCATTTTCATACTAGCCCCAACCTCTTATTTGGTTAGATGTGAACATTATCGTATTAACACGTTGATTCAGTGAGGATCATAACATGAAACGTCTGCTGTTGTGTTTATGAGATCTGTTGGATGCTGCTTATAGCTTCATGATATCATTATGCCATGCAGGCCACTGTCCAAAACCGTGCGGTTCAATGTGTTGAAGGTCATCCCGGCAGGGTCAAAGAGTGGTGCAGGGAAGAAGGCGTTCACTGCTGCCTGAGGAAGACATCAAAGATTCCAAAAGCTTGATCATGAGATTTTGATGCCATTTTCTATATTATTCCATCTGTACTAGGATTTTTTACTCTGGAGTGATTCCAAACCTCCAAGTTAAGAGTGATAAATTCAGTGAAATTATGTTCTAAATGCTTTTTTTTTTTGTTTCAATCAGAGGATTGTTTTATGCAGTTGCATGGCTACCCCTTAGCTCATTATAGGTCAAAGTTAAGATACATAAATCGTTCAATGGCTGTGGTTCTGCAATTTTTCAGTTGGGTATCCTATCCCATTTCTTTTGAGAGCATTGGTGCTCTATACCCTGATCAGGTCTATAATTTATGCCTGGTGGATGCCTTTGCCGGATTTTTTTGGGATGAACGATGCCTTTGCCGGATTAGTCAGTAGGGTTTATAGGTGTGGAGCCATGGAAGTGTGAATGTGTAATAGTACACACGGCGTGGCAGAATTTCTTGCTCCGATGGCTGATCCCCTTCCTCGCACTGCAGCCGCCGGCGGAACTGCGGCGAGGCTCTGCCCTGCATCCAGAAGAGCTAGAGCTATGTACGCAAGCGTGCCAGGCAGGGTCTCAGACCCAGAGGATACACGTAACTGAACCATCCGAGAATGGTTATCAGTGACACACTTCTAGATTTTCGGTGCAGTGCACACCTGAAGGAGCCAAACTGAACAGGATCCCCGTCAAGGACAATGACATAGCCAGGAAGCTCCAGGCCTCGATTACGATGCTAGTGCGTCGCAGATTAATTTCTTCGTTACTCTTTTTATGCTTGATAAGAGTTTCAACCTTGGGGAGCAAGGAATCAGGCGAAGACTGGGCAAGTGGAGTATCATTCTGGAGTGCTCCAGAGCAATCCGATTTAACTTCGGTACAGTGTGAAAGGTGCCCAGTGTGAAAGTAGTCTCTCGGTCGTGCGGTAATTTCTGTGGTGGAGATTAATGCTGTATACTATACGCAGGGGCTAGTTGATTTTAGACTAAACTCATATTTTTTTTTATGATTTTAAAGAGATTTTCATAGTTTTTGATACTAGGTCTCGAGTCATTGCCATAGCTGTTCGAGACCTAGCTCCACCACTTACTATACGTCTGCCCGTAAATCCGTACTAATGCTTCATAGAAAAAAAAGCTTACAAAAAAGGAAGGTGATTCTTGAAGTTCGGGTGCGTGACCTGAACTTTCAAATTAAACAGGGCGAAAACCCAGTAAGCAGTTCAGGAACAAAACGGAATGAACTCAATCACGTACAGTAACAAACAGCACGAGTTTCCTGAACTGCTCGTTGGTAACGAAACAGATTGCTAATCATCGATCGAAAAATGGCTGCATCGATCACTCCTGGTCCCTGAATTAACCTTTATCAATTAGTTTGGCAATTAACTCGATCAACCTGCCAATGATGCTGTCTGTGCCTGAGACACGGTGAGATGTACAGAAGGGCAGTTACCTTCACGTGCAAGCAGTCTCCACGTAAGGCCGACCCTGAAGAAGCAAACAAACGCTCGTTAAGCGTTCCAGAGCCCTCCACGTCCTTCTCCCACCACCTCATCCTCTCCCTCCTCGATCTTCCCTTTCCCTTCGATCCGTCCCAGCTAATTAACCCCAAAACCCTCTCCCCTTCTATATATTCACCATCGACACAAACAAGCTCATTTCAGGAAGCAGCAGCAGCAGCAGCAGCAAGCTCGATCGACGATAATGGAGGCGAAGAAGAGCGGGAGCAAGATGGAGGTGGTGCGGGGGCTGGACGTGGCGCGGTACATGGGGCGGTGGTACGAGATCGCGTCGTTCCCGTCCTTCTTCCAGCCGCGGGACGGGCGGGACACGCGGGCGACGTACACGCTCCAGGAGGACGGCGCGACGGTGCACGTGCTGAACGAGACGTGGAGCAAGGGGAAGCGCGACTACATCGAGGGCACCGCCTACAAGGCCGACCCGGCCAGCGACGAGGCCAAGCTCAAGGTCAAGTTCTACCTCCCGCCCTTCCTCCCCATCATCCCCGTCGTCGGCGACTACTGGGTCCTCTACGTCGACGACGACTACCAGTACGCCCTCGTCGGCGAGCCCCGCCGGAAAAACCTCTGGGTACGTAAGCACCAATCAAAAGTACTAGCTCATTGGTTACTCACTGGATTATAGTTTAGGTATGATCGGTAGTAAGGGATTAAGAACAATTAACGTGGTAACTAGTGTGCTTACTTTGTTGTACGGCTTGCATGTGTAGATTCTGTGCAGGAAGACGCAGGTGGAGGAGGACGTGTACAGCCAGCTGGTGGAGAGGGCCAAGGAAGAAGGCTACGACGTGGCCAAGCTGCGCAAGACGCCGCAGAACGACCCGCCGCCGGAGAGCGACGCCGCGCCCACCAACAGCAAAGGGATCTGGTGACTCTTTGGGAAATGATCGGCCAGTACTGGAAAAGCGTGTGTGCCGTAGTATTATTAGCCTGTGCCGTGGCGACTGGCGAATAAATGCATGGGTCTTAAGAAAACCAGCTTGTTGTAGAATATATATATGTGTATGTATCTATACATATAGGTATAGATATGTATATATACATATATGTATATATGTATATGTATATATATACATACATATGTATATGTATGTATATACATATGTGTGTATCCTATTTCGTACTCTCTTTGGAGTATATAATATACCATTTAAACGAATATATTATACTTCTTTATCATTTTTAGTATACTTAAATATCAATTATAAGATACTCCAATGCGACTTGATTGAAATTTTTTTATTGGAGTCTTTTATTTTTGCTATATACCTTTTTTATATATATAAAAAGAATATACGCAAATTTTGCTATAAAATATGGACTTTAATTAATTTTCTTTTGTAGAACCCACTTTGAGGTATCTTTATACTTTATTGCATGCATGGTTTAGTTCGTTGGTGGGTGATGTGTTCTGAAGACCGTACGAATTTATTGGATCTTGCTTGGTACTACGAAGTAGTAGTATTATACAACAAACTAGACCTTGCTTTGTGTGCTACTGCAGGTTCCTGGACTCTGCAGATCAGTCGTTTCTTGCCTGGCTTGTGGGAAGCAAGTCAAAGCAGGTAGAACTTCTGTCTCCTGATCGAAAGCCACCCTTGCGAAAGCAACATCTGCAAACCATTCGTTTTCGAAGCAGGCCGCTCAACACCTGAGTACGGAGTACCTGATGACTTATATACAAGTAGCAGCCTAGCAGGCACCGCACACCCCACTCCTTTCTTTTACGGACCAAACTTTCTTCTGCGTGTACTTCCTCAGTTAATTTCTCTGTCCGTACCTCTTCAGATCATTCAGTAGCACCCGTCCTTCAACCTCAACTTATTCAGTTCATGATGACATCCTCAAAATATGGAGCCAACAAATAGATATAAGATAAACTGTGTGTACAGTCCATAGAACAAGTTTCAATGGGGTGCTAATAGTTTTGCTTGAGAATTCCTCAAATAAAAGTGAAGAGATTTAAGAACATAAATCAAGCACCTGCTTCTGGGAGGACATGCATGTCCTCACTGCTTATCTAAAAATATGTTAGGATGTGTCCCGGTGGAGCGCACTAAATAGAGATCACCCTTGTTTTAATTAGGCCGCCATCCTTGATTTTACACTATCCATTTTAAGATCCAAACTTTTCGTGGTTTTAGTGTGCTCCCTTAATTTTAGCGCCAGTTAAAAATAAATCTTATCTATCACTGAAAGTCTGACAAGTAAACATGTTGATCAAAACTATCAAATAGAGGGCTCACCTAACTTTGATGATTGTTTAGATAGTGAGAAGACCAACATTAATTAGACCTTAATTAAGCTACCATAGTAACTTAAAAACCCAATTATAAAAATTACCCATGCAATTTCCTTTCTAATGAATAGCAGTACTCTGTTTTCTACACAATGGTCTGTTCCATACCCATTAACATTGAAAATCTGGTTCTTACATGTTTTTTTAAAATCTTGGAAGTATGTATGTCATGCTTATAAAGAGTTCATATAAATCCCATCATTTTTCGCTAAAAACACTTGTTTTTTCTTACACTGGTCGGAGAATAGTAACATCACCTTTTTCCTCTCTGCATGTGGTCTTACCCACTAGAAGGAACTTCCTGCCGTCAACATGTTCCTAACTTTTGCTACCAATACAAGGAAACTAAGTTCAACAAAACGTGATCGATGAATTTTTAAGCGAGTTTTTTCTCCACTTTTTCCTTAATTATTTTATACAACATTGTTGTTCAAGATAATTATTTCGTGAGCGAAACTTAAGATCTTAATTTCAACCATTTCGCAAACACTTGATTCTCCTTACACTGGTCGAAAAACGGGAATGCCACCTAATCGAAGTCTCTCATCTCTACATGTGATCCTGCCCACTAGAAGGAGCTTCCTAGCGTCGACCAGACCCTTATTCTTACTGCCAATACAAGGGATTAAGTTCCATACATGTGGTCGAAACTAAGGTATTAAACGAGCTCTTTTTCCATTGTTTCCTTAGTTCAATTAGTTCAACTAAGCAAACAATCGGGGACTAGCATAAAGTTATAATCATGACTTTAATTCAAAGTCTTATATTTCAATTCTCTTTCTAAGGATTATTTCCTGTCGACGTCTGGGACTCTTGTCCCAGAACGGACAAACAAAAGTATAAAAAGAAAATGGAGATTGTTGTCTATTTGCCTAAGGACTCAAATAGTGATGTATATTGCAAATGGTATGCTCTGATTACAGGGAGAATGGTTATGAATGAACGTCAATTAGGATTATTACAAAGGCACATAGGCCGGGTCTTTTCTAGTCTACAAGCGTCGGCAGTTTGTTGCAGTGGTGCCTATTTGCGCCAATAGTCGCGTCCCTTCATGCCAATCGTTGTGTCTCCGAACATAACAGCCAGCTCTCTCTCTCTCTCTCTCTCTCTCTCTCTCTCTCTCTCCACGTGGTTTGCCATTAACTGCACGTGGGTAATTGCCTTTCAGGACCTCTTCTGTGGAGGAGAGGTCCTGGAGTTAGAGGTCCTGGAGTTGTAACATCCCAAAATTTCATAAAGGCAAAAATATGGGATTTTTGAAACTTTTTGTATAACAACTATTGTTGCGTGCCTTGATCACCCCTTTTCAATTCATATTGGACTTTATTGTATTTTCTCATTTGGACTGCATCTTCTCAATTCTTATTTTTGGATGTCATTCGGCATTCAATGCCCGTCACCCAAGCCACACGACCTCTACACTGTGTTGGCCATATCATCAACAACCCCAACCACTCTGACCACTCCCCCCCTAATCAGGTCGTTCATATACTCTACTGAAGAGATACCTCCCTTTCACCAGTGTATACTCTATGTCAACCATACTACCAGGACACTTCTTCTCAACCTCTGCTTTGAAGCTGTACAACATGTTGAAACTATCATCCCAGGAGCCTTATATTTCCTCTAATGCAACCTTCTTTGCAGCCCAAACTTTGAAGTAGCTGACATCGATATGAAACTTCTCCTAGAGTCTCCTCTTCAATTCTTTGGGACCAAGAGATGAATCCTCAATCAGCCAATCCTTGATATGACCTGCACACCATTTGTATGAGGCCATCTTGTCCCCCACAAAACTTGTGGTGGAGCAAGTATGCTGTGCTGTAATTACCTTCACCTGCAAAAGAACAAAAGATTAACCAAAATTGTGGCAGAAAGTTTGAAGTACTATCAAATGTACTACCTTGTAAGTTCTGTCATCCTGCAACCTTGATGCATGAATTCTCCAATTACAGTCTGGATGGGTGCAAGATGCTCCAAACCTCTTCTGCTCACTATAGTCAACGTTATACTCAAACTCATTTAAAATTGCATAATGTCTAAGAGCTCGTTTAAAAATACTTTGGTCAGCAAAGATAGAATCCACTTGTATTACTAGATTATTAAGGTCAGTCACAGGGAGAGGCTCCAATAGAGCTTCATCATTAACCTCCTCTTCGAGCTGCTCCTCATCCTCAGCAGGATCATATTCAGATACGTTGTCATCTGGGTCAGAAGGGTTGTACATGCCCTCATCATCCACTCCAACATGGTCCTCCTCCTCACTTTTCTGGGTCACTCACATTATTTGGCTCACTCTCAGTGTCTTGCTCACTCACACTATTTGCCTCACTAACATTATTGGGTTCACTAGTAGGTGCGGACTCAATTTGTGGTTCACTGAGGGAAAGAATTAGAGCATGCTGCAATTCATTGCTAGCTTGGCTACATGGATCCTTTGCTAGGTTGTCAACCGTATTGCAATCCGGCTGTGATACCTCCATGCCGAGCAATGGGCCACCTTCCCAATATGGAGCTACGTCCATCACCTGCACATTCAGCAACACCCTTCGATTTTTCTCCAATGCAAGTGCGCTATCCAAGTCAGCATCAGAGCTTAAGTCGATGTGCTCGCCAAGGAAATCATTCCAACAGGACACAGAGAGATATTGCTGACTTCCCCACTTGAATTCTAAGCGCAACATGGCAATTAAATCCCCCATTTTGAAATTTCGAGAATCTATTACCTTCTACACCCACTTAGCCTGGCAGTACTCGGTCCTATCCCTATCGGGCTTTGACATGTAGGCGCCAACTCTAACACTTAGCCGTATAGCTTTGGTAGGATCCATCCTACCGCAATAATGAAATACATTGCAAGAAATAAATAAAGCACCGTCTACCGTAAGTAATGCAATTAAACGTGACAATCGCAAACCCTAATTCCACAGAGATGTTAAGCAAAATGTGCAATTACGAAACCCTAGTTCCACCCATTCCCCAAATAAAAAGTAGTTACAAAGCCATACCCGTCTGGCGCCCATGAAGCCGAACTTGTGACGTCTTCGGGGAACCTCTCCGCCATAGACTTGGCCGGAATCTTCAATCCGGGTTTGCCCGGACTCATCACTCTGGGACAGGAGGAAGAAGCTTCACTTCTCGGGACAGGAAGATGGTGCAGAGGCCAGGACCGATTGAGGCCTCTACTGGTGGTCGCGCCTGACCGGGGTCTCACGGTGGTGGAGTGTGGAGTGAAGGAGGCAAGGGGGGGAGACGAGCGAAATCGTGACGGCTGAGTGGGGAGAAAAGGAGGAATGGGGAAAGGCGGCCGAGTCGGGAGGGATTAACCCCAGGACCGAAGGGGCATCACATGTCATTTCTCTTTCTCTCTCTCTCGCAGGCAGCCAAACGACAGTCAACGTGATGGTAACGCCGGGTCAGTGACGGCAGTGCTATTTGGTAGAATTTCGGCTCTTCGCGGTGTTGCTTTCCAATGCGTGACGAAGGCGATGTTAGACCTCTAAATACGCCCGAACGCAATGTCACTGACCCAATTTCTCCAAATAGAAATGGACATGTGTTGCGGTCTGATTCAAATAAGGTTTCCAAACTATCAGGTGGAAATGCGATCGTGCAGTAAGGTTTACCATATCATCTAGCAGCCAACATTTTTGAAGTGCTATTCACGGCTAAATTTTTTTAGTGTACTATGCTAAAATTTTCGATTGAAAATTGGGTAACCATCATAGGGCCTCTTAAAACTTTACGTCCTAGAGATATTGAAATACATATCACGACATAATAGGCATCTTATTTATCATAGGTTACATTGTACCGTTACATGGATAGTTGCTTTTTAAACAAGGCAAGGTAGAACTGTCGGATTGCGCTAATCCAATAGGAGCGCACCCTCCCCCACCCCCACCCGCACCCGTATAAATACCCTTCTTCTCGGACCGTCATCTTCTACCTCTCGACACACTCATCCTTGCTGTTATGCTTCCTCCCATCATTTGTCCTCCTCAATCCACCAACATCGTCAAGACCAGCTATCACCTCTGGTTCATGAGACGCCACCACCATCCCACCGCACCACCCTCTAGATACTATCTCCACCACCATCGTCGTCACGTCTATCCCGGCGAATAGCAATTTCTTTTCCATTCTTTTCTTATTGCTAATGGGTGAAGTATAGCCTAGCCAGACCTGGGCCAGATTACCATTTCGGCCAGAGCTTGCAGCGTGCTAATCATCAGGCTGTCCGCTCCACGCAAACGACGGCCGAGATCGTACCGGAGGGCAGGCCTGCACTCCCCCGCACGCCCACCACGAGGCGGCGGCTCCTCCTCGGACGCCAGGCCGCCCAAAAAAGCGAAATTCCATCGCCCCCGACGCGTCCGTGGGCAATTTTTGGCAGGCCGCGCCGAAGTGAGCCCAAGCCAAAACTCCCCACCACCATAAATCGCCCGCCGATTCGAAGGCCAAGCCACACAAAGCCAGAGAGAGCCGCACCGAAATCGCGTCTCGTCGTGCAGGAGGGGAGTGGGAAAGGTTGGGAGCGGGGGGTTGGGAGCTAGACAAATCTCCACTCGTCACCACCGCGGCACCACCGTCCACCGCCATCTTCGCTGTCGTCTCACAAGCCCCTCGCCCTGCGTGGGAGGGACACCGAGGCCTTCATCCCCCGCGTGTCATCCACCCACGCCGCAAGGGGAAACCCTAGCGGCTGTAGATCTCCGCGGCGGCGCTTCGATCCGGGTTGCCCGCGCCCCGATTCGGCGTTCCCGAGGCAGGAAATGGCGGCGGACGGGGAGGACACGAAGCTCGAGGAGTTCGAGGAGCAGCTCAGGGATGTTGGGGCCAGACTACAGTCGGCGCCCGACGACGCCGAAGGCCTGCTCAAGCTCCTCAGCGTAAGCCTTCTCTCCGAACTCTATTTACCTTGTTTGGTTTTCACTGTTAGGGTTACGTTTGTAGGATTTATCCCTGTGGTCGTATGGTTTTGGGATGTATTAGTGGAAAGAGGGGAGAGGCTCTGGGCTATTGCGGTATTGCCTCTTTGCGAGGATTGATTGGATTGGAGTTTAGACGATGGTTGGACTGGATTGTAGTTAGGCTTTTGGCTTATTTAGTTGCTGTGCTCTAGATTTCGTCCAATTTTTCGTTCTAGTAACAAAAGGAAGTATTTTCAATGGTTTTTAGAGTATTTTCCATTGTGGATTATTGATGTACAGAGTTACCGAGGTGGTAGCTTCCTGGAAATGCATTTTACTGTTTAGCATTCTAGTAAATGTTGAGTCTGAATATGGCAGCTGCTATTCTAGCTTAGGCTTGTTTGATTTGATCAAGTTTGATCGTTTGCTCATGCAGGAGGTCGAGGCTTATTTATTGAAAGTGGACCAATCACCTCCGGAGAGCACGTCTAGTGCTATTCGCCCAGCAATGGCTGCTCTGGCCAGGAAAGAGTTGTTGGGTCATCTTAACGCTGATGTGAAACTTGCTGTAGCATCCTGTATATCAGAGATCACGAGGATCACTGCACCTGAGGCTCCATATGATGATGATGTGATGAGGGTACTGTGCCTTTCCTGATTAAAATGATTTTGTTTTGTATTTTGTATCCTGACCTGTGCTGTTTACTTGGTTTCAGGATGTGTTTTTCATAATTGTGGGGGCTTTTCAGCATTTAGATGAGATTGATAGCCCGTCCTTTGGAAGGAGGGTTGCGATTCTTGACACTGTGGCGAAGGTCCGATCATGTGTGGTGATGTTAGATCTTGAGTGTGATGATCTGATACGGGAAATGTTTCACCACTTTTTCAGAACTGTGTCGTAAGAAACCTCTTCATTTATCTTAGTTTCATCAATTTCTTCTCTTTGCTAGTTTTCCTGATATGTTTCAAGTAAGTGTTGCTAAGCTATATTCTTTAGGCATGCTCAAATGTATCTTCTGTACATTGTTATTTGCTAAACTGGCTCGTGCTACTATGTTTGTTCAATTGAATTGACATTTTGATGGTAGACGACGATACATTATAATTTCAGATGAATGCATTGTATTCTTTATACTAATTCTGATAAGTGAAACTTCCTTTATTGTCTCATTTCAGTTCAAACCATCCAGACATTGTCATATCCTCTATGGTAACAACAATGAAACTGGTAATAGAGGAAAGCGAAGACGTACAAACAGAGCTTGCATCATGTCTTCTTCGGAATGTTAAAAATGAAGAGAAGGTATATCGGTCCAACTTTCTTCACATCAATAATATGGATTTACATTCCTCATGAATTTTTTTAGAGATTTACGCCATCTAATTGTTTTGATTTTTATTTCCAGGAAACTTCTCCAGCATCTTTTGAACTTGCAGAGAAGGTGATAGGCTTATGCCAGGAAAAACTAAAATCAGTCTTTCTGCAGTTACTTCAAGGCACTCCCTTGAATGAATACAGCAAAATTGTCACATCAGTTTTGGATGTCAGGGAAGACAACAATGTCGATCCTTCTGGGAAAGACACGGTCAGTTAAATTACTAACATGTACCAACTAGTATTAGGAGATATTTTTGTTTGCTTAAGGACTGTTATGTCATTCTTATATGTCCTAGAGTAGACCGTCCTGTTTATAATTTAATTTCAGTGCGTTGTTTGAGATATGACTGCAACCCTGCAATTCATATATGTTCTCAGTTGTCTTGACTAGATTGAAATGGAACACTTGGAGGATGAAACTGTGATTGGTTTTAGCCTGTAGAATGAATTTAACAGGGTTTCTGTTGGAGTGGGAATCCTGGTCTGAGTAACTTAATAGATAGTTCATGTCAACACCTGATTTCTGAAAAGAGAAACTATAATGGCCAGACAGTGTTTGTATGGATACATCTGTCCTTACTTTTGAATTCTTGATGTTCAGGTGGATGACGGTAAACTTTCTGAAAGGACTATTTCTGATGAATTACCCCAGGTATGCTGATCTGCTTCTTCTGTATTTATAGAACTGATTGATAGTACACCAGCATATATTTGTTTTCAGGACTCTTCACAGTTGGAGCAAGATGTCAGCGGTCCTGAACAAGATGGTGCTCCGACTAATGCTATTAGCAGTGGTGCAACCCCAGTTGATAATGGTGAGTCTAATCAAGGACCACCTTCCCCAAAAGAGAATCCTAAACAACCTTGCTATGCTAAAAACACAAACGATGCTGATCAGCTGAAATCTGGTAACAATGCAGGTGCAGAATCTGTTGCTGCAAAGCCCAATAAGTCATCTGATCTTGATTCAGACAAAGATCCAAAGCTGAAACCCTCGTTCAATTCTGAGGCAGTTGCACATTCTAACGATGACATCGACAACACAAAGGCGGTCAATGGAGCAGCTGATGATACATCAAAGCCTGCTGATAGTACACCTGATGTAATTAAGCCAAAACGAGGCCGACCTCCTGGACCGAAGTCACTGGAGAAGAAGGTTGCTGGGAAGAACTACCCTTCAAGTTTGGATTTGAAGAAGGCTGTGGCTACTGATTCAGCAGGAAAATTAACAAAACGGTCAGCTAAGGATGATGTCAAGTCTTCTACAAGAAAAGCTGGTGAAGGAGAATCATCAAAGAAGCAGCAAAAGATCAGTTCAGAACAGCAGAAGGGTGAAACCCTCTCCGAGGAAGATACTTCCAAGGATCTGATTATAAAGGTGATTATCTTATCACTAGTAGATTTTTGTACAATTTTTAAAGAGGTCTGCTTTTAACTGTGATTTGTATGGATTATCCAGTCTTTATTATAAATTTCTCTGGATTTCTACTTTTGTGTATTGGGCAACATATTTGCACTAGTTTACTGTTGCATGGTATCTAAGAACTGTTGCCTACTAATACAATTACCTGTAGTTCAAATTTTTTTGTTATTTGTAAGCTTTGTTGCATTAATAGTATAGATCAGTTATTCCTTGTGGTTCAGTGGCCGGTTCGATCCTATCTTTGCTGGAAGTTCAAACCTAGAGCTTCAATTGCATGAACAATTATAATTTCATATGGCACTGCAACTTGAATATAGTAAATGTGATGTCGTAGTTTAGTTGCTTTTTTAACACTCTGATTTGGTGCACCAATTGTTTCATCACAATACAGGAAATGGTCTCTCCAAAGTCTCTGACCAAGGGGTCAGGTAGAACCAAGGGCCAAAGCGGGGAGAATAGCGGGGTGAAGAGGAAACGGGGACAAGAGACTGAAGAGGTATGCCTATGTACTTATAATAGTGTTTTGCAGCTAAAAGTTAAATGTAATGTGACTAGTGCACTCTTGTTAAGTACATCTGCCTGTCTTCTAGAGAGTGCAGATATTCTATATTTTCGTACTTGTTAATTTGCTATGCAAGAGATCAAATATTTATACTTTTATCTGTTGCAATAACTTCAAAAAGGTGGCTATGCAATGCTGAAGTACATGTGCGAATATTAGAAATTTCTAATTTTGAAAAAAGTGGAATAGATTTCTTGGGTGCACCCTAGGGAACAACATTCATATGATTCTAGCTTATTCACGTGATTTAGAATCAAAATCTCTTAATGTAATACCATGGTTGTAAAAGCTTATAGTTGAGCTTCAACATGCTTGATTGAGTCTCACTCAGGAACCTTCATGCTGATACCTGACAAGTTTTCTATGTTTTGTATATCCATGTTTTCCTTAATTGGATCATCTGGTGTTGATCAGTACAAATGTACAGAACTACAGACCTTTCATTTTCCTTCTGCTTCACCTTCGTTTTCTTTTACTGTGTTATCATTATTTCTGCTTTCCTTATTTTTCTTATCGCTCCAGAGCTAGCATGTGATTTACTTTACATGTATTATTTGTTATAGTAATTTGATCTGATTCTTAAGTTTATATGTTTTTGATAGACTCCTCGTTCAAGGAAAAACAAAGGCCTGGATGGTAGCCTAGTTGGTGCGAAGATCAAAGTATGGTGGCCAGATGATAAGAAGTAAGTGGGGTTAACATTAGATGTGTCTGAAGTGTAGCACGTCCTTAAGATGGTTAATTTTCGGATTCTCTAATTGTAAAAGCCTTAGTCATTGTTACAATGTTTCTCATTGAGATATCTAAATGAAGCAGATAGATATGATATCACATAGCATTTATTAGCTCATTCTATTTTTACTACATCATGCCTGGTTATTTTTTAACGTTTTAAATCTGCAGTGTAGATTCTTCAACCTTCTTTCGAATGCTGTTTAGAAATGAATGTTGTCATTTAAATTTAGGAAAGTCCTGTTTGCTGTTTAAACTAAATATTTTGGCTCATTATTGATGTGGATGCCCTTTGCTCTGGTACACTTGTTGGTTTATTATGTTGTAGTTTGTTTCAGATTTTTTCAAGCCTTTCTTTTTACTTATTTGCAGATTTTATAAGGGTGTTGTCAACTCATTTGATACTGCTTCCAAAAGGCACAAGGTGTGTCTTCTGTATACTGGTGTATTATCTCCCTGCACTGGCTACTTGGCTTACATGAAGAACTAGGCTGACTGAAAATTCGTTTGTTCAATTTCTGTTTTTTTCTTGTTCGCTCTAATACTATTTGGAGCTTAGATTGCATATGATGATGGAGATACAGAGGTACTACTGCTTAGGGATGAAAAATGGGAATTCATCAGTGAGGTATGCACATTTCATTCACCTCATGCTAATATCATGATTCTGTTTTCTTCCCTTCTTTCTGATTAACTGTTGTTCTGGCAGGAACAAGACAAAACACCTGACGTGGCATCTGAGATGTAAGCAAAATCATCTTTACGCCACTTTTGTATCTGCAGCTTTGAAATCACAGTTTTAATTTTGCCAGCAGCTAAACAGTTAAAGATTTGGATGTTGCTTCATGCATCAGTAGGCAGTAGCAGCTAGTTCCCCTATTGTATCAAGAACCAACATCTGTTAAATTTGTGTTACTGATTGTTTCAACCAGGCCACGGGGCAGAAAAGGAAGAGGAAACTCGGTGCAGGCACTGAAGGAAGGAAATGCAGAAACACCTAAAAGGTAAGTAATTGATACATAGAAGCCATGTAGACATTTGCCTACATCTTTTCTGAGACTATTGTTGTGTGCATTGTGTGGCAGCGATGGAGGGGACCTTCCAAAGAAAAGGGGCCGTCCGAAAGGTGTGCGCTCCAGCAATGGTACACCAAATAATGGCAGGTCTGCTACTCCAAGCAAATCAAAGGGGAAAACTGCAAGTAAGGATGTCCACGAGATGCTTAAAACTGGCAGTGACCTTAAAAAGGAGGGTGAAAAAGGATCCAAGGACAAAGGCACTAGGTCAGCTGACAAGACCAAGGATGATTTGCCTAAAGACAGTAGCAACCAGAATGCCAGCAAACCAAAGGAGGCTGGCAGCAAAGGCAAGGATTCAAAAGATGAAAGCAAATCAGGTGAAGGAAAAGCTAAGCCAGGTCGGAAGCCAAAAGGTGCTGGTACCCCTGCAGCTAGTGATGGATCTGTCAAAGAGAAGCGGAAGGAGAAAGAAGGCGAGGCAGCTGAAATGGAGCTGGAGGCATCCGGCAAGGCATCCACTGGCAGCAAAGGCAAGGATTTGAAAGAAGAAAACAAGTCAGGTGAAGGAAAAGCTAAGCCAGGTCGGAAACCAAAAGGTGCTGGTACCCCTGCAGCTAGTGATGGATCTGTCAAAGAGAAGCGGAAGGAGAAAGAAGGCGAGGCAGCTGAAATGGAGCAGGAGGCATCCGGCAAGGCATCTACTGGCAGCAAAGGCAAGGATTCGAAAGATGAAAACAAGTCAGGTGAAGGAAAAGCTAAGCCAGGTCGGAAGCCAAAAGGTGCTGGTACTCCTGCAGCTAGTGATGGATCTGTCAAGGAGAAGCGGAAGGAGAAAGAAGGCGAGGCAGCTGAAATGGAGCAGGAGGCATCCGGCAAGGCATCTACTGGAAAGAAGCGCAGAAGAAAGGCTTAAAGTTAGCCCCGCCTATGAGCTTCTCTTGTAAATGAATTCGCTCCCTTAGTCTAAAAAGGTGTTGCACATTGCACCATGTATGGATTGTAACTCTTGGGTGGTTGTCTATTGAATCGTCGGCTGATTGGGCATGATGTAGTAGTTAGGGAGTACTGGTGTAGTAGCAAGAAATGTTTGCTGTAATGTTAGGCGTAACATCTGTGGTCGAATGGATGATGATCCTCAAGCGAAATGAATCCCATGCTTGCCATGAGGCCCATGGCATCATAGTGTTGTAGCTAGTTTATTGATGTTCTATTTATATGGGCCATTTGAGCAGTGAATTTTGTAGCAGATGTGCCGGTTTGTCTGTCCCGCCCGGCACCCATAAGAAATGCTGTTTTGGAGAGCTCATGCTCATATACCAGTAGTATTCATTATATTTTTATTTTCTGTAGTCAAAACGTGCCTGTTTACTTTTGGTTTTGGCAGAGTATACCTGCCAATGGCGGTGATGATTTTTGCAGCGTGGTTCATCGGATTGTCGATATGTGCATATTCTAGTCATCCAAACACTGGCATGTGCATGTGTTAGTTCAATGTTTTGTCACTGCAGCCGTGTGTAAATAGTAATACCATGGTGGCACTGATTTATCTGGATGCATTTTTCTGTTAGTGATGCTGTGATGGTCACGATCAGGCCATGGACTGGCATCTGCAAATTGCAACTATGTAGTGTCTATAATCACTGTTACATTGGATTCTGGAACTTATTCGTTGAAGATGGCTGATGCTTTGACGCAACTATGTCTGTCATGTGCCCTGCCATTAGGTTTTCGCAGGTTTTCTGGAACTGAATACTGATTATCCATCATCTCATACACTTCTTTTTCTGCGGAAACTGATGTTCTGAGGGATGTCGTTCCTCTCTCTCTCTCTCTCTCTCTTTGAGATAATGAGGGATGTTTTGCCCTTTCAGCATCGTCCGCGAGTGGCTAACAACTAACGACGTTGCTCGGGTCTTTAGCTAGGGGTGGCTTCCCTCGAAGCCTTAAAACTCTATGGCCTGAAGAGCCGTCTTCTTTCGTACTGAATACTGATACAATCTCAAGGAAGAATCTTGCAAATTGATCATGATCTTTTTTTAAGATCTGGTTATGAATTAGTGTCTCTCTCAAATTTATCAGAGTAGCGACTACTGAGTATTATTTCCTCTTTTTACCCAGTCCATGACCAATAACCAACTAACATCGACTTGGTCGTCTCATCTCATGTTACACATCACTACATGGCAGATAGTGACCAGGTCAACAATTCCAACTAGAACAAATCCACGTCGACAGGAAAACGTCCTGGTGGTCAACTAACACATAAAGAATAGCGCTTAATATCAGAACATCGCCTTTGGAATTGTTAAGAAACCGGAGCCAGGCCTCGCAGGTTTGGCCCATAATAGGCTCTTTATTCATTCAGTAGCTTATATAAAGGAGAGGAGATTACAACCGTTGTACTACAGTTTACAGAAGAGTAATAAAGAGAAACCAGAAGTCCCCTCATATCTCTGTGTTCAATCTACTATTCTGTTCTTGTGTTCTTGCATTGTTCTTACGATTCTGAGTTTGTCTACGAAGTAATCGTTCGGACTGGACTCGCCAGGGACGGTTCCTGAACACGTTATCAGCACGATCGACTCTCCTCGGATCGAAAGGTAATCGTCGTAGCACGACGCTCGTAGATCGAATCGTTTTTCTAGATCGCTTTCAATTCCGTAATTGTTGCTTTCTAGATTATTTTATCCTACTGTGCAAATCCGCTCTAATCTACTGCGAGCCAATTTGAAGTCATCGGCACAATGCCGATCGGTAGATTGCATAAAAGAGTAGATGATGATTGCACGGTAGATTGCAAATATGTTCTAACCTACCACGAGCTGACTTGAAGTCGCCGGCCAAGGTGATCGGTGATTGCATGAACAGTACAAAAAGAGAAGAAAAAAAGGACGGTGGCGCAACCCCGTACGGCCGCACCGCCACTACCCATAGCACACCGCAACACCCTCGCCGCTTGCAATCGCCTCCACAATGCCACCCAAGAATCGCCTCGAGCCGCGACGCTCGTCTGGAGCCGCGCGCTTGGATGGGAGAAGCGCTGCCACCGACCTCCGCGCAGCCAAGTCACGCGCCGTCACCGGACGCACCCACCTCCTGCACGCATGCTCATAGCTGCAAGCACCCAAAGCTACGCCGCCATCGGCCACCCGAAGGTGGCACTGCCCCCGCACGGGCTTCCCTACGGTACGCCCGAAACCACGTCGCCGCCGGCCATAGCCGCGCCGCCCTGAATGGTTGCGCCACCTCCTGGTCGCCCACACGCCGCGCTGTCGTGCCTGTAGCACCGCCAGCCCCACGCATGGACCGCCCACACGCCGCCTCAGCATGAGTGGTGTCGCTGGCCTTGCTTGCCTCGACGCCGCCAAGACGGCCACGCTTGGTCCATGCCACCGAGGCCGCTCCATTGCGTCGCCAAGATGGTCCGACCCCGCCAAGATCACCCACTCTGGCTGCTCCACTCACGGCTTGTCGTCGGCCGACCGCGTCGCTCCGCCCACCCCAAGACAGTTCACAGTAATCGCCGCCACCTCCTTTCACAGGGGCGAGGGATCCCTAAGCCCCTCCCCTTTTGCCCCTTTTTGCACCGACCGTAATGGGCCAAGAAGGCCGGCCCAAGTTTTTTTTTTCGGAAAGAAAAAGAAACAAAAAAGGAGATTCTGCAAAAAGGGCCTTCAGGATTCTAAAAATCACAGGGATACTTGCGCGGATAAGGGAATTTTTCAAGAAGGTCCTCGAACTCTCTGAAACGTTATGCAAAAAATTTCTCAGAACAGAAAATTTGCGGTTTAGCTCCTGAAAATTGCATAATTTGTCGAAAATTCATATTCCAACAGAAAAGGGCCTCGAGAATTCAAATTTTGAATCGGTTTTTGCATTTGAAGCATGTTTAACTTTGTTATTGTTATTTCTATGTAATTTATTTATTGTATTTACTGTTTTTGATTATCTGTGATTGTTTATATTACTTTTAATCACTGAAAATAGCAATAAATAATGAAAATGCATAGAAAATTACGAGAACATTATGAGAATTTTTGCAACCATTTTATGCATGTTACCAGTAGTAATCTTATGAACTCTTTGCATGGATATGTAGATGACTGGAATTACGAACCGAGAGTTTGAAGAGTTGGCCCAGTATGGCCAGAATTGCTTGACTTGGGCATCAGATGTCGAGATCGTACTTGGAATCAAGAAGCTTCGTGCTGCTATTGGACTTGGCACCTCGAAGGATGTCACTCCAACTGCTAAGGAAAATGATCAGGCATTTTATTTCCTCAGACACCATCTTTGCCTAACGCTCAAGAATGAGTATATGGTGGAGAAGAATGCACTAGCTTTATGGACTGCACTGAAGAAGCGGTTCGAGAAGTTGAAGTACAACATTCTTCCTCGGGCAGAGCAGGAATGGAACTGACTATGTTTTGCTGACTACAAGACCGTGGGGGAGTACAATTATGCTTTGCACAGAATTTGTACCATTCTTCAGCTCTGTGGTAAGGCAATCACGGATGAAGAGAAGATTGAGAAAACCCTCTCTACCTTTCACCCGAATGCGGTGCATCCATACGCAACTATCGTCAAAACGGCTACAAGGAGTATGCCGAACTGATTGATACCATGCAAGTTGTGGAAGCTCAAGATGAGGTTCTAAGGAAGAACTACATCTCACAGCCGCTTAGTAGCAAAGTTGGCTATGAAGTCAATGCTAGTAGCTACAAGATAAGGAAGCCTCACTCGATGGAAAGAGGTAAGAAGGGTAAGGTCATAGGTCGCAAAGACCAAGCAGAATGCTCAAGCCAAGAAGGGCGAACAAAAGAAGCGCGATGAGAAGCCCTATGGCTACCAAGACCAAAGTTGCTACAAATGTGGCACATAGGGATATTGGTCACATGTTTGCCGTGAGCCGCAGCACGTGATTGATGCCTTCAAGTCTAAGAAGAAGGGCAAAGGACAGCATGAGACACACCTCGCCATTGCAGGCACAGAGGGTCCATAGTCATTGGTTGCACCTATAGATGTGGACAGCCCAAAAGCAACCCCCATCACCCCTTCGTTGCACATCGCAGCAATCACAGCCATAGTTGCCGAAGAAGAGAAGATGGACATGGAGTAGATTTAGGTAGAAGTTTCTTCATACTTCGCTGATTCAATCTAGTGCACGCATTGTACTTAGATTTTTATAGTCATTTGCAGTTTATGGTTGTGATAGAGTTTTGAATTATTGAATAATGGTTGTAATCTCTAGAAGAGTAAAGCATTAAATTCTTATGATGAGTCCTAAAAGTTTTTTTTCCTGTATTAATAATAGCAAGTTATGTTCTGCTTTGGAGTATTTTATTTATATGTGGATTGTTTCCTATCCTATATTAATAAATACTTTGTATATCAGAACGCGCGTGGCACCCTATGGAGGAAGTGTGCTTAGCGGATAGCAGCACAACCAATACCATCTTGAGAGAGACAAAAATTTTCCAGTCGATCAGCAAGAATGCTGGTAGTCTTATGACAATCGCAGGCAGCGATACTTGTATAATAGGTTCAGGAAGAGCCACAATTATACTCCCGATAGACACAACATTGGTCATTGAAGAAACCTTGTTGTACCTAGAATCGACTAGAACTCTCTTAAGCATTAAAGATGTTCGCGCTAACGGTCTCCATGTAGAGACTAAAGAAGAGTATGATAAGAAACATCTGCTCATTACAAAGCGTGAAGAAAATAGAAAAAAAAAAGTATTAGAATTACTTCCTTCATATGAATCTGGGCTATACTACACTAATATTAAGACACTTGCAACATATACTGTCCTGAAAACCACTTTTACAAGGTTTGAACTTTTCTGTCTCTAGCATGATAGATTAGGCCATCCCGGTCTTAGGATGATGAGAAATATAATTTAAAAAAAATTCGGGGACATAATATCAATGTAAAGAATTCCCTGAATCAAGAAGATTTTGTGTGTCCCGCATGTGCCACCGGAAAATTAATTACTTGACCTTCTGCTCTGAAAGTGAAGGATGAAATCCCTGCGTTCCTGGATCGTATCTAGGGAGACATTTGCGGTCCTATACAACCCCTATCAGAGCCATTTAGGTAATTTGTGGTGCTCATCGATGCTTGATGAAAAATATCGGAAAATAATGTGGCAAGCCACGGGAATCCATGCACACGACCTGTGCACTAGTGAAGCAAATAGAGAAGTCGAGAAGATAATTAATTTGCAAGCATTAGCAAATCAACTGCCTGACCACTTTAGTGATTTGAAGAGCGTGACTAAGTCGCATGTGCTTACACGCAATGTACCAGAGAGGGTTGAAATACCAAAGAAAATTGAAGGTATCCCTAATCCCGTCCAGATGCATCAGAATAAAAGGACGAGAACTCTGGCCCCCTCGAATCCCAAGTAAGCGGGGACGCCTGACGAAAAAGGATAAGAAGGACTTGACACAGCCAATCACTGAAGTTCCCTAGAACCAGAAGGGGAGCCAGTTGAGACCTGGTACCAGTATTGAACCTTCAGCAAAAGGCACACCGGATTTAAATATCCCCACGGAGGGAGACATCAGCATGAATGTGTGTGCACACATCAGAGCTGAAAAACTAAAGGGATTTGCCCTCGCAATCGGAAGCTGCGGTGAGCGAGTAGAAGCATTAGGAGAATCGTACCATGAAGAAATAGCTATAAATTATATGACTATGAGAGAATTTATGAATAGAACAACAGCCAATGTCGATATTTATTTTGTAAAGAAAATTGCCACAATCATTGATATGGATCCAGAGCTTGCATCTGTTAGACTCGGAGGTCTTAGTCATGATATTTAATGATGAATACATTGCCATGGGGACATGCTTATGATCTTAGGTGTTGCCACATCTGGCAATAGCTTTTGAGCGTTCCTGTGGAACAGTAGTTCCAAGAAGATGGAGCAAGATTATCGTGATCGAGGTAGTACCGAGTGGTTTGTTGCGGTTCCAAAATTCCAGTACGTGTGTTTTGGGGTCTTTGAGTTCTTTTGGAAAATGGTAGTACCGCAGGGCTTGTGGCGGTAATCTTGCACTACCAGTTATCTTGCATGGAGGTTGGCGGTACGTATTTTCCAGAACGCATGTTTTGAGAATTTTGAACTCGTGTGGAAAACGGTAGTACCACAGCTTGGGAGCGGTACGACCACAGGCCGGTAGTTCCGTTTGTTTCTTGGCAGTATGAAAATTTCAGAGAAGTTGCTTTTGAGTTCTTGGTTTTCTCCTGGAATGGTACGACCACATATTGGATGGTGGTAGTACTGCACAATGGTATGACCACAAGTTTGCGGTATGGTTTTTCCAGAGAGCATGTTTTCAGGAGTCTCTGACTATTTTGGGAATCGGTAGTACCGGCCCTAACATGGAAGTACGACCGATTGTGCTCTGTTTGTCCGCTGTTTTTGGGATTTGACTAAGAGTTAGTTTAAGATCATGAGTTTTAATATGTTGCATGATGCATGATAGTGTTTATGCGTGTGTGTAAGCTAATGTTGGTCAAGTTGGAGAACTTGTGCCGGGATATGTGTTCTTTGATCTTTGCATGTGCAGGTTGGGCGTGAAGACAATCATGGTTAGAGACGAGGAGGACCCGGACTAGGATGGGGAAATCTGAGGTCTAGGAGGTCGTGGATGTCACGAGATGATTGGGCTTGCGCTGGAGCACGTGGAGATCAAAGGTTGTTGCTGCTGCGTGGAGGAGCTCCAAAAGGTGGAGTCCTGGAGGCTTACTACACGTGAAGAGATATGGAAGGAGCTCCATATCTGGAAGTCCTAGAGATATTGAAAACCCGTGTCTGAGAGGGTTTCGGGTTCTTTGTTCTCAGTAGAGATAGAGTCCGTGTCCATGTTGTGAAGGACATGATCAGGACTCTAGGGTATAAATAGAGGAGGGGTTAGGTGCTAACTCTACAGCTTTTAGAGGTGGTTTTGTCCGAGGCTTTTGAGAGGCTTTCACGTAGGCTTGTTACGTGACCTTTTTGTGAGAACTTGAGAGGTCTTCTGTGGAAGGCTTGTGAGGGGTGTCTAAGAGCACCTTGTAGACACAGATCAAAGTTTGAGCAATACAAGTCAGATCTATTCTATACTATCTCAGGAGCGTTGTGTTGTTTAAGCTGTGCGTGAGAGGTCCTCGAGGAGGTCCAGTGGAGGTTCTCTAGGAGGTTCTTGAGGAGGTCCTCGAAGAGGTCCTTAAGGAACTTCTCAAGGAGGTCGTGAGAAGCTCTATGCACAGATCAACGTTTTGAATTAGAGGTCAAATCGCTAGAATCATTGACCCCCCCCTCTGATTGCCATCGACGATCCTACAAGTGGCATCAGAGCAAGGTTGCAATGGCATCAGATCGAGATCGTTTTTCAGATAAGCCACCATATTTCGATGGGTCAGACTACATCTATTGGAAAACACGCATGGAGGTTTTTCTTCAAGCACAAGGTAATGTTATTTGGCAAAAAGTTGAACGTCCATATGAAGTTCCTGTTGCTATTACTGCTGAAAATACTACTGATGTTGAAGCTAATGCTCGGGCTAGAAATATACTGTTGCAAGGTCTGAGTAGAAACGAGTTTGTCAGAATTGCTAATATTAAATCTGCTAATAAAATTTGGACTACTCTAGCTGATTATCATGAAGGTTCTAGATCTGTTAAAGGTGTTCGTCAGAATCAATTCAAAAAGGAGTATTCTAAATTTGAGATGAAACCAGGAGAATCAGTAGATGCTCTTTTTGATCGCTTCAATAAAATTGTTAGTGATTTGCAATCTGTTGATGTCATATACTTTGATTCTAACAATGCTCGTCAAATTTTAAATGCCTTGGATATGTCTGTTTGGGAGGTGCTAGTCACTACTATTAATCATTCTGTTAATATGAAAACACTCACCTTGAATGATCTTTATTCCAAGATGAAAACACATGAGATTGATATTTTGGCCAGGATAAATAAGTCCAATTCTTTGGGTTTAGTGACTAACCAAATGATAGCTCTTCTAGTTCTTCTAGTGTTTCTTTGTCTGCATTAGGGTCCATTTCAGATGAACAATTAGAGGAGATTCCAGAAGAGCAACTTGTACTCTTCTCCAACAGGGTGACCAAGACAATTAATAACATCAGATCAAGGAGGAGAGGTGGTCCAATTAGATGCTATGAATGTGGTGAGCTAAACCACATAAAGATGAATTGTCCCAAACTGAGAAGTAAGGAGGTCAAAGATGACAAAGTGCAAATTCGTCGCTCTAAATTCAAGATTGACCCAAGCAAGAAGCATAATTATCGTAAGGCGGTCAATAAGGTACTCTCAGCACTTGATGAGATTGATTTGAGTGATGTTGATTCTGGAAGCGATAATAAGGACAATGGCAAGAAATCAAAGGAGGTGGACTTCACAGGAAAGTGTTTTATGGCAAGCAGTGAAGAACTTAACAATGATGATCTCTACAGTGATCCTAATGAGGTACAGCTGATGAGGAAGGGGAACGTGTGGCTGGTAGATTCAGGTTGTTCCAGGCACATGACTGGTGATTCAAAATGGTTCTCCTCCCTCACTAAGGCATCCAGTGATGAGTTGATCACTTTTGGGGATGCTTCAACAGGTATTGTGATGGCTAAAGATACTGTGCGTGTTAATGATAAATTCATTCTCAAGGACATTGCTTTGGTAAGTAAATTAAAGTATAACTTACTTTCAGTTTCTCAGTTGATAGACGATAATCTTGAGGTGAGTTTTAAGAAACATGCTTGTAGAGTTTTAGATGCTTCTGGGGATCTTATTTTCAATATATCTCGGTTAGGGAAGGTCTTTAGAGCTGATTTTAATCATTCCTTTTCACCTAATGTTAGATGTTTGGTAGCTTCTGAATCCAGGGATCTATTCTTTTGGCACCGTAGGTTGGGACATATTGGTCTTGATCACTTTGTTCGGATTAGTGGAATGGATCTCATTAGGGGGTTACCTAAGCTTAAGAGTGAAAAAGATTTGGTTTGTTCTCCTTGTAGACATGGTAAGATGGTAGCTGCTCTACATTTCCCTATTTCTATGATCATCACAGACGGCCCTGGTTAATTGCTGCACATGGACACTGTAGGTCCTTCTAGGGTTCAATCTGTTGGGGGAAAATGGTACATTCTTGTGATTGTTAATGATTTTTCTAAATACTCATAGGTTTATTTTATGGTGTCTAAGGATGAGGTTTTTGGTCATTTTAAAGATTTATTTCTTAGACTTAATAATGAATTGTATGGTGTTGTGAAAGCTATAAGAAGTGATAATGGTACTGAATTTAAGAATTCCTTATTTGCTTCTTTTTGCTCTGAAAAATGTTTAGAACATCAATTTTCTTCTTCTCGTGTCCCACAACAAAATGGGGTTGTAGAGATAAAAAATAGAACCTTAGTTGAGATGGCAAGAACTATGCTTGATGAACATGCTACTCCTAGGAAGTATTGGGCAGAGGCTATTTCTACTGCATGTCATGTTTCGAATAGGGTATTTTTGAGAGCCTCTTTGTACAAGACTTCTTATGAGTTGAGATTTGGTAGAAGGCCTAGTGTTTCTCACTTCAGATTTTTCGGTTGTAAATGCTTATTCTTAAACATGGTAATCTTGATAAATTTGAGTCTAGATCCAGATGGCATTTTTCTTGGTTATCCTTCTCACTCTCGTGGCTATCGTGTGCTTAACCTAGAAACTAAAAAAATTGTTGAGACCTGTGAGGTTACTTTTGATGAGGTCATTTCTTGTACTAGACCCGACATTTCAGGTACATAGGTTCAGGGGGAGTCCGAAAGCATATTTCTTAATGAAGAGGATGACCTTGATCTTGGTAATGATGTTTCTCCCATGACATCACCTGCACCAATTGAGGATGTTGCACCTTCTACTTCCACTTCGACAGGAGATACTGCGGCTTCTAGTGGAGCTATACCTGATGTTGCGCCACCATCAAGTGATGGATCACCTGCAGAAGATGTTCATAATGTCGAAGCCATTTTAGAACCTTCTGCACTATTGCGTATTCAGCGGCATCATCCCCCAGAACTAATGATTGGTGACATTCATGAAAGGGTAACACGTTCTAGGTTTACTTCTCCTGACTCACATGCTCATTCTGCCTTTGTTGCCTCTTTTGAGCCTAATGATGTAAGTCACGCTTTATCTTATGAGTCTTGGATCAATGCCATGCATGAAGAATTAGAAAACTTTGAGCGTAATAAAGTCTGGACCTTAGTTGAACCTCCTCATGGACATAATGTAATTGGAACTAAATGGGTTTTTAAAAAATAAGCAAAGTGAGGATAGGGTTGTAGTTAGAAATAAGCTTAGACTTGTTGCTCAGGGGTTTTCTCAGGTGGAGGGTCTTGATTTTGGTGAAACCTTTGCTCCTGTAGCCAGATTAGAAGCTATTCGAATTCTCTTAGCATTTGCTGCATCTAAAAGTTTTAAATTGTATCAAATGGATGTTAAAAGTGCTTTTCTTAATGGCTTCATTGAGGAGGAAGTTTATGTTAAGCAACCACCTGGTTTTGAAAATCCTAAGTTTCCTAATCATGTCTACAAATTGTCAAAAGCCTTGTATGGATTAAAACAAGCTCCTAGAGCATGGTATGAGAGGCTTAAGCTATATTTGTCAAAGAATAATTTTCAAATAGGCAAGGTAGACAAAACTTTGTTCACATTTCGGCATGACAATGATCTATTACTTGTTCAGATTTATGTGGATGATATCATCTTTGGGGGCTCCTCTCATGCTTTGGTTTCCAAGTTTTCAGATACTATGAGCAGGGAATTCGAGATGAGAATGATGGGGGGGAGTTAACTTACTTCTTAGGTTTGCATGTAAAATAGACCAAGCAAGTCAATTTTATTCATCAAACCAAGTATACTAAGGATTTGCTTAGACGTTTTGACATGGGAACCTGCAAACCTATCTCTACACCAATGGGGTCTACAACTGTTCTTGATTCAGATGACGAAGGTGAGGTAGTGGATCAAAAAGAATATAGGAGCATGATTGGGTCTCTACTTTATCTGACTGCTTTAAGGCTGGACATACATTTTGCTGTGTGTTTGTGTGCTCGATTTCAAGCTTCACCTCGTTCATCCCATCGTCAGGCTGTGAAAAGAATTCTCAGGTATCTCCAATCAACTTTAGAATTCGGTCACTTTTATTCCTCTTCATCCTGTCTTACTGTGCATGCATATTCAGATAGTGATTTTGTGGGGTGTAGGATTGATAGAAAAAGCACATCTAGCACATGTCACTTTTTAGGCACATCATTAGTTTTTTGGTCCTCTAGAAAACAGTCTTCTGTTGCTCAATCAAATGCTGAAGCTGAGTATGTTGCTGTGGCTGCTAGTTGTTCTTAGGTTCTTTGGATTTCTTCTACTCTCAGGGACTATGGGTTAGATTTGGGTAGTGTTCCTCTTTATTGTGATAACACCAGTGCTATTAATATTGCTAAGAACCCAGTGCAATATTCTAGGACTAAACATATTGATATCAGATATCACTTTCTCAGAGACCATGTGGAAAAGGGTGATATTATTCTACACTTTGTTGAATCTGATCTTCAGTTTGCTGATATTTTCACTAAGCTGCTTGATACTTCTTGTTTTGTCCGTTTGCGGAGTGAGTTGGGAGTAATTCATCCTATGGGCTTATTTTGAGGGGGAGCTGTTGGTTCAAAAATTTAGAAGCTTTGATTATTATTCTTGTCTTACAATTCACCAAGTCCAAGCCATTGAAATCAAATGAGTTGTAGAGCTTCCTTTATCATATTTATTCATGTGTTGTGTAGCTTTGATCTTGACTTGTTTTAATTAACTTGCTATATTTATAACTAAAGCATGACATGGCTGAAAACTTTGACTAGATTGATTATTGTTATCACTTGGAGATGTCCATGGAAAAGGATGAGCTTGTTTGTGAGTCTTTTTAAATCTTGGATTTGCAGCAAGTATGTCTCTCATTGCAATCCTGTTATGCTCACTCAATTTGGCATATATATATATATATATATATATATATATATATATATATATATATATATATATATATATATATATATATATATATATAAAGGGTTGAGAAAAGGAAAATGAACAGATGTATGCTTCAAGCATGCCATACATAGCTGTGTATTCAAAAGAACAAAAATATGCACATAAAAGTGCTCAAATGAAAAGAAGTATGCTTCAAGCATGCCATACATAGCTATGTATATTCAAAAGGAAAAATATGCACACAAAAGTGCTGAAATGAAAAGAAGTATGCTCCAAGCATGCCACATGCTAATAAGAATTGAAAGTGAAGCAATAGGGTGCTATATGAGACTGCTAGCTCATCTAGATTTAACTTGTGTCTCACTGTTAGGCTCTCACTTTTCTTGGTGATATCTTTCTGTGGTGCTTATGATCGGTTTAGTCATTGTTGAAATGTCTGCCATTAGGTTAAAATTTCTTAATCATCCTTCAAGTGGTACATACTTGTCTTGACTTTGCTACATGATACATGATTTTATATGATCCTGTTGAGCTCTACTCAACAAGATGGCTTGGTTAATACATTAAATTGACTTGCCTAATCTCCAAAGCTTCGTGGTTTTTATTCTCCTTGCCCTTCTCTTTTGAGCATTTCTGTTTCCCTAGAGTTCTTGATGAGTTCATTGCCACAGGGGGAGAAAAATGGGAACTTGAAAAAAAAAACAATGGAGAAATTTGTTTCCCCTGTGTTGAGGGAGAGTTTTTCAGCTGTGGTTCTTGAAAGTGTTTGCTTTGCAGCTTTGAAACTTTCTTTCCAAATTTCAAATCATTTTTTTATGTTTTGTCAATGTATTCATCAAGGGGGAGATTGTTAGACCTGGAGGTTTTAGTCGTGATATTTAATGATGAATACATTGCTATAGGGACATGCTTATGATCTTAGGTGTTGCCACATCTGGCAATAGCTTTTGAGCGTTTCTGTGGAACGGTAGTTCCGCAGTGTGGAGCGGTACTACCGCATCGAGGTAGTACCGAGTGGTTTGCTGCGGTTCCAAAATTCCAGTACGTGTGTTTTGGGGTCTTTGAGTTCTTTTGGAAAACGGTAGTACCGCAGGGCTTGTGGCGGTAGTACCGCACCATGGTTGTACTGCATGGAGGTTGGCGGTACGTATTTTTCCAGAATGCATGTTTTGAGAATTTTGAACTCGCGTGGAAAACGGTAGTACCGCAGCTTGGGAGCAGTACGACCGCAGGCCGGTAGTTCCATTTGTTTCTTGGCGGTATGAAAATTTCAGAGAAGTTGCTTTTGAGTTCTTGGTTTTCTCCTGGAATGATACGACCGCATGTTGGATGGTGGTAGTACCGCACAATGGTATGACCGCAAGTTTGTGGTATGGTTTTTCCAGAGAGCATGTTTTCATGAGTCTCTGCCTATTTTGGGAATCGGTAGTACCGGCCCTAACATGGAAGTACAACCGATTGTGCTCTGTTTGTCCGCTGTTTTTGGGATTTGGCTAAGAGTTAGTTTAAGATCATGAGTTTTAATATGTTGCATGATGCATGATAGTGTTTATGCGTGTGTGTAAGCTAATGTTGGTCAAGTTGGAGAACTTGTGCCGGGATATGTGTTCTTTGATATTTGCATGTGCAGGTTGGGCGTGAAGACAATCATAGTCGGAGACGAGGAGGACCCGGATTAGGATGGGGAAATCTGAGGTCTAGGAGGTCGTGGATGTCACGAGATGATTGGGCTTGCGCTGGAGCACGTGGAGATCAAAGGTTGTTGCTGCTGTGTGGAGGAGCTCCAGGAGGTGGAGTCCTGGAGGCTTAATACACGTGAAGAGATATGGAAGGAGCTCCAATTTGGAAGTCCTAGAGATATTGAAAACCTGTGTCTGAGAGGGTTTCGGGTTCTTTGTTCTCAGTAGAGATAGAGTCCGTGTCCATGTTGTGAAGGACATAATCAGGACTCTAGGGTATAAATAGAGGAGGGGGTTAGGTGCTAACTCTACGGCTTTTAGAGGTGGTTTTGTCCGAGGCTTTTGAGAGGCTTTCACGTGGCTTGTTACGTGACCTTTTTGTGAGAACTTGAGAGGTCTTTCGTGGAAGGCTTTTGAGGGGTGTCTAAGAGCACCTTGTAGACACAGATAAAAGTTTGAGCAATACAAGTCAGATCTATTCTATACTGTCTCAGGAGCGTTGTGTTATTCAAGCTGTGCGTGAGAGGCCCTCGAGGAGGTCCAGCAGAGGTTCTCTAGGAGGTTCCCGAGGAGGTCCTCGAAGAGGTCCTCAAGGAACTTCGCAAGGATGTCGTGAGAAGCTTTGTGCATAGATCAACGTTTTGAATTGGAGGTCAAATCGCTACAATCATTCACCCCCTCTGATTGCCATTGACGATCCTACAACATCGTTCGCTGAATGTAAGAAAAGATCAGATTGTGAAGATTAGAAGAAGGCAACAGAAGCGGAATTATTATCTCTGAATAAAAGAGAGGTGTTTGGGCCTGTAAGCCGCACGCCTCACAATATGCACCCCGTAGGGCATAAGTGGGTATTTGTTCGAAAGAGAAATGAAAACAATGAAGTTGTAAGATATAAAGCAAGGCTTGTTGCACAAGGTTTCACTCAACAATCAGGAGTCGATTGTGAAGAAACATATTCCCCGGTTATGGACGGAACTACCTTTAGATGTTTTATCTCAATGGCAGTAAACCTGAATTTAGAAATGAAATTGATGGATGTGGTAACTGCATACCTTTATGGAAACTTGGATTCAGACATTTATATGAAGGTACCTGAAGGTATCCCTGTCCCGAACCAAGATAGAGAAAACAGAAATTTGTACTGTGTGCAACTCAAAAAGTCACTGTATGGACTGAAGCAATCAGGCAGAATGTGGTATAATCGCTTAAGCGACTTTCTCTGCAAGAAAGGCTACACGAACAATGAAGATTGTCCATGTGTATTTATATGATGATCACAGGATGGATTTTGTATAATCTCAGTATATGTATATGATCTGAATATCATCGGGACCCTGGAAGATATTAAGAAAGCAAGTTCTTACCTAGAGTGGGAGTTCGAAATGAAAGATTTTGGTAAAACCAAATATTGCCTAGGCTTGCAGCTTGAGCATGTCCCTGAAGGGATTTTAGTACATCAATCAACCTACATTCAGAAAGTGTTAGAAATGTTCAGTTTTGAAAAGGCATACCCTTCGAAAGTGCCGATGGTCGGGAGATCCTTGCAGCAAGACAAGAATCCGTACAGACCTAAAGAAGAGGGGGAGGAAGTCATGGGACCGGAATTCTTATAGTTGAGTGTAGTAGCAGCACTCGTGTATTTAGCAAACTGTACTAGACCGGATATGGCATTTGCCGTGAACCTATTAGCAAGGTATAGTGCAGAACATACCAAAAGGCATTGGCAGGGAATAAAGGACCTTCCCGATACCTCCAAGAAAGCAAAGATCTTGGTCTGTTCTATAAAAAGGACCAAGACCTAAATATGACTGGCTATGCAGATGCCGGGTACCTTTCAGACCCACATACAACAAAGTCGTAAACAAGCTATGTATTCTTATATGGTGGAACTGCAATATCATGGAAACTGTCTAAGCAAAGTCTTGTATCAATTTCGACGAACCAATCAGAAATCATAGCACTGTACGAGGCCTCATGAGAATATTCTTGGCTTCAACAGATGATTCACCACATCCAGCAGTCGTGTGGATTGAATACCGCGCAAACCCCCACTATTATCTATGAAGATAATGCAGCTTGTGTTACACAAGTGTAGATGAGTTATGTGAAGAGTCCTCTCACAAAGCATATCAACCCCAAGTTCCTCTATGCTCATGAATTGCAAAAGATGGACGAAATTAAAGTACTGCATACTAAGTCATGTGAAAATCTTGCAGATTTATTCACTAAGTCACTTCCAGCGTCTAGCTTTGAAAGATGCATACATAGAATTGGAATGATGAGACATAGAGAGGTGCAGAATTCAGGGGGAGAATCTTCAAGAACTCATTATTAAAGCTTGATCACGAAGATCGAGTACCCAAAGAATAAATCCTGGAGATTAAATAAAATTGGGTGGATTGTACTCTTTTTCCCTTAACAAGTTTTCCTGAAGTTTCTCGGCTAGGGTTTTTAATGAGACAATTCGTGCAGCATATCAGAACGTGTTTCATGTACTCTTTCTCCAAATTTTCCCACTAGGTTTTGATGGAGTTTTGATGAGACATGAACATGCATGACAGATGAGTGCCAAAGGGGGAGTGTTAAGAAACCGGGCCTAGGCCTCGCAGGTCTGGCCCATGATGGGCTCCTCATCCATCCAGTAGCCTATATAAAGAAGGGGGGGGGGACCCCAACCATTGTACTACAGTTTACAGAAGAGCAATAAAGAGAAACCAGAAGTCCCCTCATGTCTCTGTGTTCAATCTACTATTTTGTTCTTACATTGTTCTTATGATTCTGAGTTTGTCTACGAGGTACTCACTCGGACTGGATTGGCCAGCGACGGTTCCTCAATAGGAATTTTGTTAGTCATTTGGGTCCAAGCATCAAGGGCTAGTTCTAAACTGTTCAACTTGCAATGCTTCAGACATTTTTTTTGAAGGAGAACAGTAGGAAAGGACATTTTTTGAAAAGAAATAAAAAGAACTCCATGGAAAAACAAGTGGGTCTTGGAAAAAGGAATTCCAAGATAAAACCAGAAAATCAAATAAGACGATTTTTATTTGGTTGAAGTTTGATTTACTCACATTAAATTTGTTTTTAATTTCTAAAATTTCAAATTAAGCTTTAACAATTAAGGAAAAAAATCAAATGATGATTTCTATTTTAAATTTATTAAAAAGGCCTAAAAATTGGGATGTTACAACTATGATCTCCATGAAAAAATGTTGTTGGATCTTGCTTTTCAGATGAAAGATTGCTTGATGTGTTGAAACCATAGGCGAACGTTGTGGACGAACATAACTCCAGTAGGATTGAACAAAAGGGAATGTCTAAAATAAATGTTCAAGAGTTTCATCTGCTCCTTGTTCGCACAAAATACAAGAATAATCATCCAGTTGACAAGTCTTCCTACGCACAAGATTTCTAGTGTTAAGTCTATCCTTGAGCAATAACCAGAAAAAAAAACTCTATGATGACTTTGGCAGGTGCTTGCCCATAACCAATTGAAGTATGGAGGAATTGGAGATGAGCCCATGAGCAGTCGATATGCTTTGACTGACGAGAATTGTGGCGAATTCCAAATGTAAAGCGAGGAGTCCTCATCAAGGGTTAGCACTAGATCATGTAGCATCTGCTGCACCTGTTGGGACTGATCGTAAGCTTGTGCAGATAGTGGTATATGAGAAATCCACCACTTGCTTGACTGTATGAATCAAAGTGAGGTTTGTTTTCACAAATGAAAATAATTCTGGATGTTGTTGACAAAGCAAGCTCCCATTCGCTTCCATTGCCCACCGTACATGCTGCCAAACCCTTGTAAGAAAGAAGTAACTTGAGAAGATCTCTCCACCAAAAGGATCCTACTCGCGAACTATCCGGAGGACGGGAGTTAGAGTAGTAGGCTTCCCAAACCAGTCTAATCCATGGGAGGTTTGCATGGTTGTAGAACTTGTGGAGATTTTTCAAAAGGAGTGCCTGGTTTTGTGCTGTTAGGTTTAGGATTCCCAAACCACCTTGCTTTTTTGGTTTACAAACTTTTTTCCATGCTATAAGAGATTTACCTTGGCAATCAAAGACTAAGCTTCTCCAGAGACAGTTTCTTCGATATCTGTCAATTTGTCTCATAACTCCACCTAGGAGCTTTAGCAAGCACATGGAAAAATTCAGTAATTGGGAGAAGACAAAATTAACCAATGATAATATTCCCTCATAAGACAGATATGTTGCACAACTTGCTAACCTTCTTTCCACACGTTGGATAAGGGGGAAGAAATCAATGATTTTTGGTTTGGAGATTCCCACAGGCAGCCCTAGGTAAGTAAAGGGTAGAGATCCTTGCTGTCATCCAAAAGTACAGGAGAGGACTTCCATTTTGGCTGTGATTTATGTAAGTTGACCATCAATCCAGTAGATTCCGCAAAAGTATTTAGGATCCCCTTAAGGCAGAACAATTGTTTAGCTCAATCTTGCATTACTATCGAGGTGTCACAGCATACTACACAACGGGGAAATCTGGGCAAGCACTAAATGATAACGGTGGTAAGAGGACACCTTGATCCATAGCCCTGTTTAGGATTGTCTGTAGAAGATCAGCAGCTAGGACAAAAAGGAGTGGCGAAAGTGGGTCGCCCTGTCTTACCCCCCTCCTGTAGTGAAAAGTCTTGCGATTGTCATAGTGCTGACAACATGGGCTATTTGGACAACAAGGAATAACATGATTTTCAATCAGATTGATCCAGGCTTTGCAGAATGGCGCAACACCTTCATCCAAGAATTTGCCCTGGTTACCCATAGGGCAAAGGAAAAATATAAACCTGACATTGTTGCTTGGCTTAACACCTTGAGCTAATTTGGAACCTCTTTGTGTAAATATTGTTTTGTAACCTTTTCTTAATTACACACACACACACACACACACACACAGAGAGAGAGAGAGAGAGAGAGAGAGAGAGAGAGTAGGATCCTTTCCTACTGTTCTCCTTCAAGAAAAGTCTTGCCGAGTACCCCATTGAGTATAACTGAGGTTGTTTCAGAACTTAGAATCTTGGAAATCCATTCGATCCATTTTGGTCCAAAACCCTTATATTTCATGATGGCAATGATTGTCTTATGTTCAATTTTTGTCAAAAACCTTTTCGAAGTCCAATTTAAGAACAATGGTTTCCTTTTTCGATTGGTGGCAGAGATGTAAATATTCAAAAGCCCAAGCAAGACAGTCTTGAATTGTGCGGGATTTGAGGAATCCATACTGGTTGGCATGAACAAGGTCCAGAATTACTAGTTGAAGTCTATTTGCCAGAAGTTTTGTCAGAACATTGAGAGAGGTGTTCAACAGGGAGATAGGCCTAAAATCATTTATCAAAATCAGGTGATCCTTATTTGGGACCAGAGTAATGAATGAAGAATTGATGGCGTGTAAGTTAAGCTCATTCTTGTAGAAGGCATGGTATAGCTCATATAAATCATGCTTGATGATAGGCCAGCATTGTTTGAAAAACTCTCCATTAAAGCCATCTGGTCCCAGTGATTTATCCATAGGGAGGTGCTTGATAATCTCATCTATTACCTGTTGCTCAAAAGGTTCTTCCATCCATGTAAGGTTTTCAAGAGGATAAATTAGATCTGGCATGTTAAAATGCATTGCTGGTGATTCCGATGATCCTAATCGCTCTTTGAAGACTTCCCAAAGTAAGGAAGCTTTGCCTTGATGTTCTTTGATTTCACATCCTTTATCATCTTGTAAGACAGAGATAGAATTTGTTCGAAACCGGATAGATGCTCTAGCATGGAAAAATTTAGTATTTTTGCCTCCTAGTTTTACCAATTTGATTGTTCCTCTCTACTTCCAATAAGTATGTTGTCGTTTCAGCGGGAGATTAAGATGGTCCTTTAGGATTTTTCTAGCATTCCACTCTTCTATAGATAGGTCTCTACATTCTTCCATCGTGTCAAGAAACAAGATTACCTCATTGGTGTTGGAAATGGTTGAACGTAGGTTGGATGTCTGCCTTGACTAGATCCTTAGAGCTCGTCGAAGGATCTTGAATTTCAAATTAATACATCGGCCAAAGTCCTTAGCATGAACCGTTTGTTTCCACATTTGTTTAACTATGTTCCAAAAATCGTTCAACTCCATCTAGTGGTTCTCGAATCTGAAGATATTGGATCGCGGAATCGAAGTCTTTACCACAATTACGCAGGGCACATGGTCCGAGACTAATTTAGCCAGAGGGGATACCAAAGTGTTTGGAAAGTGCAAAGTCCAATTATTTGAAGTGAAAACCAATCAAGTTTTTCCAAAAGTGGTTCTTCTTGCATGTTACTCCTAGTAAAGGATCTGTCTTTCAGGGGTAATTCCACTAATCCTAGTGCACTTATGACCTCATTAAATAGAAACATGTTGTGAACATTCCTTCCCGGCTTATTTCTATTTGTAGGTGCTCTGATGAAGTTAAAATCCCCCACAATTAACCAATCTTTATCAAGTGGCATTTGAATATTTGAGAACCAATCTAAAAACCTCCGTTTGTCCTCAGCCCTTGGTGGAACATAAAGATTTGTAAGAATCCATGAATCACCTGAATGAGATGAGGTGAACTCCACCGAAACAGATAACTCATTACTGAAGACCTTGTGTCCCAAAAACATGGAATCAGTCCATGCCACAAGTAGACCACCCGAGGCTCCTATTGAAGGTAAGAATTCAAATTTATTGAAACATTTGGGGCAAAATTTACCAATGTAGGCCAGGTCAAAGCTTTCTCTTTTTATTTCTTGGCGGCATAGAACATTGCACTTGCTTCCATCAATTTTGTTGTGAATAGCCCGCTACATTTTACTAGAGGTTAGGCCTCTAACATTCCAAGATAGGATCTTCCATTGTCTGATCATGGTTACTAGAGAAATTGGAGTCTGACCAGCATATCTTAGATACACTGGAAATAGCCAGAGAGAAATTAAAAAGGTGCTTTCTGGGCAAGGCCAGGTAACACAAGAGATCCAAACAATTAACAACCAATTAAGGATCATCCAAAGTGGATTTGACCATAGCAAAAGAAAGTAAACTGATTGGCTCATACAAGACAGTGATGAATAGGTTCTTGGGACATTAAAATTGAAGTCTAAAGAAAGATGCAAGACTAGACTGCTGTAGAGAGACCATGCCCAAAAGTTTCTGCAGTTTGTGTGGCCTGAGCTGTTAGTTCTTCTTGTTCTTCCCATTCTCTGATTGCTTATCATCATTCTTCTTCTTCTTTATGTGTTCCTTTGCTAGTTTGTCTTCAATGACTTCCCCAGGAGTAGGGGTGAAAACGGATCAGATAGTTTTCTATCGATCCGAACGGAAACGGATTCAGATTGTTTCGGATCGGAAACGAATATGGATTTTTTTGTCGGAAACGAATACAAATACAATAGCCATGTTATCCGTCGAATATGGATACAAATACAGATTATCTGGATAATAGGAAGGCTGGATATCCGAATTTCGGCCTAAAAGAGAAAATGAGATTTTAATTGATTTCCGAATTTCAGAAAATGCAACAAATCAAATAGCCTTTTAGAAAACAGCAAATAGAGTTAAAAAAAATTCTAGAAAAAATCACAGAAAATCATTGAATTATTTTTAACTTTATAAAATTAATTCCAACTTAAAGTTGGTTTTATTTTTGCACATAGATTATTTTAATTTCTGAAAAAAATAGGAAAAACCTTTTTAAAATCGAGAAAATTCAAGAAATTAATTATTTTTTCTTTTTCACTTTAAATCCAATAAAATCCCGAAAACTCAATAAATTTTATTTTTGACATTAAAAACTAGGAAATTAAATAATTGACTTTATATTATTATTATTATTGTTTTTAACCAAGAAAAGTCTTTTAAATATTAGAAAATCCAATAAAATAATAAGAAAAAAAGTACATCAGAGGCCCCTAAACTTGGCGAAGGGGTTCACTTGGGTCCCTAATCTATGAAAGTGTCCAATCCGTCCCTAATCTATTTAAGTGGGTCATAGCAGTCCAAAAAGTAGTGGCATTGGCCGGCATTGACCGGACGTGGAAGGTTGACCAGCCAATCCGGCCCAAGATGGCTCCAAAGCGTGGCACAAGGTCAATCGACCGCACAAAACCGCTCGGGGTTCTACAAGGTTCATAAAGTTCATCGAAGCACCGGGTGTTCGGGCGGAGGTGACGGTGAGGGGTTCTTTGGGTTGCCGGCATCGTCAACCGAAGAGTGGTTCCCGGCGTAGGCTACCGAAGACGAGCATGGCGCCGACGTTGCGGGGAGAAGGCGAACCGCCTCCTGCGCATGGTACGTGCTTCACTTGGTCTTGATTATGGTTTTGATTTTGGTTTTGATTTGGTTGCAATTTTGGTTGCGATTTTGCTCTATGAAGCGGCCGGCGTTAGCGCATTGCTGTTTTTAGTAATCTAGGGTTTCGGATTGTGGCGATGTGTTGAGCATGGATTCACAAAATCTTCTCATCTTGTTTTTTTGGTCGCTAGTTTTCCTGAAATTGCTTCATTCCATTAACAATGTAGGGCCTGATAATGACGAATTCACAGTGGAGATTCACCATGATGGGTTTTTTTGCGGACAGGGTAGCAACCGGAGCTATGTGGGTGGGAAACGGAATTGGTTTTATCGTTGTGAGATAGATACGTGGTCTTCTCTCTGGATAGATAATTTTGTGGAACAACTCGGCTATGAGGAGAGTGAAACCTTGAAGCTTTACTGGTGTTTGCCTGGGAAACATGCTGGCAAAGGTTTGATAATCATCAAGGACGCTGACACTAACAACATGGTTTCAGTGACAAACTGTTACAAGAACTTAATTATGTATGTTGATCATGATAACAGTATAGGAAGCGTCAACTGGGATGATATCATAGCACAACCAGTTGCCCATTTGCCGAAGGTGATGAGCCCCAGGAAGGTAGCTATCACTAGCAATGGCTGTGGTGGAAGTGGAATCAAAGAGTACTTGGAAATGGTTTCTACAAACACTGAAGAATGACCTTGGAATTGAAAACACTTATGCCTATACTATAATGACTGACAAGCAGAAGGTAATTCATCACATGCTTATTCAAATTCAGCTTCATCAATTCTCTCTTGTTATGCATACTAAACACTATGTAATGTTACAGGGATTGATTCCAGCTGTGAGAGATCAATTTCTAGATTCAGAGCACAGATTTTGTGTGAGACATAACTACTACGTAAATGCTAATATCGACGCCGATCACGCAGCGGTTCATCGAAACCGCTCAGATAAACACAATCTCGAGCGGTTTTGTTACCCACCGTCGTGTTATTCTCCGCGCTAAAAACCGCTCTGCGTGAAGATGTCACATCACAGACGGTTCATGTTTAGAACAGTCTGTGATACTTCACAGACGGTTCCAAACATGAACCGTCTGTGATATTACACAATATCACGAGACGGTTTGTTTTAGAACCGCTCGTGATACTTCACGACGGTTCCAAACATGAATCGCCTCGTGATATTGCCCAATATCACGACGGTTTTGTTAAAACCGTCCGTGATAATTAACTCACCACGACGATATATATAGCTCCGCCTCCCGCCAAAACAGATATAGTCTTCTTGATCTCCATATCTCTAGGCGCCACGATAGGTCCATCGCCGCCTGCGTCTTGGTTTGAGTACATCGCCTCACCTCACCGAGCCGCCCGTCCATTTCGGTTGTATATTGTCGCCGAGGAGCTTGCCGCCGCCGCCTCTGTTCACCGACGACGACCACCGCGCCTTTGACCTTCCCGACTTTCATTGACACCTTCCTCGTGATCGAGGTGAGATATCAAGCATAAGCATCCTTTAATTTGAGTAGTTTCAGCGCTACGAAAATCGCTAGTTTCAGCGCCCATGGGACATCGTACGTCGGTTCGCCTCGAGCGAGACCTTAGGGCCGAGAGCCACGACTATATAGCAATGCGATGTCACCCTAAGCCCAGCTTTGAGCTTCAAATTAATTAATCCTACTGCTTTTAATCATTTAGTTAATAACTAACGAGTCTATGACATGTGAGATCGCCATAGATTTTATAAATAAAATCATGAAATAAAAATGAGTCAGCGACAAGTAGGGCCCACATGTAAGTTAATAAAATCCAAAAAATGTAAAAATGAAAAAATCATAATTAAGCCTCGTAAAATACGCTTTGAAAGTCATCACCCTTTTATTTATTTTCGTGGTTTTCAATACGAACCGTGTGATGGACCGAAATTCGGATGTACACCGAGAACCGTGTGAGTGAAGAGTACATTAATGGCGTGGTCTGCTTACAAGAGCCGCCGAGGAGGATATGTTGAATAAGGGGCGGAATATATGTATCTTGTCCATGCATTGACTCGAGAATCAAGATGTTTAACAACCGAGCGCAGATCGAAGCACACTTGATTCAAGGGTTTCAAAAGGGTTATACATGTTGGACCATCACGGTGAAGAGCATATTATACAGAAGTCAACGATATGCATATTATACAGAAGTCAACGATATGCCGCCAATGTCGATTGTGGTTCCGATTCGGATAGGCCGCACGATGACAATCTAGATCGAGATGCTTCAGCGATGCGTAGGAACTGTGATGAGAGGGAGTATGTTCAATTCCGGGCGTGATGGAGGACTCAGAGAAACCTTTGTTCCCTGCCGCAAGTCGGAATACACAAGGTTGTCATCCGTGCTTAAACCGCTGAAATTGAAGGCAAGCAACGGTTGGTCCGACAAGAGTTTCACGGAGTGTTAGGTCTCTTAGCGGACATGCTTCCTGAGGGAAATGAGTTGCCCAAAACCACCTACAAAGCCAAAAGGTTCTTTGTCCATTGGGAATGGAAGTAGAAAGAATACATGCATGTCCAAACGATCAGTATCCTCTACCGTAACGAGTATATAAACATGCATGTATGTCCGTGTGCAACGATCCCGATACAAGCGTAAAGAAGCAATCGATGACGACGAGGAATCGAGGTGAAGAAAGGACCTCTGCTAAGGTGGCGTGGTATCTTCTGTAATTCCCGCTTGAAGCGGTTGTTTATAACCCAAAGAATGCAAAAGCTGCGATTGGCACTCAGAGGAGCGTAAGAATGACGGAAAGTTAAGACACCTGCCGATTCCGCCAAAGGAGAAACATCGATAGGAGGTTTGCGACTTCAAAAGGAACCGAGGAATATAAGGTTTGGATTGAGTACGAGATGGAATGAATCCTTTCGGTAATATGAGCAATGACATAGCACTTGGCGTGACACTCAGTATCTACAACCTTCCTCCTTGGTTGTGTATGAAGCGGAAGTATATTTTGTTGTCGATACTTATCCAAGGGCCAAGCAACACAGGGAATGATATTGATGTGTACCTAGCACCATTGATGGAAGATCTAAAAATATCGTGGATTGAAGGGTGCAGTATGGGATGCGTATAAACGAGAGAACTTCACTTTACGCTCCTTGTTGTTCTCGCACCATAAATGATTATCCCGCCTTGCTAACTGTCGGGCCGTAGTACAAAAGGGGCCAAAGCACATACTCACCGCTTAGATGATACCCAGAGTGTGTGGTGAATCACTCACAAAAACCGTGTACATGCGTCATCGTAGGTTTCTTCGGAGGGCTCACCCATACCGCAGATGAAGAAACAATTCGACGGAGAGAAGGAGGACAATTCACTCCAAGGCATTTAAGCGGAAAAGAGGTCTATGATATGGTTAAGGATTTAGATGTTGTGCTTGGAAAGGGATGTAAATCGAGGACAAGTAAGAAGAACATGTGGAAGAAGAGATCAATATTTTGGGACTTACCTTATTGGGAGCACCTAGAAGTTCGCCACTGCATCGACGCCATGCATGTAGAAAAGAATGTATGTGATGCTTGATTGGTCTCTTCTCAACATTCGTGACAAAATAAAAGATGGTGTCAACGCACGGCTTGACTTGGTTGATATGGACATCAGACCTGAGTTAGCACCAACAAGGACCGATAAAGGACGAACGTACCTTCCCCCTGCTTGTTACACTCTGTCCAAGGCCGAGAGAACCGAACTGTGCCGGTGCTTGCATGGCGTGAAAGTTCCGTCCGGTTACTACGCCAACATGAAGAAACTTGTTTCGATAAAAGATTTGAAGTTAATTGGCATGATGTCTCATGATTGTCATGTGTTGATGACACAAATGCTCCTGTTGTAATTAGAAGTATTTTGCCGATCAAGGTCCGAGAGACAATCATGAGGTCAGTGTTATTTTTTAACACAATTGCTCGAGAAGGTCATCGATCTCGAAGGACTAGATGCTCGCAGACGAGGTGGTGACGACACTATGTGATCTTGAGATGTATTTCCCTCCGTCGTTTTTCGATATCATGGTCCATCTCATTGTTCATATTGTGAGGGAGATAAAGATGTGCGGGCCCGTGTTCCTCGTAGCATGTACCCGCTCGAGAGGTTCATGGAATTCTCAAGTCATATGTACGAAATCGATCTCGGCCAGAGGGCAAGATCGTCGAAGGTTATGCAACCAAGAGGTCATTGAGTTACGCCTCGATTACATGGCTCAGTCGAACCGATAGGTGTGCCTCGATCTCGCCATGAGGGAGGCTCGAGGGTATCGGGACCATCGGAAGGAAAGCAATCACTCCAAATATGGATGCGTATGCTCAAGCCCATTTCACTGCCTTGCAACACATGACCGAAGTGTCCCAGATATCGACCAAAGACAAGGACGTGCTTGACAGCAATGTAATCCGCCGCGGCGGATGTTTGGATCACGAGACAACACAATGACGGTTCAACCAATGGTTGAAGGAGCGACTTGCTAGGAGCTCGTCAAGTGATATCTTGACATGGTTGGCAAAAGGGCCAACATTTACAGCTTGTAACATGGCGAGGATACGACATAAATGGGTACACATTCTATACGCAGCTCGGGATATAAAAAGCACTAACGTAACAGCGTGTCCGTGATAGATGCATTCAAGACCGATGGGTGAGGAGCTCCTACTATGGGCAAATAGAGGAGATATGGGAGCTCGACTCGTGCTTTTCAAGATCCCCTATTTCGTGCCGTTGGGTCCATCTCCCACGGTGAAGGTCGACAAATGCGGCGTCACTACCGTGGACCTCGAACGTGTCGGATACAAAGACGAACCGTTCAGTCAAGCAACCAAGTTGTTCAAGTCTTCTATGTTACCGACCGGCAAATAAGAAGCGCCACGTAGTTCTTCATGGAAAAAGAGGATTGTCGGAGTTGAGAATGTAGTGGGCGAGGAAGAATACAATCAATTTGACGAGTTGCCTCCTTTGGAAATGGCATAAGGGTCGAGGAAGAAGAACATGACGAAAACTAGCTACATACGCCGATCATCATGAAGGGCTAATTTTTAAAGATTAATTGAACAATGTGTGTATATATGTACTATATACATTACGATGATCATGGTTAATTTTAGTTCATTTGAGTTAATTAATTGAGATTTGTACCGTGAAATGGATGTGATTGTTTCTCAAATGAATGTGAATTGGATATACATTGTTGTCGCTTACGCTTGTTTGAGAGGGCATGGCTAGCATTTCTGAGGCTAGCCAATAAATGTAACGATCTAGATATTAACCAATACAAAATAATATCACGACGGTTTGAACTACGCATCGTCTCACATGTATCACAGAGCGGTTGTTTATTAACACCGCTCGTGATACATCATATATCATGCACGGTTCTAACTTAGAACCGCTCATGCTACATTATCATCGAGCGGTTCTAAATTAGAACCGTATGTGATAATCATATATCATGCAGCGGTTGTTTATTAAAACCGTGCAGGATTCATCAATATCACAGACGGTTGTTTATTAAAACCGCTCATGATATATCACATATCACGAGCGGTTCTAAGTTAGAACCGGCCGTGATAGGTATCACTGAGCGGTTCTAATTTAGAACCGCTCGTGATGTCCATCCCTATTTACATTCGGACTCTAGCTAGGGTTTGCGCGCCCGCCACTCTCAAACGATTAAGTTTCTCAACTCCTCTCGCTCCTCCTCCCCGAGCCTGTCGCCACTGTCCTCGACGCGCCTCCTCGAGCCTGGCGCTACTCCTCCCGATCCCGTCGACGCCGCCCTCCTCCTCGGCCCGGCCTCCCCGAGCCCGCCGAGCCTCCTCCTCTGACCGCCGAGCCCGCCGCCTCCTCCCTCCCCCAGCTCCGTGCGCCTCCCCTTCGACGCCCGCCCTCTTTGCTCGTCTTGCTCCTGCTCGTCCTTCTCCTCGGCCTAAAGGTAACCAATGCCGAAGTTACCGATCGACCCCATGCCCTTTCCTAACTATTTCTATCAATAATCTGTCATGGTCCTTCGTGATAATTGTACTTGTTTTAGGAATTTGTATTTGCTCTAGTCGATTATTCATATGGTATTTGTTTTGATATCGCTCTTCGGAATACATTGCAATGTGGTGTGTTGGGCTTGAGATGAATGCTCTGTGATGATAATAGTCTTGTCTTGAAATTGTTTTGATAATCGGGTTTGTACTTGAGCTCTAATTGGAATGCTTACTCTACATCGATAGCAATATCAAAATGTTAAATCTTAGCTTTATCTTTGATTTCATTTGTTCACATGATGTTCTATTTCTTGTGAAGATGTCTTCCGCTCATTCTCGAGTCGGCGCCGCCTCATGTGTCCGATGATGCACCATCCTCTCGAACAATATCCAACCGCGTAGAAGAAGAGGAATATCGAAAAGGCCCACGGGCGATTTACCATCACGGAGGTCGATCGATGCAGGACCCTATCAATCCTCGCCGAAAGCGTGCCGCATTCCGGAGAATGGTCGGAATAGTTGCACGGAACGGGTCAAGATCACCTACGATTCGTGGAAGGTGGTGCCCGACCATTGAAAACTAACAGGCTTGTGGAAATTCTTGCATCGTTCGAGATCCCAGAGAACTCACGGACTCCGTCGACGACACAGCGTTGCTACAAGCGTGCAAAGCGTGGAAGAACTTCAAGAGCACGCTTGTCAAGAACTACGTGGAGAAGGATCTGAAGCCGCCTTCCACAAGTATCTATTATTGGAAGAGTCTGGGCGAGTTTGTGGCGAAGAAGACGACAGATGAATTTAAGAGTGAAAGTCTGGCGCTACGGCCCTCGAGTAAAAACAAGCACCCCCACGGACTCGGCACGGCGGGTATGCGGGTAAAGCCCGATATGGAGGGATCGAGAACAGCGAGCAAGCAATTTGAATCTCTCCTGCTATTTCGAGATCAGCGATGTCTTGCGCCGAAGCGGTGGTTATTTGCGAGGTTAGCTATTCGCCTCGGGAAGTGTACTTTCCAAACCCGAAGACCGTGAAGTGTCCCAACGCTGGTAAGATATCGAACTACCTAGTTTGTAATTACTCCATAACTTCATAGGAAGTGAAATGACATGTCGGGCTATATTGCGATAACACCGAGTGCACAATCTTCCCAAGGCTCATTCGAGCAGGATAGGGAGAAGATATACTCTCTGCGCCCTAGGAAACAATGAGCATCCGGTCGCACGAGAGGCGCCGGTGTTTTTGTTACATGGGAACAATGGTTCCAAGCGACATGAGGATCGCATGCGAGTAGGAGGAGAGCCAAAGCCGAGCACGATGCAAAGCTACGAGAGGATCTTCGTGCATCCCTCGAGATGAGCTCACCGAAAAAATCAGAGCGGAGGTCGATGAAAAAAGTCACCAATCCTTTGAGGAAAGGATTCGTATGCGTTCGAGCAAAAGCGACAAGAGACTTTTGAGGAAAGGATTAGGGATTGCAAATGCCAAGTCGGTTGGAAGCCCTCGCCTTACTATACCGCTAGCTAGCCCCCCAAACATCCGAGTAGTCAGCTGCGTCCAACCCTAACCCTACCACAATAGGTGATGACAGATTTTCCGTCGATGACATCCGGTAATAATTATTATCTCCGGAATGCTCAATCCATTCATAAGCTTTGTTGGAGTAGCTAATTTTGTACCGTTATGTACGTGGGTGGCTACGGCGCAAGCTCCAAGTGAGATATGTCTCTGTTGCCCTAGATGTCTTTGCTTGGGGCGGTGTATCCATCCAAGATGTCGAGCTTTGGTGCACGTGCAAATCTAGCTCCGGTTTCGCAAAAGTGAATGTGGGCGGTGTTTGTGCCAATTTCGAGGCCGTCCGCTGAAAATTCCCCAAACGATGAGGTCATGACTCTAGGGCAAGCCGTTGGAACATTCATCCAAAGGCCCAAGGAGGACATCTGCTCGAGCTACTGCTCGGTGTCAACTTCACGGAATGTCTCAGAACGCATCAAGTCCACGGACTTGACGCACCGGCTACTCTGACCGACATGGCAAGGGCCCGCCGCATCACATGCATCTACACTTCGTGCTCAATCGACTCTTGTGAAGTCGACCTATACAAAGCGAGGCGAAGGGCAAGGGCAAATCGAAGATGATCGAGTCTTCTCTGATATCCCTTCTTGCCGCTTGGCGGAAATACAAGCCAAAGCGAGCCGTTGCTCGAGAAGTTAGACAGCCCTACCCTAGGACCGGATTGCACGGAATTGCATGCATGGTACATGGAGCAGTCCAACAAGCGGTTGATCAACGATGCTCGGGTGTCACCGTCAAGTTCAAGGAGCATCATTTTAACCACGTGTATCAAGACGCCGTCTTCACGGTGACCTTCGACGACTTGTTCTGTCTCTTCAACCTCGACGAGCTCGGCGTCTCAATCATACGATCTTTGGACAATCGTAAGTGTGTACAATCACGGTCAATGTTAAGTGTAATATCGATAAATGTTATATATAACTCCTAGCTTTTGTATAATAGATACATGATCCGTGAAGCGAAAGAAGGAAATCACCGGTAGGTTTCCTCGACCCACACGTTGTCTCCGAGCAAAGCATCACGGCGAATGCAACATTAAATCCGAGAATTACGTTATAGATTTTTTCATGGCTCACCGCAACAAGGAATTCATACTTTTGCCCTACAACCGTAAGTAAGTAGTGTTGCACTCTGGCTATACTTAATGTTGATTTGTACTTTATAAGCAACACGAACTTAGGTTTAATGACCATCTTGACATACCCGTAGGTTCCATTGGATTCTAATTGTAATTATACCAAAACGAAATCGTAATATACCTAGATTCCCTCTGAGAGGGCCACCACAACTTCACAACTATCCGGAGTTTAATCATCGTAAACACATTTCCTCCATAGAAACTCTATTGTAGTCTTTCCTTCCTTTGCAATGGCTAAGGCTAACTTCTTGGAGTCACGTGGGGTGTTCGACGTGTTACATGCTAGAGGATGGAATATCAAGGAAGGACGCCGCAACATGATCAAACATTCCCTGCTTGCTAGCTAGTACACATTAATCCTATATAACACTTCAGTAGCAATGCCTCTTGAACTAACCAATTCTATTTTTGCGGTGCCACCAAAGAATCGGCCGCAACGTTTGTGGATACTATGTTTGCCACAACATGCAACTACTCATCGGTTCCGCGATCACCAATGATCCTCAGGTTTGTCAATCTTTCAACAATTATTTCATATATACTTACCAATTTATATAAGCCCTAATTTAACCTTCATATCGACAAAGTTGCAAACATCGCCGAAATGCGTTGGAACAGAGCGAGCTCATAAAAATTCGATCACACCTTGCGGCATTCCCGAGCAGACGGTCATAAATCCAAATGGGAGTTTCCACGAGGTAGCGATTGAACTTGATTGAGATAGATTGAACATAATGGTACATGTGTGTAAATTAATGTACATTAATGGTTAATTTTAGTTAATTGATTTGTGAATTGGATGTGTGCTTGTTTACGAAATGAATGCAATTTTGATGTGCTTCGAAATGAATGAGAATTGGATGTGCTTGTTTGAGAGGGCATGGCTAGCATTTCTGAGGCTAGCCAATAAACGTAAATAGATTAAGCAATGCAAAGACTACCCGCAGGCGGTGCAGTAGATGAAACCGTGCGTGATGATAGACTACCTACCTGAGCGATGCAGAGATGAAACCGCTGCGTGATAGTCGACACACGCACGAGCGATCAGATATGAAACCGCTGCGTGATAGTGGACTATCGCGAGCGGTTTCATATACGCACCGTGCGGGTAGTTCACTATCACGACGGTTTTATCTACGCACCGTGCGTGGTAGTCGAATATCACGCACGGTTTTATCTGACGCATCGCTCGCGTGGTAATCGACTATCATCGCATTTGGTTTTATCTACGGACCGTGCGTGGTAGTCGAATATCACGCACGGTTTTATCTACGCATCGCTCGCGTGGTAGTCGACTATCACGAGCGGTTTTATCTCTGAGCAAATGCGTGGTAGTCGACTATCATCACGACGGTTGCATCTGAGCACTGCCTGCGTGATAGTATGTATTACGAGCGGTTCGAGAACCGTCTGTGATGACCATTAGCATTATCGACCCATAAACTCGCATTTCACCGAACCGTCTGTGATGGTGTTTTTGAACCGTCTGTAAATGCCTTTTCTGTAGTAGTAATTTACTCCAATTTTCAGGTTTGCCATAAGGGTGAAACACTGAAGAATATGTTGTGGGCAATTGCAAGGTCTAGTACTATTACTTAGTGGACTGAGAACATGGAAAGGATGAAGGCTCTTAGTGTGGATGCTTATGAATATTTAGAGGAGTTGGCACCTAACACATGGGTTAGGGCATTTTTTGGTGATTTTTGCAAGTGTGACATTCTGTTGAACAACAATTCTGAAGTATTCAACAAGTAAGTTGGAGTTCTATCTTGGATTTCAACAAGCTAGTATTGGGTAAGTATGTTGCGAACATAACAATTCACACATGTTTGCAGGTATATCTTGGATGCTAGAGAGCTGCCAATCTTAAGCATGATGGAGAGGATCAAGAGCCAACTCATGACCAGGATATACAACAAGAAAAAGGAAATGCAGAAGGGGCAACGAGACATATGCCCCAAGATTAGGAAGAAGCTGCAAAGGAATGCTGAGATGGCCAATATCTGCTATGTTTTGCCAGCTGGTATGGGCATTTTCCAGGTGCAGGAAAGGGAATCACAGTACATTGTGGACCTAAATGCTAAGCAGTGTGATTCAGAAGATGGAATTTGACAGGCATTCTGTAAGCATCTAGGCCCCTAATTCATGTTTTGGTGATTAATGACGACTTAATCATCGGGACTATCTTTTTGTTGGTGATGCATAAGTTCAAGTTAGGTCTCGATGGTGGTTTGGATATGTGGGCAAAGTGTTGACCCTAAATGGACTTTGAAGGCAAAGCATGAAATTTGTTGAAGATTAAGGACTTTGTTTTTTAGAAATGATCCAAGGAGTCGAGGATGGATCATTTTAGTGATAGGTCCTTTGTTTTTTGTTTTAGCCATACTATTAAAGGGGTCTAGGCTAGTAGCTTGAGCTTGGTTAGGTTAAGTAGCTAGTTGTGATGCACACTAGGCTTATTGAGCTCATCTTTAGTCAAAGGAAGCCCTTGAAAGTGTTGAAGTTGCAACGAAATCAAAGTTGGAGTTTTATTGGTTGATTTTGAGAAATGACAATGCATTCTGGATGATCCAGAAGCTTACGGAGCATCAAGCGGATCATTGGACCAGTAGGGTGTTTCTTAAATTTGCTGGAAACTAAAACATTCAGGATGATCTGGAAGCTTACGGAGCATCAAGCGGATCATTAGACCAATAGGGTGTTTCTTAAAATTGCTGTAAACTAAAACCTTCTGGATGATCCAGAAGCTATCGGACTATCAAGCGGATCATTGGACCAATAGGGCTATTTTCGGATAGGCTGAAACTCTTGTACATTACGAATGATCCAGATGGAAAGGATGATCCGGATGTAAGGATGATCCGGAAGCTTTTGGATGATACTTTAAGCCTGCAACGGCTAGTTTTGTGACCGTTGGATTTCAAGCTTCAGCATGATCCAGAAGGTCTTCGGATGATCCGGAATGTGCTGATTTATCAGGATATTAGGTGTAACGGCTAGTTTCTTCAAGGAGGCTATAAATATTGTTCATGGACATGATTGTTGGGTCTCTTGGTCACTCTACAAGTTCATCTAATACCAAGGGAAGATCAAGGGCACTTAAGAGGATTCAAGAGAAAATTTTGAGAGATTTGAGAGGTAGCATAGGCTTGGAGTGCATCACTCTAGTTGCTTGATCTTTCTAAGTTCAAGTGATGGTTTAAGCTTGTTACCTTTGGAGATTGGCGTCTCCTAGACGGCTCGGAGGCGTGGTTCTCGGTGACCTTCTAAGGAGAAGCTTATGGAAGGCACCGGGAAGGTTGTGAAGGTTCGGAGTCCACCTATCTGGAGAGGAGAAGGACTACCACAAGTGGAAGACTTGATACCTTGCATGGTTTCAAGTTGGAGCAATACTCTTGTGAGAGTGCTCCAACGAGGAGTAGGGGAGATCGTCGAATCTCCGAGACCTCAGTAAAAAATTGGTTGTGTCTCTTGTCTCTTTTACATTTACGCATTCACTTTCTTGCACTTTCTAAACTTGTCTAGAATTGTGTAGGAGTTGTTTGTCCACACTAGAATCCATAGACACATAGTTTAAGTTAGAACTGATTAGACTTTTAAATTGTTCATTAAAAAAAGATTCCCAATTCACCCCCCTCTTGGGCATTCGATCCACTTCACATTCCATGCAACCATGCTATCTCATGCTGTAGGCATGAGAGGCTTGCACCAGAGGATATGGTCCACAGTTGCTACTCAATTGAAAGGTATACTAGGGCATATGGCCATAACATCATGCCATGTAGAGACTAGAAGAGCTGGCAAAAGATGAATGGTGTTGAAGTTAAACCACCTGTGTATGAGAAGAAAGTGGGTAGGCCAAGAAATTGTAGAAGGAAGCAGTCACATGAAGTGCAGGAAAAATCAGGACCTAGAATGTCTAAGCATGGTGTGATCATGCACTGCAGGCACTGTGGGTCTTCTACCCACAATGTCAGGGGGTGTGACCTTAAGAAGGCAGGGAAAAGACCCAAGAAGCAAGTAATAAGGAAGCACAAAGCACTGCCTGAAGAAGAGATTGAGGAAGATCCTATGATCACCCAGGCTATTCTACCCCCACTACTACCAGATGAGCACTTGTCCTCCCAACTGAGCTCCACTATGATGTCTCAGCTACTCACTGAGGTAAACATGTCTTGTTTCATGCATTTTATGTCATACCAATCTGTTTAATTGTTTAGTGTTGAGCAAAATCATGAATGGTCCAATTCTTGAAAGAACACTGATGACATGCTATTTGGACTGCTTGATTCCTGAAAGAATACTGATGATATGCTATTTGATTATGTCTAGTCCACTCCATCCTTGAGGCAAACACAACAAGCTGGTCCAATTCCTGGATGTGCTTTCATCGAGAATGTACCCACAACTGCACCAATTGCACTTACCACTTTGCAAAGGCAAAGGTAGAGCCAAGATGAGGAAGCACAAGAAAGGTGTTAATGGTAAGGATGCTACTGGCAACAAGTGAATGATGTCCTGGCAAGTTTTTTTGTGCAGACCAACTGGTGGTATGAAGTTCTTTTTTGTGCAGAAACAAAGTCATCAGATCAGATGCAGTTATGTCAACCTAGAAAGTGTTCTGTTAGATGTTTACAAGCTATGAACTGGCGTTATGTCAATTACTCCAAAGACTTCTTAAGTTATTTCTGTAATGCTATGAATGCTTTATGCAATATTATGGCTGAACTAAACTTCTTAAGTTGTTCTGCAATTCAGCAAAAGAACAACTTTTACTCATGCAATTCAACAATTCAGTCTAGTTGTTGCTTCTCCAAAATGCCTGCTTGCTTATTTTCTTTGATGTTGTACATAGGTTGAATAATTCCCTGCTAATTTGCTTTAAATGGTGTTATATGGTCTTCTTGTCTGTTGTATGCAATTATGTGTGCCAACTGCCAAATGGTTGAAGAATTCCCAAGTTTTAGGTTTCTCTAGTATGAACAAGACCTGGATGCATTATTGTGTTTCCTTACTAACATAAAAGAGAAAAGTATCCAGTTAGATGTTCAGTTTAGTTGTTCTGAAATTGAACAAAAGAACAGATTTCACACCATTATTTCCATTGCATACAACACACATTTGTTGTGCAATTCAGCAAAAGAACAAATACAATTGCAAAGAGAATAATGCGAAGCCATCTATTTCACACCATTCATTTCCATTACATACACAAATTTCAACATCTGCCATACATGCTCATCTTTAAAAACAGCAGTGAGACCAAGTAACTAACAATAACACACACACAACGAGCAAACCCTTCAGCAAAAGTACAACTTCCTTTCCTACTTCTAACACTGCCATCAACATGCGAACAAGCACAGATAACTTCTCCTCCATGCCTTCTCCAACTAGTAATTCTTCCACCTTTGTTCCGGTCTTCATCATTGCCACATTGTATTCATCGGAACGGATCATGCCCCGTTCACACAAATACTTGCCATATTGTTCCTTCCACAGCCAAAAGCTACAGCCATAACCATCTCGCTGACTCAAAGACAGTCATACGAAAAAGACTAGAACCAACTCCAAATCCCAAATCCCAAATCGACACAAGAACTCACCTGATGGTTCGGGCACTTGAAGAAATAGCGGTTGGGATTCTCTCTTGTTCTGGATGTCAACCGCACCACATTCCTGCTCACACAGCTTGGGCACACGATCAACAGGAGTGCAAGCTTTCCCTTGTGTCGGCTTCTCGTCGAGGAGCTCGACGTATCGGCCATGGGAGGAGAGTGCAACCTTCGTTGCCGCCTTCGTCGCCGAAGGAGAGTGGACGTTGAGTGGAGAAATTAGGGATTAGGGATTGGGGCTGAATCTGGTGGGGGATTTTGTGCGATCGGATTGATGCTACGCCACGCTGGAGCCACGCCGGTCGGATTGGGTCGGGTCAACCTTCCACGTCACCGGTCAATGCCAGCTCGGGCTGTTTTGGACCTGTTATGACCCACTTAAATAGATTAGAGACCGGATTGGACACTTTCATAGATTAGGGACCCAAGTGAACCCCTCTGCCAAGTTTAGGGACCCACAATATACTTTTCTCAAATAATAATTTTATTTTTGGTAACATACTTTGGGATGTTACAACCATTTGCGTATAGATTAACCATCCAGCCTGATCGATGTTAGTGTGAACTAAGTTTTATGTATGTAATGAACTAACTGTAAATACGTGATGACTTGTGACTTTGTGAGTTATGACTTATGAGCTAAATATGGTAAACTAAGTGTTATGTTTGTGATAAACTAGTTAATACAACTTGCTGGTGCCAATGTTATGTGTGGTTGCTAAAAATATAAATAATTCATGAATGTTTGCATCAAATAAAATAGTTATACGTTTTCGTTAATTTCTGGCATACAATTTAAGGGGTTTTCACGTTTCGAAAAATTTCTGCGACCGTATTCGTTTCGATTCATATTCGCTCTATATTCGTATTCGATATTATTCATATCCGTATTCGTATCTAGATCCGAGAAAAAAAATATGAAAACAAATATGGCAGAACCATTATCCGTCCGTATTCGATCCGTTTTCACCTCTACCTAGAAGACCTTACAATAATCTCAGCATAAGTTCTTGATAATCTTGGTGGAGAGTAAAGTGGCACTATGTCAGAGAATGTCAGATAATCTTGCAATAATGCTTGTCTCCTAGTGGTCAACTTTGCGAAATAGTACTTCAACACAGAAGAGTCAACTAGATTAGGCCGAGATAGTGGGATTCGGCCGCCGTCTATGTTTAATGTGCAGAATGCATGGTCGTCATCTTTTAATGGGTCCAGCACTGCACCGGTCAAAACGATAAGAATATGTCTCTTCAAAGACGGAATGACACTAGAGTCGACCAAGATAAGACCTAAATGCGATGCTAGGTCAGCTCACCTCCCTTTTGCCCCATGTGTCATTGTCTTCGCGCAATTTTTCGTCTCTCTTGTCACTCGCATATCTCACTTGGATTGAGCGACAAGAACGCAAAGCGAGGTGTGCATCTGAGCGCCATTTTTATTTTATCCTTCTTGCTAAGGACGAAGATCAAGCTAGCGTAGCGTGGTTATTTCTTTCTTCGCAAGTTTTGTAAGCTCGAATTCTCCAGATCCCAGGCTCCAGGCAACGGCTATGATTGCGCTATATGCCTACACATCCTTTTGTATTTCAACTCTTCAAGTTAAATCCAATATCATAAAAAGCACTCTGAGTGCTTCTGGTAAGTTGTCCAGATTACGATCATTCATTAACTTTAGTTGCTGCTGCAAATGTCACTGGATCGGAACCTCCCTTCCATTTGCTGAACCTAGTAGTAGATGTTACTGCTGGAGCTAGTCCTAGTGTCGTGCTACTTGAGAGTGGTTCAGGATCTTCACCACAACGAACAGTCGCTTTCAGAGTGTGCAATGTGCCAGTCCAAGTCCAACCGACCCACAGAACTTTCTAATCCACCACAATGCCTGCTTTCAAGCCCCAAATTCGCAAGCGCAGGCGGAGGAATTGTTTGCCATTCCACGCACCGCACTTGTCACTTGACAAGAGAACGCCACCACCACGCACCAAAACCCACTCCGTGACTCCCCAACGCCGCCCCACCAAAACCCAAACGCCACTCTCGTGTCGCGTCAAAGCAACAACCGTGTCCCGCGCGATCAAATGCTCGGTTCCGTCGCCACTTGAACCTGACCGGCCTCTTCCTTTTTCTCCGCCCCGAAAAAGCCCGGCACGGCACGACGCTGCGGCCGCCAAGCTCCCAACCCGACTCTTGCCCCAACGCTACCCCGTGTAACGCGCCGCCAAAAAACGCCGCCTCCGCCGCCGCGCGCGGTCCAACCGTCGTCGCACTCCCTACTGCGCGCCTTGCGAAGTCGTAAGTTGTAAATGGCCATGTGCACACCGGCACGGCCAAGCAGCGCGTCTTGGTAAACGTTGGCGGCGGGTGTTGAGACGACGGCAGCGTACGCTTCGCCAGTATGGGGTCGGACACCATGCTTTCGGCGCCATCTTTGGGCGCCTCATGGAAAGCCGCCGCACCGCTGCGGAGGTCGCGGCGGCGGAGTGGGCGTGGCGAGTACTTCATCGACCGCGACCGGCACGCTGGCGGTCTTTGCTCAACTCGCTCGCGACGGGCGGCCTCCACGTGCCGCCGCACATCCCGGCGTGCTTTCTGCCGCGGCGCTCTACTACCTCCTCGACGCGTCCGCGCCGCGCGTTGGGCGAAGTTCGACGGCGACCGCTCACGCTGGCAGCGTCCGTGCGGCAGCGCCGAAGGCGGGACCGCCCGTCGCTGGGCGCCCGACGGGTTTGCTGCGTCGCGCCGCAGCGGCGTCGTCGCGCGTACAACCGATGCTCGAGGCGCGCCGGCGATCTACCTCGACCACGCGCGGTCAGCAGCGACGCGGCCTACCTCGGCGCTTCCACGCCTCGTCGCCCTGAAGCGCCAGCGAAAGCGCGGCGGCGGTGTGGCGAAGATTCTCCACGCTCACCGGCGACTGCGTCACCGCTTCGCGTTGCGCCGCGATCGCCCGAGCAGTCCTTCACTCCGGCGCCGCCTTCACCAGCGATGCAAGATCTTTGCGGCTGCAAGGGCGGTTCAGCGAGTATGGCGTCGGTGTATGGGGCGCACTGCCGTGGCGAGCCCACTTCTTCTGAGCCGCCGGTACGTACCTTTGGCGACGCCGATAAGCCGATGGCTAGACGGCACCAACACGCTCATGGTGGCGGCGATGTTTCCGCGGACCGATTCCTCCTTCATCGACATCTTTGGATTTCCGGGACAATAACGTCGTGCGGTGCGTGGTCCGACGTCACGCACACGGCGTCGCTCGAGGACAAGCACGTGCTCCACGCCATCGTAATGGAGGGCGAGAGGTCGGTCTGCGTGATCAACGATCACGATAACCTCGGGTTTCTCGACCTCGGAACAACGCCGCGGCGGCGTGGCGAAGAAGGCGCACACCGAGGCGTGCTATCCGGCTTCGCCGCGCCGCGGCGGTCGACTCTTCGCGTCGGCGAATGACATCATCTCGGTGTTGATGGCCCGACCATCTTGCCGTCGGCGACGCTGCGGGGGAGCGGCGCCGGCGCCATTTGCGACTTCTCGATTGGGGGCGACCGTCTCTTCGCCCTGAATAACGAGAACGTGTTCGATGTCTGGGAGACGCCGCCGCCGCCGATCATCTGACGACTGCCAATGGGTTAGTTTTTGTTGTGTATGGTTTATATATGACAAGGTGAAAGGAACGGATTGTGCCCCGGAAAGTGCGAGTGCTGTTACATTGAACTCACGCGAACACTACTGGATACACCCAGGGTTCCAAATTTCGTCAAAATTTCGCGAAATTTTGTACTTTTCGCTGACAGCCGAATTTTTAGCCTTTCGATCAAAAAAAATTCGAGACTGCTTGAATTTTGCCTTCGTCCTGCTTCTCCCCACCGGCCCAAAAGCCCACCAACCCCGTGGTAACTCCCCTATCCTCTATTCCTCTCGTCTGTGACCCTTTCGGTTTGCCTAGCTAATCCCCAAATCCGTCCAATGGCGACGTGCAGTCTTGAGAGAAAAGCACCGTGGTGGCGGCGTCGTGGGAAGCAGAGCACCAGGCGGCGGCGACATGATCGCAAGCCGAGGCTGGGAGCACCAGGCGGGCGCGCTGCTGTCGCGTGACGGCGGAGTGGGGTCGGGAGCACCAGTGACAACACGCCTGCAAAGACGTGTGGCGGGGAGTGGAGCACCGTGGCGGCGGCTGTGGTGGTGGCTGCGACGCTGGCCGCAGTTCGCAACTTCTGTGTGGGGACGGCGGAGTTCGGCGGTGGCGCAACAGCAGCTTCGAGCCTTTGTGTCTTCTTTGGATGTCTTTGTTGTGTCTTTGGATGTCTTTGTTGTGTGCCTTTATGTCTTCTTTGGATGTCTTCTTCTTCTTCTTTGGATGTCTTTGTTGTGTCTTTATTCTTTGTGCTTTTGTGTGTTGCTGCTAGACCGATGGTTGCTGCCGAAATTTTGTTTTTTTTTGTTGCCGAAATTTTGAAATTTTGAAATTTTGGTCAAATTTCGACCAAAATTCAAATGCTGATTTCGCCATTTTGGACGAATTAAAACCGAAATATTCGAAATTTCGGCAATTTCGGTTGGACCCGAATTTTTTGCCGAAACGAAATCCTAAACCCTGGATACACCTGAGATCGAAACGAATTGGAAGGCAACAGAGTTGTGGTGCTCAACTTGCCACACCTTTTCAGTTTTCTTCTCTGTTGTTTTGTATTCCAGACGAGCTACAGTACATCAAAACCAAAAACCCGTCAGTTACTAACCGCACGCACGCACTAGCTAACAGACAGACCGAATTGTTAGCTACTAGCACACCCATGACTCGGCAATATCCTCCACAACTCGGACCATGGACCGGATCACACTCAACTGCAAACAAACTACAAAGTCTGAACTTCTGTCGAGAGTTCTGAATATCAGAGGACTTACTGAACTTCTGAACTCCGACAGAGAAGTAACTCAAAAAGACACACTGAGAAGGTTCAGACCAAAACCCACAAGAAAGACTAACTGACACATACAAAGCAACAAACAAGATTAAATTCAACAAGTGCGTCAGTCGCTTTCGGACAACGCCTGTAGGGAGACCTGACACATGGGGTTACGAAATATTGTAGACTAGGGGTGTGGGGGGCGAAGCCCCCCGCAGTATAGACTATGAGTCTGAGTCCAACATTTAATCGGGGTATAAATATATACAACCGACCTCTTATAACCCTAATCAGAAAGAAAAAAAAAAGAAAAACTCCTTATACGGACAGAGCCACCGCAATTCGGCTTTCGGGGACGTAGGCTTTGCCGAACCTCGTAAACAAATTCTCGTGTCTCTTGTGTGCTTGCTGTGATTGTTCTCTCGCACAAAGGGCTGTCGCCAGCTCCAACAATTGGTATCAAAGCGGGATTGAGATGGCGATGCTAGGTGTCAGATTCGAAGTGGTGAAGTTTGACGGAACTGGTCACTTCGAATTGTGGCAAACAAGGGTGAAGGATCTGTTGGCGCAGCAAGGTTGTTCCAAAAGGTTGTGCGAAGCAAAACCGAAAGCCATGGAGAATGATGGTTGGGAGGAGTTGATGGAGCAAGCAGCCGCGATCATACGATTGTGTGTTTTGGATCAGGTCATGTATCATGTGATGGATATGACCTCGTCGAAAGAAATCTGGGATAAGTTGTAGACTCAGTTTATATCCAAATCCCTAACGAACAAGCTGTATTTGAAGCAGATGTTATACAAGCTGAACATGCAGGAGGGTTCTGATCTTGCACAGCATGTGAATGTCTTCAATCTCAAGTGATCACTGATCTAGGGCGTCTGGAGGTGAAGATCGCAGATAAAGACAAGACGATTATTCTGTTGTGTTCATTGCCACCTTCCTATGAACACTTGGTCACCACTCTGACATACGGGAAATATACTATCAAGGTTGATGAGATTATCGCGGCCCTGTTGGCGCATAATCAATGGAAGCTGAACGCAGGGGAGAGCTCTCAGGGTGATAGTTTGTATACGAAGGGGGATCGTGGAAGGAAACAAGACAAGGAGAGATATGGAAGGTGTAAATCCATACAAAACGGTGAGGTGAAAAACCAAACAGGCAGGAAGGTAAAGTATCTTAGATCTGATAATGGTACTAAATATACTGATTCACAGTTTCAGAGATATTGTGAGAAGCATGATATTCAGCGGCATTTCACGATGCTCAAAACACCATAGCAAAACGGTGTGGCAGAAATGATGAACACAACTATTTGTGAACAAGCAAGGTGCTTGAGGCTGAATGCAGGGCTTCCTAAATGTTTCTGGGCAGAGGCTGTGAACATGGCGAGCTATCTCATAAACAGATCACCACGTGCATCTTTGGGTGGTAAGGTTGTAGAGGAGGTATGGACCGGTAATTCGGTTGATTTTACTAATCTAAGAATTTTTGGTTGCCCAGCCTATATACATATACCAGTTGATGAAAGGTCGAAGCTTGATGCAAAATCAACAAAGTGCATTTTTCTAGGTTTCAAGAAAGGTGTTAAAGGGTACAAGCTTTTGAGATCCGACATCAAAGAAGGTGGTGATGAGCAGGGTTGTTGTCTTTGATGAGAAATCAATGTTACAACAAAATAAAGAGGAGGTAGCACATGAGATTGGAGGTTCAGATACGGTGTAGGTAGAGTTAGAGCATAGTTCAAGAACTCACGATTCACACTGCCTCCAGATTCCACTTCAAAGGATTTGCAGAATTTTCAATTGGCAAGAGATAGACAACGACGCACTAATGTGAAAGCTCCAAAGAGATTAAGATATGAAGACCAGGTTTCATTTGCTATGATCCAACTAAATTTCATGAGGCTACTACAAGCCAGGAAAAATATAGGTGGATGGCTGCAATGATAGAAGAAATAGGGTCTTTACATAAGAATCAGACTTGGGAGCTAGTTCATCTTCCCGAGGATAAGAAAACCGTTGGGGTGCAAATGGGTCTACAAGAGAAAACCTGCAGTATCAGAAAAAGAAAGGGAAAAGTTCAAGACTCGATTAGTTGCAAAAGGGTATTCACAAAAGAAGGGGATTGATTATGATGAGGTATTCTCTTCGGTTGTGAGATATACTTCTATCAGGACAGTTCTTGCATTGGTAGCCAGTTGGAATTTGCACTTAGAACAGATGGATGTGAAAACGGCGTTTTTGCATGGTGATTTTGATGAGCAAATCTACATGGAGTAGCCAGAAGGGTTCACTGAACCGAAAAATCGGCACCTGGTATGCAAGTTAAAGAAATCATTGTATGGGTTGAAACAATCTCCAAGACAGTGATACAAACGTTTTGACTCCTACATATTGCAGATTGGCTACGTTCATTTATTTTTCTGCTACTATATGTGGATGATATGCTAATTGCTACAAATACATGTGTGATGTGATTAGTTTGAAGAGTTTGCTAAGTTAGGAATTTGATATGAAAGGCTTAGGGGCAGCAAAGAAAATTTTGGGTATGGAGATACACAGGGATAGAAGCTTGAGGAGACTGTGGTTGTCTTAGTAGGAGTATGTTGAGAAAGTCTTGTAGCGATTTGATATGAGCAAGGAAAAACCAGAAAGTACTCTATTGGCACAACACTTTAAATTTTCTTCTAACCATATGCTAGTGCAGTTGGCTGTTTAATGTATGCTATGGTTTGTACAAGGCCTGATTTGGCGTATGCTGTTAGTCAAGTCAGCAAGTTTATGGCAAAACCAGGAAAGCAACACTGAGAGACAGTCAAGTGGATATTCAGGTACTTGAGAGGAACAACAAGTCATAGTATTATTTTTGGTGGACAGCAAGGTAATCCTTTGGTTGTTGGATATGTGAATTCAGACTATGCTGGTGATTTGGATAATAGGATGTCTACTACAGGGTATGTTTTTACTCTAGGTGGAGGGTCTATAGGTTGGAAGTCATCAATTCAGTCTATTATTGCATTGTCTACAACTGAGGCAGAGTACATGACTGTGACTGAAGTTGCAAAGGAAACATTATGGCTTGCAGGATTAGTGAAGGAACTAGGTGTTGAGCAAGGTGGAGTTCAGGTGTATTGCGATAGTCAGAGTCCAATTTATTTGGCCAAGAATCTAGTGTATCATGTCAGGATGAAGCACATTCATACAAGGTATCATAGGATCAGGGAGTTGATCAACTCTGGAGAGATTGATTTGATAAAGGTGCGCAATGACAAAATATTGTGGGCTGGAGGTGCGGGGGGCGAAGCCTCCCGCGGTATGGACTATGAGTCCGAGTCAAACATATAATCGGGGTATAAATATATACCGTCAACCTCTTGTAACCCTAATCAGAAACAAAAAGAAAAACTCCTCATACGGATGGAGCTGCCGCAATTCAGCTCTCGGGGACATAGGCTTTACCGAACCTCGTAAACAAATTTTTATGTCTCTTGTGTGCTTGCTGTGATTGTTCTCTCGCGCAAAAGGCTGTCGCCGGTTCCAACAGTCTTGTATCAAGAGAAAAGGAGTTACTGACAGAGGTTTTGAAAGAGAACACGTTGTAACTTTCTCAGCATTGTGATTTCTGAAAAGATAAGAAAATATTCAAGTGTCACTAAACTTGTCTGTTTCTAAGAAAGAAAATACATATGAGTGGAGTATCCGTATTGTCTTTATCGACAAAACACCTTAGTCGTCAGCTCCTGAATTTTCTTATATTTTCATTTCCTTCTGATGTTAATGATCACCAAGCAAAGATTGTTGTTGCTGAGCTGATATACATCAGTAGTCAAATGTAGGTGTTGTCTGTCAAAATCATTACCCGGTGTTTCTGGCCTACAGTTTGGAAAGCTTTGAGCACGAAAGATCTCTTCTGTACTGATTAGGAGGTCCCATGAGGTCATAATCATATTACGTTACCATGGCGATAATGATGAACTTCTCTGGAGATGTCCTTCAAAAAAAAAACGGGGGCGGGCGGCTACAGACTGACAAAACTGAATCGCTGTTTGTCTTCGTCCATCTCCGCAAGTAAAAAATGAGGAAAGAAACAAAAAGGAGAGAAGAAAATATAACAACAACAGATCTCTTTTGGATATCTCTCTTTTGCCACACTAGTCTATTTATCAATTTTGGTGGCATGTCTCCTCATCTTTTGTACTTGCTAGCTTTTCCTCGAAAGAAGCTGAACTAGATCCACATTAACAACTGATCATATTTGCATTTCGTTTGGTGCTTTTGATGCAGCGTTAACAATTAAGTAGAGAACCTAGGAGTCGAGCTTGTTGCCACTGATGAAGAGCAGAATACGCTGCAGTGCCGGCTACACCGCAACATCACTGAGCACCTGCATCTGCAGCTGGCCATCGGAGCAGTCCGTGGGTGAGCATTTTGCTTCAGAGTCGGTACCTACATACATCAAATGCAATTCTGATGACATGCTTTAACTTGAAACGTAAGGCACCGGACACGATGGCGCAGTGTGCAGGGAACAACCTTTTCGTCGTACCTACTGACTGAAAAACTTATGTTGAGTAGTGTAAAGAAATATGGTGCTGTCATGGTGTGGAAGTTTGCACATATCAACCTTTGTTTCGTCGTACGTAGACTACTTCCTTACATAGGGTAGCTAAACAACACGAGTAAACGTTGCAGATCAAGAAAACAGAGTAGACTGGTAGCAATGTCAGGACACCTTGAAGGGGAGCCTTGCAAGTAATCAGGAACGTGTTTGGGACACAACTCTTGTGAATGTGCATAAGTGGTTAGGAATTCGGAAAGAGAAGTAATTTGAGGTGTTTGTTGTTCATTGTTAACTCAGGGTGTGATACATTCTAGAGAGAGGCTGGTGTATGGTACTATGGCTGTAATATCAGTATCAGAATTAAATCCCTTGTACTGTACAACTAGTACTTTGATTTCAATGATTGGTTCTGTAAAGCCATCAAGTAGGGCAAAATCTAAATAATTTGGAGCTTGAGAACTAAATCTATTATCTTATTAAATCAGAGTCAAAAGAAGCACCACGTTCGCTCCAATGGCTAGAAATTCATATGTTAATCGGTGCAAAAAGATAAAAATTTACACTATCAATCGTGGTGGGTCAATATTATAATAGTCTAGATTAAAAGAAAGAGTTCATATAAAGTACAACAAAATAAAATTCGGAATAAAAAATAAAATAAAATCAACAATTTGATTTCCATATGTATTCCGAAGTAAAAGAGTCCATGCCAAGTACAACAAAACTGAACTTCGGAATAAACATAAAATAAAATTGACAATTTGATTTTCATACGAATTCTAAGTAAAATCCTAATAATTATAATTCGGAATAAAAATAAACAAGAAAATTGGCAATTAGATATGTATACAAAATCCAACAAAAAGCGCAATTGAATAAAAAACAAAATAAAATTATAAAATTGATTTTGATATGAATTCCAATAATTATAATTCAGAATAAAAATTAAACAATAATTAGCAATTAGATTTGTATCGTAATCCAACCAATAAATAAATAAAATTCAGAATAAAATAAAATAAAATTAGCAATTTGATTTAAATACAATTTCAAAGTAAAATCCTAAATAAATTTATTTTGTAATAAAATCTAAAGAAAAAAAAGCAATTGGATTGGAATCTGAATTCCAAGAAAAAATAACTGAAATTGAACAACAAACAAAAGAGAATTTGCAATTTGATTTCCATCACAATTCCAAAGTAAAAGCGCTAAATAACTAAAATTTGGAATGAATTAAATAAATTTAGCAATTTGATTTGTATACGAACTCTAATAAAAGTAACTAAAATGTTGAATAAAAATAAAAGTTATAACAAGGATGACACAAATGGTGTTGGACGAGACACAAAAGAAGCCATCCCGTTAGCTCTCAAGATCACATGTTTCTATTGTTGCTTCCTATGAAATAAAAATAACTAAAATTTTGAATAAAAAATAAAAGTTATAACAAGGATAGCACGAGTGGTGTCGAAAGAGACCACGAAAAATAACAAATAAAATAAAATAAGCAAATTGATTTGTATTTTAATTGAATATTAAAAAAAATAGCAATTTGATTTGTATACAAATCTCAACAAACAATAACTGAAAATTGTAATAAAAAATAAAATAAAATTAGCAATTTGATTTTCATACGATTTCCAAAGTAAAATCAATAAATAATCGTAATTCAAAATAAAAGTTACTGAAAAAAATTAATGGTTTGATTTGTATACGAATTCCAACAAAAAATAATTGAAATTTGGAATGAAAAATAAAATAAAATTTACAATTTGATTTCTATAGAAATTTGAAAGTAAAATCCTAAAGTAATTAAATTTTAGTATAAATTAAATAAAAATAGCATTTTGATTTGTATACAAACTCTAATAAAAATACTAAAATTTTGAATGACAATAAAAGTTATAGTGATTATAGCATGAATGGTGTTGGAGGAGACCATAAAAGAGTGCAATGGTATTGATGTGTCTTGCGATAAGACATTGACCCATGGGGAAGCGAATAGCCGAGGTGGCAGCGGCAGAGATGAGAACAATGTCGTGCAACACACTTTAGCTGTTCGACGAGGACAATATTGTACTGCTTGTTGGAACCATTGAAGACAGGCTAGAGTAGAAGGAGCTAGAGCCACGAGGACGAGTGGTGAACATTAGCATTGTTGAAGAAATCAGTGGCAAAAAAAGCTTCATGATGGAGAATACCTAGCAGAGAGGAGGTGGAGTTTTGCATTGAAGACAAGCTACGGATGATGTGAGGTCATCAGTAGCTAGGAGCATGCCATCGCTAGTGAGGGGCACATCGTCACCAACAATGGCAAGAAGATTCTCCATATCGTTAGATAGTGACTAAAGCATACATGACAGCATCAGTGAAGATGAGAGGTCATCGTGGTTAGTGAGGAAGCCATAATATTGAGTTGGCCAACGTCAAAAAAGAGGAGCGACGACACAGGAGAATAGGACATCGAGCATGTTTAACATCACGCATGTGTTTATACATGCATGTATCCATACGAATAGAAGCATAGGCATACAAAAGCAAAGGAGCAAAGGGCTCGAAGTAGAGATAACACATCCGTACGGAATAGGCTCAGGGCCATCGGAGAGAGCGTGAGGGGTACCCCCAGTGCAGATCGACGATGGTTGCATGTGTATGCATGCTTGATGCTGCAACGGTCAGCAATAAGTAATAATTGGAGAGAAGTAGAAGATAACTATAGGGTAAAGTATTGAAGGGATACGGGTAGGCTACAATAGCTAGCAATTCAAAAATTCTAAGATGTAAACTAGAAAGCCAAGCAAGCAAGAGATCATAAATCGTTACCACTAGACGCGCAACGGAAGAAGAGTTGGAGCAGCTTGATCTAACGTAGAGCGCGTCGATGTAGTGGTCGTGGCCGATCTTCCACCATAGTTGATCGTCAACTGCCCTCAGCGCCGATCGTCTCCTCCAGCAACCAATCGCGTTCCTTGTGAAGATCACGGATCGTCCTTGAGCGCAACAGCAACTGCAGTAGCGCCTCTACGGTATCCACATGTCCAGGGATGAAACACCGTACGCTAGTGTGCTAGCACCAACTCGCACGGTAAGGCTCTCTTGAGAAGATGGTGGCTAGGGTTTCGGTGGAGCAACTCACGTTGCGTGTGTCTGTCTCTCGTCTGTCCCAACAGCCTCATGCATTTCTTTATATAGAGCCCATGACGGATCCTATCTGAACACGTTTATTCCAACCCATTAAGTGTGTGGCCCATTAGGTTCATGCGTAATCGGTTGTGACTTGAAAACTCTTTTCCGACCACGAGTCGTTAGTGGCTCCTAATAGGACATAACGATTCCCGAATACACATAAATTATATTGGACAAACCTTAATACAATATGATCTACGAGTAGGTCCTTATCACTTACGACCAGCTCGTATCTCTATACGACCAGTTCATATTAGTCATGACCAGTTCGTAACTCCTTACGACCAGTTAGTGATTATGTTCGACCAGTCTACGACCATCTCGTATCTCCATATGAATAGTCTGTATCTGATCGAACTGAACGACCTTCTCGTGTATTCTCCCTTTGCCTCACAATATCTGGTTGAACTCCAAGTGAGATATTATGTCATCCATGGACTGTTCAATACTTTCTTGATCAAGTGTCGGATAACTTCGTGTGGTCGACTCTTCGACTACTAGTGGCATGGCCATGCACTTTCTTTATCCGACCACATCGAGGGACCCAGAGATATCTCTCCTATTATGTTAGGAGGGGTAAATCCTATATCCGACCAGTCACATTCCTCCACATGTTTCATAGCATACCCAAAAGCTATCTTTATAACTACCCAGTTACGGGGTAGCGTTTGGCAACCCCTAAGTGCACTATTACATATGTAGAAAACTATGCTGATTTTAGGTCTAAGGAATATACATCATCATTGCTTGAGACCAACTGATAACACATAAAATCATAATAATCTCAATAGTGTCTCAAGGTGGGTCAATCCAACACCATGTTCTCTAACATGTGCTCACATTATTGATTTGATATCCCTATATCCATGACCGGTGAAACATGGTCATTAATCAATACATGTGCTGGCCGATAAGTCACTAGTGTTCTGACCAGTGACATCCGACAAGGGATACATTTAGAACAACATCATATAAGTTAAAGAGTTTCACCAACAAGTCACATACTTGTTAATCTTTATAACTGATGATTCATTCAAGGAACAAAATAATATTTATTCTATAACTCATAAATATATACGTGATACAATCATCTCTATGATTGCCTCTAGGGCATATCACCAATAGTCTCTCACTTGCACTAGAGTCAATCATACATGTATCTTATACCCATAGCTCTTGTGTATACCTCATGCTTAGGTTGCGGGAGAGACTTTGTCAATGGATCAGCAATATTCAAATATGTTTGCACTTTGCATATCTTCACATCACCTCTTTCAACGATTTCACGAATAATGTGATATCGTCGAAGTATGTGCTTAGAATTTTGATGCGATCTAGGATCCTTAGCTTGTGCAATGGCTCTACTATTATCACAATAGAGATCCATTGGACTGGAAGCATTAGAAACCACACCCAGTTCATAAATGAACTTTCTAATACATACGGCTTCTTTTGCAGCTTTCGAAGCCGCAATGTACTCAGTCTCTGTTGTAGAATTAACAATTGTTCCTTGCTTCGAACTTTTCCAGCTCACTGCTCCTCCATTAAGATAAAACACAAACCGAGACTGCGATATGAAATCATCCTTGTCGGTTTGGAAGCTAGCATTGGTGTGTACCCATTTACGACCAGCTCTTCCTCACCACCATAAACAAGGAATACATCCTTAGTTCTTCTCAAGTACTTAATGATATTCTTGACTGCTATCCAGTGATCCTCACCTGGATTCGGCTAATATCTGCTCGTAACACTTAGAGCATACGACGTATCTAGTCGTGTACAAAGCATGGCATACATGATAGATCCTATAGTCACTACTACAGAAAAGGTAATCATAGAAGGTTAAAAAACGTCATCATAGACGGTTTCGTGAGCTGACTGAGTTTACGGGTCAGTAATGACATGAGGTCACCACAGACGGTTTTCGAACCGTCTGTGATGTAGACTATCCTGACGGTTATTAACTTCGAGCAAATGCTGATGATAGTTGATTATCCTGAGCGGTTTGTAGATAAAACCGTCAGTGATATATTATGTATCACAGACAGTTTGTAGATAAAAACGTCTGTGATAGCTGATGTATTACAGGCGGTTTGTCCTAAGGAACCGTCTGTGATGATCTCTTCTCTATAAAGTCACTAAGCAGTGGCTGCTTATGCCTTTAAAACCAGCTTCATATATAGGAAATTGGTATGGTACTCCTGGGAGTACGTCTCCCACTTCTCATATATCACTTAAATCGTATGATGATACCTCTTTATCTATTTGAATACACTTCAATAACGATTATAAGATACCCTAAAGTGAGTTCCATGAATTTTTTTATTTATTAAAATCCACTTTTCATAGCAAAATTTGCGTACATACTTCTTTTATATATGAAAAAGGTTATATTACAAAATAAAGGGCTCTAATGAAAAGTTTTTCAAAGAAGTCATATTAGAGTATCTTATAATTGATATTTAAATATCTTGGAAGTGATAAAGAAGTATAATATATCCATTTAAGTGATATATCAAAATGTGAGTACATACTCGAGTCTGACAAGCGAGCGTATATATATATATATATATATATATATATATATATATATATATATATATATATATATATATATATATATATATATATATATATATATATATATATGTGTGTGTGTGTGTGTGTGTGTGTGTGTGTGTGTGTGTGTGTGTATGTATATGTATATGTATGTATATATATGTATGTGTACATATATATGTGTGTATGATATATATGATATATATGTATACACACACACACATATATATATATAGATATATATGTATTACATATACATGTATATATATATATATATATATATATATACATGTATATATATATATACATATATATATATATATACATATATATATATATACATATATATATATATATATATATATATCTCTGTGTGTGTGTAAATTAATTCAGCTAGCTAGCTCGCTCCTTGGCTATTCATCCTAAACGTGTAGGTGAACCACGACCTACTTCATCGAACCTGACACATTGCAGTGTGTGATTTGCTTCATGTCAATCCTCCAAGTGCTTGTAGAATCCTCCTAAACCACGGCCTCAGAAGTAATATCAGTAGAACTGAAGTTGAAGTTATTAATTACAAGCATGTAATTGTCTTTAAACCAAACAAGAACACCAAGCAACTTGAGTTCTGGTTTATATGTAAGGATGGCCTCACCATAGAACCTGACATCAAGGAATGGTTGGTTGCTGATACATGATGCCACTTCCCAGTCGTAGTACCTGTGTGTACACGCCACTTTCTCAACATAGTGATGTCCAATTACCTATCGACGCTATCCAGGTAATTGGATGTCCACACGCTCTCCTGTCAACCATGCTTCTTGAACTTGCAGGCTCGATGAAGTAGGTCGTGGCTGCGGTCTCATCCTCCTCATGCTGCGTGGACGCCCCCCCTCCCGGCGAAAAAAAATATCATGCTTCGTGGTGGGCTTGGTTGCTTTCTTAGGCGTGCAGATCTAGACTACAACGTATGCCTAAGAAAGCAACCAAACCCACCATGAAGTATGATTTTTTTTCGAGGGGTCGTCCACGCAACATGAGGAGGGTGAGATAGCAACCATAGCCTACTTCATCGAGCACGCAAGTTCAAGAAGCATGGTCGAGAGATGTGACATCCAATTACCGATGTCGCCGATAGGTAATGGACGCCGATGTTCGTAAAGTGGCGTGGATGTGCAGTATTCGACCGAAGTGGCATCATGTATCGAAAGACAATTACATGCTTGTAATTAATAACTTCAACTTCAATTCTACTGCTATTACTTCTGAGATCGTGGCTTAGGAGGATTCTACAAAGCACTTGGAGGATTGGCATGAAGAAAATCACACACGCCAGTGTGTTAGGTTCGATGAAGTAGGTCGTGGTTTCTCCTACACATTTAGGATGAATGCTCATGGAGCAAGCTAGCTAGCTGGATTAAGGCCTTGAGTTAGCTAACAAGGGACTACGAAATACACACACACACACACACACACACACACACACACACACACATGAAAATGGCTTGGTACCACCGGGAGTACGTACTCCCTGTTCCATCAGCCATCGATCGATCTCCCCCGATCTAGATTGCTTCATATGCCACCTTACTAGTTGCAGGCGACGGACCCGTTTCATCTAAAAAATAATTACTGAAATTAAGAGAAAAGCCATTCAAATTGAGATTTAGTTGTCGTCAACCTATTTTGTTGGAATCACACTGAACCAAACCTCAGCAGTTCCGCCTGCGTCTTCATCGGCCGCATGCTCTCCTTCGATTAATCACTCTGGCGGTGGCTCCCCACGGCACCAGCTCCCGTGGCACAAGCATCCAGCGGTGGCGGCGCTTCCAACGGAACCATCGTACGCTAGAACACTACGTTGGCTAATTGTGGAGTTCCATACATGGCGTTCGTCGCTGCCGACCGATCCAAAATTGACATCTAACGCCGCGGTCTCCGGTTTTGCTGGCTGATGGGTCTTCGACATCACAGCAGTGGCTGCCATTTCGGAGCATCTTGCCTCTTTGATTGGTTCTTTGGGGATAGTAACAACGCGGCGACCACACAAGGCTTCTCAGACGCTAGTTGATTGACAACACTAGGTCAAAATCCTTTCCTCTTTATGATTTGAAATTCAATCCCATAGTTTCAATTGGTCTATCAGTTCTCAAATTTATTTTAGTTATATATTCTTGCCAGTGTTGAATAGATCTGGACCAAGATGTCACGATTTCCACTGAGATAAGCAGAGCGCTAAACGGGGGCTAGGATTGAACACGATAGCAAAATCACCTTGTGCATATCACTATTATCATCTTTGAGCTCTAAGTCACTTTTTAATTCGTTGGTAGTTTTTTCAATCTCTATTGCCAGAACGAACCATGCAGTCATAATTCTTTAATTGTTATATTTTCATACATACTCCTTTGCAGATCATGTGACCGGAGGTGAGTTTGTTAGGTTGTGTTGATCAAGATCTATTCCTCAGTGTGTCAGCATAGGTGGAGGAGGCCGCCATAGTTGCCCGTATTTCTGATTATCTTAATTGTAAATTATTTTGTTCGCATGCTTCCATTTGATTCGTTTTCTGCATGTATGAGCATTCACACTAGTAGTTGGACAGTTCATTGTGTGAGGGATGGCTCAACCTCATCTCTGATTAGGGACTATATTTGTTTGAGAAAAGTAGTTGGTAATCACAAGGTAGTATAACCTTGTGGTAGTATATTTGTGTTTCATCTCTAATTATACTGACTTTTTTGTCAGGGTATGAAGGGTTAAAAATAATCAGATAAAGATACTCAACCGTCGGTTGCAGTGTAATAGTGATCTATAACACCACACAACTAGAAGCTTTTGTCAGAAGGTTCATTCTTTCGTGCTTTTGTTGTGAAGTATACAGTATACTCCTTTAATAAACTGATCATTCCATTGCTGCAATGTGGGATTGGATCTAGTTCTTTCGTGCCTTTGGAATTGATCTTTCGTCGTGTTCAATAGCAGTCCCTCTTATGCAATCTAATCAACTGGTATCAAATTATACAATGCATCTAGTCTCTATGCATGGCATATACTTGGTTCAGTGCGTACTGCCATATTCTTTTTCTAGTATATTCAGTGTGGTCACTAGTCGATACCAACAATCATTGACTAGTTATTATACTGAATATTTGTATTAGAGATTTGCCTTTTTATGGTCCACGGAGTGAGCATTATTGCGTTAGGCAACACAAAATTGGGTATATGCATGCAGTACTTTTGGTTTCATTTTGATCTATGGAGTCTTCAACTGTTCATGATCAGATTAGGAAATGCAAAATTGGATATATGATGTCGTCCGTATAGCTACTTGCTAGTTGGGTGTATGTCTAATTATACTGAATTTTTTCTCATGTTATGAAGGGTAAAACAAAACTCAGATTAAACTACTCCACAAAGTGTACCTTGTCTATAAGCTTTACTTAGAAGATGCATTCCTTGACGATGCATGGCCTGATGAAGGTGGGGAAATATACTTCCTTTTAGTTTGTTAGTACACCCCTTTTGCTTTGTCGATTACTGTTGAACTATAACATTTTTTAGTTAGTTGTCATGCTGTTTTTCTCTTTCTAGTATACCCAATGGAGTTAGCAGTCGATTCAATAGTAGTAATTAAATTAATAGTCGCTAGACTATGGAGTTACTGCTTCAATTTTTTAGTAGACATTTTTCTTTACGAAAAGGGTATGCACAGGAGCAGAAAAGAGTAGCACGAAACTCACAATCCTGTTATTTGAATGTAGTTTTGTCCCTGGGAAAGGAGGGCTGCTTCATTTTTATGTTTGTACAGCTGTCTTTGTAACATGGAGTACTTTGATAATAGATTATACTCTCGATTAAATTTGGTTTTAAATTTGTAATTGTGTCTTGAACCAAGTAATTACTTGCATGTACCTTTGGAAAAATGGGTATATTTAATTAGAAAGAAAAAGGGTTTGCCTATCAATATACTTCTTTGCCAAATAGTTGTGGTATGCTTCTTTCCTATCCTTTGTGACGGCACGCATCTAAATTATAATAGTACCACAGTGGTACAAATTGTAGCACACTTTTGTTATTGGAAATATGCTTCTTTTTTACATACCTCTTTTGATTTGTTTTTTCTCAAGTGGAGCAGCTCATGGTGGAGTTCTTAGTTCAAGTGCTTAATAATTGAGAGGTGAAGAAGTATTTGAGTTCCAGTATGGGCATACAGTTTGCAAAACAAGAGCATGTCCTTTGCACTCCACCACTTGACAGCACAATACGGAGGCAGGTCACTATTGGTTTTATTAAAATTGCAAAAAACAATTATGGAGTAGCGCTAATCTACCAAAGATGTTGTCTTGTGGAGTAGTGCTAATCTGCTAAAGATGTTGTCGTATTAACTTTTTTTCTTCCTGAGGGAACCTTGTATTAACTCTTAGGGTTATGCACTTATACTTCTCAATGAGGAAAGATGTGCTATGTGATATTAGTAGTACACTCCTTTGTGCTATGGTCATACCCTTAATTATGTTGTACTTATGTCTGCACATATATACTCCTTACTAGTAAGTATATACTCTTTGTGAAGAATAATACTACTAATTTGATTGAAGCATATTACTTTTTATGTTCTCCCAAAGCAGATACTTCTTTAAGAAACATATATACCACTAATTTGGTTGACGCATACTACCAGATACTTCTTCAACTAGTAGTATCGTTAGCACTTCAAATTTTGAACTGGGCAGTTCCACCTTGACGAGGATATAATAATCCTCATTTAATCATTTATCTATAATTCATATTATGGATAACAATGATGTCATATAACTCTTGAGTACCCCTCAATAGTCATAAGGGAGAAGTTGGAGGTCATAAGTTCTTCTACGACCACCCCATAGTCGTGAGTCCTCCTACGACTACCCTATAGTCGTAAGTCCTCCTACGACTATGCTATGATCGTAAGTTCTGCTACGATCAGTCTGTGGTCATAAGATCTTCTACGACCACCACCTGGTCGTAAGCTCTCCTATGACCAGTCCCTAGTCAATAAGGCTTACAGATATGTGGGCCTAGTCAACCAGGAAATCTTCCGCACCATATTTAAGATATAGGCAGTAAACTACGCTGTTATTCCCTGGAATAATGGCACGATTTAAACTCCCTGATATGGTGATAATTGTCTGGCAACGTGGGAACGTTACTACTCCTACAATAACCTCCAGTAACGGCTCCACGATCTAGAACATTAAGGCGGCCTTTGGACTGGAGATACGACGGCACACTTCGAGGACTATATAAAAGGCAGAATCATCAGGAAAGGGGAGAGGACAATTATAAACACAATCAAGGGCACAAGGCGCATCATTCTAGTCATTCTCTTGATATTGTAATCCAGCATACTCAATACATACACACAGGAGTAGGATTGTTATTATCCTAGGAGAAGGCCCGAACCTGTATAAAAATCCCCGTGTCTCCCTCTCTGCATTATTTCGAGCCTAGGGGAACCCCCGAATCAAACAATCTTTACGTAAGTTCGGTTATCAAACAATCTTTATGTAAGTTCGGTTCTAAAACACCGACAGTTGGCACCGACCGTATGGATCCTCTAGTCATCAGCTTTCCTCTATTTGTTCAACTCTCATGCTCTCATGGCAGGAGAGTGGAACGAGGAGAACTGGTTCGACTTGGCCGATTACGCAGATATTGACATGGATGCCGGTTTCAACTATGAGCCGAGTACTGTATGATCTGATGGTGATATCGCCTCCGGAGATTATTCTCCAGGAGTCCATCCCACCGATGGAGTTGAGGAGGGATCCTTATCCCCCACAATGATACGTCCAGATGAGGAACCAGCTTCCTCAGAGGGCAAGGGTCTATCAGACCAAAATAAGGACTGTCCCAAGGTAGGCTCAGAACATGGTGAGGGTTCCCTCCCCAAATGTCCAAGTCCACCTGAGGCAGTCCGACCTGGCGCGACAACTTTTGGAAGTCGTAATTCCAGATCTTCACCAGCACCTGGTAGTTCTCTCTCTCCGGTTAGCCCAGCCAAGGATGTGATCCAACACGCTCCTCCTGCAAGTTCGACCATCCCAACGCAGGGCACACCTACGGACGGAGATGACTATAACCCGGAATTCCCTTTCCTGGAAGGGTTTACTCCAAGTCGCCAGATGGTGTCATTCGACTACTCCTCAAGCGAGGAGGCCTCAAGCGCAAGTGAGGATCATCAACGGGAGGTCTTCGTCCTTCCCTCAGGTAGCAATAACTCTCTTAGAGACAGGACTGAGGACGCTCCCCGACAATCACACCCTACAACCGTTCGTGGCGATGGTGAGGACACCTCCGATGATGAACAGAGTCAATACTCTGATGAGTGTGCGAGAAATCCTTGAGATCATCACACTTCACTAAGGCAAGCTCAAGGATCAAGTTTGGATGATTCTGAAACAATCCGACGGAAATGAGTCATGGCTTAGAGAAATTTGCCTGGGCATGCTCAATACCAGTCGGAAGAAGCTCAAGAACTCCAACATATCAATGACCTGCTCGAGAACCCATCTCGAGAACTTGCCCGAGTGCCTGGTTATGACCTCCTCGCCGAAGAGATCGCACGAAGGCTACGAAGTACGATGAGCAAGCTCGAACGTCCCCACCGACATCATTCTGGAAGTCGTAGCAGTACGACTCCGACAGCTTCTAGTCATTCGAATAACTCATCGCATGGAGAACACCGCAAGTTGCGTCGTTCCCCAAACCGGAAAAGGGTTCCTCGAATGTCTAATGGTCGAAAAGCTCTCAGGAGAGGTGATCATTCACCACTCCGACCTCGAGGTCTGTAATAGCAGACAAGATACGAGGAGTATTACCCTCATAGGATCGAGACTTATCATAAGTCAGATTCTCCCATTGCCGAGTATCGTAGAATACGATCACCTAGCGACATCAACCCTTCTTTCTTGCAAAGGAGGTGTTGTGATGTGATTATCGGATATCGGGCATTCTCGCTTGACCTCCGAGCAGTTCACTGGCCGCCACGGTTTCGACCAGGGAACATGGAGAAGTTTGATGGGTCTCAAAATCCCATCGAGTTTCTTCAAATCTACACGACTGTTGTCCGAGCAGCAGGAAGAGGAGAGCATGTCATGGTGAATTAACTTCCGACTGTGCTTGAAGGGTCCGCTTGATCGTGGTTGTTAAACCAACCGCTCGAGTTGATCTACTCGTGGCAATACCTCTGCTACCTTCTACTAGCCAATTTTCAGGGCACCTACCATCGCCCTGGGAAGGAGGACGACCTGCACAGGATAAGACAGAATGACCACGAGACAATACGCCAATTCATCAGGCATTTCAGTCAGGTTCGTAATTCAATTCCTGAGGTTTCTGACTCATCATTATCGAGCCTTCAGCGAGGAGTCCGTAGCGGAAGAATCACGGAAGACATCGCTTTGAATCCTCCGCCTCGTCATTGAACTCTTGAGATGGTGATCGGTACCGCGCTGGCGATGAAGCAGTCGAGTGGACCAAAATCATCAATCGAGTGACAAGCATCCTCAAGAGGCTGGCGAAGGTAGCAAGAAGAAGGATAAAAAGGCCAAGAAATTCAAGAACAAGGCAAAGGGCCAAAAGCCTCAAGCCAATGGTTCTAAGGAGGTCCTGACAGTAAGCGATAAGGAACCACGAAGTTCTAAGCAATAATCCGATCGAGGCAAAGGTAAGAGCCCCGAATGGAAGAATCATAAGCCTAAGTGGTGCCCTTTCCATAAAAAGGAAGGACATGACCTTCGCAACTGCCGAGTTTTCCAACGAAAACTCAAGGACTACTATAATGGTAAAGGACCACTTCCTGCCCTCGAAGAGGTTGGGCAAGCTAGTGGTCGTACATAGTCGGATGACAACAAGGAGATGTTGTTTCAAGATCCTGAACACACCATCGACCACATCTTTGGGGGATCATCGGCATACGAGTCAAAGAGACAGCTTAAGGCAGTCGAATGCGACGTAAATTCCATTGACCCTCCTCTTGTCAATAAGATACTGAAGTGGTCGGAAGTCATCATCTCTTTTGAGAAGGTTGATTGCCCGATCCCTTCCACTCGACCAGGTCACTTTCCGATCGTGGTCGAACCCACCATCAACAACTGTCGAGTAAATCGAGTATTGATTGATGGTGGTAGCTCGTTAAACAATCTGTTTACGAGTACCCTAGACGAGATGCAAGTACCCAGGACCAAGGTAAGACCGGTATGATACTCTTTTCATGGTATGGTACCGGCTACCGGGGTCTTTAGCCAAACCCATTGGTCAAGTTTCTCTTCCTTTAACATTTGGTTCACCAAGTAATTTTAGGACGGAGAAGATCTCCTTTGATGTGGTCGATTTCGATACGGCATATAATACCATACTCGGACGACCAGCTTTGGCAAAATTCTTAATAGCAACTCATTATGGGTATCAATGTCTTAAGATGCTAGGTCCCAAAGGAGTAATCACAATTCACTGTGATAAGAAGATGTCACATACATGTGACCGTCGATCCCTCGAGATGGTTGGTCAGATACCAACTCGGGAAGAAAAAGGGCAGCCTTCGACCAAGCAGTTGAAGCCTAAAGCTGCACCTAAGCTGAACGACCAAGTCAGAGAGGTTCCCCTGGATCTAGAGGAGCCCTCGAAGACTGTTCGCATCGGGGATACTTCCGACCCCAAATAGGAAGACGCCCTCATTGCTTTCCTCCGGGAAAACGCAAATGTCTTCGCGTGGCAAGCATCCGATATGCCCGAAGTCCCCAGGGAAGTAATCGAGCACAGGTTAGCTCTACGGCCTGACAAAGTACCTGTAAAATAAAAATTACGGAGATTTGCCCCTGATCGACGATATGCAATAAGATCAGAATTGGACAAGCTACTTAAAGTAGGCTTTATAAGAGAAGTCGACCACCCAGAGTGGTTGGCCAACCCTGTAATGGTTAGGAAGTCTAATGGCAAGTGGCGAATGTGTGTAGACTTCACTAATCTTAATAAAGCTTGTCCAAAAGATGATTTCCCTTTACCTTGTATCGATCAGTTGGTTGACTCTACTGCTGGTTGCGAAACATTAAGTTTTTGCATATTCTGGCTACCATCAGATTAATATGTGTCTAGAAGATGAAGAAAAGACCGCATTTATTACTCTATTTTGTACATTTTGTTACATCAAAATGCTATTTGGTCTGAAAAATGCTAGCGCTTCTTTTCAACGCTTGATGCAATCGACTTTTTCACCTCAGCTAGGCCGAAATTTGGAAGCCTATGTTGACGATCTAGTCGTAAAAAGCATCAAACGGCTTAATCATGTTTCAGACTTGCAGGAGACATTCGACAACCTCAGAAAACACCACCTGAAACTCAATCCTGAGAAGTGTGTGTTTAGAGTCTCTTCGGGAAAACTACTTGGATTCCTGGTCTCTGTACGAGGGATCGAAGCAAACCCCGAAAAGATAAAGGCCATCGTGCAAATACGCCCTCCAACCACGAAGAAAGAAGTTCAAAAACTCATAGGGTGTATGGCGGCTTTAAGTCATTTTATCGCACGACTGGAAGAAAAAGGACTATCTTTCTTCAAACTTCTAAGGAAGCACAAGGGTTTCGAGTGGTTGGAAGAGGCAAACACTATCTTTGAGGATGTCAAGAGATATCTTATGTGTGCTCCTGTTTTGGTTTCCCCAAAACCAGAAGAAACGCTCTTAATTTATCTAGCTGCCATGCAACAGGCTGTGAGCGCAATACTGGTCGTAGAGCGTGAAAATATCCAACAACCAGTTTACTACGTAAGTGAAGTTTTGCACGGGCCTAAGGAGTGTTACCCTCAAGTCCAAAAACTTTTCTATGCCCTCCTCATGTCTTCAAGAAAATTGCAGCATTATTTTCAAGCGCACAAGATAATTGTGTCGTCTGAGTTTCCCTTAGGAGTGATCCTCCAGAATAGGGAAGCAGCGGGACGCATGTCTAAATGGTCAGTAAAACTTGGGAAGTTCGACCTCTATTTTGTGTCCCGAACGGCCATTAAATCCCAAATCTTGGCAGACTTTATCGCCGAATGGACAAATCCTGAACCTGTTAAGGATCCCTAGTACGATTCCCACGACTAGTGGACGATGTACTTTGACGGGTCACTTTATTTAAGTGGCTCAGGGGCTGGGGTGGTCCTGGAATCTCCTAACGGAGAGACCTTAAATTATGCCATTCAATTAAACTTTCAGACCACTAACAATGTGGCAGAATACGAAGGTTTGCTAGCTGGCATACGAGCTATGAAAGCACTCGCGATTCGACGACTACTCATGAGAGGAGACTCTCAACTAATCGTGAATCAAGTCGAAAAAGAGTACCAATGCTCTAATCCGACCATGTCTCGGTACTTATCGGAGGTTCGAAAGCTTGAAAAGCATTTTTCGGTTTCGAGGTATAATTCATCCCTCGAAAGGATAATTTTCTCGTAGACCAGCTTGCTCGAATAGCTTCTTCTCGATCACAAGTACCAAAAGGAGTATTCCTGGAACAACTCCAGAAGCCGTCTCTGGTTGAAACACCAGAGACACCTCCTATTGAGACAGCCTCTCTAGAATACGAAGATACCTGGATGCATCCCATCTATGAGTATCTTCAGACGGGTACCGTACCCGATGATGATCTCGAGGCGGATCGTTTATCCCGAAAGGCCAAAATGTATACTTTGGTCAAAGGAGTCCTCTACAAACGAGGCACTCAAGGGGTACTCATGCGATGCATATCGCAGAGAGAAGGACTAAACCTCCTTCACGACATATACGGGGGCATTTGTGAAACTCATGCTTCTTACAGAACGTTGATCGGAAAAGCCTTTCAACAAGGATTTTTGCTGGCTAACAGCTCTCTACGATGCTAAAGAGTTGGTTAAGAAATATATACAATGCCAGTTTCATAGCAGACAAATACAACAACCAGCTCAGGCATTGCAAACAATCCCTCTATCTTGGCCTTTTGCAACCTGGGGTCTTGACATCCTAGGACCGTTCCCAAAGGCTCCAGGTGGTTTCGAGTTCCTTTTGTGGCTATTGATCGTTCACAAAATGGATCGGGTTTAACCTCATGGATCGGATAACAACTAAGCGACAAAATGGTTCATGATGAGAAGTGTGATCACTCGGTTTGGGTCCCAAGTCGAATAATCACAGATAATGGTAAACAATTTTTTAGCGCAAGATTCTAAGAATTTTGCGACGAGTTGGGTACCAAGATGTATTACGCCTCTGTTGCCCACTCCCAAAGCAATGGGGCGGTCGAACGAGCAAATGGCCAAATAATGCATGGAATTAAGACTCGAGTCTTCGACCAGCTTGTTAAGCACTCGGGGGCTTAGGTACAAGAATTACCCTTAGTACTATGGGTAGTTCGTACGACTGCTAGTTGGGCTACAGGTGAAACACCTTTTTTCCTAGTTTTCGGTGTTGAAGCCATGCTTCCTCCAGAACTAAAGATCAGGTCAATAAGGGTCAAGAGTTCCAACAACTCAGCCCAAGAACAACTTCGAGCGGATGATATTAACCCGCTCGAAGAGAAGAGGAATCAAGCCTTACCCCATTCAGCAGTCTACCGGCAAGCCTTGTGCAAATACTACGATCGTAAGGTCCAACCTCGCAGCCTTGCTGTAGGTGACTTGGTATTGAGGAAAATTCAATCCCAGTCTAACCAGAACAAGCTTTCCCCTAAGTGGGAAGGTCCTTACACTGTGGTTAAAGTGACCATATAGCATTACCCTAATCATAATGCCTCCTATATGGCCAGTGCATCGGACGGTGCACTCCTATATGGCCCCACATCGCTACTTTTGTCGCTAGTTACTCTCACACTCTATTTTATTGCTACATTCTCCCGTAAGCTCTTCTTTCTTGTGCTCTCATCTCTCTCACACCAACCTTGATAGCTTCAATCTCCACATGTTACTCCAGCAAGCTCTGCCCATGGCGCACAAGAAAGCTCTCCGAGGGGCGAGGAGGACGAGCGCGTCGTGTGCGGGAGGTAATCGACATCGACGTGAGGGCCACCTCGATGTCACTAGCGCCTTCGAAGCGCATGTCGCCGGTTCTGATGTTGTTTCCAAATAGTTATCCTCTGTTGTTTCTACTGATGTTGTGGTCCGTTGAAAACAATGTTACGCGGTCTGTTGAAAACAATGTTGCATACTGTTCTTTGGAATATTGCATCTGTAGAAAAAAAGTGTTGCAGCTGTAAAAAAAAATATTGCATCTGTAGAAAAAAAATGTTGCATACTGTTCACGGCGATGTTGCAATTTTTTCCAATGCGTTTTTTTTCTAGATGCTTTGTTTTTTGATTTGTGATGTTGCAATCATTGTCTGGGGATGTTGCAACCATTATCCTAGGATGTTACAACCGTTGTCCGGGGATGTTGCAATCATTGTCCTAGGATGTTGCAAACGTTGTCCGGGGATGTTGCAACCATATCCGGGGGATGTTGCGTGCAGCGGCGTACTTCTGCCCCTTTTGCGTGGTGGGCGTTGCTCCGTGCGTCTTCAATCCCTTGATGGTGCATCGCTCTAATATATTTTTGTGTTCACGTTCTAGAGCTATTGTATTCTGGTGTGTTCGCCTCCCGTCTAGGCCATCAGCTAGATCTGGCCTTGAATTGTCCTATCAATGCAGCTAGCTCCAATCAATTAAAGGAAGGGACTAGAGCAGACTAAAGCAGCTCCTGTTGGTACTCCTATTCCTATAGGCCATGCCATCTTCTAATTAATCAAGTAACTGAGGCGTGTGGGGCCACTATTGAGGACATCAATTAACCAGATGGGAGTCAATGGTTTTGATCAACCTTCGTTGCTTTAATCCAACGGTGGTCGAACCGTACGAGGAAAATCTCGGCGTCGGACGTACTAACCATAGCAGCATCCTTATGATTATTGCTCTCAGAAGGCTACTTATACAAGATTAAAACTTGGCCATCACAACACTCATGCCAAATATAATCACAAATTGAATATGACACTTTATAGATTAGGCCTTGTGCTCAAAATAAAACTTGCTAATATATTCAGACTAGTTCAAGCAAATCATCCAAAATTAACTTTGTTGTACACAGGAACAAAATCTATCAAGATACTATCAACTATGATGTAGATCAGTGATTGTAAATAATCACAGAAAAACAGTCTGGAAGATTGAAACTTCTACATGACAGGAAGTATATCAGAATGTATAAATTGCATGCTCGAGACAATAGATAACAGCAAGTAATCTAACAGCTCGAGGCACAATTTATACACAATATCACATCCAATTGCATTTGTGATATCAATTCATCATAGAGCAATTCACCAAGCCCACAAAAAAATCACTTTGAGTGGGGCTCAAGGGCTCATGCCACACTAGCAGTGTAACAGCCCCAGTTTTAATGAACAGTAATAAAATCACTACAGCAGGACTAGGTTATAGCAACATGCGTATATACTGCTATATCTACAAATATGTGTTGCTAGGATGGATAGCAACACATGTGATAAGTGATGTTGTTGGTCGTGTTGCTATAAGGTAGGTCTACCGTAACACAAATTAGATGTTGTTATACAAAAGAAAAGGTGTTGCAAAGTTGCAACATAATTTTTTATTTGTAACAACACATGTTTTCAAAACATAGCTAACACTTGTTAGCAACATATAATTGATATATTGCAACACAAATTAGTATGCAGAAAAAATACGATTCATTTGTGTGCTACGTACGTAGAAATTATAATTGCTACAAAAAAATTTATTTGCTAATTAAGCATGTCATATTGCAGAATGTATAACACAACTCAACATGATCAATGTTCAAAAAGTAGATTGCATTGTATTAAGAAAATAAATATAGGTATTGTTAACATCATTCCACATTACAAAAACAATTGATTTGTTGTCAACACAACAGCTTTGAACAAGAGTAAAATTTGAGTTCTAAAATATAAAATCTAACTACTACTTTCTTTTCTTCATGAAGTTCCTTGATTCTTAATCTGTCGATCAAAGAGATAAACATCCAAATATAGTAATTCAACTGTTGATCTTTTCAACCTGTAGGGATAACAATAAATTACAAAGATGTAAATATGATGTAAGACAAGTGAATCTGACATAAATTGAATCTAGCTAAAATTAACATACACAAATTGAAGACCAGGCAATCGCTTTTCCTTTGGTTTGACCAATTGTCTTGTAGTTCTCCCATGGCCTTACCAGCACCTCATGTTTTTCAATAGGATAATTAACACGCACTTTTCAAAATTGGTTACCAAGTTTGAAACCACCAACTTGTGCATCTGGATCACTACTCAAGAAAGTAGCATATGCCACATGCTCACTAGACCGACATCCTCAAATAACTAAGCTCTAAATAGTCAACACCAGCAAGGACCAGGGAAGAGTAATATGGGGTTTCAAAATGAACATATATGCATATACACCGATGCATAATCAGAAGAATTAGCAAGGCCAGGAAAAAGAAAGAAATGAGCAAATACGTAAATGAAGATATCTAGGATGTTCAGAACCTACATATGATACAACATTAGTAATCAAGGAAATGTAACACAATATAACAGATCAGGAAGGTACAAAACAATAGGAGGAAACATACGATATGACCGACAATGCAGCCACAAAATAATACAAGGGAAAATACTCTGTAAAAAATATTCGACCGGTGTTTAGGTGTATAAATGTAACTACTTAGGGGGTATATAGCACATGTATGAAACAACATTAACAACACAACAAAACATATCACAATACTATCGATAAGGTAGGCATAAAGCAGTATAAAAAATGAAAAAGTAAAAGCAACTTACACTGCTAAGGATAGATTCGCGGAGGAAGCAGGAAGGCAACAGTCATAAGACCTGCAAAAACAAGAAGAAGCAAACAGGTAAGAGATCAGAGGACGGAAATATAAGGACAAGAGCCATGAACACAAGTAATCAAAATGGCGAAGATACATTAACCAGATAGATCAGATAGAAAACGAAGGGTTGGCTATAGAAGGGGAGATAGATAACACGACAACTATCTTACAGAGCAGTGTAGAGAATGGTGTATTGTAGTGGGCAAGACACAACATGTGAAAGAGAAATGTGGTAGCAACGAATAGCAGGCATAGATAAGCGAACAACTAATGTAAATTTGAATGAAAACAACCACTTTGAGTCAAAATCATCTAGGCACAAAATAACAAACTAAACAACCAAAGGCCCAGCATCCATCACAGAACATTTGCAACCCTGTTAATATATAGTGTAACACATAAACATTGAGCAGGACCTTAGTTCACCATGTGAAAAACGTGATGCAATACAGATCCAAGCAAAGTATCAAAAGAATTGCCTTGTGGGTCACAACAGAGGCCAATCCTCTTCAAGCAAAAGAAGATATTAAACGCATGTGAAATACAAGCAAGGCACAATGGAAGCCAGGATTCACCAATCACGCGTAAAACGCATCCCGACCTCCCAAGGATCAATTCCCTATTCATTACATCAACTCACGCATGGTCCTAACCAAAATTAACTCGTCCTACCACCAAGTACCAATCAAATCGAAACCCTAGAGCAGAAGAGAGGGAATGGAGGAGGGCGTGCAATCTCACATGCTGGTCCTCGAGGTGGTCCTCGAGGCCCTCGAGTGTCGTCCGGATTGCATGCAGGCTCCTCACCTCGGCCATCGCCTCCGCTGCTGTGGCCATCACCGAACTGCTACCGACCTCCCCTCCTCCTCCCTGGCGCCCCTTGACGAACACATACCCGTTCCGGCCGCTGCCATCATGGGCACCGACGGAGGGGAGAGGCTGCGGCAGTGGGGGGAGGAAATGGGCATGGGAGACGGTGAAGATGGCGTCGCTGAGGCGTCGTGGAGGTCCCAGATCTGGTCCAGGACCGCCTCCACCTCCGCCGCGTCCCATCCCATCACATCATGTGGCTTAGGGCCTCCGTTGCCGACCTCCCCACCTCCTCCCTACCGCCCCTTGACGAACACATACCGTTTGGCCGCCGCAAGTCCATGAGGGAGGAGGGGGGCGGTGGCTGAGGAGGAAATGCGCACAGGAGACGGCGAGGAAAATGTTTGAAGCAACCAGTACATGACTTAGTAGGCAACGCTGCTGTCTTTTGGAAAGTAACTTAGTATTCAAAGGTCTGGAATGACCTATGATGATGAGCAACTCATAATATAATTTCCATATTTCAATAGGCAATAAATCCAGTATAAGAAATTGTTGATGTATACACATTTTCTGAAGATGCGATGAAGTTAAGAATCACAAGAATTAACAATTGGAGCATATAGGACAAAAGAAATAGGTAAATGGCTCAATGCTACAAACCTGAGAGCTTAAGGGCAACTCTCTTTCTCCATCACCATGTCCATTGTCATTGTTAGGGGATTCAACATCAAATGCTGACATTATATGTACAGAATGTCCACCATCTGAAACCCAAAAGATTTGTGTCTCTGCACAAACACTCTGAACACATTTATTAATGAAGTAAACCACCATGATGCAAAAATGACAAATCCAGGACAAAAACTCACTTGTAGAGCTACTTGGAAAGACAGCAAACAATTGCACTTTCATGGCATAGTCCAAACAGTACATACAGATATTTTCACAATATTGTTTCTTTGGCGACTTTTGAGACCATTTACGTATTTGGCGGGCAAGACACGTAACACTCGGTGAATCAAGTACAAAAATTTGTCCTTGGAAAGAGGATGGATTGAAACGACTTTCACCGATTTGATCAATCTGTACACCACCTTGTGAGTTAGGATCCTCATAATTAAATGCCCAAAAAAAGAGGAATAGCTCCTCAACTCTGCTTTTACCCTCAAAAGTTGTAAGCTTGCCTAAAAGAATAATTTTGGACCACGTAATAGTTGATTTTACTAAAATGCAATATGGCAAGTGCAAGTGAAGAGTCAAAGGCCTTGTTAGTAGTAAAAGTACAACTACTAACTCGATGAGTGCAAATGTAAAATTCTAAAGTTAATGCTTTTGTTAGTAGTATCGCCGCAAGTTGGCACGTCTGAAAGGAACTAAATATGAATTGCTGTAGAATTTTCTAAGAATGCTATGCAGTTGACATGGTTGGGTTGTAATGATCATTCCCTGAGAGGACATCCTCTGAAGAAGACGGTCCTTCAAGAGGCTAGTGGTGACAGAAAACTGTAATAAAGTACAAATGCCGAATTTTGCTTCTCCCCCCAAGTTTGTGCACCCAGTGACCCACATTCTTCCTACTTGTTGGACATACAAGATCAAAAGGCCTAAATACATAGGTGGGTTTGCTTTCTTCCCCCTTTTTCTTTCTTTTTTGTTGTTGTGAAGCCAGCAATTTATACCCATAGAACAAACACATATGATGTGTCACCGTCTCTGCATGGACCTGCCTCCAGATCCAAATAAAGCTACTCATCGTGTGCCCTCTATTAAATTGTCATTTACATTAACAGCCCCTAATAATTAAACATGGCATGCAACATACGTGTGCACCAACCAGTAACCATAAACACAACAAAGCTAGAAGCATAATTATCATACATAGTTCCGCATTATAACTCCTGTGAAAGTTATCGGACAAATGGTAGTACTACCCCTGACCTCTGTTCATTTTTCTAAGGCGTGTTTGTTTGTTCAATAATATAAGGTGTTCATGGTCTACAAGAAAAAAATTTACCATCTTTCCTCTAATGACCCTATTAAGTGCAAAGCATGCATGCTACATACATTAAATGGAGGGAATGCTCTGAGAAGAAAGGAACATTGTTGTGTGTAGTTTGGTCTATTCTCTAATCTCTACTCCCCTTAATCCTTGTGCTTGGGTGAAATGCACCTAACAAATTTGAACGGAGGGAGTCTTATGCGGATCATTTTTATAAGAGATCAAGATGGTAGTTTTCACTACAAGGTTGCAAAGAAAATCCAAGTGGATTTTAACAATAAGACAATATGTTATCCGAAGTCCATCCAAGTAAAACTAGCATGTGGTACATAAAGTTGTTTAGCTTTATCAACTTCGAGTCTTACTCACAATGATTAGGATTAGATGCTAGAAATTAGTACGTTCAAATATGTTTTGCTCATAATACCACCAGTCAGAGAAAAATGAGGCTGAGATAAGACAAGAATATGCACTATCTAAAATTCTAAATCCTTTACCCAACCGTAAGTCGTACTAATACAGAAAATTAGTTTTCCAGACTTTGCTCCTTCGCTGTTGGATATGCATAAAGAGACCATGAACTGAGTGAACTGACTCAACGAACACAATAATTAGTGTTGGGGCAAGAGTACTGCACCGTTAATTTAATGGAAATCACCAAATCTAATTATTGGTGGTACTGTTGGGGGAGGTGATGAAGGGCCAGGGGGCGCACGGACGGCCAAGCCGGGCAAGAGGAGGAGGGGGTGGTGTGGGCTGGGGTGCGGCGGGTCCTTGGCTCGGTGGAGATGGGGCAGGCTAGGAAGAGGGAGGAGGCACCGAGGAGGAGGGCGCCAGAGGAGGGAGGAGGGCATGGCGCAGGCGAAGAGGAGGAGGCCTATGGCGGGGGCGGCGTGGGCGAGGAGGCGTCCGCCGAGGATGGAGCGGGCGAAGGGGAGGAGCGCCGGAGGCGCACGGACGGCCGAGCTATGCAAGGGGAGGAGAGGGTAGGGTGGGGTGGGCGCGGGTCCCTGGCGCGGTGGAGATGGGGGAGGCCAGGAGGAGGGAGGAGGCGCCGGGGGAGGGAAGAGGGCATGGTGCGGGAGGAAGGGGAGGAGCGGCGGCGAAGAAAGGTTGGAGGGATCGGATGGTGAAGCAGCAGCGACGACCTGAAGTCGTGAAGGAACGGTAGGCACGCGAAACGAAAAAGAAATCAGAGGGACGCGAAGCAAGTCGACGCAGAATCGAATGCACAAGAAAAAGTCGGGCGACGTGGCCACCCTGGCCTGCATGCAAAACTACGCCGAATTACCCAGTAGGATACTGATACCTCCATATAGAATGGAACTAGAAGTTGTTCGGTTGGTTGTGGGGTTGAATGCTAATGTACAGGTCTGGGTTCGAGTATTGTTCTAACAAAATAAATTTTGTGTCCTTCAATAAATTTTGTGTCCTTCCAATGGTTTCACATTTTTAAAGAGCGGCGGTTTTTCATTAATAATAAAAAGTAAATCTGAAGCGGGATTTTTGTGCATTTAATTAATTTCATAATTTTAAAAAACGATGGTTTATTATTAATAATAATAAAGTAAATCAAAAATCACAAAATAAAAAATGGAGTGATATATAAGCCAAACAATATGTTTCTTCAATATTGAACTCTTGTTTGTGAGATGTCATTTATCTTGAAATAGTCTACCTGTAATATTATAAAAATCAATAGATCTACAAAAGTAATAACTTATAGTCACTCTACATTGGATGTAACTGCCATGCTGAGATAATCGACAATCGCACTTTGATAGCATGGCGTTCCTTTCTAATAAAAAAACAAATAAGCAGATTAGTAGAATCAATACAACCAAATATCTTAGCCCATCTTTCATACTATTGTAATTAGCAATTTATTTTTATTAGTAATATAACATTAGGTGGTAAATGTGTCATAAAATTTGTAGGTAGACCTAGCAACATGTCTATTAAGTGTTGTAACGTACACTACAAAGTGTTGTAACATACTAATGTTGAGTATGTTTGGAGCTTTCTACACTTGGGTCATAGCAACATGAGAATATGTGTTGCGGTTGAGTTTTCCTGCAACATATGCTATATGTGTTGGTGGTGTGTGTTGGAATAGATTGGTCTTGTTGTAGTGAATGTTTTTCACAGCATTTCTGGTCATTTTGAAACTTGGACAATTTGTTACAATTTAAAACCTCCATTTTCGATTCACATCTTAGCCTTGTTTTTGGGAACTTCTAAAGAAAATACAAGTCTATGCTTGTATTGAGACCGGGAAGTATTTTTGTCAAATACTAGAAAAATTATCTTGAATAAAAATGAATTTTGTCAAATTTTTAGAAATTATTTTGATCTTAAGAAAAATCTTTGTTCTCTAAACAAACCTATTCGGTTTAAGTAATTGTATAAGTATTTTAAAACATGAAACAGTGGTTTTCAAAATTTATCTGGGACATATATCATCCCAGTAGCCTCTCTACAAATTTTCATGATTTTACAAATTTATTTGATATTTTTAAACCCCCGGTCAAACTTTTGAAGTTGGTTTTGGGTTCAAGTCAACTTTGAACTCAAACCCAGTCTTCGAGCACTGTAGCGACTCGAGCCACTTTGGCCTAGTCCAAACACGTGCTTTTGAACCCGACCCAGTCACGTTGGGGTTAAGCTCGATTTCGTGGTTCATTGTGAGCCCTCCGATTCAAAACGAGCGAACCAGATGCATTAGGCTGTTTGGACAAACCTAAACTCCCCACGCAATCTCTGAACCCTTGGATTCAAACTCAATGGACCAGATGCATTGGGCCGTTCGGATAGTCCGAACGCGCCATGCAATCTGGACCGTCCATCTCAAATTGGGCGATGCACATTTTATCGGGCTAGGCCAATTTCATTTGGAAAAGCCAAAGCTTGCGCGAGCCCTTGGATTTAAATTTCACGGCCAGGATCAATTGTGCCGTTCGGACCGTCCGAACAACCCATTGATCTCAGCCGTTTAAATCTGATCCAACGATGCCGCTTTTAATGTGTTTGAAACTCATATCATGCAGTTTTACATGGCCATTGGATTTCGATCATGTGGTTCACATGAGTTGGGCCATTCGGACCGTCCGAACACCCCACTCAATTTGAGCCGCTCATTTGAAATCGGACGATTCACTTTTGTTTGAGCTCGCTGTTTGTGTCTTTGCTGAGACTGACAGTGGGGCCCGCGTGTCATCGACTCACCTTCGTCTCCTCTGTGCCTTTGCGCCAGCACCGAGCTCGTCGCCGTTGAGGTGGCGTTGTGCCGCGTAGTTTGCAGCATGCAATCGACACTTGGTGCTATTTCCCTGCATGGAGGACACGCACGAACTCGCCTCATCTTCTCCGGCGAGCAAGTATATAAACCATAGTTTTCATTCTCGGCCATTTTGATGCCACATCATTTCTTCCTCAACTCAAGCGTATCTTTCTAGCTCATGCACTCTTGTTTATCTCATTCGATGCCTTGTTCATCTTGTTAATGAGAACTTTTGGCATTGTCTGTAGATCAAACGCGAGCTTGTCGTTGAGCTGTCCAGAGCATGCTAGAGCGCCGCCGTGGTGCATCTCTTTGCTCCAGTGAGTTTTTCTTTGGTTCTTTCGCGTCGCATTGTGCCATGTGAGCTAAGGAGCAAAACCCCTCATTAAACTTGTCTTTTGGTTCATAGGATTGCTGGGAATCGGAAATTTCCACTTTTCTGTTCTTGTTGGTTTCTTCACCCTCACTCATAATCTGGTGAGACTTTGTCAATCCCTTCTGGTTTAGAGCATTTAGGATCTTTGCTTAAGCTATCCTGGTCATTAACTCCTCTTGTTTTGATCTAGGATCTCTTATCATCGAGAATCTCCATTTTGGTCGTTTTCGGTCTTTCTTATCGTCTTCAAGTTTAGAGCTTCTCTGATCATTTTCAAAGTCCAGGTAGCTCCCTTTTTAACCCCAGTAGTTTAAGTAGAGTCTTTTTGCTTAATGTGCTTTGTTTTCAACTAAGCTCTCACTTTTTGCCCTTGATGTTCTTGTTGTCGGTCAGACCGACAAATCAGTAGCAAGGTTTGTTTGTTAATCCCTGTTAGTTAATGCTATTGTAGGTTAATCTAGGTTATTATCTTTACTAAATATAGTTGTAGCTTAAGCATTTTGCTAGTTGCACATTAATACTTTGACCATGTTTCTTTTCAGCATTTTGTTCTCTGGAAGTTCTTGCTGTTCATTTGATTTTGCTCTTTTTAGATTCTGACCTTACTGACATGAGTGAAAATCCTCCTGTGCAACAAGAACCTGAACAAGTGGTTTATTATTACCAAGGCAAGCATCCTCTTTGCACCATGTTGATCCTAGATTTTTATACTTTAGAATTTCAAAATACAAAGGATCTTTGTTGCATGCTATTTTTGAAGTATTTGTGACCTGTGAGTAGTTAGTTATATCCCAATGATTGTGGCTTATCATGAATTACATTCATACAATTATGCTTAAGTTAGAATCCTTGTTCTGGTATTTTGTTCTGTAGATCGTTGCTTAGCAGTGCAAGTCTATAGAACGTTAGTGATTGACAAGCTTCTCTTGTCAGTCATGGGCAACACCAGTTAAAACTTTTACTTTCGATCCTTTCGATCAGTTTGGGTAAAACTGAATTTTGAGTTAAGTCCTTTCTGTTTTGATGAAATTTTGGCTTTGATCTGGACAAGAGGTTGCTAGTGATGGTGCCTTCATACACGAGATTGGGTAATATGGTAGTCTTGTCCGGATCGTTAAGGACTGAACTTTGACTTTTTAATTCCAGTACCTTGCGTACTTCCACACGTGGTGTGCGGGCGCTGCTTGGTTAAGTAAGGAGATGGTGTTTTTGAGTTGAGGAAATGGTGGTGTGAGGACATTTGTAAAGTTTACGTGTTCGTAGGGTGCCGAGTTCAATTCTATAATGTGCAGGATAGCACTATTTTTTATTTTGTTCATTGACTCGGTATTCCTAACACAACTTGCGTGCCCATTTGGTTAGTAGGCGGTATAACCTGCACTAAACAGGATTACGTCGCGCATGGGTGATTCATCTCAATAATATCAACTTGCTGAAAAATACCGAATCTTAGTTTACCCGGCCGGCATACCAAAGGAAGTGTGTCATCGTTCGGAGGCATCCAAAGGCTTACGGGCTGACTAAGTCATGTGGGTAAAGATGTACACCTCTGCAGAGTTAAAAACTATTCGAATAGACGTGTCCACGGTTACGGACAACACTGGATTTGTTGGTTATCAATGTATAGATTCTGGTTTTTAAAATGTTGTCAGGGGTACTGTTTCGGCATGAAGGTGTATTCATGCTAGCTATTTTTTTCAAAGTGGACAGCCACTTTGATTTTGTGAATGATTGTTGAATAATCTTTTACTTACTGTTTTGGTTCAAATTTATTTATAAACCTGCTTTAGCAAAACTTAGCAAGTGTATGACTGAAACCTGGCTTCATGCAAAACTATTGCCATTACAACCTTCCTGTTGTCAGCCTTATGCATGTAAAGTTCTAATCCTTTATTTAGGTGCTGCTAAACACTTTCTTTTAGTAGTTTTGTGTAAGTCTTGCGAGTACCTTTTATACTCAAGTGCTTTAAGTATCACTTGTTGCAGGTGAGGACGGTTACTTGTACGAAATGCTCATTAGCGCCGATCAAGGCGATGCTAATGAGTGAAGCTGTTTCTATCCTCCACTCAATTGCCTGAGGGTTATGAGGGCACACTTGGTGGCTTTTTGCTATTTATATTTTGTTTTCGCTGCACTAAAACTTCTGATGTTTGTTGCTGTTCGGTTGCTTCTGTGAACCGAACCAACTTGTAAAGTTTTGTATGTATTATGGTATCTGTATGCCTTGTATGACATGGTACAATGTTGTTGAGGATATATGTGCAATAGTCTTTGATCTTGGGAACTATTGTAGAACATATATCTGGGAACCTGACATTGTGTATATTCCTTGTTGAAAATTATGCTTTCTAGTATAATTATTTGATTTGGAATATACCCAATACCGAGGGTCCCCACAAGTAGTATCATCCATACCATCACCAACACCAATACCATCATAGAGCAAAGGTGAGGGAACGGACAGAGAATAGAGGGTAGTAGTTTACCTCAGTGCGACGCGGCAACGGTGGCAACACCACCACCAGCACAACCCACATCCATCTCCCCACTATGCATAAATCAACCAAACATCAAAACACCACTCAATGCTCAAGCATAAAAATAAAAAACAACAGAAAGGGGGAGATAGCCAACTCCAGGATTAAAACCACCAAGCCGTAGGAGAGGCAAGCGGCGGCGCCAAGAGCTGGTAAGGGTTTGGTGGTGGTACAAAGACACTGGCCGAGCCACCGACGCACGGATGAGCCCCAGCCAAGCCGGGTGCGGCACGGGACGGGCACAAGCCGCATGGGGGTGAGCCACTGGAGGGAGAACCCCGTGCGCAAACCTCAGCCAAAGTAAGCAACCACCAGGGGAGAAAGGCGTGCTCAGGGGAGGAGGCGCGCCAGGCTCGAGGAGGAGGCGGCGGCGATGGGCTCGGGGGAGGAGAAACTTAATCGTTTGAGTAGGGGGTGCGGGCAAACCCTAGAGTCCTGTAATATCCCATTTTTTCTAAGAGTTCTTGCCGTTTTCAAAGCTAAAAAGGAACCATTTGGTTTATTCTCAAGCTTAACTTGGGATTTTGGAAATTTGGGAGTTTAAATTGACCTAACCAAACCTCAACTAAATCCTTTTGGTTTGTGCTCTTTGTCCTTTTGGGGTTCTTTGGTGCTCTCTGGTTTTAGTCCTCTGTTCTCTGTTCGCCTTGTGTGCCTTGGTTTAGTCTGTCCCCATTTGGACCTCCTTAGAGTTCTTTGGACCTCCCCTAAGCTTGGATCTCTCCCTCTCCTTTAAGCTAGACTTCCTTTGTCGGTTAGAATCTCTTTAAGGTTTAGACCTCCCTCCCTGTTCGAATTTATCTTTGGTTCTGACCTCTTTTCTTTTGGGTCACAACCACCCCGTGGTTCTCTACCCGGGTTTGTGTTTCAAACCCTTTTGTTTTCTGAAGAGTCAAGCTTGGCTTAGTTTGCCCTTTTCGCTGGACCTCCTCTTGCCCAAACCTCCTTTGTAGGTCTAGGACCTCCCCTCCTGGGTCTTAGACCAACTCGGGTTGTGTTTCAAAGGTCTTTGGATCTTGAAAACCAAATTCAGGTGATCTCTGTGTCCTTTGGACCTCCCTGTGTCCTTCAGGACCTCCCTGTGTCCTCTAGGACCTCTTCCTTGTTTATTTGGACCTCCCTCACGTCCGTTCAAGCCTTCCGTTGGATCCAGACCTCTATCGCTTGTGTACCGTCCGATTTACGTGGACGGTTTGATCTTGGTGAGACATTCGGATGGTTCGAACGTCCCACTCCTTTAGAGCTGTCTGATCCATATTGGACAGCCCTGATCTGTTGGAGCGTTCGCTCGGTCCGAACGACCCAATTGTCTTGCCCCGTCCGATTGAAATCTAACGGTCCTGCTCCATCGCGCCTTATCTCACGGTCCAAGCAGACCTCCCTTTATTAGATCGACCATTAGGACCTCCTTTGGAGATCTTAACCGCTCGCACCTCCCTTTGTTAGATCTGACCGTTAGGACCTCCCCTTTGGAGATCTTAACCGTCCAGACCTCCCCTTTGTTAGATCTGACCGTTATGACCTCCCTTTTGGAGATCTTAACCGTCCAGACCTCCCTTTTGTTAGATCTGACCGTTAGGACCTCCCCTTTAGAGATCTTAACCATTCAGACCTCCCCTTTGTTAGATCTGACCGTTAGGACCTCCCCTTTGGAGATCTTAGCCGTTCAGACCTCCCCTTTGTTAGATCTGACCGTTAGGACCTCCCTCTTGGAGATCTTAACCATTCAGACCTCCCCGTGGTGTGTCTTTTGGACCTCTTGTCCTCAGGACCTCCCCCTTAGAGGTCAAGACCCCTGGTCTTTTGCAAAGACCTCCTTGTGGCTGGGACCAACCTTTTGACTGATCTGTTCTCTTGAGTTTGACTGGCCCCACTTGTCAGCCTTGTTCACTTTTCCCAATTCTTCTGCCTCAAAACTTTGTGCGCATTTAATGGTTGTTGTATCACATTAAATGCAGTCACATCTAGGGTACTTCTTTTTATTCTTTTGGTGACCTACCCTGACCTAACCTTGTCCTGCCCATCACAGGGCTGTGTCACGTTTGCTCTAGCCCCTTGTTGTTTCTCCACCAGCTCCGGCTAGAAATAGCCTAGGCATACCTCCCTTTGTCACCTTTTTGCTCATTTCCAACTTCCCTGCTCCCGTTTGGTGTTCTCCTTGCTCGAGACCTCACCAAGGAGTTCTTTGAAGCTACTCCATCACCTCTTCATCGCCAAGAAGGCCTCTCTGTTGGTTCCTGCGGATCCCTGTTGCAAGGACCACCCCCTTTCGGGTTGGACCTCCCCTCTCAGCCAAGACCCCTTGCTTCTTGGTTTTTGTTTGAGTTTGTTTAAGCTCTTTTTAAGTCTTCTTTTAAGTTCCTTGCTTGGAGTTGGTTTGCTTATTTGATTCTTTGGCGAATGTGTAGATCTCGCGTTTGAGGAGGAGTTCTTGGACCCAGCGGTTTCTACTGAAGGTTCACCACTGCTCAATGAAGGCAAGTCGCAGACCTTTGATCATATTGAGCCTAGCTTTTCAAATGTATTTTGCTTTACTTAATCATGCATGGCTATTTTTATAAGAATGGTTTGGGCAGTAGTTACTTTCCTACTTGACAATATGCCTCCTTGGACAATTGTATTCGACATGTTGACATGATCCTCTTGGACGCCTTTGGATGGGTATTTTAGTTGGTATTGTTTGGTATTGCCAACATGGGCCCGTATGTTTATGCTTAGTCTTGCTCTTAGAACCGGGGTCTTGGGAATCATATTTCTTCTCTAATAACTTGACTAATGGAACTATGGAATATGTGGTTGGTGCCACTATTGAGCAATTATGGTGGGACACCGAAGTTGTGTTGATTGTGGTGCGAGGCCACTTTGCTAAAATCTTGCGTGCCAAGACCAGGGAGGTCTTTGGCTAGGCGAACCCAAAGTGCTTTCTTGCTCAGGCAAGTGATCGTGTAGTAAAGGGGATGCTCTTCGCACACTGGGATGTGGAAGCCTTGCCTGAGCAGCAATTAAGGACTTAACTTTGTGTTATGTTGATTTGGGCCTCTTAGTGCAACCACAAGATCATTTTATGGGGATGGTCTGGGTTGAATAATTAGTGAAGTCTTGACCTGGTTCTGTTGTGGTGGTGCGTGCTGATTCGTATAGCGCAAGAGGGGGCCAGGTTCCTTTTACAGGACGGCGAAACCTTAGCGGGCAGTTCAGGTCAGGACAAAGCTTTGTAAAGGCCTTGTCGCGCTCTCTAAACTACTCACCTTCGGAAGTGAGCAAGGGTTCCGACGGGAACCCGCCCCGCTAGAGAGGTCGTGAATTGTGGGTAAAGTTGTACACCTCTGCAGAGTATCAATCTATTCGAATAGCCAAGTCCTTGGTCATGGACATGCCCGGTGAAAATGGTGCAAGGGGTAGACTTCTCAAAAATTTGTTTTCCATGGCTGGTTTGGGACGTGTGCAGGTACTCTGGGTGGCTCTGAGTGCTTGTGATGTCCTTGGGTGGTCGTGGAGGTCTTGTGAACCCTAGGGTGGTCTAATGAGCTCCTGAGTGGGTGCTTAGAGGAGATCTTGGAGCCCTAGGGAGGTCTTGGGAGCTCTAGAGTTAATGCTCCAGAGAAGTCTTGGGAGAGGTCCTGGTCGTGGGTGCAACCAGACCTCCCCCAAGTGGTCTTAGGAGCCCTGGAGTTGATGCTCCAGAGAAGTCTTGGGAGAGGTCCTGGTCGTGGGTGCGACCAGACCTCCCCCAAGTGGTCTTGGGAGCTCTGGAGTGGGCACTCCAGAGAGGTTTTGGGAGAGGTCCTAGTCGTGGGTGCGACTAGACCTCCCCCAAGTGGCTTGGGAAGTGAGTTGGTGCTCACTTCCCCTTCTTTTCAAACAAATGTACTTATGTATTATTGTTTTCAACTTGCAGCTTTGCAATCTATACATGTTATTTACTCTCAAATATTGCTTTGTGCAACTAACCCTACAGCTCTCATTGTTAACCCAATGCATGAATATTATTTGCATAATTGTTCCCTGCGATTCGCTGAGTACATTCAAAGTACTCATGGCTTTAAGCCCTGTGTTAAAGCAGTGGTCGAAGATGAACAAGTGCAGGGATGCCCAGACCTCTTCGAGGAGGAGTTCTTTGATGATCCAGTTGCCTAGGACGTCCTCCACTCGACAACATGTGGGCTTGTCGGATGGCTTCCAGCGTTTTTGTGTTTTCAGCTGTTAAGGTTCTCCTTTGCCGGTTTTGTAAGCCCAAGTTGGCAAACTTCTGTAAGCAAGCTTTGATAATAAGGTCTTATTTAATGCAAGGTTTAATTTGTCTGCTTCATCTTTTGTTTAGCTGTTGTGGTTGTGATCACACCTATGTTGTTTTGTGCGAGCTAGCTTGGGCTCCTGAGACTAGCTCAGTGCACTCAATTAGGACCTCCAGGAGGTCTTTGAAGATCTCTTGGGAGGTCCGGACAGGCCTCCTCTCTCGGAACCTGCGGGCGGTACTACCGCTCCTTGGCGCGGTGGTACCAGGGCGCACTCACACACACAAAAAAAAATCTGGTAATTGCCCTGTCCCGTGCATTCCGAGAGGAAGTCCTCACAAGTCCGAATATAAATAGGGTTGAACATCATAGACGGTTCTAAAGTATAACCGTCTATGATAAATACACATCACATACAGTTCCATAAATAACTGTTTGTGACAATATACATTCTCATATACATAAATGCAAATTCACATATGACATATTCACATATAGATAAATGCAAATTCAGAACATATGACACATAAACATGTATTACTTGTTTTTCACCGGTCAGTAATGTCGTCATGTCATTATACAGAGACTGTTTACATATATAGAAGACAAAAAAAATACAAATTCAACCGATTTTTTATTTTTATTTTTGTATTTACATATATGGCTAAACAGCGTAGCCAGTCGCTTCTTGCAAAGATTAAAAAAAAGTATAAACCTAAATAGTCAAAGTTTTTCTAGTGGTGGAGGTAGCATGCCATCCTCGTCTTCAAAACTTCGTTGGCGACGTCGTCGGCATCGGACGGTTTGTGATCATCAGCGAACGAAGCCCAAAATGTGTCCACCTACTGACGCACTCGTTCGAGTGTCTCCCGAAGACCCTCTAACTATTGAATCAAGAAAAATTGAGCCCATAGGCTCTCTTCTCTTGCTTGAGCTGTCTCGGCAAGGTTGACTCGGTCGTCTACCGCCTCAACTAAGTAGTCAAAGCGACAGCAAGCCAACTAGAGACGTGCAACGTCGTTGTGGAGGACCACGTCGATGACGAGGTTAACTCGCCGAAAGTGGGAGACCACCCAGAAGACACGACGGAACAGGATGTCAAGATGGCGGAAGGTAGCCGTCACCTGCTCCAGCAAATCCTCGGACAGAGGAGGGAGGACACTACTGTTGGCATAGTGTCCTTCCGCAGCATCCATTAACGTACGGCAGGAGAGGTGCTCGTACAGTATGGTTAGGTAGGCCATCAATGCCGGCGACAAGGAAACAGAAGAGGGAGTCATTTCTGCTTTAGAGTATAGAGTGATGTGGGGATGATCATCTTCGATGGCGGATGATTCTTTTTTATAAAACAAGGAAGAAATTCGACGTGTGAGACGAAGAGACGCATCGAGGAGCCGAAGCGGCATTGATGCGATGAAAAGACGCATCGGCAATGAAGAGACTCATCGGGGAGCTGAAGCGATATTATCATAGACTGTTATAATTAAAAACTGTCTGTGAAGTCTACAATTATCACAGACAGTTCTTGTTCAAAACCGTCTGTAATACTTCACACATGGTTTTAAATATGAACCGTCTGTGATATTACCTCTTCACAGAGGGTTTTTAGCACAACCAGTAATACAGACAGTCGCTAAACCAAAACCGTTTGTGATTGTATTTAATACTGATGGTTTTGGTAAACCGTCTGTCATGAGGCGTCCAGTATTAGCCTATTTGTAGTAGTGATCCAAAGCATATGAGATCCTACTCATTTTGTCTCGCTCATCAGTGGTCGTAGGACACTGAGTCTTACTAAGATTAATGTCATGTGCCATGTGCAAGAAATCTTTCTTAGAATCTTGCATGTTGAACTGCTTCAACACCTTGTCAATTTACATATCTTGGCTTAATCCAATTAGCCTTTTAGATCTAACCCTATAGATACTTATGCCTAAAATATATGATGCATCTCCTAAATCTTTCATTGAGAAACTATTTCTTAATGAAGTTTTAACAGATTCAAGCATTGAAATATCATTTCCGACCAGTAGCATGTCATCCACATACAATATCAAAAATACAAGTTTGCTCCCACTAATCTTCCTGTAAACACAAGGTTCTTCTTTATTCTTGATGAAGTAAAACCCTTTGATCACTTCATCAAAATGAATGCTCCAACTCCGAGATGCTTGCTTTAGTCCATAGATGGTTTTCTGAAGCTTTCATACCTTTCTAGCTTCCTTTGGATCGACAAAACCCTCAGGCTATGTCATGAACACATCCTCACTTAGGTTTCCATTTAGGAAAGCTGTTTTGACATCCATTTGCCATATCTCATAATCAAAATAAGCAGCAATAGCTAGAATGATCTGGATAGGCTTAAGCATAGTGACAGGTGAGAAGGTTTCGTCATAATCAACACCTTGAGTTTGTTTGAAACCCTTCGCAACCAGTCGTGCCTTATGAATGTGAACATTTCCATCCATATCTATCTTTTTCTTAAAAATCCATTTGCGTTCAATGGTCACTCAATGGTTTTAACACCATCAAGTGCATCAACCAAAACTACTACAGAAAAGGTTTTCACAGACGGTTCAAAAATATCACCACAGACGGTTTCATGAGCCATCTGAGTTTATGGGTCAATAATGACATGAGGTCATCACAGACGATTTTTGAACCATTTGTGATGCAGACTATCACAGACGGTTATTAACTCAGAACTATCTTTGATTGTTAACTATCACAGACGGTTTGTACATAAAACAGTATGTGATAGCTGATGTATCACAGACGGTTTGAACTAGGGAACCGTCTATGATGATCTCTTCTCCATATAATCTCCAAGCAAAGGGTCGCTTGTGCTTTTAAAATATATATATATATATATATATATATATATATATATATATATATATATATATATATATATATATATATATATATATATATATATATATATATATTGTTAGCTAACTCGAGGCCTCGAATTCAACTAGCTAGCTCGCTCCTTGGCTCATACTAAACGTCAGGTGAACCACGACATACTTCATCGAACCCCCTTACATCAAGTGTGTGATTTGCTTTATGCCAATCCTCAAGTGTTTGTAGAATCCTCCTAAACCACGGCCTCACAAGTAATTGCAGAGAGCAGAACTTGAAGTTATTAATTACAAGCATGTAATTATCTTTATATATATATATATATATATATATATATATGTATGTATGTATGTATGTATATATATATATATATATATGTATATATATATATATATGTATGTATGTATGTATGTATATATATATATGCATGCATGCATGTATGTATGTATGTATGTGTGCGTGTGTGTGTCTATATATATATGAAGCCGGTTTTGAAGGCAAAAGCAGCCACTGCTTGGAGATTTCATAGAGAAGAGATGGAATGGAATGGTAGGACGTACCTGGGACGCAAGGGAGGAGAACTTGACTGGCATGAACACGGTTACACAAATAAAGGTGAAATGAATGGCGAAAGGCAGGTGAAGAGGTGTTGTAGTAGTTTTTTACTCATTTGGTCTTATTTTGGAATAGAATACATACCAATTAATAAATAATTGATGATCAGAGGCACAAGCTAGGTAAAATTTCCATAAATTTGTATGTTAATTGTAGCTTTACAAATTAGCGTGGCCTTTATAAATATGAAAAGTTAATTGCAACTTTCAAAAGTAGAATACCATATAGGAGCATACCATTAGATTAGTTACATGCACAAAAATTTGTATATGTACAGACTGATGTTTTGCCCCATCCGAACCACATCTCATGAACCAATATCATACACAGAAAACCCACCCATATCATCCAACCATCATAGAACACCCACCATAGCCCACATCATTCATCAACCACATCACAGAGTAAGGGGAGGGAGGCATAAAGAGTAAAGGGGAGTAGTTACCCCAGTGCAACCAGCAAATCGACCACCGACAGTAGCTCACCACATCCATCTCCTTCATGTATGCATAAGTAACAACAACCCACATCAGTAAACAGGTCAAACTCAAACCCAAAAACTGAAGCAACAAAGAATGGAAAATGAGAAAATAATGTCTTACCTCGACATTGTCGGTGTCGGTGGTGAGGTAGCCGGGGCCGAGGTCGGTGGAGAGGTAGCCGGGGGAGGTCGGTGGAGAGGTAGCCGGGGGAGGTCGGTGGAGAGGTAGCCAGGGTCGCGCACGCCGGGGAGAGAGGACGAAGAGGGGGAGGTCGATTGGACCAGCGGTGGAGGCGTCACTGTAGTTGTGTCACGACAGTGACACAGCACAAGACACTCTTATCGTAAGAGTGTTTTGTGCAGTGAATTGTGGTGTCACAACCGGCGACGATGGGAAGAAGGGCAGCGTCGACGGGGTCGGGGAGAAGGCGCGACTTGGGGGCAGCCGTCAGGGAGGAGGCTTCGGGCGGTGGCATCGACGTTGGGGGCACTCGGGTGGGGAAGGGGAGCGGACGAGAGTAAGGGTGCTAGGGAGTGACGAGTTAAGGCGCGAACGCTCGCGGGCTCTGTAACATCCCAAAGTTTTGTTACAAAAATAAAAATAATAAAGTTATTATTCTATTGGATTTCCTGGCTATCAAAGAATTTTCTTGTTTTTCTGTAATTAAAAAGAGTTTTCTTTGCTAAAAGAAAAAAATCAATTATTAATTTCTTGGCTTTTAAAATCAAAAATAAAATTTATAAAGTTTTTGGGTTTTATTGGATTTAAATGTAAAAAGGAAAATTTAATTAATTCCTTGAATTTTCTAGGATTTTAAAAGCTTTTCCTAATTATTTTAAAGAAAAATAAATTATGTGCAAAAACTATTACCAATTATAAGTTGGAAATATTTTATTTAAGTCCAAAATGACTCAGAGAATTTTTTTGAATTTTCTCATAATTTTTTGATTTTATTTGCTATTTTCTAAAGCCAAAATGAATTAATCAAATTGTTTAAATAGTTAAATCAATTAAAATCCCGGTTAAACCTTTGGGCCGAAACCTCCTTGGCCCATCCCTATTTCTCTGCTCATTCGGCCCACTTGGCTGCTCTCACCACAAGACTCCCCCCGTCCCTACCTTGTCGCTAGGTGGGCCTTGCCTGCCTCGTCACCTCCTCCTTCCTTTTCCCGTCTTCTTCCTCATGCAGCCGCGCCCAACGCCTACCATTACCGGCCGTAGGAAGCTCCACAATTATCACGAAATCCTCTCCCTTTCCTGGCGCAAAGACGTGCATTAACTCCCACGCACCACACCGCACCCATTTCGCCCAAATTCCCTCTCCTTCACACACGTTCTCGCCGGAATTGTGTAACGGCCGCCGTGATCCTCGTGAGCCGATCTCCCTTTCCTATGCCCCTCTGGTCCTATAAATAGGAGCCCCGGGAGCCCTATTCCTCCCTCGTCCCGTCCTCGTCACTCACTTCTCCTTTCCTCTCTTAGAATCACCGTATTTCGCGGTCAAAGTTCTTCGGCTGTGAGCTTCTTTTTCATCTTTCCTGGCACCGACAACGCCACCCCGTCTCCACTTTCACCACCGTTAACACCGCCGCCTCACGTTCCACCTGGGGCTCTCGTCTTTGTGGCTAGAGCGTCGCCAGAACTCCCGTGCCACCACGAGCCCAACATCGCCTCCGCCAAGCTCCTCGTCGTCGGCGATTTCTCCATGCCCAAGTGCCGCCGTGGCAAGCACTGTGACCCCCATGCTCCACTCTTCCTTTTGAGCCCCTCGCCGGAGCTTGCCATGGCGTGTAGCGCCAGCGAGCTCAACGCCGGGCCGCCGCTGGCTTCGTGCTGACGTGGCTGCCACATGGCAAGCCACGTCATCGCCACCTCAGCCTCCGAGTTGACGTGTCCGCCCCGTGGTGCGCCCGTGTGTCACTGACGTGGCAAAGCCACTATCTTATGGCCCTAGTCCACCGTGGACAAGGTGCGATTTCGTGGACCCGGTCCACAAGACCGGGCCCACATGTCATTGACACAAATCATTCCTTTTGAGAAATAATTCAGCTGAAAATCCATTTTCCATGTGCTGACGTCAGCATGACGTAGTAATCGATTTTCCTTTAGAAAAATAATTCTAAAATTCTAAAAATTCCAATTTTATCATTTCATGTGTTTTAAAATTTTCTAGGGGTTCGTTCTCCTTCATACGAACTCTGATTTCGATGATTCAAATTTATAAATTCATATAAATTCAAGATCTAGCTAACTAAACCAAAATTTCTTAATTTGGAGTTCATCTGCATTTTATTTGAATTTGGCTCGTTTTCACGTATAGATTTCGACGACTTCGGAGAGTTAGATTTCAACGCCGTTTGAGGACAACGATTAATCAAGCAAGGCAAGTTATACCTTTGATCATATTTAAGCCCAGTATTTAAAATTATTTAATTTTTTTAAAATTATTACTGCATGCTCATTTATATTCAGTAATTTAAATTCATATTTTAAATTTATAGTTATACCTAAATCCTTTGTAAGGACAATGTTGATATTGAATCAAACATATTATCACCCTAGATAAAACCTAGTTGATTCGATAGTATGAACTAGGATCATTTTGAGAACATTATGCTTAGTCAAAGCTTAGACCAAAAATCTTGATTTGGGGGAACTTTAGCCAAAAGTTCAACTATGATTCAAAGATGATTCTATGGTATTGACTTTACCATAGAAATTTATAAAATAATTTAACTTGTTAAACAAAATAAAAATTGGTTTGGACTTGGGCGAAATGGATGTTTGGACGGTGCATGTTATTGCACAGGATCGAGTCATTTCTATGATCGAGGCCCATGGGTTTCATGGAAAATTGCCCAAGTTAATTAAGGACCGGTCTTCAAGTTGCATCTTTCTACACCCCATTGTACTACCACATGTCCTGTGTGGGCAAGACCTGGCCAACTAATTTGCAACGTTTCATTGTGGTCGTGCCATCCTGTTGCATGGATGTCTTTTATGACCTAGTTTTATGTATTCCCACCTAGCGCAAGAGGGGACTTGAACCCGACGGGTTTCTATCCAAAGGGGGTGAAACCTTTGCGAGGCCTTGACACATGCTCTAAACTGCTTACCTAAAGTAGTGAGCAGTGGTATCGACGGATGCCAAATAAACTAGAGAAGTTGTGTCATGTGGGTAAAGCTGCACAACCTCTGCAGAGTGTTAAGAACTATTCGAATAGACGTATCCATGGTCATGGACATGCTGAGCAAAGCCACTCAAAGTTGGACTTTGATTTTGTTTTCAAAAGACTTTATCAAATGATTTATCCAAATGGGAAATTGGGTAGGAAGCCATGTGATAGGAGGGTATCCTTCACCACTCTTGTGTGAATGTTATCTTACTATAAAACTTGAGAATTTATAAAATAAATTTTAGTTATAGAATAACTGCTTTGGAACTTAGTACAAATATTTAAAGAAAATATTACTTTATGCAAACTCAACAAATAAGCCTTCCTTTGATATATCATTGCATGCATTATAATTTGTTACTGGGTGTAACTTGCGAGCACGGAAGTTGTGCTCATCCTTGCTTAATGCAAATAAATTTCAGAGGAGAAATACTTTGCTTCCGGTGTGGATCTCGACGACTAGGCCGCTACCCCAAATGATTGCAGAAAGTGCATCACCGGACTCTACTACTTCTTCTGCGTCTTCCGCTGTGTTTGTTTATTGTTGGCTTGTAAGCCTATCTTGCAATAAACTCTGTTGATTATTAATAAAGTTGTGCGATTTATGGATGTTACCATATCTATTTACTGTGTGAACTAGCTACTGATTATAGGACTAGTTCAAAAATACATAGAGGATTTAGGGTTGTTACTCCCGAGTCCGATAGGCTCCTACTAATAAAGGGATATCATAGACGGTTTCATAACAGAACCGTCTGTGATATGGTTTCAATAAATAACCATTTTTTACTGGCATGGGGTGTGGCGTTTTTGGTGTTCTCCGTGCACTTAACTAATTAAAATGAGTCGTGGGTACATAACCACATGAGGTACCTACTTCACAATAAATAAGTAAATTCTAGGGTAATAAACAGTAAAATTGAAGACAGGGATATACTTTACCAAAGACCATCAATAATTCAGTGGTGGTGGGACGATAAAAAAAGACGGTTTTTACATCACATATGATAAAAAAAGGATCAGCGATCCTATCTTAGCCTTCAAATCTTCGTAAGCCTTCTCCTCGACTTCAGTGGTGGCATGATCAGTGGCAGCTTGATCAAAAGCCTCCACCTGCTGTCTTGCATGCTCCAATTGCGCTTGTAGCCGTTCAGACTCCGTAACCAAGTACATGATAGCCTAGAGGCCATCAACCCTGGTCTCCTCCATCTCGGCGAGGTCGACCCACTCTCCTGCCATCCGGATGTCATCCTTGACTCTCTGGATTGCATCCTCGGTGCGGACGAAGTAGTTCCAAAGGACGATCTCCACAATGAGGTTTACTCGCCAGATGTCGGAGACCCTCGCATTGGTCCATCGGAGGAGGAGCTGTAGTCGACTGATGATGGCCACTATGGTCTCCAGTAGATCGGAGGGCCTAGAACGGATGGCATTATGAACGGAACACTTGTCCGCAGCTTGGGCCAGGTTGTGACCAGAGAGGTGCGAGTAGACAATTATAATGTAGGCCAATACGGCCAGCACGAGAGGAGACGTTGGCGTTGGAGAGGAAGAAGAGGGGGATGCCATTTCAACTAGAGCATGCAGTTTGAAGAAATAGGAGGTTTGTGAGAAATCCCTTTCGGAAGCAGATGTCTATTTATAAAACGTGGGAGTTGTAGCGACTGGTGCGGGAGACGAAGAGATACAATGGGAATTGTAGCGACTGGCGCGGGAGACGAAGAGATGATGTGGTGCATTTAAATGAGCAATCAGATGATGTTGTATCTGTTTTTATTGTCACAGATGTTTTTAAGAACAATCCATCCGTGATATTACTAAATATCAAAGATAGTTATTTTTTAGAACCGTCTATGATACTTTATGCATTTTTGATGAACCGTCTCGTGATATTATCTCTTCACTGCATTTATTCTTAGTGCAGCCAAGAATACGCATTTTCCGCTAAACAAAAACCGTCTGTGATTGTATTTAATACTGACGGTTTTGTTCAACCGTGTGTGATGAGACGTCCAGTATTAGCCTTTTTGTAGTAGTTCAAGTTCCAAACTTGATTGTCATACAAGGATTTTATCTCAGATCTCATAGCTTCAAGCCATGACTCAGAGTATAGGTCTACCATCACTTTCGCATAAGTTTTAAGCTCATCATTATTCAATAATAAAACATCATGCCCATACATTATAGGCAATTGATGTGGCCTTTTAGATCTATGTGGGGCTGATGTCTCATCTATAGATTCTACAACGTTTTGTTCATCATGTAGAGGTTTAGTGGGAGTTGAAATATTTTCAGATGTTTCCCAAATTTCTTCAAGTTGCACCTTGCTCCCACTGACTCCTTTGGAAAGAAACTCTTTCTCCAAGAAAACACAATTTCGGGCAACAAACACTTTGTTATCAACCCGATTATAAAAATAATATCCTTTAGTTTCCTTAGGATTCCCCACAAAGAAGTACTTATCCGACTTGGGTGTGAGTTTGTCAAACGTCAAACGTTTTACATATACCTCACAACCCCAAATCCTGAGAAAGGACAACCCAGGACACTTCCCGGTCCATATCTCATATGGTGTCATTTCTACAGTTTTTGATGGAACCCTATTTAATGTGAAAGCCGTTGTTTCTAGAGTGTATCTCTATAATTACAATGAAAGATCAGATTGGCTCATCATTGATCGAACCATGTCTAACAATGTTCAATTCCATCATTCAGACACCCCATTCCATCAAGGAGTTCTCGGCGGAGTAAGTTGTGGAACAACTCCACATTTCTTTAGATGATCACCAAACTCATAGCTCAAATATTCACCTCCACGATCATATCGTAGATATTTTATTGTCTTGCTAAGTTGATTCTGCACTTCATACTGAAATTCTTTAAACTTTTTAAAGGATTTCGACTTATGCCTCATCAAGTAAACATAGCCATATCTACTAAAATCATCAGTAAAAGTTATGAAGTACTGAAAACCACCTCTAGTCGGAGTGCTCATCGGTCCACATACATCCGAATGTATTACAACCAGTAAGTCACTGGCCCTCTCACCTTTGGTCGTGAAAGGTGCTCTTGTCATCTTACCAAGTAAACAAGATTCACATGTTTTAAATGATTCGAAATTAAATGAGTTTAGAAGACCATCTTTGTGGAGTTTCATGATGTGCTTCTCATTTATATGACCTAGACGACAATGCCAAATAAAAGTGGGATTCAAATCATTAGGTCAAAGTCCCTAAGCATTGATGTTATAGACAGGCATCTCCTCAAGATTCAAAACATATAATCTATTCAACAATGGCGCTTGGCCATAAAGCGTATCTTCAAAATAAATTGAACAACTGTGGATATCATGGAGATATGCTCATGATCTTAGAATGATGAAACAATTGGCAATGATTCTTAAGGTTTGTTGAATCTTTTGTTTTCAGCAAAAATCAGGGTAATCGGTAGTACCGCAAGTGTTGTAGTGGTATTACCGCAGAGCAGGACAACCGCAAGTGAGAGCGGCACTACCGCAGGTCATGTGTCCAAACGGGTGGTCCAATCGAATGGTTCAAACAATGGTCCGAACGTTCTCAAGGTCGATCGGACGGTTCAAACGAGTGGTCCAAACATTCGGTCCGAACGTTTAGAAATCGATATGACCGCAAGATTGTTGGCGGTACTACCGCAGTGCGGTAATACCAGATGTTTGTGGCGGTATGTTTTTTTCCGAGAACGTGTTTTTGGGAGTTTTTGGTTTCCTTCGAAGCGGTACGACCGCAGTTATTGGAGTGGTACTACCGCAATGCGGTAGTACCAGCCATTACATGGCGGTAGTACCGATTGTGTTCTGAATATTCACTGACTTGGTGAAATGGTTTTTAGTTAGGTCAAGTTCATGGGTTTCAGTGCATTTGTGTTGCATGTTGCATGTTTTGACTAACGTGGGTCAAGTTGCGAAGAACTTGTTCCCGGAATTAATTTCTTGGTCTATTGTTGTGCAGGTTGCTTGGAGGTCAATGACGGCCAATAGCGAGGATAATCGGGACTAGCCTTGAGAGCTGAGGTTCAGAACGATCGAGGATGTCGGGTGAAGTCAGTGGATTCAAGCATGGCACAAAATGGACAAGGATGATCGAACTGACAGTTCGGTGCGATGGGTTGGATCAAGCGGTGCGGGGGTCGGTGCAAGTGCCATGGTGGTTTCGGTGGGAGCCGAATGGGAGAGACTTGCCGACATGAAGAGAGCCATTGATCAACCTACACGTGGCGAAACATGGGAGTGCTTCATGAAGATTGGACTTGGTCTTTGGAAAAGGATCGAGAAGGGGTATTTTGGTAACTTCACCTAAATACCGCCTTGGTGACCTTTTGCTAACCCGCAGCATAAGATGACGCAAGGAGAAGCGGTTTAGGTCAAGATGAGATGAAGATGACACTTTAAGATGCGTGCGTAAGTGAAACCCGTTTGTGTGTGGGCTTAACGGGTGCCCATTAGGGTTTTTCTTCTAGAAGCTAGCCTCCACTATAAATAGGAGAGGGTGCTGGCCAGCACCCCTTAACCCTTTCATTTTGAGAGACCCTAGTTTGTGTTTTTAGGGTTTATAGAGATTAGTGGGAGGTTAGAGTTCTAGAGAGTTGGATTTGATTTTGTGCTCATGTGTTGAGTCTTTGTCCTCCTGGATGGAGTGGTTGTAAACCAACATCATATCAAATCAATACAAGGAAATATTTCACAAGATGAGTCTCTTTGTGTTCTTGCTCTGTATTTCGTGATTTTGGGGCTTTCTTCGATCCGCAAGTTTTCCCTTAGTTTCTTGTAGTGATCTTACTTACTGTGACATGTGGGAGTGCATCTAAGATCATCTTGATCATCTTTGACCCACGAGCAAGCTTTAGATCATATTTAGGTCTCTAACTCGGTTTTGAGGCAACCTTCTCTAAAACGGAAAAAAGTTGGAACTTTGGCCATGATCTTTGGTTGGAATAGGTTCCTGATATTCTAGAGAAGATATGTTTCAAATTTCGTGAAGTTTGGAGTTGTGGATCAAAAGTTATACCAATTTTGGATTTTGTTCTCGTGTTGATTTCCAAGACAATCGGTAGTACTGCACCTTTGCCTGTGGTAGTACCGCTCTGTACACTACGGTAGTACCACTGGTTACACTACGGTAGTACCGATTTTGGTATCTTTTGTGTTTTTGGCTATTTCTTTTGGGGGTTTGAATTGGTTCAGTTCTAGTCTTCCGCTACCCTTATCTATTGATCTTCATAGCTCTCATAGCTATTGGAGTCAAGATCTTATTGAATCCGATCAAAGTGAAAAAGAGTAGTGCTCCTATTCACCCCCCTAGTCGTCGTTTCGGTCCAACAACAACAATTGTTCCTTATTTTGAACTCATAACCTTCTGCTCATAAACAAGAAGCAGAAATAATGTTTTTGTTTAAGGCTAGAACAGAATAACAATTATTTAATTCCATAACTAATCCTGAGGGTAAAGCTAATGGTAAAGTGTCAATAGCTAATGCAGCAACTCTTGCTCCATTGTCCACATGAAAAATCAACATCTCCTCTTACCAAACTTCTACTCCTTTTCAGTCACTTATCGAATTGCAAATATGAGCAACCGATCCGGTATCAAATACCGAAGAACATGTAGGAGAAGTGGCAATATTAATTTCTATAAGATTTATACCTGAACTAGAAGTCTTACTTCTATTGTTCTTTTTCATTTCTACCAAGTACTTCTTGCAATTTCTCTTCTAATGCCCAGCCACATGACAATGGTAATATTCTGTGTCAGGCTTAGGACTCATCTTGAGCTTCACAAGCTTAGCCTTGAGACTCTCAATCTCATCTTGAGTGTTACCTTTGCTCTTTCCCTTTCCTGACTTACCCTTCTTCTTGAAGCTAGTAGTCTTGTCAGTGTTTTAAAACCGATCTTACGTAATGATTATTTGATTTGGGGGGTCTCCAAGACTCAAATCATAACCCTACTCCTGTGTGGTTATATTGAGTATGCTGGTTTACAAATCAAGAGAAAGACTCGAGTGTGATGTCTTGTGCTCCTAATTTCCCTCTCCTCTTTCTCCTGATGATTCTGCCTTTTTATACAGCACTCGAAGTGGGCTGCCGTTTCTCCTGTCCAAAGGGAGCCTCAATGCTTTAGATAATGGAGCCATTACTGGAGATTATTATGGGAATAGTAATGTTCCCACGTCGCCATACAGTTATCACCAGGACAGAGAGTTAAATCATGCCATTATTCTAGAGAATAACAGCGTAATTAACTACCCATATCTTTAGATATAGTGTAGAAGATTCCCTGATCGACTAGGCCCACATGTTTATAAGCCCCATCGTCTAGGGAATGGTCGTAGAAGAGCTTACGACCAGATGGTGGTCGTAGTAAAGCTTACAACCACAGACTGATCGTAGGAGGACTTACGATCAGGAGATAGTCGTAGAAAGACATACGACTATGGGGTAGTCGTAGAAGGACTTACGACTATGGGGTGGTCATAGAAGAACTTACGACCTCCAACTTCTCCCTTATGAATATTAAGGGGTATACTCAAGAACTATATGATGGTATTATTATCCATAATATGAATTACAGATAAATAATTAAATGAGGATTATTAGATCCTCGTCATCTAGCCCCCCCAGCTTCAAGTGAAAACAACTTACTTGGAAAAGGAGCCGTAGATGATCTTACGACCAGTAGATGGTCATAGAATGATGGTCGAAGGAAAAGCTTTTCGACTGGTATTTCATTTGACCAGAAATATACTTGGTCAAGAAAGGTGTTGGAAATCTTACAACTTATAAGGTGGTCGTAGAAGATCTTACGACCACTAGGTGCTCGCAGTACTGTAATCGAAAGTAAAATATTTCTGTCTGCTATTTCATTTGACCAGAAATAGACTCGGTCAAGAAGGTAATTTCGCTTTAGGTGTAAAGACAGACTCAGTTTTCTCGAGCAGACAAATTAAAGAATCACATTCGACTCTCATAGACCTGTCTGTTGGAGCAGTTCCCGAAGAGATGGCAACTATTGGGTTGCCACGTCTTTAACTCAGGTGCACGATTATAAAAACTTACCGTGGGCGAGACTCAGGGTTTTTTTACCTTTCCCCAAATCGCTTCCACTGTTCATCAAGTTCTTGCGTTCTCCATCGCCGACCAAATCGTACACCCTCTCGAGAACTTTCCAAATCCAAATCTCCTTTTCTTAAGAAAAATGGTCGGAGCTGCTTCCCAATGGGCCGAATCAGAGATGGACACGGCCATGATGAAAGCTTTGGTCTTCATCGAGAAGATCCCGAAGATGGAGTTTGTCAAGTGGATCGAGGCTGCTGGGCAGCATTGGTCGTCAGGGTAGATGGGGCAGATTCCCATTTTTCAGGCGTATTATGAGTGTGGCCTTCGATTGCCTGCTCACCCTTTCCTCACGCTTGTACTCGAACACTTCGGGGTGGAGTTGGTGAACCTCGTTCCCAATTCCATCATAATGTTAGGCATATTCATTTACTTGTGCGAGGCCTACCTAGGGATTTTGGACGACTTGGAGTTGTTCCAGTACTTTTATGGGATGACCAGGCTAGTGGGAATCGTCGGTAGTTGTAGTCTGAAGCTCCATGATGAGAAGTCGAAGGATTACATTCAGATGTTTACCCGGTCGTCATGGACGGGATGGAAGAAGAGGTGGTTCTACTGAAAAACGACTAATGAAGATAGCCTCTCCTTCGCTGAAAATCCGGCCGAGAAGATTCCCAAGGATCTCGGCCGGATCGCCCCTTTCATTCAAGCCATCAAAGACTTGAAGGAAGAGGGGCTCACCGGATGGCATGTGGTGAAGGATTTCATCACGCGCTGCATTAGCCCTTTGAAGAAGAGGGCTCATCCTATGTGGAGGTACTCGGGGCCGTAAGACCCGACCAAAGATTACGAGAAGGGTAAGTAAATTTCCAATTTTAGCATTCTTTTTGTTGATTTTGAACTTGGCTATTGAAAGTTTACCTACTCCTGCAGATCTCTCACAAGCGGAAATTGACGCTCAAGTCAAACTCATTTGTGAGAAATCCCTGCCACCCAATGTGGTGGCTCCTCAAATCCTGGCAATCCTGTCCGCAGAGGACAAGATGAAGCGCCTAAAGGTAATCAAGAATTGATTTCATCGTTAGGATTTTGTAGTCGTAGAAAAACTTACGACTGGGTATTGGTCGTAGAAGAACTTATGACCATAGGATCGTCGTAGAAAAACTTACGACTAGGTACTGGTCATAGACAACGTTAATCTCAACATTAAAAACCCGAAAACCCCTCGAATGTGCAGGATAACCCAGAAATAAACCATTAAAAGTTCTTGACTCAAATTTATCTAGATTTCCTGTCTTGAGAATGAAACACTTAGCTCCAAAAACTCGAAAATGAGAAACAGAGGGTTTTCTACCAAACCGAAACTCATATGATGTCTTGCCCAAAAACGGTCTCAAGAAGACACGATTGACAATATGGCAAGCTGTAGCAATAACTTCGGCCTAGAACCTCCTCAGAGTGCTATACTCATCTAGCATCGTCCTAGCCATCTCGACTAAGGTTCTATTCTTCCTTTCCACCACATCATTTTGCTAAGGGACGTGTGGAGAACATAACTGATGCTCGATACCACGCTCAGCACAGAAAGAGGCAAATGAGGCATTCTTGAACTCTGTCCCATTGTCACTGCGAATCGCTCAGGGCACCGGGGAGTTCAGAAACCAAACAAAGAATAAGATCATGAAAATGATCAAAAGCTTCATCCTTCGAAGCAAGAAAGAACACCCAAAAGTATCTCAAAAAATCATTGACTATGACAAGGATATACCATTTACCACCGACTGAACGAACCCTAGCAGGACCAACGGTACCCATGTGAAGCAACTATCCCGGTCCGTCAATCATGACCATAGTCAATGAAGGATGTAAGGCAGCAACTTGCTTGCCATGCCTGCAGGACGCACATACAACATCTTTGATGGCTTTGAGTTTGGGCAAACCTCTCATGAGATCAAGGCTGCTAACTCGTGTCAGATGATCAAAACCAATGTGTCTCAAACGACGGTGCCAAAGACAGAACTCAGAAGAACATGCAATCAAACACTAGAGAGATTCAGCAAGAGATTCAAAAAAAGTCAGCTCCAAAGATCCTACCAACTCTAGAAATCCCAAAAACAAACTCACCAACTGAATCAAACATATGACAAGCATTTTCCTTAAATCTAGTCTCATAGCCATCATCAAGAAGCTGCGACAAGGGCGACGTCCTTAAGGATGAACTTGTCGTTCACCCTAATCGATCACGTTCCTTCAATCCGCCCTTGTGTATCATCTCCAAAGGTGATGAAGACATCACTCGTCGACCGCGTAAAGGAGGTGAACCATCTTGAGTCTCCGGTCATGTGGCGTGAACAGCTGGAGTCGACGAACCATGTGTTCTTCCCCCTTCCACAGCGATCCTCATCGATGTCATTGACATCAACGAAGTTGGCCATGAAGCACATACCGGTGAAGTCCTTTGCCTTCCCTTTCTTCTTGTCTTGAGGGACCTCCTCCTCGCTCTCGGAGTTCACATCGCTCATGGATTGCTCTCCAAAAGCGGCAAGGACCTAGTGAGTGGCCTTCATGAGCTTGGTAGCATCAAACTTGGGTTTGTTCCCATGAGGCTTCCTCCAAGCTGCCTTCTCCTCCTTGTGGTTGTCCTTCCCTTTTATCTTGGGGCAGTTCACCCAGATATGGTAGAGCTCTCCACACTCATAGCATGTCACAGGGTCACATCTCTTCTTGTTTCTCACATTATTATAGGCACATGTGAATTTTTTGGCTAGGAGGGCTAACTCAGGCTCAGGAATACTCTCAAGTCCTCTTCATAGATTGCAGATAAACAGGCAAGTGAAAATCCAGAGGAAGATTCAAAAAACCATCAGAAGTTCTTTTAAGAGGGTCAGCCACTAAAGCCATATTCTCCTTCTTAGGATGATCAACCCTCTTGATCTCATGAGTTTTGAGCTTGCTATAGAGCAGCTCCAAAGTGAGATTAGAAAGATTGACATTCTCCTCAATGGCAGTAGCCTTCATCTCCCACTCCTTGGTGTTAATTGCAGCCAATAGGTGGGTGGCATTACTGAGAATGCTCGATGTCGACTACTCTCAACTGATTAAGCACTTTGTTAAAGCTAGTGAATACATCATCGATGCTCTCTCTATGACGCATCTCGAACTTGTTGTATTCTCGCTTGAAGACCATCTGACGTACTTGCTTAATTTGGGACGAACCCTCATGATAGGTTTCGATGGTGTGCCAAATCCCGTGCGCGGTCTCAAGATGACAGATCCTGTCATACTCCTGTCTACCAAGCCTGGCATATAGGAGATTCTTTGCCTTATGGTTGTTAGCCAAGAGGGTTACTGAAGCCGGCGTAGCAACCTCGGGAAAAACGAGCAGAGCTCAAACAACCACCCATATGGCTTGACCTTCGCTTTGAAGGTAGACACGCATGCGATTCTTCCAATAGGCATAGTCGAGCCCGTCGAAAACATGCGGCTTGGTGGAGTACTTCTCCATTGCCAAGTTCAGCGACCGGTTAAGATCAAGAGTAAACTAACCGGGCTTTGATACCACTTCTTGGACTAAAAAGGTGACTAGAGGGGTGTGAATAGGAGCACTGTCTCTTTTTTCACCTTCATCAGATTCAACACGATTTTCACTCCAATGGCTATGAGAGCTATGAAGATCAATATACAAGCATAGCGGAAAACTTGTATTGAATCCAATCAAAACTCCAAAGAAAATAGACCAAAATCACCAAAAACTCAAATCCAAATGAGTTGGGCGATCAGACCTCTCAAATATGTGGTTTGACCTTTGGCCTAGCGCGGTCAGACCTCTCACTAGGGGCGGTCTGACCTCTAGCACGATGAATAGTAAAATTAGCCCGAACTCAAAATCACAAATTGGTCTAACTTTTGATCCACAATTCCAAACATCATGAAACCTGAAACATACCTCATCTAGGATGTCGGGAATCTATTCGATCATTGTCAAAGTTTCGATCTTTTTCCGTTTGAGTGAAGGTTGCTTCAAAACCGAGTCAAAACCAAAATATCATCCAAAAACTTGCTCGTGGGTAAAAGATGATCAAGATGATCCTAGATGAATTCCCACATGTCACTGCAAGCAAGATTCGGGCTAGAAACTAAAGGAAAACCAAAGGATCAAACAAAGCACCAAAATCACAAAAGAGAGAGCAAGAATAAGAAGAGACTCATCTTGAGGAATCTTACTTAGATTGATTTGAGATTGATGTTGGTTTACAGCCACTTCATCCTGGAGGACAAAATCTCGACACTTAATCACACAATCAATCCAACTCTTTAGAACCCTAACCTCTCCACTTTCCTCTCCCTAAACACAAACTAGGGTTTCTTCAATACAAGAGTTGGGAGGTGCACAACCAGCACCCTCCCCTTTTATAGTGGAGGCTAGCTTCTAGAAGGGCATCCCTAATAGGCACCCTTTAAGCCCACACACAAATGGGTTTCACTCACGCACGTATTTCAAAGCGATGTCTTCATCTTCTCTTAACCTAAACCACTTCTCCTTGCGCCGTCTTGCGCCGCGGTTTAGCCAAAAGCCATCAAGGCGGTATTTTGGTAAAGTTACCAAAATATCCCTTCTCGAAACTTCTCCAAAGACCGAGTCCAATGTTCATGAAGCAATCCTATATTTCGCCACGTGTAGGTTGATCAACGGCTCTCTTCATATCGGCAAGGCTCTCCCATCCGGCTCCCACCAAAACCACCATGGAACTTGCACCGACCCTCGCGCCACTTGATGCAACCCGTCGTACTGAACTTCTCGTTGAGTCATCCTTGTCTATTTTGCGCCATACTTGAGTCTTCTGACTTTACCCGGCATCCTCGATCGTTTTGAACCTTAACTCTCCACGCCTAGTCCCGATCATCCTCGCCGTTGACCTCTAAGCTTCCTGCACAACAATAGACCAAGAAATTGATTCCAAGAATAAGTTCTTCACAACTTGACCCATGTTAGCCAAAAACATGTATCATGCAATACATATGCACTGAAACCCATGAAGTTGACCTAACTTACAAACATCGCCGCCAAGCTTCCAGTGATGAAGTCAAAACCAGTCAGACCACCACCCATGGCTAGTCTAACCGCCCCCTGGCCGGTCTGACCGCCATTTGGCTGGTCTGACCGCCCAGCAAAGGGACTTAGCCAAAATTCCTCCCTGGAAATCCAAAACCTCTTTGGAAATTTCAAACAAATAGAGCTTTTGACTTGACACTCCAAAAATTATGAGACCAAGTGTAAAGGAATCCCTTCTCTTGCCTACACCCTCTATTTTTGGCCTGGCTCCAAACTCGGAAGACCCTTTATCGCCGGTCAGACCGTCAGCCACTAGACCAAAACCTTGGCCGGTCTGACCGCCAAAGGTGGTTGGTCTGACTGCCACACAGGACGGTCTAACCGCCTCCCTGGCCTTTCTGACCACCTAGAGCCTGTCAGAACCTAAAATTCGCCAAAAACGAGTGTTTTGACAACCCTTCGACGTCATTGCCAATTGTATCATCATCCTAAGATCGTGAGCATACCCCCATGATATCCACACAAACTGACACATTATTTGATATGCTAACACAAGGAAGATTATTTGATCTAAGAACTTCTTGGACGGTGGATAAGGATGGATGGCCCAAGCGACTGTGCCATCATTCTTGAGAGGGTTTGGAAGCCGCAAGAACTTGCCTCGAAGAGGGAATGTCCTTCGACAATATAGGATAGAGCCCTCCCTTACATGTCCCTCGAAACAGAATCTTCCTTGTGTCCCGATCCTTAACAAAAAAAGGAATTAGGATGGAATTCAACGAAAGCATTATTATCAGATGTCAATCAATGAATGGAAAGAAGGCTTTTGGATGCTTTAGGCACATGAAGAATATTTCTGAGATGGAGATCTTGGACAAGAGTACGGATTTTGGAGTGACCAATATGACTAATAAACATACCCACACCATTTGTAGTCTGCACTTGGTCCCTTCCCTTGTACTTGTCATTCACAGTCAAGCGATCTAAGTTGCTGGTGATGTGGTTGGTAGCACCCGTATCTGTGTACCAATTTGTGTCGACGTCGTAGGAGTTGGTCAATGTCGTGTACACCGAGCGATGCTCTTCCCCTTGGTAGGCATGATCAAAGCGCTTATAGCACTTTAGGACCACGTGATCAACCTTCCCGCATAGTTGACAGACCAGTTTGTTGCACTTGGATCCATCTCCTTGGCGGACGCAGCTGTCGCCACTGCTACCGCGACTCCTTACGCGGCCACAACCATGGAATGCAGCATTCACTGATGAGTTGTGCCCCTACATCGACACGTTCTGCTGCTCCAGCACAGATTCAAAACTGAGAAAATGCAAGTAGAGCTCACCAAGAGTCACCGGTTCAGTCCTGGCAGTCATGGACGAGATCAGTAGGTTGTAGTCTGCATCTAGTCCTGCGAGGACATGTGAGGCCACATCTTCATCGGAGAATGGGTGTCCTGCGGAAGCCATGGAATCCGCAAGAGCCTTGACTTTGCCAAAGTACACTACTACAGAAATGCTAATATCGACGCCGATCACGCATTTGTTCATCGAAACCGCTCAGATAAACACAATCTCGAGCGGTTTTGTTTACCCACCGCTCGTGTTATTTTTGGCGCTAAAACCGCTCGTGATATGACCTCTTCATAGACGATTTTTGTTGAAAACCGTCCGTGATAGTTAACTCATCACAAACGGTGCAGTGTACATATATAGCTCCCCAACAGAGTCTTCTTGATCTCCATCTCTGGCGCTACGGTAACGCGGGAGATCTCCAAGCCCAGTGAGTCCATCACCACTCCGTGCCTGGTTTGAGTATTGCCTCACCTCACTGAGCCCGCTCGTGTGGTCCATTTCAGCTATTGTCGCCGAGGAGCTTGCCGCTGTCACCTCTGTTCACCGATCGACGACCATACGCCTTGGACCTTCCCCGACTTCATTGACACCTTCCTCGTAATCGAGGTGAGCTACTGGAGCATAAGCATCCTTTAATTTCAGTAGTTTCAGGCGTTTACGCCGAAATCGCTAGTGAAGCCCATGGCGCCGCCATGGGACATCACCATCGGTTCACCTCAGGCGACCTTAGGGCCCCGAGCCACGACTATTAGCAATGCGATGTCACCCTAAGCCTAATTTGAGCTTCAAATCCTACTGTTTTTAATCATTTAGTTAATAAACTAACGAGTCTATGACATGTGGGACCGCCATAGATTTTATAAATAAAATCATGAAATAAAAAATGAGTCACTGACAAGTAGGGCCCACATGTAAGTTAATAAAATCCGAAAAAATGAAAAAATGAAAAAAGCCACCTTTAGTTCAGAGAAAAATACGCTTTCTTTGTTAGAAAGCGTAATTAAGCCTCAGAAAATACTCTTTCGAAGTCACACCCTTTTATTTATTTTCAGGGTTTTTAATACGAACCGTGTAATGGACCGAAGCTTGATGTACGCTGAGAACCATGTGAGTGAAGAGTACATTAATGGCATGTGTGCTTTTACAAGAGCTGCCGAGGAGGATATGTTGAATAAGGGGGCGGAATATATGTACTGTCCATGCATTGACTGCGAGAATCTGAAGATGTTTAAGAACCGAGCGCAGATCGAAGCACACTTAATTCGAAGGGGTTTCAAAAAGGGTTATACACGTTGGACCAGTCACGGTGAAGAGCATATTATACAGGAAGTCAATGATATTAATATACCACCGGATGATGTCGATTGTGGTTCCGATTCGGATAGGCTGCACGATGACAATCTAGATCAGATGCTTCGCGATGCAGAAGGGAACTGTGATGAGAGGGGGTATGTTCAATTCCAGGGCTTGATGGAGGACTTGGAGAAACCTTTGTTCCCGGGCTGCAAGCCGGAATACATAAGGTTGTCATCCGTGTTTGAACTGCTGAAATTGAAGGCAAGCAACGGTTGGTCTGACAAGAGTTTCACGTGGCTATTAGGTCTCTTAGCGGACATGCTTCCGGAGGGAAACGAGTTGCCCAAAACCACCTACAAATCCAAGAAGATTCTTTGTCCATTGGGAATGGAAGTAGAAAGAATACATGCATGTCCGAATGACTGTATCCTCTACCGTAACGAGCATACAAATATGCATGTATGTCCGGTGTGCAACTCATCCCGATACAAGCGTAAGAATCAATCAGATGACGACGAGGGAATCGAGGTGAAGAAAAGACCTCCTGCTAAAGTGGCATGGTATCTTCCTGTAATTCCCCGTTTGAAGCGGTTTTTTGCGAACCCAAAGAATGTAAAACTGCTGCATTGGCACTCAGAGGAGCGTAAGAATGACGGAAAACTAAGACACCCTGCTGATTTCACTCAGTGGAGAAACATCAATAGGAGGTTTGCAGACTTCGGTGCGGAACCGAGGAATATAAGGTTTGGATTGAGTACAGATGGAATGAATTCTTTCGGTAACATGAGCAGCCGACATAGCACTTGGCCCGTGACGCTCTGTATCTACAACCTTCCTACTTGGTTGTGTATGAAGCGGAAGTATATTTTGCTGTCGATACTTATCCAAGGGCCGAAGCAACCTGAGAATAATATTGATGTGTACCTAGCACCATTGATGGAAGATCTAAAAATACTGTGGATTGAAGTGGTACATGTATGGGATGCGTACAAACGAGAGAACTTCACTTTACGTTCCTTGTTGTTCTGCACCATAAATGATTATCCTGCCCTTGCTAATCTATCGGACTAGAGTACAAAAGGGGCCAAAGCCTGTACTCACTGCTTAGATGATACCGAGAGTGTGTGGCTAAATCACTCACGCAAAACCGTGTACATGCGTCATCGTAGGTTCCTTCGAGGGCTCACCCATACCACAGATGAAGAAACAATTGACGGAGAGAAGGAGGACAATTCAGCTCCAAGGCATTTAAGCGAAAAGAGGTCTATGATATGGTTAAGGATTTAGATGTTGTGCTCGGAAAGGGATGTAAATCGAGGACCCGTAAGAAGAACATGTGGAAGAAGAGATCAATATTTTGGGACTTACCTTATTGGGAGCACCTAGAAGTTTGCCAACGATCGACGTCATGCACGAGAGAAGAATGTCTGTGATGCTTGATTGGTCTCTTCTCAACATTCGTGACAAAACAAAGGATGGTGTCAATGCACGGCTTGACTTGGTTGATATGGACATCAGACCTGAGTTAGCACCAACAAAGACCGATAAAGGACGAACGTACCTTCCCCCTGCTTGTTACACTCTGTCCAAGGCCGAGAGAACTGAACTGTGTTGGTGCTTGCGGGGTGTGAAAGTTTCGCCCATTATTCGCCAACATGAAGAAACTTGTTTCGATGGAAGATTTAAAGTTAATTGGCATGAAGTCTCATGATTGTCATGTGCTGATGACACAAATGCTCCCTGTTGTAATTAGAAGTATTTTGCCGATCAAGGTCCGAGAGACAATCATGAGGCTATGTTATTTCTTTAACAAAATTGCTCGAAAGGTCATCGATCCCGGGACTAGATGCTCAGAGGGCGAGGTGGTGACGACTACAGTGATCCCGAGATGTATTTCCTCCGTCGTTTTTCGATATCATGGTCCATCTCATTGTTCACATTGTGAGGAGATAAAGATGTGCGGCCCATGTTCCTACGTAGCATGTACCCGTTCGAGAGGTTCATGGGAATTCTCAAGTCCTATGTACGGAATCGATCTCGGCCGGAGGGCAGCATCGTCGAAGGTTATGCAACCGAAAAGGTCATTGAGTTCTACGTCGATTACATGGCTCAGGTCGAACCGATAGGTGTGCCTCAATCTCACCATGAGGGGAGGCTCGAGGGTATCGGGACCATCGGAAGGAAAGCAATCACTCTAGATATGGATGTGTATGCTCAAGCCCATTTCATGGTCTTGCAACACATGACTGAAGTGTCCTTGTATATCGACCAGCACAAGGACGTGCTTCGGTAACAGAATCCGGGGCGTCCGGATGTTTGGATCATGAGACAACACAGCAGACGGTTCAACCAATGGTTGAAGGAGTGACTCGCTAGGAGCTCGTCAAGTGATATGCTAACATGGTTGTCAAAAGGGCCAACATTTACAGTTGTGACATAGCGAGGATACGACATAAATGGGTACACATTCTATACGCAGGCTCAGGATATAAAGAGCACTAACCAGAATAGCGGTGTCCGCATAGATGCATTCAGTACCGATGGGCTGAGGAGCTCCTACTATGGGCAAATAGAGGAGATATGGGAGCTTGACTACGTGCTTTTCAAGATCCCCCTATTTTGGTGCCGTTGGGTCCATCTCCCACAGGTGAAGGTCAACAAGTACGGCGTCACTACAGTGAACCTCGAACGTGTCAGATACAAAGACGAACCATTCGTACTGACTAACCAAGTTGTTCAAGTCTTCTATGTAACCGAGCCGGCAAATAAGAAGCGCCATGTAGTTCTTCATAGGAAAAGGAGGATTGTCGGAGTTGAGAATGTAGTGGACGAGGAAGAATACAATCAATTTGACGAGTTGCCTCCTTTCGAAACAAAGATAAGGGTCGAGGAAGAAGAACGTGATTTAAACTAGCTACATAATGCGTCGATTATCATGAAGGGCTAATTTTTAAAGATTAATTGAACAATGTGTATATATGTACATTCTGATGAATGGTTAATTTTAGTTAATTGATTTGTACTGTGAAATGGATATGAATGTTTCTGAAATGAATGTGAATTGGATGTATATACATGTACTTGTTGTGTTTTCTGCTCGTTTCAGGGGGGATGGCTAGCATTTCCTGAGGCTAGCCAATAAACAGAACTAGATTAACCAATACAAAATAATATCACAGACGGTTTGTAGATCAAAACGTCTGTGATTCTATATCACAGACAGTTCCTTGGTAAAAACCGTCTGTGATACAATATATCACAGACGGTTGTTGGTCAGAACCATCTGTGATACATCACATATCACAGACGGTTGTTGGTCAGAACCGTCTGTGATACATCATACATCACATATCACAACCGTCTGCTCGCATGCCAAAGGATTTGTTCCCATCTGTCATAACATCCATGTGCAGCAGATTATTAGACAGGCACTCTAATAAGACTGAACATTATGCCCTGTTGGTTAGTTTTTTAATATTGATTCCTTTATTCAGGAACCAATGGCCATATGCCTGTACCTTACATGAATATGCAATAGGTTAATGTTCTAAATTGCTTGGAGGCAGCATTTTCAAAAGTGCCACCTTCTTCAGATGTCTTTGGAGTTATAGTTCAAGATGGTTGTGCAGGTTAGAACCCCTTACAATTTCAAATTTAAGTTAATGTTTTGGATATATTCTCTGCCTTAGTTAATTTTCAGTACTAAAGATGTGAAATTTAAATGATATTTAGCTTTTCATTAGTTTTATGAGCTCTAGTTTCACAGGCATAATTAAGTAAATATTTTCCACACTGATATCTTGTTTCTTTTGTAGGACCTAGTGTCTGTCGATATTCTTCCAGAGGACTTCCTCTCTTCTATTAAGACAACAGATTATAGTTCTGTAAGAACTTACTTACAAGCATATTTTAATAGAGAAACTACATGAATAGTGTCTGTTTTTTAAATGTTTTTTATGCAATATATATTCATAGTAAACTTATTCACTTTACTTTTATAGTTTATCCGTAATCCTTATTTGTATTAGCATGGATGCCAAAGTTTTCTCACGTAAAAAGAAGTTACAATTTTGGGAAAATACAACAAGGTTACTTTTGTAGCAATATTTGCATGTATAGGTTACCGAGAATGGTGCTACTTCTGCTGTAGATCTTTGAAATAAAAACAGAGTCTATTCGTGTCATCTATTTTGTGTTCAAGTATTCAAGGTTTTAAGAGCTAATGAATTCAAGTAACCGAGTTGTAATATTGATTGCTAACAATGTAATATGAATTCTGTGGAGAGCAAGCAACAACAAAGATTAATGTGGTCATTGACAAGATGCCACAGCTTCATCAAGGCAAAGATATCAACCACAAGGTGGTCCAGAGCACATGGGCACCATACACATTGGGTTTGAAAGGTAGTTAACTAATGTTAGCGAACATTTCCTACTTCAAGAACAAACGATCCTGTATCACTCTCTTTTGAGGTTCTGTTGCAATACACCGACACCTTTTAGTTTTGTTACTTTAATATTGTGATTTTGTTTCTTCCTGATGATGCATTAATGGACTCTAATTTTGCATTGTAGGTTGATAAGATAAATGGATGACGCCATGGATGATATGTTAAATATGCAAGGTGGAGAATGGTGACACAGGCAGATGATTTTCATTACGTTTTGATTCCATTTTGTCAGGAAATGATGTTCAAGTAAAATATTTATATCATGTCTTATGTGAATGGTTCTCTATGTAATGTAACAATTTGTTTTTAATATATGAGTGTTCTTTTTAACCAAGCTACGACCGATAATAATTTTTTTTACTTTGATTTCTACACACTTATAATCGTTGCAGCAACCAAATTATATCCGTTGCCAAAATAACAAAAGTTATCTGTATGGTAAATACCAACGCTTCTATGCGTTGTGACAATATAATTATATCCACTGTCAAAATAGTAAAAGTCACCCATGCATGGTAAGTACCAACGCATACAAGTGTAGTTACAACCTGACTATATCCGTTGCTACTTTGCAACGCTTTTTCATATCTATTACCAACGCTTGTTTATCTGTTGTAATAGACTCTCGCAACGGCCTCAATAGCAACGCATACTAAATGTGTTGGTATAGACCCTAACAACATTTATTTGGGCTTCTACCAATGCATATATGTGTTGTTAAAGGGGTGTTCATGTTGTAGTGTATTTATATTCGGACTCCAGGGTTTGCCCGCGCCCACTGAAACGATTAAGTTTCTCAACTCCTCGCTCCCTCCTCCCCCGAGCCCAGAGTGACTCCTCCCCCGAGCCCATCGACGCCGCCTCCTCCTCTAGCCCGGCACGACTCCTCCCCCGAGCCCGTCGACACCATCCTCGACGCCGCCTCCTCCTCCAGCCAGTCGCCTCCTCCCAGAGCCCGCGCCTCCTCCCCGAGCCCACCGCACCTCCTCCCCGAGCCCGCCTCCTCCTCCCTCCCCGAGCCCGCCAAGCCTCTTCGACGTTGCCCTCTTTGATCATCGCTCCTGCTCGTCCTTCTTCTCGACGCCTAAAGGTAACCAATGCCGAAGTTGCCGATTCCGACGCCTTTTCCTCACTCTTTCTATCAATAATCATTATGCGTTTTAGGAATTTGTATTTGTTCTAGTCGATTATTCATATGGTATTTGTTTTAATCGACATCGCCATCGAATATATTGCAATGTGGTGTGGTGGGCTTTAGATGAATGCTCTGTGATGTCATAATAGTCTTGTACTAAAATTGTTTTAATAATCGGGTTTGAACTTGAGCTCTAATTGGAATGCTTACTCTACATCTGATAGCAATATCAAAATGTTAAATCTTAGCTTTATGCTGATTTCATTTGTTCACATGATGTTTGTATTGAGCATATTATTCCTTTTAAATGACTTGGATGATTTACATGTCTATGTTAATTATCCTAATTATTATTAATTTGTGTGTATACCCATACACATAGAGATCGAATCTTATAATAATATGTTTATGCGTGTCAGAACTTCTATTTCTTGTGAAGATGTCTTCCGCTCATTCTTCGTCATCGCCGCCTCATGTGTCTGATGATGCACCATCCTCTGGAATATCCAACCGTGGTAGAAGAAAAGGAATATCGAAAAGGCCCGCGGGCCGATATACCATCACGGAGGTCGATCAGTCTGGGACCCCTATCAATCCTTGCCGAGCAGCGTCCGCATTCCGGAGAACAGTCGGAATAGTAGCACGGCAACGGGTCAACGTCACCTACGATTCGTGGAAGGAGTTGACGAAAGAACTGAAAGTTGTGTTGCTGACAGATATTCTCAAATCGTTCGAGATCCCGGAACAACACCTGGACTCTGTGCGACGACACGCGTTGCTACAGGCGTGCAAAGCGTGGAAGAACTTCAAAAGCACGCTTGTCAAGAACTACGTGGAGAAGGATCTGACGCACTTCCACAAGTATCCGTTCTTGGAAGAGTCCTAGGCCGAGTTTGTGGCGAAGAAGACGACAAATGAATTTAGGAGTGAAAGTGCGGCGCACACGGCCCTCCAGGCAAAAAACAAGCACCCCTATAGACTCGGCACCGCTGGGTATGCAGATAAAATCCCGATATGGAGGGATCAGGACCAACAGGCAAGCCGTTCGAATGTCTCTCCGTCATTTTCCGAGATCACTAATGTACGCGCTCGACAGTGGTTATTTGAGAGGTTACGTACCCTGCCTACTCCTTTCCAAACCACGAGAAAATTTGACAACAGATATTGGTTTCAGGCTACTTGCAAACAAAGATGCTGAGCCATACACATGGATATATACTTGGCAATGCCGTTTACAGTAGCTATCCAATTCAACGAGATTACAGGAAGTCAATCGGAAGCCAATCTATTTACACGAGAATACAGGAGCTAAACAAGCGAACCGAATTACAAGGAAAGGATGACGGTATGAGATACAACCGATCAAATCAAATCAGCAATTTCTATCTTTTCACAGTACAAATTCAAGTGCCATAAGCGAAATTCATTCTCATACTAATCAAACGGCTCTCCCCAATATATACAGATCACGAACATCCTGGCGTCCTCCGCTCAAGAAAAAAAATACGAACGTCCTGACATCTCGTGATACAGAATTACAGATATGCATTTGTTCTTATGTCTCCATTTTAATTAGTTAAGAGGAGGGTTCTTGCTAATACTGTAATATACATGCATATATGACTATATTTAGCCAAGTGGAGCAAAGATCAGTGGCGACCAAAAACCGTAGAGGTATATAGAGCGAATTATAACTTCTAACCCTCATGATCTTTTAAGTTAGGGTGAAACTCGTAGGGTTGTAATTTCTTTTCTTCTTTTTTCTTCTTAATGCAATAACATGCTAAGCTTTTGCGTGTTCTCAAAAAATATTAGGTGAAACAACGGTAACAAATTTCTATTCCTATTCCTATTCCTATTGTGGGCAGCGCAAATTTCTTTTCGGTCCACTGTTGGTGAGATTGTCATCGAACCAGCACTGCCGGCCGGTGGCTCCACACCCCCTGGCAATGGCAAAGATATATAATGAGACGACATGCATATATAGCATGCATAGCTATTGGTTTCTCAGATATGCACTGCATGATCTGGATCCATCCACGGGCCACATGTAGCTGCGTACGCGATCAGCGCTGTACTGTACTACTGTAGTACTGCCTCATTCACCGCACCCGACGCCCTGACCGCCAGCCAAAACTAGAGCGGTAAGAAAAGCTCGAGCTGCTCGAGCTTCAAACGTGTCGAGCTTGAGCCTAACGAGCTCGATCTTGAATAGTGTGGTTAAGGGTTGACTTGCCCTTTTCCAATTTCTCTCACATGTTCTATCCAATGTTAAAGTTAGATGTCAAGTTTTTTTGAGCCGACCTTGAGCTTTGGTTGAGCTTTTGTAGAAGAGAGTATGTTAAAGTGCAGTTGTCAAGCTTTTTCAAACCAAGCTTAAGCTTACTCAAGCTTTGGCTGATATTTTTATACAATGTATTACGTTGAAATGCAATTGCCAAGCCTTTTCGAGTCGAGCTCGACTCAAGCCTGTATCAAGCTCAAGCCCAGCAAGTTATAAGCTCGCTCAAGCCCAGCTCGTTTACAGCCCTCACCAAAACCCCCACCGCCACCATGGCGCTGCAGTGTACGGCGCACCGCAGACCGATCAGGCGAGTGATCTCAGCCTTAATCTGTGCGCCAAACGACAGCTCAAGCGATATACTATCCTGCTCCTGGCTAGCTAGTGAGCAGTGGTGCCCGCCCTACTGACTGATCAATCACGCGCATAATTAAAGTAAGCCTACAGGCACCCAAAAGAAAAGATACCGGTAGAACACCTGTCGAGTACTCACCGTGCACGCGTGTATGTACGTTACCAGTATATATACGACCATATTTGCATTGTTGTGGAGTAATGTGGAGATGTGCTTCGGCTCAACTTGATTTCAAAAGGAATCGCTGAGCCATAGAAACCGCCGTTCAAAAAATGGGAAAGCGTTCGATGGACCACGCTGATCCATTTCGTTTTTATTTGCTTAAAAGAGCTCGAAAGGACCACAAAACCCAACCCTCCAAAATATGTTTACGTTGGGTTATCGTAGAACGTGGAGTGGTACAGAGTCAATGAAATGAAAGCTTGGTTAGATTGGCGGGCCAGTTTATCCGTGACACGTAAGCCACTTAAGATCATTGAATCGGAGTTTTTTTATATATATATTTACTGCAAAGTGGGTCATGTGACAACCTGCTCTGTAGGTTTGTGTATTTTTAATTTCTAACTTTGGTAAAAGTAATCAGGAATCACGATGTGCATCACTGTCAGATCGGGTCATCCGCAATTTTGAAGCTACTTATGACCATTGAATGAGGAGCTTTTTCGCATGTTTCGTCGTATGGCAGCCTCCCCTATAGTTTTATGTATCATAAACTTCTAACTTCGATTAAAAAAAAACAACCAGGAATCACGGTGTGCATCATGGCATGTATTTTTTTCCCTCCGTGTCCGTAGACTTCATGATGCACCTAACAGTAGGGTGTCGAATACACACGGGGTAATATTGTGCCTAGAGTAAACCCATACCATTTGTATCAAAAAAAATAGAGCTATGCTAGGAGGTTGAAAATGTAATGCTACCTCGCCTCTGGTTCTTTACTCCTTCCTAAAAAACCCCCAAACCCCTTTGGATATTCTTTAAGATGTAGGAGTACTATATAGTCCAAAGATCAAAGTACTCCACGCATGCTCTAAGTAAAAAAGGAATGTAAGGGACCAGAAACGCCATTAATGACAGTATATATATAAGCCTAGCTAGGTGCACGCTAGCGCCAATCCAAATACACGCATCATGTACTGTAGTTTGTTAAATTGCTCGGTTGTCCCAATGCAGCATCTTAAACTACAAGAGTAGTTTCAAAGGTGGGGGGTGGTGGAGAGGATATATACAAGAGGCGGCGTAATTTGTGCGAGTAGTTTCAAAGGTGGGGGGTGGTGGAGAGGATAGAAGAGGCGGCGTAATTTGTGCTATGCTGTATATAAACTAGAAAATCATATTTCTCGAATATATATATATTTAGCCCCTACAGTGTAGCACTTCTTAAGAGGCACGCGTGCACAAGTTACCTCATCATTCATCACCAAATATGGTTCTATTCAGAAGTGCAGAGGCACCCTCGTGTAGTCATGTTAGCTCGATGATCTACCATTAAAAAAAAAACAAATCTTCATAAGATCACGCAAGCTCTATCACGACACAAGAGTTTCGACAAACTTAACACATTATATTTATCTAATCTACTCCACTATTTAATTCACTATCGTTCGTTCTGCTCCAATGATGTCACGTCACACCGAGAAAGCAGCGCTAAACAAGAACCCAAACGATAAAATATCGCCGTGCGATCCGATTAAATTAGTGATTTAGCCAAGCCTGACCAATCCCTAATCGACAGCTCGCGGAGAATGGCCTTTGCCGTGTCTCTTTCCTCGAAGCACCGCAAGTTATCTTCTAGGGCAGTACAACTGTGTACAGGAGCAGAAGTATCTTTCTGTGCTCCATGTGAGTGACGTGATACTTAATCTCCATTAGGAACAAACCAAAAGAGGAAAGCCTTGAGTAAGAATACGTGCGGGTAAGGCTAGCTATTCTCTGCCTCTTTTAGGATATCTCTAAAAGTTAGAGATAACCTTGTCTTTAACATATGCTATATTATTTTTAGAGACAACAGCTCCAATAGATAGTCTCTAGCACACTCTCCAACATTTATATTTTATAATTTTTCTTTGAAACGGATCTATATGTCAACTAGAGTATATTAATGTATCATGTCTTGTTTCGCGTACACAACAGTCTTTTCAGGAAGAGACAACATATGCTCTCTCTCCTCCTCCTCCTCTCTCCTCTACGTAGGATTTTGTTGACACGGTATAGCTAAAAAACAATAATAAATAAACTATTGAAGATGCCCTCAGAAGTCAGAACTTGAGGACTGTGCTAGGACAATGCATTGGAACAGCGTGTGGGTCATCATGCTGTAGCTCATAATTGGAACAAATTTAGCAAGGATTACAGATAGATGTACGGTGTGAGTTGAGGTTGGTGCAGATCCCAGATCAATTTATTAGGAACAGTTCTTAGGTTAAGGTTATACTCATTTCATTTTAGATCGTAATTAAACATTATTTCCAGCTTTGACTACTAATGGTACATGTAAATATATCAAGATTGAAGATGAAAATCTCAATGTACATTCTTTTCACTTTTGGGGAGAGACTACTGATCATTGCTCTCTTTTTTTTCCAATGCAATTTTACAGATTCATGTAAATCTCTACACCACATCAGATAAAAAAAAACATGGTTATACACAACTAAATATATACTTTTATCATATGTATTTCTTAATATTTTCATATCAACACGGTGTTCATTCGATTGCGGTGTTGGATCCGTGGTACGTGTGTACATTGAATTATTTTCCGTCAGATCGAGCAACATATATGTAGATCTGAAATTTATAACCCGTGATGCGATTCAATTCTCGAACATAAATGCAGCAGATTCTGACCATACCCAATTTAGTTTGTTATCTCGTTCACCCAACGACGCAAGATCCAAATTTAACATAATTTTGATTGAGACTTATGTAATTTACACATTTATGTACGCTTTTCTCACCGTCCACTAACATCCTACAAGCTAGTCAAGTGATGGGTACTGGGAAAAATGAAAGAAAAAATTTAAGACTTTTAAAATATCTGTATCATAGCTATCCCCTTAATTTTTTATATAAAAAATATCTGCCAGTACAACTGGACGAATTCCAACTGGACCGCGGTTTATGAGACAAGAACAGGCTGTAAAATGAGTAAATGAATGGTAGTATTACTATACAGATAACAAGGATATTGATTGTATTTGTACTCTCTGTCCATGTGATTTTCATGAGCATGTAAAATTTTAATTAACTTATGTTCATGAGTTACTCCATACCAATTCTATCATTCATTTGTTTCAGAATATAAGTCTCTATTTATCTTCAAATCTAGCTCGTTTCAAAGATAAGATTCATATGGAAATAACATGCACATCTATCTATTATATAATTGTTAGACCGAAACAGCGACCAGATGGGTGAATAGGAGTACCTACTATTTTTTTCAACATCTTCTTCGCATTAGTAGCAATGGAAGCTACGAAGATCAGAAACACCAGCACAGCGGAAGTCTTGCGTTGAAACCGAAAATCCTCAAAGCAAAACCTGTCTGGCCGGTCTGACCGCCGGTTGCAAGAACTGCAGCCTGCAAATATCACAAAACGACCTAACTTTCAATCCCATGATCCCAATCCCCTGATATTTTAACTATAGCTCATCAAGAAGTTCAGGAACCTATTCCAATCGACAATCGGAGTCAATGTTCCACGAATTTCTTGGATGAGATCAAAAAGGCACAAGAACCGAGGAAATTCGAACTTTGATTCAAAAACTTGCTCGTGGGTGAATGATAATCAAGATGACCTTAGATGGATTTCTACACATCCTAGCAAGCTAGATCATAGCAAAAGACCCAAGAAAAATCAAAGGAACAGACAAGATCCCAAAGACATCAAAGAGATAGCAAGAACAAGAGAGAATTTATCTTGGAGCAAACCTTGCTTGGATTGATGAAAGAGATTGTTAGTTTATAGCCACTCCACTATAGATGACAAAAGCTCAACACTTGAGCACTCAATCAATCTATCTCCCTCAAACCCTATCCTCCTCTATTTCCACTTCCCCCAAATCACAAATTAGGATTTCTTCTTAGAAGATTCTAGAGGTTGCAAATCATGCACCTCTTCCTTTTATAGTGAAGGCTACGTCTAGAGATAAAACATTATCGAACGCCCATTAAGTCCACACACAAACAGGTCTACACTCACGCACTCTTGTCGAAGCAGATGACGAACAAAGTCTCCCAAATCCATCTCTTCGTGGTCTTCATCTTCTCTTGACCTAAACCGTATCTCCTTGCATCGTCTTGTGCTGCGGTTTCTCCAAATATCACCAACCTGGTATTTTGGCGACAATACCAAAATACCTTTTCTCGATCCTTCCCCCAAAGACTGAGTCTGATAGTCGTGAAGCAATCCCATGCTTCGTCATGTGTAGGTTAATCAATGGCTCTCTACATGTCAGCAAGTCTCTCCTATCCGGCTCCCACTAGAATCACCATGACACTTCCACCAACCCTCGCGCCACTTGATGCAACCCGTCGCACCGAACTTCCAGTTCGGTCATTCTCGTCCATCTTACACCATGCTTGAGTCTAATGGCTTCACCTATCATCCTTGATCGTTTTGGACCTCAGCTTTCCTAGCCTAGTCCTGATCATCTTCGCTATTGACCGTCATTCACAACAATAGACTAAGAAATCGATTTTGGGCACAAATTCTTCACAACTTGACCCACGTTAGACAAAACATGCATCATGCAACACTTATGCGCCCTGAAACTCATGACTTTGGCCAATCCCATGAAAATCACCACCTACCCCCATGCATGAACCAGCACTGGCCGGTCAGACCGCCAACTAGTGGTCGATCAAACTACCTGGGACTTAGGAAAAATCCCAAATCCCCAGACTTGCACTCTCTCTGGAATTTTCAAACTCTATCTAGTTTTTCCTCAAAACTGCATATTCAATGAGACCAAGTGCCAACGCATCCTCTCACATTCCTTCACACGTGATTTTTGGCCGATTCCAAAAATTCACATTTTCAAATTTCGGTCAGTCTGATCACCGCATGTGACCGGTCTAACTGCAGGCAATGGCTGGTCCGACCGCTACCATGGCCGGTTAGACCTCCTCAGCCCGACAACAATCTGATACTTCCGAAAATGAGGGTTTCTCCAAATGCCTCGACACTATTGCCAATTATTCAGGACACTAAGATTATGATCATCTACCCAGGATCTGCACAATAATAAAATTTTATGACAGATGATTTACATCATGCTAAGAAAAAACAAATATATTAAAAATTATATAATAAAGAGAAAACGTCTAGGCTTTAATTTAAAGGCTTAGCTTTGATAGTTTACTTTGAAATATATTATTTTTTAAAAAAGGAATAAAAGTAGCATTACTATAATTTAGAGGTCTAAATTAGCTAAACATGCCCACCTCTAATTAATCTTCTCTTTCAAAATGGGGAAAGAGATCTCAAAATAAATTGTGCTAATTGAATATTAAATCAAATATCACAAATATATATTGTTTGTAACATAGGAATATAAAATTGTGGAATTGTCCAAAAAAAGCTTTATATGGTATACTATACTACACTACAACGCACAATTGCATGGGCCAATCGACTAGTTTAAATAACAATTTGGTACTTATACCCTATAAATAATAGGAATAGCATTGAGCAATCATCTTTTTGTAATAGGGATCGACAGCTTAAGTTTTTCTTCCTCTCATATTGCAGGCATAGACTGTGTGCGTTTGGGACTGTCTATATATCAATTGATTGATTTTTTTTTTGGAAAAAATAGTCGATTTGTGAACCGTTGGATTCCAATCCAATCGTCCACTTCCCTCCCCCTTTGCTACCTATGTACTCCAGTCCTGAACTCCTGATCCAGATTGATGCCTCCATCGACTCCCTACCCAGATCGCCATCGAGGCCGCCGCCTCCTCGCCGGCCCCGGCGCCAGAATGGCCCACCGGCGTGCCCCGCCGCTGCCGCCTCTCTCGCCACTCGCCTCCTCTACCACAGCCAAGCCCCCCACAACCTCCTACACCGCCATCTTCGAGTTTCTTCCCCATCTCTGTCGGCCTCTCGCGCATCTCCTCCTCCTCCTCAGCTCTCGGCGGAGTGTGCATTCGTCGGAGTGGCGGTGAGGCAGCTCCGCCGGTGGCGGTGCGCCGCTCGTGCGCTCGGAGCTCGGACGCGCTTCGCCGGCGGCGGCGCTCGGCGTAAATGAGGAAGACGCCGCCCCTGAGCACGAATCTTGAAGTGGAACTGAAGGCTACAAATTCGACTGCTTTATCAAAAAAAAATTAGTCGACTATTGTTTAGGAAATCCGTAAAAAGTGGCGTACGATTGTACCGGTACCAAGTACATGTACAGCGGATGTGAAGCAATGCTTCTTCCACGTTACTACTCACAAGTGTCACAACCTGATCGACCGATCGATCAGCTTAGCTAGCTGCATGGACGTCTCCAACTCATCTTGCTCTGATCAGGGTAGGGGTGGGAACGGTCCAGTCCGACCCAATGATACCTTTTGCTCCTTTAGATAGCACGGGGTGAACCTAATTTCCTCTCGTCGCACTCTACCCGACTCCCCGGCATGAACACCTACACATACACACACTGATGAGGCGATATGGCCAATCCAAGCAGCAAGCAAGCAGACACCATGGAGAAAATTGAGGTATAATTGAGGCTGGGGGAAGTCCTTGCGGTCAGGTGGCGTCGGCCCCGGCCATGGTCTCCGAGTACTCGAGGCGCGGGCGCCAGCCGTCGCGCGACGGCTTGTCAGAGCGAGCGCTGCCCATCTGGTGGAGCACGTCCTCGAGGCGGCGCTTGCCGGTCTTGAGCTACGCCATGAGCCACTCCAGCTCCGCCCTCGTCAGCATGACCTTCACCTTCTACCCCGCCGCTTCCGCCTCCGCCTCCGCTTCCTCCTCTTGCTCCTCCCCGTTGTTGCGACGCGAGGGGAGGCACGTCCTCCTCTCCACCCCCTCCCCGGCGACCTCCATGACGGCACGGTCCCTCGCCACCTCCCAACCGTAAGATCCCCCCCCCCCCCTTCCACGTCTTCTTGGCCAGCTAAGCCACTAGCGATGGCAATGGCGGTGCTGCGACACGAGGGAAGGCGCGTCCTCCTCTCCACCCCCTTCGGTCCCCCGCCGCCTCCCAGTAGTAAGATCGCCGCCCCCCCCCCCCCAAAAAAAAAAAATCGATCCGCTGTTCCTCGAGGAATCTTGAGTTGCTCTGTGATGGGTTAGCTAAAAAGATTGACCCTAAAGATCCAACGAGTCTGGGGTCTTTTGCTTTGCTTCCTCCTGGATCCATGGATATCCAATAGGTATTTTGGGGCAAACAGTGCAGGGGAGGATTGGTTCGGTTCGGACCACTCCCACCACTAGATCAGGAGGTAGAGAGGGAGTCAAAGTTGGTAAAAACAAAGGAGGCAAGATTTGGCAAAATCTTATCGTCGGGATGCCAGGATGGCCTACCGCCTCGTGTCGTGTCGAAGGGCCCTGGCCCCGGCGCGGGCTCGACTTTAATGCGCGGCTTGTCGCTTCGAGGAGAGGAACCCACTGCACACAGCTCCCATGCAGCCTCACCTCACCTAACGGCGCATTCCTGATTTCAGAAAGAACCGAATTCGAGGGGGGCGCGCAGGCGCCTGTCTGCCCTGCTAGCCAGCCTGGCCGGCGCGCGACGCCGCTCGATTCGATCTGGTGCACGGGACAGCTAACGCGGCCGCTTCCGCAGCGGCAGCGGCGTCATATCATATCATTGCTCCGCACCACGCCTCGCGGTGGTGGGAGTGGGAAACCCTAGCAAGCCAGCAAGTCAACCAGCCAGCCATGGAATGTTTCAGCGCGCGTCCCCGTCGCTGCCACCACGGGCCCAGCAGGCCAGCACCCAAACCCCCCCGCGCGCCTATATAACCGGCCTCCCACCCTCGCCTCCCTCCCACTCATCCCATCCACATCTCGCCGATCTGTCCGTGCTGCGTGCGGTGGTTGCGGCGGCGGTAGTTGAAGGCGCGGGCGCGGTAGACAAGGATCGGCTTGGGCGCTGGGCGGTGACAGAAGAGAGTGAGCACACGGCCGGGCAGAACGGCACCGGCTGGATGTGCCGTCGCGGCCGCGTGCTCACTTCTCTTTCTGTCATCCACTCCTCCCATCCCCTCCCCTCTGGCCGCCTTGCCCAAGCCGCCCGTGCTAAACATATGGCCGCCGCGGGCACCGCACCGGCCGGCCGGCACCCCGCACTACGTACACATGGCGTGATCCGTCTCTGTATCATTGTATGCCGCGCTGCCGCAGAATTGCTTTGTGTTCGTGCCTGTCTCTGCAAGTTTCCATTTTTTTTCTGCGGTTGGTACGTACGGCCGCACGGTTGGATCTGGATTAGGCGCGCGCGCGCGCATGTACTTTCTCACACGGATTCCCTCTCTTTCGCTTGGTACGAAGAAGCCTTGGCCGCGTGATACTTTGTTCATCTTTTCCGAGGCATCCAACCGTTATCTGCTAACTGCTTGCTCCTTGGGAAGGTAAACGAATTCATTGCGCCACGCATGTTGATTGGTCTTAATTGCTTCCAAGAAATGGATCTCGGAGCAGCCAAAGGTAAAATTACACAGAAATGCATAAGATTTGCATGGATCTATATGAATTTTGACCAGATCTGCATGCATGTTTCAGTTCCTTTTAGTAGGGAACTCCGGCCGGCCAGAATCCAGATTGGGATGTTCATGCCAGAGGCTACTGAAGTGAAAAGGGGACGAGAGCTAGAAGCGAATGAATCTCTCAGATCTGCTTGTTTCTGCTTCATTCTTACTCAGATCAGGTAATTAGTAACCATAGGCTTCTGCAGCTGCTTGTAGTGATTGCAGATTTCTTGTGCAATTCTAGTTGTCCTTTTGTTCTTCATTTTTGCACGTGCTGTTGCTGCTGGGTAGGGACTAGGTCACTGTCGAGACACTTTTCCATTGGTGACATCTGGTACTTATCTCTAGAATGAAAGCCGCCGTAGAAATTTTTTCCATCGTGAAGTCAACTTGCAACTCTCCACGGCTCCACCGATCGATTTATTTAGGAGAGAGATCTAGATGTGCAAACACTTAGGTTTGTCTTTATATTTCGCTTAAGAACATTGCCCCATCTGTTTTGACGATAGAGAGAGAATTAATTCGACGGTCACATTATCTTGTTAAAAAGTCAATGATCACCTTTACGACTATAACTATGTAAAATGCTCTTCTCTTTTTCTTGAAATGAATGCTAAAACGCTAGTATATTTTCTTTAGTTAATTTCAGGTGATACACGAAGATCAAGCACGTTATATACTCTATCTCTTAGTTTTTCTCAGATGTGCATTTCTGAACTTTAGTACCGTGTTTGTATACTTATGTAATTTCTGTGCAGAGTATAGCTTTCGAAATATGCTTCTTTCTAGAATAATACCCTCGGCTTGCTGTTTCTAAAATAGATGTTGTTTAGCTGTGTGTAGTCAAACTTTTGAAACTATTTGGATTTGTCGCATAGAAATAATACTAGTAAATTTATCATCAAAAGTATTTATATATCATTATATTTCATTAATTTTTACTAACATATAGTTAGCAACACTAGTGGTCAAATATGTGTATTGAAGACTACATCAATGTTTAAAATGATAAGTAAAAGAGAACAAAACGAGTACGTAGTTTGTTTGATCCCGATCTAAAAGTTTGTTTGGCCCATACATGATGTTCGGACTAAAGATTCGATCCTTCGACGAAGTGATACTAACGTTCGACACTAGGTTGTCGCTTTTTTGTGCTTATTTTCTTCCATCATTATCATTCCATTGATGTAATAAATTCTTAAGGCATTCTTTTGTCATGTCCAGATTTATAGGCAGTTTTTTTATTTTGAGTAAAACATTTTCCCCTATAACGCATCAAATTGATGTTTTTCTATATGATCAAAGCATAAATTTATTGGATATGCCACTCCTATGTTTCAAAATATTATCTTAACAATGCGGGCCTGAGCTATATATGAGCTAGTGAGACAATCAGTGGAAAATACGAAATTTTGAAATTTGCAATGGCATATACAAACATGTCCCAATCACATATCGTACTATTATTCTATTTAGTATTTCCTTATTTGTAAGTATTGTTAGTACGCAATCCTAATAACATTTTTAGACTGTTTATGCGTTATGCATGACTTGATACGGGCAAGGTATAATATCAAAAGCATCAAATGTGTTGTACATACACAAAACATTATTTCTTCCATTGATACAACAATTATGATATGGGTTAATATTGACACTTTAAATATGGTTTAATTATATATTTTAGGAAAACTTTTTAAAAGTGATTTTTAGTCTTTTATTCATGTTCATATTAATGAGTATTTCAAGAATTTGTTTGCTAGTTATTGTAAAGCAACGTCTATATCGTCCACGGATAATGCCTCGTGTCCTCTTGATGTTTGTGGTGAGATTAACATAAACAATAGGGCAATTTACATGAGAGAACAATTGTGTATCAAGAAGGAAACACAAATATCAGTTTTACACAAGGAAAACAAGATCTATTTCATAAACTCTCTTGAATTCTTGAGTCATACACATCAGGATCATATCAATACAACAAGAAAATATCTAATATCAAGAAGCTAATAGTATTCCTTTCAGGAAAAAAAACAATTGTTTTAATACCTTGGCCTATGAAAATGTCATAAGTAGTTTATTTAAATGTCCTAGAGAAGGTATACATTTCAATTTCAGTTTTGCTATTTGTAAGTTGCTTGTTTTTTTTTCTTAAGTCTAAGTCTTTTTTTTTTGCCTTTTGATTAACATTGGGATGTGTGTGTCCATACTTCTATGTTGACCGATGGTTAAAAATGTAACGTATCTGTACTACTTAAATATTGCAATTGGTGGTGGTCCATCCTCCACTTCTTTCTTCCTCTAAGACTCGCGTGCCGACAAGTGGGCCTCCACTTTCGTCTTCGTCGTAGGCGTCTGTCGCCCTCGCTCGCCCCCATTGCTCGATTTCCTTAACCGACCCGCACGCCCTCCCCCTCCTCCAGGCTCCAGACCAATGAACCGCCCCCCTCTGCTTCCAACCGCCTTTTGACGCCCTCGGCGCCACCTATGTGGACCGTCGCCCGCGCCTCACTCGGATCCGCCCCTGATTAAGGTCATCACCGTCGTCAGCCACTTGACGTCCCCCTCGCCCGTCGGCATCCACACGCCGGGTGATCCGCCCCGATTGAGTTCGCTGCCCCTCCGCACTCTTTCTTCCTCGATTCCCACGCACAGTCGGTTGAAGGAGGCATGATGGCGTGGCAGCTGGAGGAGGCCATCGAACACACCATAGCCCGGCTGGCTAAGCCCGA